>OX451737.1:1057234652-1057834652 GCA_948472305.1 Vicia faba
CGACTTGGTCAACTCCAACATTGAAGAAGACATGGTAAAAGTCCTCTTCCAGTTCTTTGACCCCCTACACCACTGTTTCACATTCCCTGATTACCAATTAGTACCTACTTTGGAGGAATTTTCTCAACTCCTGAGGATTCCTATTCTTCATCAACTACCCTAAAACGGTACGGAAAGAGAACCAAAGCCTGAAGATGTTGCCCAAGCCTTACACTTGCAACCATCCGATATCAAAGGTCATTGGGAAACCAGAAGTGGTGTCAAGGGTCTCTTGGCAAAGTTTATGTTTGAGAAGGCACAAAACTGCTAGAATTCTCTAGATCTGCAAGCTTTTGAGGAGATTGTAGCACTTCTCATCTATGGGTTGGTCTTGTTCCCAAACCCTGATCAGCTTATAGACGTAAATGCTGTCAAGATTTTCATATCTCGGAATCCTGTGCCTACTTGCTTGGGGACATCCTACACTCATTCATTTCACACACGAACAATGAGGAAAAGAGGTATTCTCATGTGATGTACTCCTCTTCTAGCAAGGTGGTTTATTTCTCACCTTCCCCAGTCAGTTTTGAAGAATGAGCAGGGTTTAAGGTGGTCACAACGGTTGATGACCCTCACACATTCTGATGTTCATTGGTGTTCTCGGTACAGAGAAAATGTCATCATCATTGATCGTTGTGGAGAATTCCCTAATGTCCCACTACGTGGCATTAGGGGAGGCATTACCTACAACCCCTGTTTAGCTCTGAGGAAATTTGGGTATGCCCGAAGGGATGGCCCTCATGATATGTTGATTCTTGACTTGGTTTTTGACTTCGACAACGATGCTCAAGGACTTCGACAAAGGTTTATCCGAGCTTGGAGGATGCCCAACAAAGTGGATAGTAAGACACTGGGACACAAGAATTCCATCCCCCTTGAGCCTTATCTTAAGTGGGTACGAACCCGCGCCCAGAGCCTTATGATGCCATACCCTCACATTCTCCCCGTGATCAAAGAGCCTGTTATAGAAGGAGAGGTTCCATACACCCTCCTACATCCAGACATGCCAACATCATTGGAAGAATTACAAAAGAGTTGGATACAACTCAAGGAAGAGCATAACACTTTTGAAGCCATCTTCTATGCCAGTGAGAAGAAGGTTTTAGAGCTTACCCGCCGACTTCATGAAGAGGAGACTCTTAACACTTACATCGCACCAAAAAGAATGCGCAACGTCTTTTTACATTAAGAAGCTTTGTAATATTTTTCCCATAGTGCTTTTATGTACTAACAAATTTCTTCTTATTAATATGACGTGTGTTCTTTTTGTTTGCAACAAATTTGAATTTATGAACTTTTGATTGCATTACATGAATAACATATCATTCATCATATGCATAAACAGGTCTTCACACCAGGGTTCCTTATCTTTCTGTTGTTTATTTCAGCAAGATGGATTTAGAGCAGACGGTTAAAGACCTACAAGCACAGAATTCGCAATTCCGGCAACTCCTCATGACCTTGGCAAAGGGTCAAGAGGACCTTAAATCACTGTTAGAGAAAGAGAAGGAACCAGAAAAGAAGAAAAAGAAAAGAATTGGTGTGGCCACTATGGGAAGAAGATTTGAGCATCAGGATAGGAGAGTTCTGGAATTCCCCTCGACGTCTGACGAAGGGGTTGGTAAAGGAAAAGGAGCTGCGGTACCTTCCGAGTCTGAAGCTGAAGAGGAAGAAGAGGAAGAGGATGAAGATTACTCCGAACAACAATACCCTCCGGCAGATGATAAGTATAAAAATCTTGAGGATCGGTTGGCAGCCATGGAAGTGCAAAGGGTACCTGGGCTAGATTTCGAAGAACTAGGGTTGGTTGCTGGGATCGTCATTCCTCCCAAGTTCAAAGTACCTAAATTTACTAAATACGAAGGTTTGTCCTGTCCGAAGATGCATCTGAGATCCTACGTCAGAAAGATCCAACCTCACTCTTCTGATAAGGATCTGTGGGTCCACTTTTTTCAAGATAGTTTGTCGGGTACGCAATTGGACTGGTTCTATCAACTTTAGAGATCTGATGTTCATAACTGGGAAGATTTGGCTGTTGCTTTCTACCGACAATACCAATACAACGCAGATTTAGCGCCTACTCGTACTCAACTATAGAGTATGGGTATGGCCTCTAATGAGGGATTTAAGGAGTATGCCCAGAAGTGGCGGGATCTGGCTGGAAGGGTGCAGCCACCATTGTCGGATAGAGAGCTGGTTGACATGTTTTTAGGGACTCTGTCAGGTCCATTCTTCAATCACTTGATCGGGAGCTCATCTGCAGGGTTCACCGAATTAATTCTGACCGGTGAAAGGGTCGAAGCTGGCATTAAGAGTGGTAAAATTCAGAAGGTTGCCTCTGTTTCCACTGCTATCAAGAAGACCTTCCCAGCCAAGAAGGAAGTTTCTGCTGTTCACACCCAGAGAAATCAGGGAAGAATAGAGCGCCGACCAGCGGTAGGGGCTGTGATGATCCAGAACTCCTCAGCCGATCAACCTCGAAGCAGTCAACCTAGAGCTAATCATCAAAGGGTAGAAAGGCCATAACGACAATTCACCCGGATCAATATGACACCGACTCAGGTTCTCCCTCATTTGTTAAAGTTGAACCTTACCAATTTTAAAGAAGCGCTGAAAAACCCAAATACCTCTTCTCCTTATTATCATTCAAATGCAAAATGTGCATACCATTCGGACAGTATAGGGCATGACACCAACAACTGTTGGGCCCTTAAAAACAAGATGCCAAGATTTGATAGATGCTAAGGAGGTAGAGTTTGATGCCCCCGAAAAACCTAATGTGATATCCGCTCCTATGCCAAAACATGGTCATAATGTCCATGTGTGATCGGTGGATCTGGAACTGACTGTTTTTTAAGCTGGTTCGCGAAATGTCGCGGAAGCAAGAGTCGCCACCGTCTTTTATTTTCTCCAACATGGACAGGACAAAAGCACAACAAAATTCCTTATGAGATAGTTTCTCGGTTCGGGAGGTAGATTTATAGAAAGGGAAGGTGTTAGCACCCTTTCTATCCATGGTTATCCACGGGCTCTTAGATACTTGCTCATTGTGTTTTCAAAAGTGTTTGCTTTTCAAGTGTGAGTGGGTTTGAAAAAAGTTTCGTTTAAAGATTTCAGAATGACTCTTGTATTTGTCCTCAAGAGTGCTTGAAAAATTGTTTTGAAAGCTTTTTGAAAAGTGTCAGTGTGAAAAGAGTTTTGATTGGTTTTTTAGAGAGCAAGTATCTACGAGTCATCTACCTACCCTAAGGAATTAAGCTGTGTAGAAGTCCTTAAGGTAGTGCCATCCCACCATTGAGAGATAGGTAGCACCACCGTTGGAGGTGTTCGGGTCAATTCGATTGAGGGACTGTGTGGTCACCGAAGCAACGGCAGGAAACCTTAGAAGCTACCCTTATGTCCTTGATCCTTTTTTTCGAGGCAACCGTTTCGAGGCAACTTGTTTTGAGGCATATGGATCAACGGACATAAGGACTTACTAAAACGTCCTATACTCGACGACCACGTTTCGAGGGCAAGGCAACAGTGAGGCGTACCCTAAGAGTGGTGTGTGAATTTGTGTGTTGTTTTCATGTTAATATTTGTCTTTGATCATGCATTTGGTGAGCTACGCATTGTTTTTAATTTAGGCCATTCATTCTTTCATGCAATTTAGAATTTAAAAGTGCGGAAATTAAAGTGTGGAAAGTAAAATCCTATGCTATTACAAGGCGCGGGTCTATACATCGCCAAATTAACAAAGACCCGTTTTTAATAAAATGCGGAAAGTAAAAAAATTCCTAATTACTATTACAAGGCTTGAGCAATTACATAATATTTGGAAGGAAATAAATTAACGTGCGAAAAGAATAAAAATAGAACGTTCGAGGGCGTTGGACCCTTTTGAAATTAAATTAAATTAAAAGAACTAATTGATTATTAAATTAAAGAAAAGAAATGTTTTTTAGGTTTTTGGTATTTAATGGAAATAAAGAAAATTAATTAGAAGTTAAATGAAACCCTAGTTCTAAATATTTTTAATTATTAAAGAAAAGGTTAAAGTTTAAAACCTAATTTACACTAATTAATTATTTTACATATTTATTTACAAAAGTATTTAATAATTAATAATAATAATGATGAGAAAATTATTTATTAAAAAAAGGATGAGAATGTCAAAAAAAACCTAATTCTAGATACTTTTTACTTATTAAGAAAAAGATTAAAGTTTAAAAACCTAAATTAAACTAAGTTAATTGTTAGAGTTTATTTACAAAAAATAGGTTAGTGATGAAATTAATAATAATTAAATATATTTGTATTTTTGATTTTTCTGTTTTTATTATAGAAAATTATTTTATGGTGAAAAAAACAATTAAAACAATTAAAAAAGAATTAGAAAAGAAAAGAAAAGAAAATTAAAAAGGATGCAAACCAAGGGGATTTCAGGCCCAAGGGGAGGTTTTTTTTGAAGTATTCTGGCCCATTAGACAAAAAGCCTTGTTTGACTTTCTGGCATCACGTGCGTGTTCATTGACTCCTGAGTACCGCGGTCTGCATTCTTTGGCCATTGGATTGAGTTTCATGGCCATTTGTGTTCTGGCCTCAACGTTCCTTAATCTTCTCAGGATGTCTGTCTCGCCATGTATTGGTGTCATGCATAAGTTGTTCTTTTGGCCATTTGGCTTTTGGCTTTTGGCTTTTGGCTTTTGGCAATTTGGATTTTGGCTTTTGGCCATTTGCCTTTTGGCCTCAACGTTCCTTAATGAACCTGCATGGGATCCTGTCTAAATCTGTAGTGTTGAATCTCATGAACACATTAAATAAAATCATAAAATGTAAATAAAGCCAATATATGAAGAAATTTAATGTTTAGGCACAATATGGCATGTATGAATGATTATACCCTTTTGATCATGGAGATCAAATCAATCCTACCCTTACTGGAAAATTAGTAACCTAAATGCTTTTATGCCCTTTGGATCATGGAGATCAAGCCAGCCTTATCCTTGCTGAAGAAGTAGTGAGGTGTTGGTTTGTAACTGTGATGGTTTGTTTGTAGTGAGAGAGGGATTTGTAATAAGGATTTCAAGGTTTTAGGGTTCTTGAAAGAATTTGATATTCTAACAGTGTTGTGGCAAGGTTTTTTCTCTCTTTTCCTCCTCTCCGATTTGTGTGAAAAGAAGATGATTATATAATGGAAATTAGGGTAAAGAAAATGGGCTTTGAATGTGCAATTGGGCTTCCAATGTTCACTTGAGTTCGTCACTTTCCAGGCTAAATTGCAGGGACTTAAGTGCAATTTTTGAAGTTGAAATGTGAAAACAAAATGTAGCCGACATCGAGAACTAACTCCTGTCCGAAAATCGGCTCAATCGGATAAACGGTGAATTAGTTATGAATTTTTGAAGTTTCAGCTCAGACAAACTTATTTTGGACTCCAGTGTCGACTCTGACGCGTTCTTCAATAAAAAACTAGTATTGATCGGAGCATAATCCGGTCTCTACTTTTGAAGCAAAGTTGTAGATCTATGAGTCAGCGACCTTGTGTAAAAATATGAGCCCAATCCGATAAAAATTGACCGAGTTATGAATTTTCGAAGTTTCGGCCCAGATGAAATAGTATTCAGCATTTAGGATTTTCGGTGTATCACGCACTCTGAGCAAAAAACGAAGGCCTTTTGAATACCGTTTGAACTCAATACCTTTTGTGAAAATGTAGCCAACTCAATTTGTGAAATTTTGGCGCTGGAACCAGCTCGATACGATGAAAATCGACCAAGTTATGATTTTCTGAACATGACGCAAATAAACTTCTGTCACAAATTTTCTGTACGAAAATACTTGATAAATCCACATTTTTGAAGACCTTCTGATCGAAATTGGCTTCCAGTCGTGAGAGATGAAAACATAGATAATGTCAAGACGGAATTTAGGCCTCCAGAACGGGTTCAAAACGAGTCACTATCTTCAAGTTATGAATTTTTTAGCGCGTAAAAACTGCACTTTCAGCACACTTTTTCACCATATTTCTTCAAGAAAACTCACACATTCGAATATCTTCTTTAAAGAATTGACTCTTGAGGCGAACCTGAATTTGAGAATATGTTATCAGAGATATCTTGGCGAAAGAACACCTGAATATGATGCGCCGGGTTGGACTTGTGAATTTTTCTTGAAATGTTTTGAGAAATATGGGAGGGCAAATTTTGGGGTACAACAGTTGCCCCTGTTCAATCTTCTTAAACCTGAGGATGTAGATTGGCTTGCGTGCCTTTCGTGATCCGAAGGTGGAAGATGATTGAACACTATAGTGCCTAGAAATTTTCACTCACATAGTAGAGTATCAGCAGTGTGATGGTGGGAATGGGCTTACAGATGCCATTTGGAGACTGATGGATAGGAGGATGGGCTTATAGATGCCATCTGGAAGTGTGACAGAACTTTGTCGGGAATGGGCTTATAGATGCCATTTGGAGACTGTCGGTATATGGATGGGCTTATAGATGCCATCTAGGTGTCGATCGCGTAAGAGATTCCTTAGCGAGAACTTGCGTACCTGAGAAAGAAAATAATTACCTGGCCTGTTACAGGAGTTGATCTTTAAACTCTTTATGTAGATGTGCCCTGGAAAGATACAGGAATCGAGTCTGGAATTCAGAAAGGTTGGTGAGTTTTCTCTACTGACAGGTTATTTCCATGGACGGGTGGTCTTTATCGATGGGTGTCTATAACGACGGGTGTCTATAACAACGAGTGTCTATAACGACGAGTGTCTATAACGACGAGTGTCTATAACGACGATTGTCTATAACGACGAGTGTCTATCACGACGAGTGTCTATAACGACGAGTGTCTATCACGACGAGTGTCTATAACGACGAGTGCCTATAACGACGAGTGTCTATAACGACGAGTGTCTATAACGACGAGTGTCTATAACGACGAGTGTCTATAACGACGAGTGTCTATAACGATGAGTGTCTATAACGACGAGTGTCTATGACGACGAGTGTCTATGACAACGAGTGTCTATGACGACAGGTGTCTATGACGACGGGTGTCTATGACGACGGGTGTCTATGACGACGGGTGTCTATGACGACGAGTGTCTATAACGACGAGTGTCTATCATGACGAGTGTCTATAACGACGAGTGTCTATAACGACGAGTGTCTATAACGACGAGTGTCTATAACGACGAGTGTCTATAACGACGAGTGTCTATAACGACGAGTGTCTATAACGACGAGTGTCTATAACGACGAGTGTCTATAATGACGAGTGTCTATAACGACGAGTTGTATCAGAGAAATCTTTAGGCAATGATTTAACTGGATTTATATTCTTTGACTGGGTTGGTCTCTTTTGACTGTATTCGTCTACATAGCTGATCTTTTAACTGTATCCTTCCTGAAAGGTAAAGGTCAGTCATATGCAATGCATGATATGGATCAAGCAATAATATTTTTCAACACCTGAGATTGTATGATATGATGCGTATATGCATGTATCATGGTGTATAACAATGTGATGTTTATGAATGTATCTGCGTCTAGGAAAATAGATCCTTGACGGATGCCGGGAAGTCAAATCCTGGGCTGATGTTGAAGAGTGAGATTCTTCGTTTCTGTTGGGGATGATGATTGCAAGAATACCGGTCGGAGAAGATAACTCCGTTGGGGAATAAACTTGGCAAAGAGATTACTCTGCGGGGAATTACTCTGTGGGAAGAGATACTTCGCTGAGATTTGATGATAACTCCGCTGGGGATTTCGTTGTTGTGCTCTGTTGGAAATGAAGGTATCTTGGTCGCATTCTTCAGCTGAACTTACCTTGGCACTTCGGTGGACAGGGCAACCGGATCATTTAGACAACTCATTATTGCCCCAGTTTCTGTTAGATAAGAAGGTACCTGTGAAGGTGTTTGATGACTGCCAATTAACAAATCTTCTTCTGGTAGGCAAGTGACGAGATGACAGGACATAGTCGTACGCTTTGATCCCTAACTTTTGCCTGGACCTCCCTTTCGGGTTTTCAGTCCACCGGGATACCCATTTTTGCCCAAGCCGCCTTTTCAGGTTTTCAACTTGTCGGGTATACAGATTTTTTCATTTCATCCCTCATTTTTGCCCGAACCCTTTTGGTTCGCCGGGAAGCCCTTATTTTTGCCTAGGTGTGTCAACCTAGCGGGTCTTTGATTACGCGTAGTATTTTTTCTGACTATGTCCATGCTCTCAGGATGTAGGGAGGTGCCCCTGTTATTGTGTTGCCACGCTACCAGAAGATGTTTGGTCATGCAAGATTTGTTGCTGGGAATTCATGTCCAATGCCCCAAGTGGCTCAGGCGGAGGTTTGCCCCTGGCTGTTTGGCATCTTGAGAGATTCCTTGAATCTTGACTGGACTGCCCCAGATGATGGACAATGATCAGGCCATGCCCCTTGATTGGAGGTGCTTTTGTTCATTATGCATTCGTCGTGCGAATTTCTATGCTGTTCAAACAAAAAGTCATATGCAAACAAAGTTATGTTAAAAATGCAAAGCTTATGTCTGTCTTGAAGTTTTTAAAAAATGCATTTTTCAGTAAAACCAGCAAATTTTGTAAAATGTGATGTCAACTCAATATTTTATAGCAAGCCTTAAGGAGTCAGGATACCTTTGGTAACAGTATGCTTTCGAACTAACCCATGCTTCAGCTAGGACTTTTAAGGGTTGTAGCGTGACCTGGTTCACGGTTTAAGAAACAAAGGATAAAGGCTCAAATTATTTGTACCCACCCGCTCTTCGTGATGTTCTTCAAACCTAAACTCAGCTGATCGTGCGTTAGACCTTGTTTGAGTCTTTGCTCTGAAATTCCAGTGATGGTTCGGATGTTGAACGTTTATTTGAATAGGCAGTCATTTTTGTTTGGTTTAGGGTTTGTAAGACCTCTTTCTTTTTCTTTCATTATCCCTGTTTTTTTGCCTGAACTGTTTCTTTTTGGAATTACAGTCAGCGGGATGCCCTAGTTTTGTAAGTCTCCTTCATAGGTTTTGACTTAATGGGTTTTTATTTTGAGAAGTAATGACTGCCTGTCTGTATGATTGTTCGGAACCATCTCTGTCTTTTGTTTTGTAAGGACCTCTTTGGTGCCATTCGTTATGCACTTGGATCAACTGAGAGACTACCCTGCCCCAGGTTATGATTAAGGGTTTCAAATTTCGAAAAGAAAAACTCCTACTTCTTTGGCTCAGAGGGGTTGACGAGGGATTATCTTCCTTATAACTCCAGTGTTTAGGAATTGAAACAATGCCTGTACCTCATCAGCGGGGTCTGTTCAAAAGCATACTGTAAAGATCGTGGTATCGTTTTCGTCATCCTCCCTCAAGAGGCTTAGAATTTTCAATCAAGAGTTGATCATCACAAAAATATGAAAACAGTTTGCATATAGTGAATACGAAATAATTACTTCAAAACAGACATGTGTAGTGCATTAATGAAATAACAATGTTTAACATGAATAAATGTTTGAACCATCAAAAGAAATTACAATCTGAACATTCAAATGAACAAAAGTTTCCAATCCTAGCCATGTTTGGGCAGGGGAGCAGTGGTCACATTGGGAACCTCTGGAGAGCAGAGTTGGACTTCCTTTGCGTCAATCAGATCCTGAACCTTGTTTCTCAAAGTCCAACAGTCATCTGTAGCATGCCCCGGGCTGTCAGAATGATAGGCGCATCGAACGTTGGGGTTATACCTTGAAGACGTCCTGTTGGGATTCTTTGGAGGGTCCATGAGAGTTACCAACTTGGTTTCCAGCAACTGTGGCAATATCTGTGACAAGGTCATGCCGAGGGGAGTGAATTGCCTTTTGGGTCTCTCTTCCCTTTGCTGATTGTGACGCTGAGGAGCACCGACCGGTTTTGCAATAACCACCGCGTTGACGTCTTGGCGGTGTTCGGACCTATTCTGCCCTCTTGAGCCATAGACAACACTAGATTCTCTCTTGGATGGTTTCTTCTCA
The DNA here is from genome assembly GCA_948472305.1 of Vicia faba. Lineage (NCBI taxonomy): Eukaryota > Viridiplantae > Streptophyta > Magnoliopsida > Fabales > Fabaceae > Vicia > Vicia faba. The sequence goes on from OX451737.1 coordinate 1,057,244,675, forward strand.
GTGTTCGAGGAGTCACCATTCTGTATTTTCCCCGACTTGATGCCAGCTTCTATTCTTTCCCCGGTCAAGATCAGATCTGTAAACCCAGCAGCAGAATTCCCAATCAGGTGGTTGAAGAATGGACCAGACAGGGTCCCCAAGAACATGTCGACGAGCTCACGGTCAGTCAGAGGTGGTTGTACCCTTCCAGCAAGGTCCCTCCATTTTTGAGCATATTCTTTGAAACCTTCACCTGCACCCATAGACATTCCCTGAAGCTGAGTGCGCGTGGGAGCAAGGTCGGCATTGTACTGGTACTGCTTGTAGAATGCAGTGGCCAAATCCTCCCAGCTGCGGATGTTAGCTCCATTAAGTTGATAGAACCAGTCGAGTTGGGTTCCAGACAGACTATCCTGAAAGAAGTGAATCCACAAATTCTTGTCAGCCGTGTGGGGCTGGATCCTCCTTGTGTAAGACCTGAGATGCAGCTTAGGACAGGATGCCCCGTCGTACTTGGCGAAGGCAGGTGCCTTGAATTTGTGCGGGATTACTACCCCAGAAGACAGACCTAGATCCTAGAAGTCCAGGGCGGGCACTTTTTGTATCTCCATGGCACTTAGCCGGTCTTCCAACTGTTTATACCTGTCCTCAGCTGGAGGGTACTGCTCATCATTGTAATCAGTCTCGTTGTCGGAGACCACTGGACTAGGAACCTCCCTTTCTTGGGGACTGTCTTTCCCAACAAATGGGGTAGTCTGCTCAACTTCATTTCGTGACCCATTCCCAGATTTGCGTCTCGGGTTGAACAACACCGTCCTCTTCTTCTTCTTCTTCTTCTTCTTCGAGAGCAGAGTCTTCAGATCTTGTTGCCCCTGGGCCAAACTCATGATCAACTCTTGGAACTGGGCATTCTGAGCCTGGAGGGCCTGGATGGATTGCTCAGTAGATGTTTCAAGATTCATGATGAGACTGTTGAAATAAACAGCAAAGAAGGTAAGCAACCTGTAGAAAAAAGGGTACCTGTTATGCAATGATGTGTATGTATGCATGCGATGTTTTCAAGGATCTCGCGGGGTAAACAAGAAAATTTGTTAAAATTAGAATCTGGTATCTTGATTGAAGTAACTTCGTGTTGTAGAGAGTCCTTCTTCAAGGGTCAAAGGCTCACCATATCCAGTGGGTCATAGCCCCTGACAACCTTGGCTAGAGGAAAATAAATCCCCTTTGCCCCTTGCCAGACATGTTGGTTCATCATGACCTGCATCACAAGCCCTTGAGATCCTTGAAATGGGTTAGTCCTTATGCGGGATGCATGCAATGGTATGATGTTATGCTATGCATGGGGTAATGTAGGTAAACCCTGTTATGAGTCCCAATTAAGGACTATAAACAAAACCTGCAAGAAACTCAAGTGTCAGATAACAAGCATGCAAGTAGTCAAGTATGAAAGCACACAAGTCACACCACAGCCCTTAGAGTTTAGGCCAGCATGGGGTCTGGGTATTACCCTCTTGAAGTTGGTGGGCTCAAACCTGTCCTATCAAAGTAACCGGGTTCTAAGGGTCCCAATATCATTGGATGGATTTCATTGTTCATCGTTTCGATTTAGCCACTGAACTGGCGACCAAAATATTCCAAGAAAACAACCCTCAATTGAGTGTAGTATCGAGTATCAACCAACCTCGGACTGTACCAAAGTCAGTTATCTCACTACCCTAAAGAGGCCAAGATGGTTCAATTAAGGTTCCTAAGGTTAGTTGATGCTTCACGACACCACGCGGCGGCCCCGTACTCTCCTTGACTGAACTCAAGGGTTACCGGTACACACCAAAGTGCCACATCAACGTAGCAGACTGCTTCAACCATGTCGGTATACCCCACACAGTTCCCTCACAGTCTTGTTGCTACTTTCTAAGAAGGTATCCCCCAGATCCGGGTTAGGATCTATAGAACTCCCAAGACAGTACCCACAATAATAAAGCAAACAATTCAGACAATTGAAAACACAAATGATCTTAGTCCTAAGGTACACCTCACTTTAAGTATCCCCGGCAGAGTCGCCAGTTCTGTGATCGGTGGATCTGGAACTGACTATTTTTTAAGCTGGTTCGCGAAATGTCGTGGAAGCAAGATTCGCCACTGTCTTTTATTTTCTCCAACATGCACAGGACAAAAGCACAGCAAAATTCCTTATGAGATAGTTTCTCGGTTCAGGAGGTAGATTTATAGAAAGGGAAGGTGTTAGCACCCTTTCTATCCATGGTTATCCATGGGCTCTTAGATACTTGCTCATTGTGTTTTCAAAAGTGTTTGCTTTTCAAGTGTGAGTGGGTTTGAAAAAAGTTTCGTTTAAAGATTTCAGAATGACTCTTGTATCTGTCCTCAAGAGTGCTTGAAAAATTGTTTTGAAAGCTTTTTGAAAAGTGTCAGTGTGAAAAGAGTTTTGATTGGTTTTTTAGAGAGCAAGTATCTACGAGTCATCTACCTACCCTAAGGAATTAAGCTGTATAGAAGTCCTTAAGGTAGTGCCATCCCACCATTGAGAGATAGGTAGCACCACCGTTGGAGGTGTTCGGGTCAATTCGATTGAGGGACTGTGTGGTCACCGAAGCAACGACAGGAAACCTTAGAAGCTACCCTTATGTCCTTGATCCTTTTTTCCGAGGCAACCGTTTCGAGGCAACTTGTTTTGAGGCATATGGATCAACGGACATAAGGACTTACTAAAACGTCCTATACTCGACGACCACATTTCGAGGGCAAGGCAACAGTGAGGCGTACCCTAAGAGTGGTGTATGAATTTGTGTGTTGTTTTCATGTTAATATTTGTCTTTGATCATGCATTTGGTGAGCTACGCATTGTTTTTAATTTAGGCCATTCATTCTTTCATGCAATTTAGAATTTAAAAGTGTGGAAATTAAAGTGCGGAAAGTAAAATCCTACGCTATTACAAGGCGCGGGTCTATACATCGCCAAATTAACAAAGACCCGTTTTTAATAAAATGCGGAAAGTAAAAAAATTCCTAATTACTATTACAAGGCTTGAGCAATTACATAATATTTGGAAGGAAATAAATTAACGTGCGAAAAGAATAAAAATAGAACGTTCGAGGGCGTTGGACCCTTTTGAAATTAAATTAAATTAAAAGAACTCATTGATTATTAAATTAAAGAAAAGAAATGTTTTTTAGGTTTTTGGTATTTAATGGAAATAAAGAAAATTAATTAGAAGTTAAATGAAACCCTAGTTCTAAATATTTTTAATTATTAAAGAAAAGGTTAAAGTTTAAAACCTAATTTACACTAATTAATTATTTTACATATTTATTTACAAAAGTATTTAATAATTAATAATAATAATGATGAGAAAATTATTTATTAAAAAAAGGATGAGAATGTCAAAAAAAACCTAATTCTAGATACTTTTTACTTATTAAGAAAAAGATTAAAGTTTAAAAACCTAAATTAAACTAAGTTAATTGTTAGAGTTTATTTACAAAAAATAGGTTAGTGATGAAATTAATAATAATTAAATATATTTGTATTTTTGATTTTTCTGTTTTTATTATAGAAAATTATTTTATGGTGAAAAAAACAATTAAAACAATTAAAAAAGAATTAGAAAAGAAAAGAAAAGAAAATTAAAAAGGATGCAAACCAAGGGGGTTTCAGGCCCAAGGGGAGGTTTTTTTTGAAGTATTCTGGCCCATTAGACAAAAAGCCTTGTTTGACTTTCTGGCATCACGTGCGTGTTCATTGACTCCTGAGTACTGTGGTCTGCATTCTTTGGCCATTAGATTGGGTTTCATGGCCATTTGTGTTCTGGTTGTTGGCCATTTGTGTTCTGGCCTCAACGTTCCTTAATCTTCTCAGGATGTCTGTCTCGCCATGTATTGGTGTCATGCATAAGTTGTTCTTTTGGCCATTTGGCTTTTGGCTTTTGGCTTTTGGCCATTTGGCTTTTGGCTTTTGGCCATTTGGCTTTTGGCCTCAACGTTCCTTAATGAACCTGCATGGGATCCTGTCTAAATCTGCAGTATTGAATCTCATGAACACATTAAATAAAATCATAAAATGCAAATAAAGCCAATATATGAAGAAATTTAATGTTTAGGCACAATATGGCATGTATGAATGATTATACCCTTTTGATCATGGAGATCAAATCAATCCTACCCTTACTGGAAAATTAGTGACCTGAATGCTTTTATGCCCTTTGGATCATGGAGATCAAGCCAGCCTTATCCTTGCTGAAGAAGTAGTAAGGTGTTGGTTTGTAACTGTGATGGTTTGTTTGTAGTGAGAGAGGGATTTGTAATAAGGATTTCAAGATTTTAGGGTTCTTGAAAGAATTTGATATTCTAACAGTCTTGTGGCAAGGTTTTTTTCTCTCTTTTCCTCCTCTCTGGTTTGTGTGAAAAGAAGGTGATTATATAATGGAAATTAGGGTAAAGAAAATGGGCTTTGAATGTGCAATTGGGCCTCCAATGTTCACTTGAGTTCGTCACTTTCCAGGCTAAATTGCAGGGACTTAAGTGCAATTTTTGAAGTTGAAATGTGAAAACAAAATGTAGCCGACATCGAGAACTAACTCCTATCCGAAAATCGGCTCAATTGGATAAACGGTGAATTAATTATGAATTTTTGAAGTTTCAGCTCAGACAAACTTATTTTGGACTCCAGTGTCGACTCTGACACGTTCTTCAATAAAAAACTGGTATTGATCGGAGCATAATCCGGTCTCGAATTTTGAAGCAAAGTTGTAGATCTATGAGTCAGCGACCTTGTGTAAAAATATGAGCCCAATCCGATAAAAATTGACCGAGTTATGAATTTTCGAAGTTTCGGCCCAGATGAAATAATATTCAGCATTCAGGATTTTCGGTGTGTCACGCACTCTGAGCAAACAACGAAGGCCTTTTGAATACCGTTTGAACTCAATACCTTCTGTGAAAATGTATCCAACTCAATTTGTGAAATTTTGGCGCTGGAACCAGCTCGATACGATGAAAATCAACCAAGTTATGATTTTCTGAACATGACGCAAATAAACTTCTGTCACAAATTTTCTGTACGAAAATACTTGATAAATCCACATTTTTGAAGACCTTCTGATCGAAATTGGCTTCCAGCCGTGAGAGATGAAAATGTAGATAATGTCAAGACGGAATTTAGGCCACCAGAACGGGTTCAAAACGAGTCACTATCTTCAAGTTATGAATTTTTTAGCGCGTAAAAACTGCACTTTCAGCACACTTTTTCACCATATTTCTTCAAGAAAACTCACACATTCGAATATCTTCTTTAAAGAATTGACTCTTGAGCCGAACCTGAATTTGAGAATATGTTATCAGAGATATCTTGGCGAAAGAACACCTGAATATGATGCGCCGGGTTGGACTTGTGAATTTTTCTTGAAATGTTTTGAGAAGTATGGGAGGACAAATTTTGGGGTACAACACCATGCAATTGTGGAAGATCTTCATGTTACCACTGTTGATGAATTAATGACTCTGTTGCCAATGATTAAGATGAATCTGTTGAAAGCCGGGATTTTCCCGGGCTGTGAAAAAGATTGTTACTTCTGTTCAACCGTGCAATCCAATTGTCCGTTGTTGAAATCAGGCATCTAACGCCTGATGGATACTCAAGAGATCCTCTTTCAGAAAACTCTTGTTGCTACTATCACTCATGTTACTCCTGTTACCCTTGTTACTCCAATCAATGACATTGCTATAATCACCATTTCCGACAATGTTTCCAAGACCTGCAAAAGGCCTGTTAAGATTACGCCTGATCCAAAGCTTGTACCGCTGAAGATTACCATGCCGGGGCCTATCCCATATAAGTCCAACAAGACGATACCATGGAATTATGGAGGAGAGATCTTCTACCATGGTGTCAAATAGATCGAATCAGCCGAAGAAAACTCCGATGAAGAGACTCCTGATGTGGGGAATATTGCGGGGACGAGTAAGATAACTCGTAGCGGAAGAATCTTTTCTCCGGAGATTGCTCCTCCACGGGCAGTCTTCGAACCCTCAAGTGCTTCTGTGCCTGTCAAGATACCTGTGCAAAGTCCAGTAATTGAAGAAATTGTTACTCCTGAGGTTGCACCCTCTACTGTTACCGCTGATAAAGGTAAGGGGATCCAAGAAACGCCCGTCAGGACGAGGGCTCAGACTTTGGTTATCCCCGAGACCACCCAAAAGGAGATGGAGGAAATTTTAAAGATAATTAAGAAGAGAGACTATGATGTCGTAGAGCAGCTGGGGAAAACCCCTTCAAAAATATCTATGCTGGCTCTATTGCTCTACTCCGAGGCTCATGCCAAAGCCTTGATCAAATTTCTGAAGACGGCACATGTGCCTCAAGAAACTTTTGCGGATCAGTTTCAAGAGTGCGTGGCTAGCCTTACAGCCGACAATGGTCTTGGCTTCTCTGATGCCGATTTGACGTCTAAAGGAAGAAAGCATAATGATGCATTGCGTGTCTCGGTAGAGTGCAGAGGAACTACTCTTGCTCATGTTCTGGTTGATACCGGTACATCTTTAAATGTTCTGCCAAAGAAAGCATTGGACAGATTGGACTGTGAAGGTTTGACCCTAAAGCCCAGTAATATCATTGCTAGAGCCTTTGACGGTTCTAAGCGGATGGTTCACAGAGAAGTGGACATCCCAATCGAAGTGGGTACGGAAATTTTCAACTCTACTTTTTATGTGATGGACATCCGTCCTTCATATTAATGCTTGTTGGAAAGGCCATAGATACACAACGCTGGGGCAGTCACTTCTTCTCTACACCAGATGCTAAAGTACCCAGTCCAGGGTAAGATCATAACAGTTCATGGTGAGTAGGAGTATATGATAAGCCACCTTAACTCTTTCCGCTACATGGAGTTAGATGGTGAATTCATAGAAACACCTTTCCAACACTTTGAAGAGGTTTCTCCTAAGGTCGCAGTGGCAAAGACAATGACTGATGTGCCTATCATTACCAAGCCTGTGTCCCGGATTTCATCCCTTAAAGATGCGGAGGCTGTAATCAAGGAAGGAGGAAGTGCAGTATGGGGTCAACTGCCAGATTTTCCTCACAAGACAGAAAAATTCGGATTGAGTTTCACTGCTGCTAGACAGAAAGCTGTGCGTCGCTCCTGGGCTGGAGGACCACCCTTAAAGATCACTCACCATGGAGTTCATGCTTTATAAGACGATGATGAAGAAGGCAACTTTGAAGATTGGATCTTTCCAACCATTGAAGGGGGACTGAACAACTGGGAGGCGAAAGTCTTTGTTCCCATTACTTTCATCAATCAGTAATTTATCTTTTGAACATTTATGTTGGTCTGTAATAACTTTTAAACAATTCGTACACTCTTTTCGCCTTATGCCTTACCCGGGGCATATAGGTCCATTTGTAAGGGTTTTGATTCTTCATTTTCATATGCCATTTTTAATGAATCATGGACGTTTTCATCTATAAACTTTTGTGTTCATTTTCTTTCCTTTTGCATTTTATTTTGTTTAAGGATGGCTATCCCTTACACACACCCACACTCACAAAATGCAGGTACCCATCCACTCCGGATTCCATGGGTGACTATTCTGCTTTGGCCTTCAGTGACTCTGAAGATTTAGTCAATCATGCCGAGTACGAAGGTGATGAAGACTGTGAAGTGCCTGGAGAGTTAGCTAGACTTTTGTAACAAGAAGAAAGGGCTATTCTGTCCCATGAAGAGTTGTTAGAGACTATCAATTTGGGAACAGAGGAAGACATAAAAGAGGTTAAACTGGGTGCTAACCTGGAGCCAAATGTCAAAAAGCACTTAGTTCAGCTGTTGAATGAATATGTTGAGATCTTCGCCTGGTCCTATGAAGACATGCCGAGACTAGATACAGATATTGTGGTTCACCGTCTCCCTACAAGAGAAGACTGTCAACCAATCAAACAGAAAGTCCGCCGAATGAGGCCCGATATGTCTGAGAAGATCAAAGTTGAAGTGATGAAACAGTTCAATGCTGGCTTTCTGGCTGTTACTTCCTATCCATAATGGGTCGCTAACATTGTGCCCGTGCCTAAGAAGGACGACAAAGTCAGAATGTGTGTGGACTACAGAGACTTAAATAGGGCTAGCCCTAAAGATGATTTTCCACTACCACACATTGACATCTTGGTTGACAACACAGCTCAACACAAGGTATTTTCCTTCATGGATGGATTCTTGAGATACAACCAGATCAAGATGGCCCCCGAAGACATGGAGAAGACTACTTTTGTTACGCAATGGGGTACCTTCTGCTATAAAGTGATGCCATTCGGACTGAAGAATGCCGGGGCAACCTATCAGCAAGCCATGGTAGCTTTGTTTCATGACATGATACATCATGAGATTGAAGTCTACATAGACGACATGATAGCCCGTTCACAAACAGAAGAAGAACACCTCGATCATCTGCAAAAGCTGTTTGACAGGTTGAAGGAGTATAAGCTAAGACTGAACCCTAGCAAGTGCACTTTTGGAGTCAGGTCCGGTAAACTTTTGGGATTCATTGTCAGTAACAAAGGCATCGAGGTTGATCCTGCCAAAGTCAAAGCTATACAAGGAATGCCCGCCCCTCGCACTGAGAAAGAGGTCAGAGGTTTCTTGGGACGCCTAAACTACATCGCAAGGTTCATCTCTCACCTAACATCTACCTGTGAACAAATCTTCAAGCTGTTGAAGAAAGATCAGGTGGTTGAATGAAACGATGACTGTCAAGTTGCTTTCGATAAGATCAAGGAGTATTTGTTGGAACCTCCTATATTGATGCCACCCGTTGAAGGAAGACCTTTAATCATGTATCTGACTGTTTTGGATAACTCAATGGGGTGCGTACTTGGCCAACATGACGAGTCTGGCCAAAAAGAGCATGCCATTTATTACCTTAGCAAAAAGTTTACCGACTGTGAGACCCGCTACTCACTGCTCGAGAAAACTTGCTGCACTTTGGTATGGGCTGCTCGCCGACTAAGGCAGTATATGTTAACACATACCACTCTGTTGATTTCTAAAATGGATCTGATCAAGTACATCTTTGAGAAGCCTGCTTTATCCGGAAGAATCGCTAGATGGCAGATGATCCAGACTGAGTATGATATCCAGTACACAACCCAAAAAGCTATAAAGGGGAGTGTACTAGCTGACCATCTAGCTCATCAAGCCGTCGAAGATTACCAATCTATGAGGATCGACTTCCCTGACGAGGATATTATGACATTGGACAACATTAAAGGTAACTGACTGTATGACGGACCTGAACAAGGATCCCGATGGACCCTGTACTTTGATGGTGCTTCAAATGCACTTGGCAATGGTATCGACGCAGTACCTATTTCTCCAGAAGGTTTCCATACACCTTTCACTGCTAGACTCTGCTTCAGCTGCACTAACAACATGGCCGAGTATGAAGCTTGTATCTTTGGTATCAAGGCCGCTATTGACTTGGGAATCAAATCTTTGATTGTATTTGGGGACCCAGCTTTGGTTATCAGTCAAATCAAAGGAGAATGGGACACTAAACATCCTAACCTCATCCCATACAAAGAACATGTCCTGACATTGTTACCTCATTTCGAGCAGATTACCTTCGAGCACTTCCCGCGAGAAGAGAATCAGCTAGCGGATGCGCTAGCTACAATGCCATCCATGTTTAAACTTAACTGGGATGATAAGGCACCTCAAATAAACATCGAGCGAATGGACGAACCCGCTCATTGTCACGAGATTAATACCAAAGAAGTGGTGGACCGACCTTGGTTTCATGACGTCAAAAAGTATCTCAAAGCACAAGAATACCCTGAAGGAGCTTCAGTCAACGACAAAAAGTTCTTAAGGAGGTTCGCTACCAAGTTCTTTCTGAGCAATGGTATCCTATACAAGCGCAATCATGATTGCATTCTGCTCCATTGTATAGACAAGGTGGAAGCTGAACAAATTATGGCTGAACTGCATAATGGTACCTTTGGCACCCACTCAAGCGGTCATACGATGGCTAAGAATATTCTAAGGGCAGGCTATTACTGGTCTACCATGGAAGCTGATTGTCATCAACATTCCCATGCTTGTCACAAATGCCAAATCTATGCTGACAAGGTACACATCCCTCCAGTTCCTCTCAATGTCTTAAAGGCTCCTTGGCCATTCGCGATGTGGGGAATCAACATGATTGGAGAGATCAAGCCTACAACATCCAATGGACACCGTTTCATCCTGGTGGCCATTGATTACTTTACCAAGTGGGTCGAAACAGCTTCCATCGCTTCCGCTACAAAGAATGCGGTTGCCCGCTTCATCAAGCAGAACCTCATATGCCGGTATGGTATCCCCGACATGATCATTATGGACAACGGTACAAATTTGAACAATACTATGATCACCGCTCTGTGCAAGAAGTTCAAGATTCAACATCACAATTCATCTCCCTATCGGCCTAAGATGAATGGTGTTGTCGAAGCTGCAAACAAAAATATTAAGAAGATCATTCAAAAGATGACAGTCACCTACAAGGACTGGCATGAGATGTTACCGTTTTCTCTACACGAGTACCGTACCACGACACGCACTTCAACTGGGGCAACACCCTTTTCTTTAGTATACGGCATGGAGGCTGTTTTACCTATCGAGGTTCAGATTCCCTCTTTGAGAATTATGAAAGATGTTGGTTTGAGTGAAGACGATTGGATTCAGACCCGGCTTGATCAGCTTAACTTGATTGACGAAAAGCGACTTACTGCTGTTTTCCATGGTCAGACGTATCAAAAACGTATGATCAAGGCCTTCAACAAGAAAGTCAAGAGACAAATATATCAAGTCAGAGATCTTGTAATCAAGCGAATCATCTTGCCGCAAAGTGATCCCAGGGGCAAATGGACTCCTACTTATGAAGGACCGTTTGTGATCAAGAACATCTTTTCTGGTGGGGCAATGATTCTGACCACCATGGACGGCGATGACCTGCTGCACCCTGCGAATGCAGACATAGTCAAAAGATACTACACATAAAACGACCCGACAAGTTGAAAACCTGAAAGGGCGACTTGGGCAAAAATGGGCATCCCGGTGAATCGAAAACCCAAAAGGGCGGTTCAGGAAAAAATTAGGGATAAATTAAAAAAAATTTGTACACTCGGCAAGTTGAAAACCCGAAAGGGTGACTTGGGCAAAAAAGGGTTTCCCGGTGGATCGAAAACCCGAAAGGGCGGTCCAGGCAAAAGTTAGGGAACTAAAGCGTATGCCTATGTCTCGTCGGATCACTTTAAGGACAGTCTCTTCACAAAAAAGCTCCAGGCTTCTGATCAATCCAATCATCTGCGGACGAGGCAACAAATGAACAAGATACTCAGAGTTATGAAGGCTATAGCAGAATGAGAACCCCATGGAATTGTTACACATAGCCATCTTTCTTTGTATAAATTTTTCTCATTTTTTATGACAACATTCTCTTACTAGGATGTCTGTCTCCTTTGTACAAAATACTTACACAAAGTTAATACAAAGATACTTCAAAGTGCCGAAATTTGCTTGCCTTTTTCTTTCTTTTTACACTTATGTTTTTATTTGAAAAACGTCCAATGATTTGTTAAATGAGCATATGCATTTGAATATAATCACTGCTTACAAATAAAACAAAATGAGAAAGGATAATTACTGATAGATTGAAAGTATAGGAAAACGTCTTTAGGCTATTCCAGAAGAAATCCCCTGCAATATGTCATTCGGATCTAATACATATCCTCAGCGGAGTTAAGATTCAAGATCCTCAGCAGAGTTAAATGCATATCGCCATCAGAACTAAGTTTCCAAACTACATATCCCCAGCAGAGCCAGAAAACTTTGAACTACAAGTCCCCAGTGAAGATGAAGCTTTCTTCCCCAACGGAGTCCAAGACTTCAACCTTTAAACCACGGTGGAAATCATCCGGTTTCTCCAAATTCCCCAGCAAGTTATCTTAAGACCTGAAAATCAATCAGATAACATCTAACTTTTATCCCCAACCATTCTTAAAATTGGCATACAACCCAAGCTCTTGAGAATTCTTCGGCGGAATAAGTGTTCTCCCTGCAGAGTTATTTCCCAATAGAACGAAGATTCTTGTTCTCATTTCTCCAGTTAAAGCCTCCCAGGTTTTAATTCCCCAGTAGAGATCGTCAGAGTTTTCCTTATTTCCCAAGAAAGTCATGAAGGATTCTCAAATCCCCGCAGAAGTTGCCAAAGCTCTTGTTAATCCCTACAAGTCACCAAGGATTTTCAATCACCGACAGTAGTCCAAAGGATTTCTCAGTCTCAGCAATCAAAGGTTTTGAATATCCAGCATCAGTCAAGGGTTTATTTTCCCCAGCAGCAGTCAAGGAGTTCATTATCTCCAGTTATCAAGGATATATTTTCCTCAGCAAGACAACTAATCAGCTTACATGCACATTCATTACATTCATATATCATAAACATTGATAGAACACATTTTATTGCATCATACATGTCATGCAACATAACTTTGTGTTTTAGCTAACATTTTACCCTTTTTAGGATAAGATTAAAAGCTGTCTTTAACAAATATTCAAAGATTTCAGATACAATATGAATACACCCCAGACGCGGAGGTCATTCTATTACTCATTCAGAATTCAAAGTTAAGATACAGTACGGATACGTTCCAAATACGGATGCCATTATGTCACTCATTCAGACTTCAACAATCAGATACAGATTAGATACGCTCCAAACACGGAAGCCATTCTATTTCTCATTCAGATTCAACTATCAATTTCAAGTTCAGATACACTCCAGAGACGGAAGTCATTCTGTCACTTATTCAGATCCCAGTTACAATACAGATACACTCCAAACACGGAAGTCATTCTGCTACTCATACAGATCTCAACCTCAAGATATAGTCCAGATACGCTCCAGACATGGAAGCCATTCTGTCACTCATTCATACCTTTTCCCCAGCCCGGAGATGCTCCATACAGAAATGTTTCTCTGTCGCCCATTCAGATTTCGGATACAATACAGATACACTCCAGACACGGAAGTCATTCTGATATTAATTCAAGAATCAAATACAAGTTACAGTACAGATACGCTCCAGACACGGATGCCATTCCTTTACTCATACAAATTCAATCTCCAGATACAACTCAGATACGTTCCAAATACAGATATCATTCTGATGTTCATTCTACTGATATTCAACAAACATTTTTTATGGCATCTCTAAGCCCATCTCCAGCAAGATTCTATCATCTCCAAATGGCATCTTTAATCCCATTCCCTCAACAATATTTTGACGAGTGCAAATTTACGGGCACTCTAGTGTCCAATTCTCTTTTACCTTCGAGTCGCGAAAGGAAAACTCGCCAATCTAACTCTTCAGGTTCAAGAAGATTGAACATGGGCAGCTGTTGTACCCCAAAATTTGCCCTCTTATTTTATCCAGATTTCCCATCACAAAGCTCCTTGAACTCCAAACAAGATTAGGGTTTTACTCTGCTCAATACATCTCCTTGTACTGTTGACCTAAATTAGGGTTTGAGTTTGCATGATGACACACAAATATGTGATATTTCTGGCTTGATATACACCAAATATTTCTCATACTTTAGTTTAAATTAAATTATTTCATAGGTATTATGCAGGTATTTTTCTATTTCTGCAGATATGCATTAAGCTGAACACTTTGGAAGAAATGAAGAAAAAAGAGGTGCAAAACTAGCAAAACGGCCAAAGGAGAAGAAATGAGCTCAAGCCCATTATACATGTGAGCACGTGGCCCACCATGAAGAAGACCTTGACGATCGTCAAGGAGGCGTGCCGAACGTCACGCATTGAGAATGACCAAGTGACTATCGTCACTTGGATGTGACGAACGTCACAAGGCCACTTATCCCACTTTCTTCGCATCCAATGGACAGAAACACATTCAAATGTTAATCCAGCGACTACCTATATTATCTGACCCACTCAGTCAAAACACCAAGGAACGTGACAAGTTAATGGCCCTATTATTTCTCAAAGGAGGAAATAAACTGTTCCTACATTCTCGAGAACAACTGATCACGCAAGACTTATAAATAGAGCCTTAGACCATAATAGAAAGAGTTCTTCTTTTTGGCGAGAAACTTTGGAGATTTTATATTTACTTTGAGCGAATATTCCTTTCATCATTATTTTATTTGCCAGTTATTTATATATTCCTTTCAACATTATTTTCTTTGTACGGTTAAATATATTCTCCGATCGAAGCAAAGCCTACAATTTGTGCAGAAGTGCTTCTATTTTCAGAGTTATTACCAGGTTTATGTTTACGAATTCTTATTGCTTTTTAATCAATCTAATTATGTTTATTTTTGTTTGTCTCTTAAATTATTCTGTGATTTGGTTTAATATTATGTTAGGCTAGAATTCCTATACCGGTATGTAAAGTCACTCAACCAAGGGAACGAGTAACTTAGTTGGGATTATTTTTACTACAAAACTTTCTTTTCTGGCCTAAGTTACTATTTTTAATCATTAAATTATTTTCTTACGGAAGTAAAAAAATAGATAGAGGTTGGGGTCAACAAAGCGGAAGTTTGAGATCTTTTAACTGGACAGTAGTAATTAGGCATTGACTTAAAATACAGCGGAAGCACTTTAAAGTTAATTAAGATTTTATTTAGTTTTCAAAAAGTGTTTTTAACTCCTGCGGGATGGCGGAATCGTACGTTAGGACTTAACTACATAGCCTAGATAACCAAAACGACAATGTGAGACGAGGGTTTTAAAACTAAATAAGTTTTACTGAAAGCTGTTTTGAAAATATAAAGACACCCAATAGGTCGCTAGTTCCTGAGGTACGACTATTGCATACTGGTAATTACGCTCATTGATTATTAAAAATCCAATTTAAATTAATATTTAGTTTTCCCTACAACCCAATCAAATATTCATTAGCTTTAGATTTGCGAAGTAACAATAGAAGACGGTAGATCGATTCATCAGTCTCTGTGGTTCGATATCTTTTAAAACTACACGATAAGACTGTGCACTTGCAGTCCGAATCATTAGATACATAAGTATAATCCCGATCAAGTTTTTGGCGCTGTTGCCGGGGACTGATTTAAGTCGATATCGCTACCCTTTTGTTACGCAGTAGAGACTAGAGCAAAAACTTCTCTCTTTCTTCTCTATTTCTTTTCTTTTCTTTTCTTATTTGTATGCCAAACACTCGTTCGCAAGGCGAACCATTATACATACAAATCAATGATATCGAGCGTTATCTCAGACTTAGACGCCGCATTCAAGAGTATCATCTCTTGCATAACACTCAACCCCGTCAATCACTCGAACCTCCTATTTCTCGACCAACCGAAGAAATGGCTGCCAATCCTGCTCCGCGCCCACTCAAATCCTACGCCATTCCCTCATAAGATGAACTGCACAATAGCATTGCTGCTCCTCCAATCGAGGCTAACAACTTTGAACTGAAACCCTCTTTGTTATCTGCTGTACAACAGAACCAGTTCTCTGGTGGGTCAATGGAAGACCCTAATCTCCATCTATCAATATTTCTACAGTACGCAGTTACAATTAAGAACAATGGGGTTAGTCAAGAGGAAATAAGACTTCGTATCTTCCCTTTTTCTCTAAGAGACAGAGCAAGAGCTTGGATCCAATCTCTACCCGCAAACTCAGTCACTACATGGGACGAGCTGAAGAAAGTCTTTCTTGCAAGGTATTTCCCGCTAAGCAAAACAACTATGCTAAGATCTCAAATAAGCGATTTTAGACAAAAGGAGAACGAATCCCTTTTCGATGCTTGGGAGTGATACAAGGATCTAATGAGACTATGCCCACATCATGGCTTGGAAGAATGGTTGATTATCCATACCTTTTATAATGGTCTCCTTTACAATACAAGATTAACGATAGACGCTGCCGCAGGTGGTGCACTTATGGATAAATCCTACACTGCTGCCTATGCTCTAATAGAAAGTATGGCCCAAAACCACTATCAGTGGGGAAGTGAAAGAGGACACGCAAACAAAGGTACTACAGAGAAAGCACCGACAAAAGGAGGCATGTATGAGATAAGTGATCTAGACAGTGTCCATGCTAAGGTAGATTCCCTCACCCTAAAGATAGATAATTTGACCGTAATACCTCCAGCCAACGTGGCTGCTATAACTCCCAATTGCGAAATATGCGGAGTACCTGGACATCTAGTTACCGAATGTAAGATCTTGGCAGGAACTCCAACTGACCAAGTGAGTTATGCTCAAGGAAACCCTTACTCAAACACATACAACCCTGGATGGAAAAATCACCCAAATCTCTCATATAAAAACCCCAATGCGTTGTATGGTCCAAACCAATCACCTGCCATGCCACCTGGATATAAGAAACCTCCTGCAAATGCTCATAGTGCGCCTAGAAAATCAAACTTAGAACTGATGATGGAGAACTTCATAGCTACCCAAGCGCAAACAAACAAAGACGTCCAAAATCAGAACATACACACTAACGAGCAGATAAAACAATTAGCAAACAAAATAGATTCTTTGGCCACCCACAATAAAATGTTAGAAACCCAAATCTCTCAAGTGGCTCAACAACAAGCACCTACAGCTGCACCAGCTGATACATTTCCCGGTCAAACACAACCTAACCCGAAGGGGCATGCTCATGCCATCATATTAAGAAGTGGAACCGAGTTAGATGGACCGCTTGACCCAAGACTGTCAAATCAAAGTATGTATCAAAGGTCTGAAACACCAACTGAGAAGGAGAATCAACCAGAGAAACCAGAGGAAGACGAAGAAGATAAAGGAGGAGAGGCCAAAGAAAAAGAAAAAGAAAAACCTTATGTGCCTCCACCGCCTTATAAGCCCCAGATCCCATTTCCTGGTAGATTAGCCAAACCTAAGAATGTAGGGCAATTTAAAAAATTCGTAGAACTTCTGAAACAACTTAATCTAACAATTCCTTTCACAGAAGCTATAACTCAAATGCCCTCCTATTCCAAATTCCTCAAGGAAATGTTATCCAACAAGAAAAAGCTAGAAGATAACGAAACAGTCACGCTTACAGCAGAATGTAGCGCAATTATCCAAAACAAGATGCCTCCTAAGCTGAAAGACCATGGAAGCTTCTCTATACCATGCCATATAGGTAAGTTTGTCATAGACAAAGCCCTATACGATTTAGGAGCTAGTATTAGCGTTATGCCTTTATCCATATGTAACAAACTGGAAATGGGAGAACTAAGACCAACAAAGATATCCGTTCAATTGGCGGATCGCTCTGTCAAATACTCAGTAGGAATCTTAGAAAACGTTCTTGTTCGGATAGGTCAATTCTACATCCCTACAGATTTCATAATCATAGACATTAGAGAAGACGAAAGTACACCTATCATCTTAGGAAGACCATTCCTAGCTACTGCTGGAGCTATCATAGATGTAAAAAAGGGCAAACTAACCTTTGAAGTAGGTGAAGAGAAAGTCGAATTTATTCTGACCCAATTCTTACAAGTGCCTGCCATAGATGACACATGTTATCTGGTAGACATCATGGACGAATGCGTAAGAGAAATTGAATGCGAACCAATACCTTGTTCTGAAACCATGAAGATTCCCACACCTCTTATATTTGAAGATAACGAATGGTGTCCTGAATACCGAGACGACAATCTGAGTGAATGCTTAGCTCTGACACCTGATCACATGCCTTGTCCAAGAAAACCAGCATTGGATCTTAAGCCATTACCTAAGACCCTTAGATATTTATTCCTTGACACTGAGTTAAAACGACCTGTAATTGTCAACGCGGACTTAGGACAACAAGAAACAGACAAATTATTACAAATCTTAAGAAAATATCCATCCGCCCTGGGATACAACATTACAGATCTCAAAGGAATAAGTCCTTCCATTTGCATGCACCGTATTATGCTGGAAAATGACTGCAAATCTTCTAGAGAACATCAACGAAGAATTAACCCAATATGGAGCACCGTAGTTAAAGATGAAGTTAAAAAAATTCTAAACGCAGGAATCATATACTCAATCTCCGATAGTCAATGGGTGAGCCTAGTCCACTGTGTACCAAAGAAAGGTGGTATAACAGTAACAACAAACAAAGCAGGCGAAGCTGTAGCGGAACAAACTATAAGCGGAGCTAGAATGTGTATTGACTATAGGAAGGTAAACAAGGCCACTCGCAAGGACCATTTCCCTCTACCATTCATTGATCAAATGCTTGAACGATTAGCTAAGCACTCTCATTACTGTTATCTAGACGGTTACTCAGGATTCTTTCAAATTCCTATTCACCCCGATGACCAAGAGAAAACAACATTCACATGTCCTTATGGAACTTTCGCCTACCGGCGAATGCCGTTTGGATTATGCAATGCTCCCGCCACATTTCAGAGGTGCATGATGGCGATCTTTGTCGATTTCCTAGACAACATCATGGAGGTCTTTATGGATGACTTCTCTGTATGTGGAGAGAGTTTTGAAGATATTCTGATAAATTTAGAGAAAGTTTTGGAGAGATGCGTAAAAGTTAACCTCGTTCTGGATTGGGAAAAGTGCCACTTTATGGTCAAACAAGGAATCGTACTAGGACACGTTGTGTCTGAAAAGGGGATTGGAGTCGATAAAGCTAAGATCGAAGTCATAGAAAACTTGCAACCCCCTAAAACAGTAAGAGAAATATGCAGTTTCTTAAGACACGCCGGTTTCTACCAACGATTCATAAAAGATTTCTCGCAAATATCAAAACCTCTAACCACCCTCCTTATGAAAGACGTTGAATTTGATTTCGATGACAAATGCCTAAAAGCATTTAACCAATTAAAAACAGCTCTTGTATCCGCACCAATCATGCAACCACCTGATTGGAGACTTCCATTTGAAATCATGTGCGACACAAGTGATTACGCCGTAGGTGCAGTCCTAGGACAACGAAGAGATAAGAAGCTTCATGTGATATACTATGCTAGTAGAACCTTGGACCCTGCACAAATGAATTACACAACAATGGAAAAAGAAATTTTAGCCGTAGTCTTTGCACTAGACAAATTTCGCTCCTACCTAGTAGGCGCAAAAATAATCATCTATACAGACCACGCAGCTATTAGATATCTCTTAACCAAGCAAGATTCAAAGTCGAGACTTTTGAGATGGATTCTGCTTCTACAAGAGTTTGATTTAGAAATTAAAGACAAAAAAGGTACCGAGAACGTAGTAGCCGACCATTTATCCCGAATGGAAAAGTTGACACCAGAAGAAGTACCTATTAACGATGACTTCCCGTATGAACGTCTGTTAGCTCAGATGGACTTAGGAGATGCCAGCGAAGAACCACCTGAATCAAATCCAAATCAACTGCTTTTAGGACTTGACACACAAGCTGTTAGCCGTGATTCACAAGAAAGCCAAGACGAAATAAATAATGATATAAACGAAACTGTGGTCTCTGTACGAACTAATCAAACCCTACCATGGTATGCGGACATAGCTAATTACTTAGCGGCCAAAATCCTACCCCCTGATATGACTTATCAACAGAAGAAAAAATTCTTTCACGATTTGAAACATTACTTTTGGGATGAACCTTTACTATTTAAGAGAAGTGCCGACGGTATTTCCCGATGATGCATCCCGAAAAACGAAATCGAAAGCATTATTTCTCATTGTCATGATGCCCCTTATGGAGGACATGCAAACACATCAAAGACATGTGCCAAAATTTTGCAGGCTGGCTTCTACTGGCCAAATTTGTGGAAAGATGTGCACATAGCCATCCTCAACTGCGACCGATGCCAACGCACCAGAAATATATCCAGACGCGATGAGATGCCTCAGACTGGCATTTTACAAGTCGAAGTCTTTGATGTATGGGGAATAGACTTCATGGGACCATTTCCGTCCTCATTCGGCAACAAATATATACTCGTGGCTGTAGATTACGTTTCGAAATGGATCGAAGCAATAGCTTCTCCAACAAACGATACTAGAGTCGTGATTAAACTCTTCAAAACCATTATATTCCCAAGGTTAGGTGTACCCAAGCAAGTCATAAGCGATGGTGGCTCCCACTTCAAATCAAGAATCTTCGATAAACTCCTTACCAAATATGGGGTGAAACACCGCGTATCAACACCATACCACCCCCAGACAAGCGGACAGGTGGAAGTCTCAAATCGAGAAATAAAACAAATATTTGAAAAAACTATTGCCACGTCAAGAAAGGATTGGTCGAATAAGTTACCTGAAGCATTATGGGCCTACAGGACGACGTTCAAGACGCCAATAGGTACAACACCCTTTAAACTCATCTATGGAAAATCATGCCACCTGCCAGTGGAAATTGAACACAAAGCTTACTGGGCAATTAAAACTTTAAAGCTAAGCTACACTGCGGCAGGCGAGAAAAGGATCCTTGACATAAATGAATTAGAACAACTAAGATTAGACGCATATGAAAATGCGAGGATCTACAAAGAAAGGACGAAAAAGTGGCACGACAAACGAATCTCAAGGAAGGAATTCAATGAAGGAGATGTAGTTCTCCTATTCAACTCTCATCTAAAACTTTTTCCTGGGAAACTCTGTTCATGATGGTCTGGACCATTCGAAGTGACCAAAGTTTTCCCCAGTGGTGCCATAGAGATTAAAGGAAAATCCATGAACCCGTTCTTAGTAAATGGCCAACGTCTAAAACATTATTACAGCATTGAAAATAAGGAATACACCGCGAGCTTAACACTATTAGATCTACCACCCGAATTAGGAAACTAATTCACATCTAAAAAACATTGTCAAGCTAAAGACATTAAACAAGCGCTGTGTGAGAGGCAACCCACAAGTTTTTCATTTACTTTCTTTTAAATCTCTTTATATTTTTATTTTTATTTTGCATTTTGATTATTACTTTCCTATTTTTCCTTTTCTTTCTTTCTCCCACTGCATATTTTATTTATTTGCATTTTTATTTTACAAATTTTAGTACCGACTCACAGGAACTTACAAGCTAAAATCATTTATGGATACTATCATCTTCGCCACGGAGGCCCGACAGAGGCGGTATGAGATTCTGGCTCAGCGCCAGATGAGCATGACTACGTATGTGCATGACCCCATGTTGACAGCTTTAGGAATCAGGGAGAGTGTATATTTCTTGTTCAACCAGATAGGATGGGAAGGGTTCCTTGCCCACAAACACCCTACTCATCAACGCCTCACCTTAGAGTTCTTAAGCTCACTCATTTATAAACCCACATAAGGCCTAGGGCGTAATAGGGGACAGATGTCCTTTAGATTATTTGGTTTCACCCACCAGTTTACAGTTCGTAGACTAGCTGAGTTACTAGGATTCCCTAGTTCTTTAGATGCCTACATGGAAACCCAGGCGGATGATTACCTTAATTTTGAACTTAACCACTTTTGGAGGGACATAGCGGGCCAATACCCTGAGGACCCTAACCACCTTGATGCGACTGAGATCCATAACCCTGCAATTAGGTATTTCCATCACATATTAGCTTTCACCCTTTTTGGAAAACCTATAAATAGACTCTCAGTTTCTAGGGATGAATTATTCATTATTTACTGTGCTTTTCAGTCCAGACCAATCATTGGTGCATCATTTATGATCTCCAACATGTCAGCTATAACTCAGTGTACCCATGGCCCCATCTGTGTCGGCGGGCTAGTCACTATGATAGCCGAGGCCTTATCCCTACGTTCATCTTTGTCACGCCTTACGCCATACGCCAAATACTATACCATGGATATCCCTTTTTGTTTTAACATATATTTGATTGGTAACCTCAACCCACCTCACTTTCAGCTGCTTGTCAGAAATGACCCTGTCTATTACTTTCAATTGCCTAGCCCTGAGAACACAAGTGTCTATACTAAGAAAAACTGGCTATATAACCTAGAAAAGACAGACGAACACGACCCCGAGATGGAGGAGAGTGACCCGTCCACACCTAACGGTTACCATGACTATACACCATTAGAATACCCTACACTTACCCTTGTTACCACAGCTGTTGACGTCCCTATGGTTGATCATGCACATGCTATCACGACACTGCAGACAGATGTTACTACACTCCGAGGAGAGCTCGCCACTGTTAAAGATAATGTCAGCACACTTCGGCGTGACTTCTTTCATTTCATGGATGTCGTCACAGAGCAGTTTGATCACATTTATCAGCATCTGCATGCTACTGCACCACCTCCAGGAGGTCCTAGTGCTCGATAGTTTTTTTTTCTGTACCGCCCCAGTGATGACACTGTTTGTTCTTAGTATGGGGGGGGGGGGTTCATTACTATTCTTAATACTCATTATTATGGTTTTATACTCATATTTTCGAATAATTTGTTACTTTTCGGTTCTAAAATTTCGATTATCTATTTATCTATTCATTTCATATCCATCTTTTTATTTCAAAGTATTTATTTATTTTCATTCACAGTATTTATTTATTTTTATTTCATACTATGAAATTTCTATTATTATTCTTATTTGTTTCTTATTTATTTATTTACCATATCATTCTTCCAATTCTACTATGTGCCACTAAATACCCCTTGCAAAAATACTTCTCAAAGTATATGAATTAATTAATTTAATGAAACCATGCTACACTGCACGCGGTCAAAGAGGTCAAAGAAAGACATGCACACATCACTTCACCCTGATAGACGTCAAGAGGCATGTGACGAACGTCAGGGATTGTCCCTTTGACTCTGACGAGCGTCAGAGAGCGTGTGACGAGCGACAGATCTTGTCTCCAACGCTTTCCCTTCCCGTGATCGTTGAACAACATTGATGCACGGAATTTTGTTTTAAAACCCCCACCCCACCATTTACTCCATTCATCCATAACTTCCATAACCTCCCATATTCAAAATTCTCCTATAAACCTCATTAAACTTCTTACTCAATAAAACCATCTATATAAACCTCTCTTCCATCCCTAGTTTCATCACTATCACCCATTTTCCATCTCTTTATCACAAATACATTATTTCTATCAAGTTCAAAATCATTGCCGCCCAAGGGAATCCACCAAACCAACCCGAACCCGACATGCGACATCTCGTGCTCCGACAAGCAGAAGTAGGTGAACTTCAAAAGGAAAGGTACATAAAATTCCATCGTCGAGGGCTAACATCCACGAGGTTCGTCGACAACACCTGCTTGCAAGAATTGGGGTTGCAAACCCATATGCAAGGCTTGCTGAATAAAGCTGGCCTTAACTTTATTAGCACGATGAACACACCAACTTACGAAGCTCTCACGTTGGAATTCTTGAGTTCTTACGCCTATCACACTCGCGATGATGCCGACGCACACCTAACGGGATCCGCTCATTTTCGGATGTTCAACCGAGAGTACACACTCAGCCATGAAAATTTGAGCGACATATTTCATTTTCCCCGTGGGAATAATGTGCAATATCGTATTCCCCCGGAATTGGATTGGAATGGAAGTGCATACGCACTATAGGAGAGAATAACCGGTGAAACAAATGTTAATCCTGAAGCACGGTACTCCTCTCACATCCACAACCCGAACATTCGCTTCTTACACCGCGTTATGGCAAACACAGTATTTGGAAGGGCAAACAACAACAAGGTCAACACTAAAGAATTATATGCTCTTCACTGTACCTTTTCACAAAACCTCCGCCTTAATCCCATTACTTTAATGATGGCCCACATTCAAAACCACGTTACAAGAGACAGGACTATACCTTTTTGTATCGGAGGCATCGTCACCACCATCGCAGTTCACCTGAACTGGGGGGAAAGGATTCAATTCCTACCTCCGCTGCCAGCAGTTTATATGGATATTGATAACTGTAGAGCTGGCCGCCTGATCAAAGTACGAGAAGCTGGAGGGTACTATCTAATGGTTAAAAATGCAAAAGTTCGTAGTGTGATCATGCCAAATCATAATCGTACTAATTCGGGTAATCCGGATAACTGGCTTTACAACCTGAACGCCCCAGAACCCGGAGAAAACGAGCAAGGAAATTAAGGCGAGGCCAACAATTCTGCCGCTGACAAAATCGAAGAAGAATTAGAGCAGCAAGAGCCCCAACCACAACAAGCCAACAATCCCGCCACCATCGACGCAATCTATGCCACAATAATGCAGCAAAACCAGTTGTCCACTCAATGCTACCAGAGCCTCGAGACGCACCAAATCGAGATGATGACCCCCATGCAACAAATGCAGAGAGACCAAAACGACTACACTCGCAGGCATGATCAAAGTATGCTGGAATTTACCACAGGAATGACAGAAGATATGCGAGCCTTAAAACTTCGTGTTGACGACTTGCATATCTCAGAGAGATGGAGGCGAATCTTCCAGACACGGTGGGCAAGCACGTCGAAAAGCGAGGACACGTGGCCGTACCAAAGACAAGAGGAGGAAGAATGATTATCCAGTTTCCATCTTCTATCAATACATTGAGGATAATGTATGATTCAAGTATGGGGGATGAAGTATTTCCCTTTTCCTAGTAATTTTTATTTTTCTTTGTAATTTCCCTTCCGTTATCTTTATTTCAATAAATTTTTTTTTATCAAGTTATCTATTAAAGAAATTTGTGTTCTTTTAGACTCCCCTTTCTTCATGAGCCCTATAAAATTTTTTTTTGACTCACTCGACAAGTACATAGACTGTAAGATCTTTAATCGTCAGGAATTAGGGCAAGATTAAAAGAAATTTCTACCGTCTAGACACTCTACAACCCCAGAGTATGATAGATCAGTTCAAGTACCTGTTATTCCAACACCCTGAGTTTAGTCTTTGTAGTAACCCTGAGTAGTTTATATTAGCAGTCAGCACCGTCTTAAACACAAACTACGCAGGAAGTCGATGAATATAAGTGGATGATATAATATTTCAGCAAAATATTGCAAAGAAACACACCAATTAAATTAGATGATCCTTACCCGATCGCCTAATCTAAAGGATGTAAACCTTACAAAGTAACATGAAAATTTATTTGGTGGATGGTTCAGGAGCATCTGGTACTGAACTCGGTAGGGCAGATTACGGTCTGATCCCCCGCATCCAACCATTGAATTGAAAAAGGTTGCCACATTACTGTGCCAGAAACCTCTAAAGTTTAAAAGGATCATAACCACTAACCGATTGTTATGCTATGTGCGTGTAAAGATAAAGGGCTTAATGTGATTGCGCTAGAATGAAAAGGGCAAAACAAGACAAATACTCGAGGTAGGCTACAATAGGACTTGTAACTAGTTTACGTAAAATGGGACTGTCTAGTGTCATTGACGTAGTAATGGAGCATGAATCGAGCCATCAATTTTCTGATAAAAACACAACGCAACTATATATTAGTTGATCCGAGTCATAACCATGCATCTGACCATGTTTAGAAAAATATCGTACTTAGCATTTGCTTGAGGACAAGCAAAGTTTAAGTATGAGGGAGTTTGATGACACACAAATATGTGATATTTCTGGTTTGATATACACCAAATATTTCTCATACTTTAGTTTAAATTAAATTATTTCATAGGTATTATGTAGATATTTTTCTATTTCTGCAGATATGCATTAAGCTAAACACTTTGGTAGAAATGAAGAAAAAAGAGGTGCAAAACTAGCAAAAAGGCCAAAGGAGAAGAAATTAGCTCAAGCCCATTATACATGTGAGCACGTGGCCCACCATGAAGAAGACCTTGACAATCGTCAAGGAGGCGTGCCGAACGTCACGCATTGAGAATGACCAAGTGACTATCGTCACTTGGATGTGACGAACGTCACAAGGCCACTTATCCCACTTTCTTCGCATCCAATGGACAGAAACACATTCAAATGTTAATCCAGCGACTACCTATATTATCTGACCCACTCAGTCAAAACACCAAGGAACGTGACAAGTTAATGGCCCTATTATTTCTCAAAGGAGGAAATAAACTGTTCCTACATTCTCGAGAACAACTGATCACGCAAGACTTATAAATAGAGCCTTAGACCATAATAGAAAGAGTTCTTCTTTTTGGCGAGAAACTTTGGAGATTTTATATTTACTTTGAGCGAATATTCCTTTCATCATTATTTTATTTGCCAGTTATTTATATATTCCTTTCAACATTATTTTCTTTGTACGGTTAAATATATTCTCCGATCGAAGCAAAGCCTACAATTTGTGCAGGAGTGCTTCTATTTTCAGAGTTATTACCAGGTTTATGTTTACGAATTCTTATTGCTTTTTAATCAATCTAATTATGTTTATTTTTGTTTGTCTCTTAAATTATTCTGTGATTTGGTTTAATATTATGTTAGGCTAGAATTCCTATACCGGTATGTAAAGTCACTCAACCAAGGGAACGAGTAACTTAGTTGGGATTATTTTTACTACAAAACTTTCTTTTCTGGCCTAAGTTACTATTTTTAATCATTAAATTATTTTCTTACAGAAGTAAAAAAACAGATAGAGGTTGGGGTCAACAAAGCGGAAGTTTGAGATCTTTTAACTGGACAGTAGTAATTAGGCATTGACTTAAAATACAGCGGAAGCACTTTAAAGTTAATTAATATTTTATTTAGTTTTCAAAAAGTGTTTTTAACTCCTGCGGGATGGCGGAAGCGTATGTTAGGACTTAAGTACATAGCCTAGATCAACAAAACGACAGTGTGAGACGAGAGTTTTTAAACTAAATAAGTTTTACTGAAAGCTGTTTTTAAAATATAAAGACACCCAACAGGTCGCTAGTTCCCGAGGTACGACTATTGCATACTGGTAATTACGCTAATTGATTATTAAAAATCCAATTTAAATTAGTATTTAGTTTTCCCTACAACCCAATCAAATATTCATTAGCTTTAGATTTACGAAGTAACAATAGAAGACGATAGATCGATTCATCAGTCTCTGTGGTTCGATATCTTTTAAAACTACACGATAAGACTGTGCACTTGCAGTCCGAATCATTGGATACATAAGTATAATCCCGATCATTGCATAGGGATTTTTGGACCTTCAATGCTCAAAGTGACTTTCATACTTCATATTGGACTCATAAGTTTGTCCATACCAAGTTTCAAGCCTTGAATCAAATTTTTGCCCAGTCAATTGGACAGTTGACCTAGAAATCAACTGTA
The DNA here is from genome assembly GCA_948472305.1 of Vicia faba. NCBI lineage: Eukaryota > Viridiplantae > Streptophyta > Magnoliopsida > Fabales > Fabaceae > Vicia > Vicia faba. The sequence continues at coordinate 1,057,271,849 of OX451737.1, forward strand.
TTGGGGAAAGTCAACAGTTGCTAATTTACAGTCAAACCTAATTAATTTTGACCCACATCAACATTATAAACTCATATGAATCATTTGATCAAGTTTGGACCACAACTCCACAAGAAATTTGATCAGATCACCAAAAGGGCAAAATGGTCATTTTTAGGGTTTTGATGGCACAAGGGCAATATCTGACTTTTGACCTAGCCAATGGCAAATGGGGCTCAATCATGGACTCAAGGACTCAATGGAATCATCTTGAACTATTCAACAAGTTCAAAAGACCTCAATTGCATTGGATTCACAGATGAATTTTTCAGTCAACTGATCAAATTTTGACTGTACACTGAAAAGTCAAACTTTGACTTTTTGGTCAAAATCAAGTGCCAAGGGTCATTTTTCATCAAGATGTGTCAAAACATGAAACTTGTTCATCAAGAAACCCATTTTTGCAAATTAGGGTTTAAAGTTGAAAAATTTCATAACTTAGAATTTTTCTAAGTTATGAAAGTTTCTTAATTTTTCCTAACTTTGCCTAACATTTTCACCATGATGAATTTGGATTCAAACAAAACTTCCAACATGAAAGTTGTAGTCCTCCACAAAGTATACAACTTTGATTCACAAAGGTTTCTCAAAAGAAGCTTGGATCTCAAGTTATGATTTTTGGAACAAGGGTCCCTAAAACTTTTAACTTAGTGAAATTTTGCCCTAGTTTAGGCAGGATTTTGACCTATCTTCATGGCCATTTTTCACATAGTTCCACTGGGAATCTCAAGTTGAATTTCAAAGATGGATTGTAGAGCATGTTGCAAGCTTTCCAAAATGTCAAAGAACTCTCCAAACTCATTTGTGGTTAGGGAGAATCGAAGGCTTGAAGTTGGCAAAAACTCACTTTTCATCCATGGCATGTTCATGTTCATACAAGTTACAATTTTAAGTCAGCATGCTTTGCACTAGTTTACAGGCCTCTAAACCATTACACACTCAATTTAATTCAAAACCATTGGTCTAAGGCATTGTTTTGGTCATTAGAGCATTGCACCTTGGATTAATCCCTAAGTAGAAAAAGGTACATTTCCACTTTTGCTTAAATGTGCTTTATGTCAAAACTGAATCCCTTGAGCATTGGTCCATATCTCATACAGCAAATCAAATCTAAAAGTTTGAGGGGCCAAAGGCAAATTGTGTAAGCATAAGGATAGCCTGTACAAGCCTGTTTCAATCACTTCCCACATTTTGCTTCAAAAATAAGAAACATGTCCAAAACATGAGAACTTGAACATCAGCAAAAACCAACTTGTGCAACCATTTTGAACATCTTTCTCACACCCCTTTGAGCCAGAAACACGACCCTTGGAGCCTTCAAACCTCCCATCACCAGAAATCACCTTCCATTGGCAAAACAGGGCAACATCTGCAACTTGACTTCCATAGCTCAATTGGCTCGTGCGTTTTGGCCAAAACCTGTTCAAACACCTTCCATTCCATCCATCCAAGCTATCCGGAACCTCAAACACCAACTGTAACTCCATTTACAGGGTTTGCCATTTTCATTTTGAGCTTGTGAAGGTTTAGTTCTATAGGCTGATTCAAGCATATTCAAGGCAAGCAGGGTATTGGAGAAGGTCAAGTGAAGTTCAATCAAGCTCCCAGACATCTCAAGCCTTGTTGAAAAGCTCAACATTGCCATACACGAAGTCAGCTGAAACAGGTTTTTGTCAACTTCCTATCTCTCTATTTAGGAACATTTAGCCTTAGGTTTGTGAATAAGAAATGTAGTATTCATTGCCATGAAGCTGTACATATGCTCAATTTTCATTTATATTAAGCATGCTAAGAGAATTTCATCCATGAACATACTGAAAAAATTAGGTTAAATTTTAGGTCCAGAGAAATTCTCTCTGGTCTTTGAGAGTTAGGATTAGTTTTTTATATGGTTAGATTCGTCTTGAAATGCTCCACAACTTTGATGTTATGTGTTTTTGCAATAGAGCTCGTATACAAGATGTCCAGGTTTGGTAACAGGCACGCGCGTTTTTGTGAAGGACAGAGGTTGAAGATGAAGTGGTGGGCTGGGCTTGGCCTGGCTCACTATTGACACCTCCTTGACCCAATTTCTATATATTTTATATTTTTGTATTTTATTTTCATTTCTGATTTTATTTTTTTATTTCCAAATATAAAAAATACTCAAAAATATTTTTATAATTTTTTCACATTTATTTTGCATTTTATTTTTATTTTTCTAACATAAAATGCAATTAATTACTTTTATCTTATTTATTCAAAACTTGAAAAATATATATAAATTATACTTTTATTTTTATTTTTTATTTTTATTCACACTAAAAATATTATTCTAAATATATTTTTCTTTTTGTATATATTTTATTTTATTTCATCATATTTAATATAATTAATACACACACACACACACACACACACACACACACACACACACACACACACACACACACACACACACACACACACACACACACACACACACACACACACACACACACACACACACACACACACACACACACACACACACATATATATATATACCCTTATTTTATTAGATATTTTAGAATAAAAATATAAAATATTACACTTTTATTTTTATTATTAAATATACTTAAAAAATACTTTTTCTAAATATATTTTATTTTTTTACATATACTATTTTATTTTTATTGTATATAAATAAAATAATTAATATATTTACTTTCTTAAAGAAAATTAGGGTTTTACCCTTAAACCAAATAAAATTAATCTTTTTATTTATTTCTTTATTTTTTTTTACATTAAATATTTTTACATACATAAATAAAAAAAAACCTTCTTTGCATAATTCATATTATTTGATATATTTATTTATTTTGTTTATTTAAATATTATCCATTTATTATTTATGCATTTGATTTAATTTGGATGTAATAGTAAAGTAGGGTTTATATTTTTTGTCAAAATAATCCCCATTCAAAGATTGTACCCCCTTCCCCATAATCATGTTGTAATAGCTTAGACTTTTAATTCTCACACTCTACGCTTTCAATTATGCCATGATTAGAGATTAGGGTTTGTATGCAAAAATCAAAATCAACAAGTAGTTTGACCTAATATAAAGATAAAAATGCATGAAAATCAAACACAATACACACTTGCACCCCTAGGGCCACAATCCACTTATTGCCTTAAAAATGGGCCATTTTATACATGTTGGGTACTTTGGCAAAACAAAAGCAAAACAAAAGATCATAGTCCCTCGATGACGCTATGTTGGTTGCCTAAACAAAATGATCAAGTCCCTCAAAAATTTGCCAAAGATACTTAACACAATTGCTATCATGGTCTATACGATGACCCGCGCCTGTCCCGTTTAACATCCTAATACAAGGTTGTTTACCAAATGCAATGGTAAAACAACACTGTCAAAAGGGTTAAAAACATTAGGAAAGATCTTAGAGTAAATTAGGGTAGATAGCTCTTAGTTACTTGATCAAAACTTGCAAAAACATCATTGCTATTTTCAAACACACTCCACAACACAATTTCAACATAATTTCCCAAATCAAACTTTCAAACATTGAAATCTTTTCAAAAAGACAAAACACCTTTGTATACATTCAAACAAGAATCATTACAAAGGTTGCCACAACGATGGCCTCTTTTCAAAACATCTTTCAAAACCACACACAAAGCACCATTTCAAACAATTGAAAAGCAAAAGCAAGTAATCTAAATAAGTAACTAAGAGCCCATGGATAACCATGGATGAAAAGGGTGCTTGCACCTTTCCTTTTTATAATCTACTCCCCTAACCCAAGAAAACATCTCAAAGGTCTTTCCTGTGCTTTTTGACCTTTCCTTAGGATAAAATAAAAAGTCGGTGGCGACTCTTACTAAACCGAAACATTTGCGAACACAAACGCAAAATCCCAAGTCAGTTCTCCCACCGTATCACATAGTTCATCCTTAAATGTTCTACCAAAGAAATAATTGGACAGATTGGACTGTGAAGGTTTGACCCTAAAGCCCAGTAATATCATTGTTAGAGCCTTCGACGGTTCTAAGCGGGTGGTTCACGGAGAAGTGGACATCCCAATTAAGGTGGGAACGGAAATTTTCAACTCTACTTTTTATGTGATGGACATCCGCCCTTCATATTCATGTTTGTTGGGAAGGCCATGGATCCACAACATTGGGGCAATCACTTCTTCTCTACACCAGATGCTCAAATACCCAGTTCAGGGTAAGATCATAACAGTTCATGGTGAGGAGGAGTATATGATAATCCATCTTAACTCTTTCTGCTATGTGGAGTTAGATGGTGAATTCATAGAAACACCTTTCCAACACTTTGAAGAGGTTTCTCCTGAAGTTGCGGTAGCCAAGACAATGACTGATGTGCCCATCATTACCAAGCCTGTGTCCCGGATGTCATCCCTTAAAGATGCGGAAGCTGTAATCAAGGAAGGAGGAAGTACAGTGTGGGGTCAAGGTCCAGATTTTCCTTACAAGACATATAAGTACAAATTGGGTTTCACTGCTTCTAGCCAGAAAGCTGTGCGTCGCTCCCGGGCTGGAGGACCGTCACTGAGAATCACTCATCATGGAGTTCATGCTTTAGAAGATGATGAAGAATGAAGCAATTTTGAAGACTGGATCTTTCCAACCATTGAAGGAGGATTGAACAACTGGGAGGCGAAAGACTTCGTTCCCATTACTTTCATCAATCAGTAATTTATCTTTTGAACATTTCCTGTTTGGTCTGTAATAACTTTTAAACAATTCATACACTTTTTGCCTTATGCCTTACCTGGGGCATATAGGTCCATTTGTAAGGGTTTTGATTCTTCATTTTCATATGCCATTTTTAATGAATCATGGACGTTTTCATCTATAAACTTTTATGTTCATTTTCTTTCTTTTTAAATTTCATTTTGTTTAAAGGTGGCTATCCCTTACACACACCCACACTCACAAATGCAGGTATCCATCCACTCCGGATTCCATGAGTAACAATTCTGCTATGGCCTTTAGTGACTCTAAAGATCTGGTCAATCATGCCGAATACGAAGGTGATGAAGACTTTGAAGTGCCTGGAGAGTTGGCTAGGATTTTGCAACAAGAAGAAAGGGCTATTCTGCCTCATAAAGAGTTGTTAGATACTATCAATTTGGGTACTGCCGAAGACATAAAAAAGGTTAAAGTGGGTGCCAACCTGGAGCCAAGTGTCAAAGAGCGCTTAGTTCAGCTGTTGAATGAATATGTTGAGATCTTTGCCTGGTCCTATAAAGACATGCTGGGACTAGATACATATATTGTGGTTCACCGTCTCCCTACAAGACAAGACTGTCCACCAATCAAACAGAAAGTCCACCGAATGAGGCCCGATATGTCTGAAAAGATCAAAGCTGAAGTGATGAAGCAGTTCAATGCTGGCTTTCTGGCTGTTACTTCCTATCCACAATGGGTTGCTAACATTGTGCCCGTGCCTAAGAAGGACGACAAAGTCAGAATGTGTGTGGACTACAGAGACTTAAATAGGTCTAGCCCTAAAGATGATTTTCCACTACCACACATTGATATCTTGGTTGACAACACAGCTCAACACAAGGTATTCTCTTTCATGGACGGATTTTCAGAGTACAACCAGATCAAAATGGCCCCCGAAGACATGGAGAAGACTACTTTTGTTACGCAGTGGGGTGCCTTATGCTATAAAGTGATTCCATTCGGACTGAAGAATGCCGGGGCAACCTATCAGCGAGCCATGGTAGCTTTGTTTAATGACATGATACATCATGAGATTGAAGTCTATGTAGACGACATGATAACCCGTTCACAAACAGAAGAAGAACACCTCGACCATCTGCAAAAGCTGTTTGTCAGGTTAAAAGAATACAAGCTCAGACTGAACCCTAGCAAGTGCACTTTCGGAGTCAGGTCTGGTAAACTTTTGGGATTCATCGTCAGTAACAAAGGCATCGAAGTTGATCCTGCCAAGGTCAAAGCTATACAAGAAATGCCTGCCCCTCAGACTGAGAAGGAGGTCAGAGGTTTCTTGGGACGCTTAAACTACATTGCAAGGTTCATCTCTCACCTAACATCTACCTGTGAACCAATCTTCAAGCTATTGAAGAAAGATCAGGTGGTTGAATGGAACGATGACTGTCAAGTTGCTTTCGATAAGATCAAGGAGTATTTGCTGGAACCTTCTATCTTGATGCCACCCGTCGAAGGAAGGCCTTTAATCATGTATCTGACTGTCTTAAATAATTTAATGGGGTGCGTACTGGGCCAACATGACGAGTGTGGCCGAAAAGAGCATGCCATTTATTACCTTAGCAAAAAGTTTACCGACTGTGAGACCCGATACTCACTGCTTGAGAAAACTTGCTGCGCTTTGGTATGGGCTGCTCGCCGGCTAAGGCAGTATATGTTGACACATACCACTCTGTTGATTTCTAAAATGGATCCGATCAAGTACATCTTCGAGAAGCCTGCTTTATCCGGAAGAATCGCTAGATGTCAGATGATCCTGACTGAGTATGATATCCAGTACACAACCCAAAAAGCTATAAAGGGAAGTGTACTAGCCGACCATCTAGCTCATCAAGCTGTCTAAGATTACCAATCCATGAGGTTCGACTTTCCCGACGAGGATATTATGACATTGGACAACATTAAAGGTACCGTATGACAGACCTGAATAAGGATCCCAATGGACCCTGTAATTTGATGGTGCTTCCAACGCGCTTGGGAACGGTATCGGCGTGGTGCTTATCTCTCCAGAAGGTTGCCATACACCTTTCACTGCTAGAATCTGCTTCAGCTGCACCAACAACATGGCCGAGTATGAAGCTTGTATCTTTGGTCTCAAGGCCGCTATAGACTTGGGAATCAAATATCTGATTGTATTTGGGGACTCAGCTTTGGTTATCAGTAAAATCAAAGGAGAGTGGGATACTAAACACCCTAACCTCATCCCTTATAAAGAACATGTCCTGACATTGTTACCACGCTTCGAGCAGATTATCTTCGAGCACTTCCCGCGAGAAGAGAATCAGCTAGCAGATGCGCTAGCTACAATGTCATCCATGTTTAAACTTAACTGGGACAATGAGGTACCTCAAATCACCATTGAACGAATGGACGAACCTGCACATTGTCACGAGATTAATACCGAAGAAGTGGTGGACCTATCTTTGTTTCATGATGTCAAAAGGTATCTCGAAGCACAAGAATACCCTGAAGGAGCTTCAGTCAACGACAAAAAGTTCTTAAGGAGGTTCGTGGCCAAGTTCTTTCTGAGAAATGGTATCCAATACAAGCGCAATCTTGATTGTGTCCTACTCCGTAGTGTGGACAAGGTTGAAGCTGAGCAGATTATGGCTGAACTACATAATGGCACCTTTGGCACCCACTCGAGCGGTCATACGATGGCTAAGAAGATTCTACGGGCAGGCTACTACTGGTCTACCATGGAAGCTGATTGTCATCAACACTCCCGTACTTGTCACAAATGTCAAATCTATGCTGACAAGGTACATATTCCCCCAGTTCCTCTCAATGTCTTAACAGCTCCTTGGTCGTTCGCGATGTGGGGAATCAAGATGATTGGAGAGATCAACCCTACAGCATCCAATGGACACCGTTTCATCCTGGTGGCCATTGATTACTTTACCAAGTGGGTCGAAGCAGCTTCCTTCGCCTCCGTCACAAAGAATGTGGTTGCCCGATTCATCAAGCAGAATCTCATATGCCGGTATGGTATCCCCGACAGGATCATTACGGACAGTGGTACAAATTTGAATAACACTATGATCACCGCTTTGTGTGAGCAGTTCAAGATTCAACATCACAATTCATCTCCATACAGGCCAAATATGAACGATGTTGTTGAAGTTGAGAACAAAAATATCAAGAAGATCATTCAAAAGATGACAGTCACCTACAAGGACTGGCATGAGATGTTACCGTTTGCTCTACACGGGTACCGTACCACGGCACGCACTTCAACTGGGGCAACCCCCTTTTCTTTGGTATATGGCATGGAAGCTGTTTTACTTGTGGAAGTTCAGATCCCTTCCTTAAGGATCATGAAGGATGCTGGTTTGAATGAAGACGATTAGATTCAAACCCGGCTTGATCAACTTAACTTGAGTGACGAAAAACGACTTACTGCTGTTTGTCATGGTCAGGCGTATCAAAAACGCATGATCAAGGATTTCAATAAGAAAGTCAAGAGACATGTATATCAAGTCGGGGATCTTGTAATCAAGCGGATCATCTTGCCGCAAAGTGATCCCAGGGGGAAATGGACTCCTACTTACGAAGGACCATTTGTAATCAAAAACATCTTTTCTAGTGGGGCAATGATTCTGACCACCATGGACGGCGATGACCTGCCACACCCTGCGAACGCAGACATAGTCAAAAGATACTACGCATAAATGACCCGACAAGTTGAAAACCCGAAAGGTAGACTTGGGCAAAAATGGGCATCCCGGTGAATCGAAAACCTGAAAGGGCGGTTCAGGCAAAAATTAGGGATAAGTAAAAAATCTGTACACCCGGCAAGTTGAAAATCTGAAAGGGCGACTTGGGCAAAAAAGGGTTTCCCAGTGGATCGAAAACCCGAAAGGGCGGTCCAGGAAAAATTTAGGGAATTAAAGCGTATGCCTATGTCTCGTCGGATCACTTTAAGGACAATATCTTCACAGACAAGCTCCAAGCTTCTGATCAATCCAATCATCTGCGGGCAAGGCAACAAATGGACAAGATACTCAGAGTTGTGAAGGCTATAGCAGAATGGGAACCCCATGGAATTGTTACACATAGCCATCTTTATTTGTATAAATTTTTCACATTTTTTATGACAACATTCTCTTACTAGGATGTATGTCTCCGTTGTACCACATACTTACACAAAGTTAATACAAAGATACTTCAAAGTGCATAAATTTGCTTGCCTTTTCTTTCCTTTTACACTTGTGTTTTATTTGAAAACGTCCAATGATTTGTTAAATGAGCATATGCATTTGAATATAATCACCGCTTACAAATAAAACGAAATGAGAAAGGATAATTACTGATAGGTTGAAAGTATAGGAAACCGTCTTTAGGCTATTCCAGAAGAAATCCCTGCAGTATGTCATTCAGATCCTCGACAGAGCTAAAATCTTGAAATAGATATCCCCAGCGAAGTTAAGTGCATATCGCCATCAGAGCTAAGTTTCTAAAACTCCTGATCCCCAGCGGAGCCAGAAGACTTTGAACTAAAAATCCCTAGTGAAGACAAAGCTTTCTTCCCCAATGGAGTCCAAGACTTCAACCTTTTAACCACATTGGAAATCATCCGGTTTCTCCAAATTCCCCAGCAAGTTACCGTAAGACCTGAAAATCAATCAGATAACAATTAACTTTTAGCACCAACCATTCTTAAATCCTCAGTAGATTGGCATACAACCCAAATTCTTGAGAATTCTTCGACGGAATAAGCATTCTCCCCCGCAGAGTTATTTCCCAACAAAACGAAGATTCTTGTTCTCATTTCTCCAGTTGAACCCTCCCAGGTTTTAATTCCCCAGTAGAGATCGTCAGAGTTTTCCTTATTCCCCAGGAAAGTCATGGAAGATTCTAATTTCCCCGCAGAAATTGTCAAAGCTCTTGTTAATCCCCATAAGTCACCAAGTATTTTCAATCACCAGTAGTAGTCCAAAGGATTTCTCAGTCTCAGCAATCAAAGGTTTTGAATATCCAGCAGCAGTCAAGGGTTTATTCTCCCCGGCAGCAGTTAAAGATTCCATTATCTCCAGCTATCAAGGATTTATTTTCCTCAGTAAGACGGCTAATCAGCTTACATACGCATCCATTAAATTCATATACCATAAACATTGATAGAATACATTTTATTGCGTCATACATGTCATCCAACATAACTTTGTGTTTTCAGCTAACATTTTACCCTTTTCAGGATAAGATTAAAAGCTATCTTTAACAAATATGCAAAGGTCTCGGATACAGTATGGATACACTCCAAGACGTGTGAGTCATTCTGCTACTCATTCAGATCTCTTATTCAGATACAGTATGGATACACCCCAGACACGGAGGTCATTCTATTACTCATTCAGAATTTCAAGTCAAGATACAGTCCGGATACGCTCCAGACACGAATGCCATTTTGTCACTCATTCAGACTTCAGCAATCAGATACAGACTAGATACGCTCCAGACGCGGAAGCCATTCTATTTCTTATTCAGATTCAACTATCAATTTCAAAGTCCAGATACACTCCAGACAAGGAAGTCATTCTGTCACTTATTCAGATCCGAATTACAGTAAGAATACACTCCAGACACGGAAGTCATTTTGCTACTCATACAGATCTCAACCTCAGATACGGTCCAGATACACTCCAGACACGGTTGCCATTCTGTCAGTCATTCAAACCTATTCCCTAGCCCAGAGATAGTCCAGACACGGATGTCTTTCTGTTGATTATTCAGATTTCAGGTTTCAGATACAATACAGATACACTCCGGACACGGCAGTCATTCTGATATTCATTCAAGAATCAAATACAGTTACAGTTTGGATACGCTTCAGACACGGACGCCATTCCATTGCTCATACAAATCTGATCTCCAGATACAACTCAGATACGTTCCAGATACGGATACCATTATGATGTTCATTCTCCTGATTCTCAACAAACAAATCTTGGATGGCATCTTTAAGCCCATCTCAAGCAAGATTCTACCATCTCCAAATGGCATCTGTAAGCCATTCCCTCAGCAACATTTTGACGAGTGCAAATTTACGGGCACTCTAGTGTCCAATCCTCTTTTACCTTCGAGTCGCGAAAGGCAAACTCGCCAATCTAACTCTTCAGGTTCAAGAAGATTGAACAGGGGAAGCTGTTGTACCCCAAAATTTTCCGTCTCATTTTATCAAGATCTCCCCTCACAAGGCTCCTTGAACTCCAGACAGGATTAGGGTTTTGCACTGCTCAAGACATCTCCTTCCACTGTAGACCTAAATTAGGGTTTATGTTTGCATAAGGATTTTTGGACTTCTAATGCTCAAAGTGACTTTCATACTTCATGTTGGACTCATAAGTTTGACCATACCAAGTTTCAAGCCTTGAATCAAATTTTTGCCCAGTTAATTGGACAGTTGACCTAGAAATCAACTATATTGGGGAAAAGTCAATTGTGGCTAATTTACAGTCAAGCCTCATGATTTTTGACCCACATCAACATTCTAGACTCCTATGAATCATTTGATCAAGTTTGGACCACAACTCCTCAAGAAATTTGATCAGATCATCAAAAGGGCAAAATGGTCATTTTTAGGGTTTTGACTGTACAAGGGCAATGTCTGACTTTTGACCAAGCCAATGGAAAATTAGGCTCAACCATGGACTCAAGGACTCAATGGCATCATCTTGACCTATTCACAAGGTTCAAAAGATCTCAATTGCATTGATTTGACAGATGAATTTTTCAGTCAACTAATCAAAATTTGACTGTACACTAAAAAGTCAAACTTTGACTTTTTGGTCAAAATCAAGTGCCAAGGGTCATTTTTCATCAAGATGTGTCAAAACATGAAACTTGTTCATAAAGAAACCCATTTTTGCAAATTACGGTTTAAAGTTGAAAAATTTCATAACTTAGAATTTTTCTAAGTTATGGAATTTTTTTATTTTATCCTAACTTTGCCCAACATTTTCACCATGATGCATTTGGATTCAAACAAAACTTCCAACATGGAAGTTGTATTACTCCACAAAGTATACAACTTTGATTCACAAAGTTTTCTCAAAAGATGCTTGGATCTCAAGTTATGATTTTTGGAACAAGGGTCCATGAAACTTGTAACTTAGTGAAATTTTGCCCTAGTTTAGGCAGGATTTTGACCTATCTTCATGTCCATTTTTCACATAGTTCCACTTGGAATCTCAAATTGCATTTCAAATATGGGTTGTAGAGCATGTTGCAAGCTTTCCAAAATGTCCAAGAACTCTCCAAACTCATTTCTGGTTAGGGATAATCGAAGGCTTGAAGTTGGCAAAAACTCACTTTTCATCCATGACATGTTCATGTTCATACAAGTTGCAAATTCAAATCAGCTTGCTTTGCACTAGATTACAGGCCTCTAAACCATTTCACACTCAATAATTAAATGCAAATCCATTGGTCTAAGGCTTCGTTTTTGTCATTAGGGCATTGCACACAAAATTAATCCTTAAGTAGAAAAAGGTACATTACCATTTTTGCCATAATCTTGCTTTATGTCAAACCATAATCTTTGAGCATTGGTCCAGATCTTATGCAGCAAATCAAATCCACAAATTAGAGGGGCCAAGATCAGAGGGTGGAAGCATATGGATAGCCTGTACAGGCCTGTTGCACATCACTTCTCACACTTTGCTTCATAACCAAGAAATTTGTCCAAAACACAAGAACTGGAACCTCAGCAAAAACCAACTTTTGCAAGCATTTCAAACAACTTTCTCACATCCCCTTGAACCAAAAACACGACCCTTTGAGCCCTAAAACATCCCACAGCTCAAAATCATCCTCCATTGGCAAAACAGGGCAGCATCTGTAACTTGACTTCAATAGAACATTTTGCTCGTGCGTTTTGCCCCAAGTTGGTTCAAACATCTTCCACATAACCCATCCAAATTATCCCAACCATTAAACATCAACTGTAACTCCATTTACAGGGTTTGCCATTTTCAATTTGAGCTTATGCAGGTTGAGTTCTGTAGGCTTGTTCAAGTGCATTCAAGGCAAGCTAGACATTGGAGAAGGTCAAGTGAAGTTCAAGCAAGCTCCCAAACATCTCAGGCCTTGTTGAAAAGCTCCACATTGCCATACACGAAGTCATCTGAAACAGGTTTTTATCAACTTCCTATCTCTCTATTTAGGAACATTTAGACTTAGGTTTGTGAATAAGAAATGTAGTATTCATTGCCATGAAGCTGTACATATGCTCAGTTTTCATTTTTATTAAGCGTGCTAAGAGAATTTGGTCCATGAACATCCTGAAAAAATTAGGTTAGATTTTAGGGCCAGAGAAATTCTCTCTGGTCTTTGAGAGTTAGGACAAGTTTTTTATATGGTTGGATTCGTCTTGAAAAGCTCTACAACTTTGATGTTATGTGTTTTTGCAATAGAGCTCGTATGCAGGTTCTAGCATTGTACAGGGCGCGCGCGAAATTTGAAGTCAGAGGTTGAAGATGAAGTGGTTTGGGCTGGGCTTTGGTCCTTTCACTATTGACACCCCCTTTTACTTTTTGCACCCCTCTGGCCCATTTCTCCATACTTCTGTATTTTTCCATTTTATTTTAATTTCTGATTTTGTTTTCTTATTTTCTAAATATAAAAATACCCAAAAAATATTTTTATAATTTTTTACATTTATTTTACATTTTATTTTATTTATTTCTAACATAAAAACAATTTTACCTTTTTTAAAATATATTTTATATACATTATTTTATTTTATTGCATATAAATAATATAATTAATATATTTATTTTCTTAAAGAAAATTAGGGTTTACCCTTGATAAAAAAATAATAATTTCTTTTATTTATTTCTTTCCTTTTTTGCATTAAATATTTTTACATACATGGAAAATAAACATAATTTTTTTTTGCATAATTCATATTATTTGGTATATTTATTTATTTTGTTTATTTAAGTATTGTCCATTTATTATTTATGCCATTATTCAATTTGGATGTAATAGTAAAATTAGGATTTTAATTTCTTGTCAAATAATCCCCATTCAAAAATTGTACCCCCATCCCCATAATCATGTTGTAATAGTGGTAGATTTATTTTATGCATTTACGCTTTCAATTATGCCATGATTAGAGATTAGGGTTTGTATGCAAAAATCCAAAATCAACAAATAGCTTGACCTAATACAAAGACAAAAATGCATGAAAATCAAATACAATGCAAACTTGCACCCCTAGGGTTACATCCACTTGTTGCCTTAAAAATGGGCCACGTTATGCATGTTGAGTACTTTGGCAAAACAAAAACAAAACAAAAGATCATAGTCCCTCGATGACGCTATCTTGGTTTCCTATACAAAAATGATCTAGTCCCTCAAAAATTTGCCAAAAATACTTAACACAGTTGCTATCATGGTCTATACGATGACCCGCGCCTGTCCTGTTTAACATCCTAATACAAAGTTGTTTACCAAATGCAATGGTAAAACAACACTGTCAAAAGGGTTAAAAACATATAGGAAAGATCTTTGAGTAAAATAGGGTAGATAACTCTTAGTTACTTGATCAAAAACTTACAAAAACATCCTTGCTATTTTCAAACACAACACAATTTCAAAACATTTCCCAAAGCAAACTTTCAAAACTTTCAAAACATTGAAACATCTTTTCAAAAGACAAAAACACCTTTGTATACATTCAAACAAGAATCATTACAAAGGTTGCCACAATGATGGCCTCTTTTCAAAACATCTTTCAAAACCACACACAAAGCACCATTTCAAAGAATTGAAAAGCAAAAGCAAGTGATCTAAACAAGTAACTAAGAGCCCATGGATAACCATGGATGAAAAGGGTGCTTGCACCTTCCCTTTTCATAATCTACTCCCTGAACCCAAGAAAACATCTCAAAGGTCTTTCCTGTGCTTTTTGACCTTTCCTTAGGATAAAATAAAAAGTTGGTGGCGACTCTTGCTAAACCGAAACATTTGCGAACACAAAACGCAAAAACCCAAGTCAGTTCTCCCACCGTATTACAGTGCCCAGAAACATGCTGTAAGTACCCCACAACTTCCATGTTTTTTTGAAATCGTATCTCATAATTCTGGTATTGTTAGCATATTTTATGGACATATTCTGAATCCTTGAAACATTTGCATGCTAATGATAATACTTAATTGCATTTTTGTTAACCATACAGAAAGTTTCCATGATTAGTGTTTAGGTTTCGTTTTTAGGGGTTTTGCTTGCAAGAACAATTAGCTATGGAGAGTGTTACCTTGATGCTCGTGAGATTGCAACGAGCTGATTGGTACCACTGGAATTGATTTATCATGCAGGGATGAGGTTTTGGAATGGACAAGGGTTATACCTACACCCTTTGTCCGTAGGTAAAAGTTCTGGACTTTTAGCAACGGAGGGAGGAAGAAGAATGGTAGCGTGGCACCCTGTGACTGGCAAATTCAAACTGCGCACGTTTTATAATCCATTATTTCATTTTTTCCATATAATCTTATTTTGTCATTAGGTATACAACAAAGCGCGCTAGCTCAGATGGTCATCAGGCGTTTGGAAAAGCCAAAGGGCCTGGGTTTGATCCCCAGGTCCTCATATTATTTCATGATATTTTTTATTACATAATCAGGCACACGTACATACAAGGAAACCACCATGAGTCATCAGCTTTCAACCATTGGATCCATAGCAAGCCAAATCCAAGGTTTCTCACATGAGGGCCTATCATGGGCATGAGTCAAGCCAATGCACAGGATTTGAAAAATTCAATGAAGGCCAAAAATTATTGGGCCTAGAAGTCAGATTAACACCCCCCTCCATTGCTACTAACACCAGGCCCATTTCTTTATTTTTCTTATATTTATTTTATTTATTTATTTTGTTTAAATTATTTTCTAACACAAAATTAAATTCTTTTTTTTACAAAATCATAAAATCAATTTCACAAATTTAGATTTAGGTTTTATTTTTATCAAATTTAATTTAATAATTAGTCAAATTTAATTTTAGGGTAATTCTAACCTTTTTGTAAATAATTTAAAATAAATTAGAAAATTAGGGTTTGTTTGATTTAATTTTTATTTCTTTTCTCAAATTAAATGAAAATGCAAAAATAAGTCAACTTAATCGTTTTTATTAATTTAAATTAATTAGTAATTAGGTTTGTATTTATTCAATTAAAACCTTATTTTCTCAAAATAATCAAAAAGCACAAAAATATGATTTTTCTTTCAATTAGGTTTAGACGGGGTCAAAACCCTAATCTTTTCTCGTTCTAGATTTATCACGCGCATTTATTATTTTTAAGATATTTAATGTAACTACTCATGGTATGTAATAGTTTAATTAGGGTTTTCTTTTAATTATCGTTTTACGGGTTTTTGGCTATGTAATTAATCCCCCTCTCCGAAGCCTTGTAATAGCGTAGTTTTATTTTCCGCATTTTAATTCTTGCAAACATTAACTGTTAGATGTGTGATAATAGGATTGCATGACGAGACTATATGTCAATTTTAAAATGATTAGCAAACCCTAAATGTGCAAAGATAATAACTGAAATCAAATCACTCGCACATGCGCACTCCTAGGGTATACTCTCACTTCGGTTTCCTTTGGTAAACGATCATTAAGTATAGGTTATCTTAACGGTTGCCCTCTTGTCTAAACAAAGATCAAATGTCCCGTTCAGAAATGTTGCCTCGAAAATGTTGCCTCGGAAATGTTGCCTCGGAAATAGTGCCTCGAATATGATCTTAAGACATTAGGGTTATTACTAAGACGTCCTAACACTGCTTTAGTGATCGTACGTCCCTTTCGAATTGACCCTTACAACTCCAACGACGATGCTACTTACTCCTCAATAGTAGGATAACGCTGTCTAACAGAAACAAGAACAAAAACCTTCTTTTTTCGAGTAGGTAGATGCTAATAGGTACTTGCTCAAAATAATCTTTTTCACACTTACACTTTTCCAAACAAAGTTTTCAAAAATACTTCGTAACACTCTTGAGGACAGAAGCAAGGGTTAAAATGAAGTAAAATAAAAAACTTTTCAAAACACACAAACACAAAAGCAATTTTCAAAATGATGAGCAAGTACCTAAGAGCCCGTAGAAAACTACAGATAGAAAGGGTGCTAATACCTTCCCTTTCTATAATCTACCCCCCGTACTCAAAATCTCGAAAAAGGAATTTTTCTGTGCTTTTTTCCTTTCCAGTTGGATAAAATAAAAGTCGGTGGCGACTCTTGCTTACCGCGACATTTTGCAAACACAAACGCAAAACGCAAACCAACATTTTCCTAAACAGTCGGTTCTGCCACCGTATCACAGAACTGGCGACTCTGCTGGGGAGTTAATAAGTGGGGTATACCTTAGGATTAGTTCATCATAATTGCTTCTTTGTCTGTTTTGGTTGCTTTATTTTTAAGGGTTTTTTGTATTGGGAGTTACTATAGATCCTAACCCGGATCTGGGGATACCTTTAAGGTAAGTAGCAATAAACTGTGAGGGAACTGTACAGCATAGACCGATACGGTTGAAGTAGTAGCTACATTGATGTGGCACATTGGTTGGTACCGGTATCCCTTGTGGAGAAACGAGGAGAATACGGGGCTGCTATATGTGTCGTTAAGCATCAACTGACCTTAGAACCCATGATTGACCAACTTGGCCAGTAGGAAGTAGTGAGATAGCCATCCTCGGTGTAAAGCTGAGAACTTGTTGATACTCGATACTACACTCATTGAGACCATACTCTCGAGATAGTTCCGGCCGCAAGAAAAGATTGCGTGAGCTGAAACCATGACCGATGGAGGATGGTCAGTGATATTGAGAACCTCTAGAACCCGGTTACTATTATTAGGACAGGTTGAAACTAACTGAACTTCAAGAGGGTAATACCTAGACCCCATGCGAGCCTTAAACTTAAGGGCTTATGTGTGACTTGTTTGCCTTTACCATGTCTGTTATCTGCTATACCTGTTGTTTGTTTTTATCATGACATCATGCATCATAACATAGCATGCATACTTCATTATACTAACCACTTAGAAGACCAAGGGGATTTATCTTTGTTCTGTTTTGCAGATTATGGCTTCCATATGCAGAAACACCATCCGAGTTAACTTTGTGCAAATACCTGCTCAACTCAAAGATTTAGCCTCGAGAGTTTCTGATACTTCTTCATTCATTAGGAGACATGGTCAGCTTCTTAGCTTGGTTACCTCAAAGTTTGATGAGCAGATGATGAGTGTGCTTTTCCAGTTCTTCGATCTGGTGCATCATTGCTTCACCTTCCTGGATTATCAGCTAGTTCCTACTATGGAAGAGTTTTCTGACTTATTGGGCATATCCATCCTCGAGCAGATGCCCTTCACAGGTTTGGAAGAGACTCCTAGACCAGAAGACATTGCTTCAGCTCTACATTTGAAACGGGATGATGTAGTATTTAATTGGGAAACACGAAGCGAGGTTGAAGGTTTCTTATCCAAGTTTCTGATAGATCAAGCTTAACTATTCTGAGATAACTTGGATTTTCAGGCTTTTGAAGACATCTTGGCTCTCCTTATCTACGGTTTAGTTCTTTTCCCGAATCCAGATTTCTTCATAGATGTGAATGCGGTTAAGATTTTCCTATCCTGCAATCCTGTACCTACTCTTCTGGGTGATATCTCGCATTCCCTCTATACTTGTACTGTGCAAAGAAGAGGGACTCTCATGTGTTGCATGCCGCTACTGGCGAGGTGGTTTATTTCGCACCTCCCCAAGTCCGTGTTGAAGAATGAGGAAGGTGTAGGATGGTCTTACAGGATAATGTCCCTTGCCCATACAGACATTCTTTGGAGTTCTAAGGCTATGGAAAGCATTAATGTCATTGATCGATGTGGGGGATACCCTAATGTCCCATTGCTCGGAATCAGAGGGGGTATAACCTACAGTTCTTGTTTAGCTTTGAAATAATTTGGTCGGGCTCAGAGAGACGGTCCTCATGAACTACTTCTTACGGATATTGCATTTGACTACAAGGAAGACGTTGACGAGCATCGCCGAAGGTTTATAAGAGCTTGGGGCATGGTGAACAGATTTGACCCTCAAGAGCTAGGACCAAGGACTTCTCTCCCTATGCAGCCTTACCTCCAGTGGGTCCGAGCTCGTGCTCAGAAGCTTGGGATGCCTTATGAAGCCGTGTTGCCAGTGATTGTGGAGCCTACCAATGAAGAGGACATTCCTTATACAGTCCTTTATCCCTATATGCCCACTGATCTTGGGGCATTGAAGAGATTCTGGATTCAACTGAAGGAGGAGAGGGATACCTATTGGGAAAAGTATCATGAGCAAGAAAGGAAGATCTTGAAGCTCACCAGGAAACTCGAGAATGAAAGGACAATCAATGACTACGTCAGCACCAAGGGGAAGCATCCATGGGATTTCTGATTTTTGCTTTTCTAGTTTTGATTTGTTTTCCATTTATTACTTTGTAAACGCCTCAAAGGAATTGTTGAACCTTTTTACAAGTTTAATCTAATAAAGTTTGTTTTAGTTTTGGTTTGCAAATTTAAATCTCCCAAAGTCTTTGAAATCATTACATATGCATCCCATTATCATGCACACCATTACAGGTTTCTCATCTTCTTTGCTGTTTATTTCAGCAGAAATGTCTTTCGATCAAGCAATCAAAGATCTTCAGGCACAAAATGCCCAATTCCAAGAGATGTTATTAAGCTTGGCTAAAGGGCAAGAGGACTTGAAAGCTCTCATTCTGAAAGAGAAAGAGAAGAAGAAGAAGAAGAAGAAGAAGAATGTCGTTCTTCTGAGCATGGGCAGAAGATTTGGGGATAGGTTGAAACATCAAGCTGATCTGTCCTCTTCATCCAAGGGAGGGGAGAACCAAGAAGAAGAAAAGGGTCCCAGTCCTGCAGTTTCTGATAATGATACAAATTATGATGAGGAACAGTATCCTCCTACTGAGGACAAGTATAAACAACTTGAAGACTGTCTGAGCGCTATGGAGATTCAGAAGATCCCTGGTTTGGATTTCGGAGATTTGGGACTGACATCTGAAGTGGTGATCCCTCATAAGTTCAAAGCTCCGGTTTTTGCCAAGTACGATGGAGCATCCTGTCCAAAACTCCATCTCTGCTCGTACGTCAGAAAAATCCAACCTTACACTGTTGATAGAAATTTGTGGGTGCATTTCTTTCAAGATAGTATGTCAGGGACTCAACTTGAATGGTTTTATCAATTGGAAGGAGCTAATGTCCGAAACTGGGAGGACATTGCTGCTGCTTTCTACAGGCAGTATCAGTATAACGCCAACCTTGCTCCCACTCGTACTCAACTTCAGGGTATGTCTATGGGTGCAAGCGAAGGTTTTAAGGACTATGCTCAAAAGTGGAGAGACTTGGCTGGAAGAGTCCAACCCCCTTTGTCTGACAGGGAGTTAGTTGACATGTTTATGGGGATGCTATCTGATTAGTTTTTCAATCATCTGATCGGCAGTTCATCATCTGGGTTTACTGAGTTGATCCTCATTGGGGAGAGAGTAGAAGCTGGTATCCAAAGTGGTAAGATAGAGAATGATACGTCGTCAAGTGCAGTAAAGAAGCCTTTCACCGGTAAGAAAGAAGCTAGTGCAGTTTACGGCCCGAGGGGCCAAAGCAGACCTGAACACCGTCAAGCAGCGAATGCGGTAGTGATATCAAGACCCACAGTTGCTCCACAATACAACAATCAACAAAGGGTGGAGAGATCACAAAGACATTTCACTTGGCTCAATATTACCTTGTCTCAAATTCTACCACAATTATTGAAGACCAACCTGGTAACTCTGAGGGAAGCCCCGAAGAATCCCAACACCACATCTTCGATGTATAACCCGAATGCCCACTGCGCCTATCACTCCGATGGCCCAGGTCATGATACAAACAACTGTTGGGCCTTGAAGAATAAGGTGCAAGATTTGATCGAAGCTAAAGAGATTGAATTTGACGCTCTGGAGAAACCCAACGTCATAACAGCTCCTATGCCCAAACATGGTCATGGAGTGAATGCTGTGGGCGATGATTTATTTGTGACCTCCGTGGAAGAAATTTATACCCCTTTGATGACAGTTAAGAAGAATCTATTATTGGACGGTTTATTTCTGTGCTGTGGCGAAGATTGCCACGTGTGTTCAATTCTGCCTGCTGGTTGCTACTTATTGAAATCAGGTGTTCAACGCCTGATGGATAACAAAGAGATCCTGTTCGAGAAGACTATGATTCCGTTAGTTCCAGTTGAAATAGTTTCCATCATAACCATTTCCGCCAGTCCTTCCGAGGCTTCCTCGAGAAAGCCTGTTAGGATTACACCCGTCCCAAGAATTTCTCCGTTAATAATTACTATCCATGGTACTATCCCATACACTTCGGATAAGGCTGTCCCTTGGCACTATGGGGCCGATGTGTATTACCATGGAGTTAAGGAAGAATTAAAGGTTGAAGAAGCTGATACTGATATCAGCAATATTGTCGGGACTAGCAAGGTCACCAGAAGTGGAAGACTCTTTTCTCCAGAGATTTCCCCTCCGACTATCCACAAACCTATTGTCATTCCATCTGCTAGTACGTCAGCTATTGTCCTAGTTCCTATTCCAGTTATCACCCCTGTCGCCGAGTCATCTGGGACTCAGGGCAAAGAAATCACATGTGAGCCTGCCCGGACGGAGGCACCTAAGAAGATCACTGAAGAAACCTCTAAGCAGGAGATAGAGGAAATTCTGAAGATTATCAAGAAAAGCGACTACAACGTAGTCGAGCAGCTGGGACAAACCCCATCAAAAATCTCCATGTTGTCCCTGTTATTATGTTCCGAAGCCCATGCAAAGGCTTTAATTGCTTTCCTCAAAACTGCGCATGTGCCGCAGGAAACTTCTGCCGATCAATTCAAAGACTGCGTAGCTAGTTTGACTGACGACAACGGGTTGGGTTTCTCAGACGCAGATCTGACTGCCAAAGGAAGAAATCACAATGACGCTCTGCATGTCTCGATCGAGTGCATGGGCACTACTTTGGCCCATGTACTGGTGGATATTGGGTCCTCATTAAATGTTTTGCCAAATAAATCATTAGACCGTCTGGACTATGAAGGTTTGATTCTGAAGCCGAGCAATATTGTGGTTAGGGCTTTTGACGGGTCAAAAAGGATGGTGCACGGGGAGGTGGACGTCCCTGTTAAAGTTGTCTCTCAGAATTTTGCATCCACCTTTTATGTGATGGATATCAGGCTATCATATTCTTGTTTGCCGGGTCGCCCTTGGATTCATAAGGCTGGGGCAGTGACTTCTACGCTCCATCAAATGTTAAAGTATTTAGTAAAAGGGAAGATTGTTATGGTGCAAGGAGAAGAGGAGTACATGGTGAGTCATCTCAATTCCTTTCACTATGTGGAGATGGATGGAGTGTTCATCGAAACCCTGTGTCAGAACTTTGAAGAGGTCCCCCAGACTTTAGAGTCAACTGAAGTTATTGTTGATAAAACTCCGATGAAGATGGCTTCCCTCAAGGATGCCAGGGCTGTAATTGAAAAAGGTGGGTGTGCAAATTGGGGTCAGCTCCCTGATTTCACACACAAGACTGACAAGTTTGGTTTGAGCTTTACTGCAGAGGCTCAAAGGGTTGTTCGGCGCGCGCGAATTGGAAGACCTCCTCTGCACATCATTAATCAGGGAGTGAATGCAATTGAGGATGATGAAGAAGAGTCAGATATCGACGACTGGATCTACCCGACTACCAACGGTGGATTGAACAACTAGACAACGAAGGACTTCGTACCCGTTTCTTTTATTGCACAGTAATAGACTTTTGTTTTGAGACTTGTAACAAATAGTTTGAAACTTTACGTCCTGGTGCCTTGCCCAAGGCACCTTGGCTTTGCTTGTGAGGGCTTATTATTTGTCATTTTCATATATCATCAATAAAGCATTGGACGTTTTTTTTTGCATCACAAATTTTATGCTCTTTGTTTTTCCTTTCTATCTCGCACTTTGCCAAAACAACTATTGTCTTACACACACTCACGTATCATAATGCAGATCCACATCCACTCTGGATCTCATTGATAACGACTATGCTATTGCCAGTTATGACTTTGAAAATCCGATCAACCAAGCCGAGGACGAAGGTGAGGATGATTGTGAAGTGCCTGGGGAACTTGCTAGACTGTTACTACAGGAAGAGAGGGCCATACAACCTCATGAAGAGCCAGTGAAATCAGTAAATTTGGGTACAGAGGAAGACAAGAAAGAGGTCAAGATAGGTGCAAATCTGGAGCCTAGTGTCAAGCAGCGGTTGATACAGATGCTACGCGACTATGTTGAGATCTTTGCTTGGTATTATGAAGATATGCCTGGTTTAGACACTGATATTGTGGTACACCGCCTGTCAACTAAAGAAGACTGTCCTTCGGTAAAGCAGAAGGTTCGCTGTATACGCCCTGAGATGTCTAAGAAAATCAAAGCTGAAGTCATGAAACAGTTTGACGCCGGATTTCTAGCTGTCACTTCTTACCCGCAGTGGGTTGCCAACGTTGTTCCGGTGCCCAAGAAAGATGGTAAGGTTCGGATGTGTGTGGACTATAGAGATCTGAACAGGGCGAGCCCCAAAGATGATTTCCCACTGCCTCACATCGATGTTCTGGTCGACAACACCGCACAGCATAAGGTCTTCTCCTTTATGGATGGTTTTTCTGGTTACAATCAGATTAAGATGGCTCCCGAGGACATGGAGAAGACAACTTTCGTTACACAGTGGGGCACCTTCTGTTACAAGGTAATGCCTTTCGGGTTGAAAAATGCTGGGGAAACTTATCAGCGCGCCATGGTCGCTTTGTTCCACGACATAATTCATCATGAGATTGAGGTTTACGTTGATGACATGATTGCAAGGTCCCAGACTGAAGAAGAACACCTTGGCCATCTCCAAAAACTGTTCGACAAGTTGAAGATGTACAAACTGAGGCTAAACCCGAACAAGTGCACCTTCGGGGTAAGGTCTAGTAAGCTGTTGGGTTTCGTCGTTAGTGATAAAGGTATTCAAGTGGATCCTGCAAAGGTGAAGGCTATACAGGAAATGCCAGCTCCCCGAACAGAAAAGGAAGTTAGAGGCTTTTTGGGACGTCTAAATTACATTGCCCGATTCATTTCACATCTGACTGCTACTTGTGAGCCAATCTTCAAGCTGTTGAAGAAAGATCAAGTGGTAAGATGGAATGATGAATGTCAGACCGCTTTCGAAAGGATCAAGGAATACCTCCAAGAGCCACTTATCCTAATGCCCCCAGTTGAAGGGAGACCTTTGATCTTATACTCGACCGTACTGGATAATTCAATGGGGTGCGTGCTGGGGCAACATGACGAGTCTGGCCGAAAAGAGCACGCTATTTACTACCTTAGAAAAAGTTTACCGACTGTGAGACCCGATACTCACGGCTTGAGAAAACTTGCTACGCTTTGGCATGGGCTTCTCGCCGACTGAGACAGTATATGCTGACTCACACCACCTTATTGATATCAAAAATGGATCCAATCAAGTATATCTTCGAAAAGTCTGCCTTGTCCGGAAGAATAGCAAGATGGCATATGATCTTAACTGAGTATGACATCCAATACACAACCCAAAAAGCAATCAAGGGGAGTGTATTGGCAGATCATTTGGCGCATCAGTCCTTGGATGATTACCAATCCATGCATTTCGAGTTCCTAGATGAGAACATCATGTTGGTGACCGACTGTGAAGAACCTAGACCGGATGAAGCATCCTGATGGTCTATGTATTTTGATGGAGCATCAAACGCGTTGGGTAATGGCATTAGCGTTGTGATCATATCTCCTGAGGGCTGTCATACTCCGTTCACCGCCCGATTATGTTTTAACTGCACCAACAATATGGCAGAGTATGAAGCGTGCATCATGGGTCTTCGAGCAGCTATTGACCTGAGGATTAAGTTTTTGAGTATGTTCGGAGATTCTGCTCTAGTGATCAGTCAGATCAAAGTCGAGTGGGATACGAAACACCCAAATATTATTCCTTACAAATAGTATGTATTGACGTTGCTCCCAAATTTTGAGGAGATAACCTATGAACACTTTCCAAGAGAAGAGAATCAGTTAGCGGATGCGCTAGCTACCATGTCTTCTATGTTCAAAGTCAGGTGGGACAATGAAGCTCCCCAGATTACCGTTGAGAGGTTGGACGAACCCTCACATTGCTGTGATATTGAGACTAAAGAGGTAGCAGATAAACCCTAGTTTCACGAGGTAAAGAGGTATCTTGAGGCTCAAGAGTACCCCGAGGGTGCATCCGTTAATGATAAGAAGTTTCTGAGGAGGTTCGCGGCGAAGTTCTTCATCAGTAATGGTATCCTTTACAAGCGTAACCATGAATCAACCTTACTGCGATGTGTGGACAAGAACGAGGCAAAAAGGATTATGGCAGAGTTACATAAAGGTACTTTCAGAACTCATTCCAGTGGACATACCATGGCAAAGAAGATCCTACGGGCAGGATATTATTGGTCTACTATGGAAGCCGATTGTTATCAGCATTCTCGGACCTGTCATAAGTGCCAAGTCTACGATGATAAGGTTCATGTACCTCCAGTTCCTCTGAACATCTTGACAGCTCCTTGGTCTTTTGCAATGTGGGGCCTCGACATGATCGGCGAGGTCAGACCTACTACGTCCAACAGGTATCGTTTCATTCTGGTAGCTATTGATTATTTCACGAAGTGGGTTGAGGTAGCTTCCTTCGCTACAGTAACCAAAAACATCGTGGCACGGTTCATCCGACACAATTTGATCTGTCGATATGGTGTACCAGAGAGAATCATTACGGACAATGGTACAAATCTCAACAATACGATAATCACCGATCTCTGCAAACAGTTCGAGATACAACATCACAACTCTTCTCCCTACCGGCCGAAGATGAATGAGGTTGTTGAAGCAGCTAATAAGAACATCAAGAAGATTGTGCAGAAGATGACGGTGACATACAAAGACTGGCATGAGATGTTACTATTCGCTCTTCATGGGTACCGTACCTCAGCACGGACGTCAACAGGGGAAACACCCTACTCTTTGGTGTATGGCATGGAGGAAGTCCTACCCATCAAAGTCCAGATACCCTCTCTCCGGATTATGAAGGATGCAGGTTTAAGTGAAGATGATTGGATCCAAACCCGGCTTGATCAGCTTAATTTAATCAACAAGAAGAGACTTACTGCTATTTGTCATAGTCAAACATATCAAAAACGAATGATCAAGGGTTTTAACAAGAAAGTCAGACGACAAGAGTATCAAGTCGGGGATCTGGTGATCAAACGCATCATACTGCCACAAGGTGATCCCATGGGAAAATGGACCCCTACGTACGAAGGGCCATTTGTGGTTAAGAACATCTTCTCGGGAGGAGCTATGATTCTAACCACCATGGATGGTGACGACCTTCCTCACCCCGTCAATGCAGACATAGTGAAAAATTACTACGCATAATCAAAGACCCGCTAGGTTGACTGGCCTAGGAAAAAATAAGGGCTTCTCGGCGAACCAAAAGGGTTCGGGCAAAAGTAAGGGATGAAAATGAAAAAACTTTACACCCAGCAAGTCGAAAACCTGAAAAGGAGGCTTGGGCAAAAAAGGGTATCCCGGTGGACTGAAAACCCGAAAGGGCGGTCCAGGCAAATGTTAGGGATCAAAGCGTAATGCTATGTCTCATTAGATTATCTTGCAACCAGACTTCAGTATCGACTATCAAGCTCGGACAACGCCAATCAATCTGATCTACCTTCAACCAACTAACAAAGTGATGAGACGCTCGAAGATATAAAGGCAATAGCAGAGTTGGAACCCAATGGGATTGTTCACATAACTATTTTTCTTTCTTTTTCAAAAATTGTATAAATTCTGTCTTTCGGCGGCGTTCTCTTACTAGGACGTCAGCCTCTTGTACGAAATGCCTATTACAGGCCAACTTCAAAATTAATACAATTCATTTTACAATAAATTTCAAAAAAAAATTGTTTTTCTTTTTCTGTTTTGTTTTGCAAGAACGTCCAATGATTCATTTTTGATATATGCATTTGACAATAACTGCTGCTCATAAATATTTACATGCGAAACAAAAGACGATTACTCATAATTCCAGGAACAGGGGCAAACAAGAAATGTCCAAACCTTACAGTTGCTCTACCCACCAGGTACAGGGATAGAGCCAGCTTGAGAATATGACTAAAGATACATACACTCCCCGCCGAGTAAGAAGTACCCAAATATAGTGATGTTAATTCTCCCCAAGCATAGTTTATCTATCACCAGCACTAGAAGATGATCCCTAGTGGAGTTTATTTCTTCCACAAGCAGAAACTCAATCCCTAGCCGGGTTCATTATCGCCAACAAAGGTAATTCATCCCCAACCGAGGTTTTTTCTCCAAATCAGCAGATCTTCTAGCAGAGTATCTCTTTTCCCCACAGAGTCATTCTCTCGCCAATTTATCCTCCAACAGAGTCTCTCCCGGCGGAATATTCTCAAACAAAATGGACGAAAGTCTCTGGCTAATCATCTTCGGCCGATATCCACAGCGAGCGCAACTCTTTGAACTTTTCAACAACAGTCCGAGATTTATTTTCCCCAGCTAGAGAACATCACAAGAACATTGCATATTCATACATCATGGCATATGCATAAGCATCATACAGCACAATCTCATTTATTTTGAGAGCATCATTACCCAATACATGTCATACATCATGACATTACATACGACTAACTCTTTACCTTTCAGGGAAAGATACAATCAAATTCCCACAAGTTTTCTCTGGTTCAGTCAAATCGGTGCTAAGATTTCTATTCCAGTTCAAGCTATGAAGCCCGAATCCGACCGAATAATATCTTGATTTATCCATCATACTGTGAAGCCCAGGAAACGACCAGATAACAGTACCAAAATACTATGAAGCCTGGAGTCGACCAGATAGTGGTATATCCCAAATTCAAAGCTATGAAGCCCGGAGATCGACCGTAAAATAGTTGAATCCCAAACAAGTTATTGTGAAGCCTGGAAGTCGACCAGATAGCAGTACAAAACACCATGAAGCCTGGAATCGACCAGATAGTGGTATATCTTAAATTCAAGCTATGAAGCCTGGATTCGACCGGATAATATCTTGATTTCTCCAAAACACCATGAAGCCTGGAATCGAACAGATAGTGGTATATCACAAACACAAACTGTGAAGCCCGGAGATCGACCGGTAAACAGCTTAACGAGGTATTGTGAAGCCTGGAAATCGACCAGATAGCAATACAAGATACCATGAAGCCTGGATTCGACCAGATAATGGTATAAGACACCGTGAAGCCTGGATTACGACCAGATAGAGGCCAAAAG
Organism: Vicia faba; assembly: GCA_948472305.1. Taxonomy (NCBI): domain Eukaryota; kingdom Viridiplantae; phylum Streptophyta; class Magnoliopsida; order Fabales; family Fabaceae; genus Vicia; species Vicia faba. The sequence goes on from OX451737.1 coordinate 1,057,300,059, forward strand.
ACACTAAAGCCTGGGACTACGACCAGATAACAGTAGAGGATACTGCGAAGCTTGGATTTCGACCGAATAGCAGTCTACCCGGCCAATTACTATGAAGCCCGAAAGCCGACCGAATATTAGTAGGCCTTATTGATTTCTTATGAAGCCTGGAATACGACCGAATGAGAAGTAAGAAGTTGCGAAGCCTGGATTACGACCAGATAGCGGCAAATGACTGAAGCCTGGAATCAACCACATAACAGTATAAGATATTGCGAAGCTTGGATTTTGACTGAATAGCAGTTTACCTGGCCAATTACTAAGAAGCCCGGAATCGACCGGATATTAGTATGCCTTAAATTCAAGTTGAAGCCCAGATGCGACCAGATAACCACTTAATTCATTCTGAAGCCTGGATCACGACCAGATAAGAATTGAGAAATTGCGAAGCCTGGAAAACGACCAGATAGAAAGTTTAATCTCATCCCCCAATAAGTCATTGTGAACCCTGGAGCACGACCAATAAGCAGTCAATCTTATTTTTCTCAGCAAATCACTGTGAAGCCTAGAGCACGACCAGATAGCAGTTCATTTTCACCTCTTCGACTAATAGATGATTCCCCAGTAGAATAACGAATGACTGAAGCTCCTAAAATTCTACTTTTACCAAGATAGAGACTAGCATTCCCCAGCGTAGTCCTCCTCGACAGCAGGTGTACGGGCTCTCGCAAAGGAATCTCATATGCGATCGACACTTCTCCTGATGGCATCTTTAAGCCCATCTTCTGACACCAACCTCCAAATTGCATCTATAAGCCCATTCCCGATATCGTGAGGCCAGTACCACTTCATGTAAGTGCAAATTTCTGGGCACTCTTGTGTTTAATCAACTTCCACCTTCGGATCTCGAAAGGCAAGCAAGTCTGTCTACATCCTCAGGTTTAAGAAGATTGAACAGGGGAAGCTGTTGTACCCCAAAATTTTCCCTCCCATATTTCTTAATACATTTCAAGTGAGGTCCTCATATTGCTCAAGGAAGTCCAAGGGTTGACCAAACAAGCTCTCTCCTAAGACAGTCTACCTTAAATTAGGGTTTCAGTTTGCATTAAGGTACTTGAGTCCAAAGGATCCCAAATGCTCATCATTGTCCTAATATGTTCTCAAGATCATCCATGACAAGTTTCAAGCCTTGCAGAGGAAGTTTGCTCATTCAATTGCTCAAAGACCTGAAAATCGACTGTGCTAAGGCAAAAGTCAACTGTGTCCTACATACAGTCAAACTTCAATATTTTTGGTCAACATTCTCATTTTGAAGTATTATTCATCATTTAATCAAGGGTTGATCATGATTCCTCAGGGATTGCTCACAATTCATCAAAACCCAAAAGTTGTTAAATTAGGGTTTTGTAGGAAAAGTCAACTCAACTTTGACCAAGCATAACTTTCTCATAATTTATAAAAAATGACCTATACAAAGCTCATTTTGAAGAGGATGCAATCCCATACAATTCATATTCAGCTCCCAAGTTCAAAATATGCACTCACAAGAAGATATGAATTTGGACATTATAGGTCATTTTGAAAAGTCAACAAAAACACCTTTTTGGTCAAAGCTTCATACATGATCATGGAAGAATCAATTGAGATGAGACTAAAAGGGTTGCTTAGAGGACATCTTAAGCTTTCTAAAAAGTATAAGAACACATCTCTAGGGTTAAAATTGAAGGAGTTATGCATTGGTAAAGTTGACCTTTTTTGCAAAATTGCCAAAAGTCAAAAGTGGCCAAAATTGCATTTTTTGTCAAATGGGCCCAACTTTTTTGTTTGCATTGAGTTTGTAACATGATCCACGACCCATGATCCTTCCCACTTGTGTTTATTTTATTTTTATCATTTATTTTGTTTTTTATTTCAATTAAATCAAATAAAATCAAAATAAAATCATAAAAATATCAAAACTAATCAAAGCTTGAGATTTTGTGCATGTTTAGGCCTCTTATACAGCTGGAAAGGAAATCAAATCGTGCAAGCTTCATTAGGACACAAAAATATTGGATTTGGCTTGATTTGGAAAGATTTGCATAAGAATCAAATCATGATTCAATCATCTTAATTGAGAAAGATTTGAAGCAAGTTTGTAACCTAATTCATTCTAGGGTACATATAGAACAAGTGCAGACCAAAAGCAAAGGGATTGGAGGCGTGAAAAGAGAAGAACAAATCTCAAAATTTCATAGAAAAGTTGCGATCTGATTTCCTAGTTCCAGGCTTCCTCAAGCTATCCCAGGCACACCACTCGTTTGCTGGACATCCAAGGACCCTATTCCAATCATTATCAAGTATTTTCGTGCCCAGAAACACGCTGTAAGTACCCCACGACTTCCATGTTTTTTTGAAATCGTATCTCATAATTCTGGTATTATTACCATATTTTATGGACATATTCTGAATCCTTGAAACATTTGCAAGCTAATGATAATACTTAATTGCATTTTTGTTAACCATACATAAAGTTGCCATGATTAGGGTTTAGGTTTCGTTTTTAGGGGTTTTGCTTGCAGGAACAATTAGCCATGGAGAGTGGTACGATGATGCTCGTGAGATTCCAACAAGCTGATTGGTACCACTAGAATTGATTTATCATGCAGGGATGAGGTTTTGGAATGGTCAAGGGTTATACATACACCCTTTGTCCGTAGGTAAAAGTTCTGGACTTTTAGCAATGGAGGGAGGTAGAAGAAGGGTAGCGTGGCACCCTGTGACTGGCCAATTCAAACTGCGTGTGTTTTATAATCCATTATTTCGTTTTTTCCATATAATCTTATTTTGTCATTAGGTATACAACAAAGCGTGCTAGCTCAGATGGTCATCAGGCGTTTGGAAAAGCCAAAGGGCCTGGGTTCGATCCCCAGGTCCCCATATTATTTCATGATATTTTTCTTACATAATCAAGCACACGTGCATACAAGGACACCACCACGAGTCATCAGATTTCAACCATTGGATCCATAGCAAGCCAAATCCAAGGTTTCTCACATGAGGGCCTATCATGGGCGTGAGTCAAGCCAATGCACAGGATTTGAAAAAGTCAATGAAGGCCAAAAATTGTTGGGCCTAGAAGTCAGATTAACACCCCCTCCATTGCTACTAACACCAGGCCCATTTCTTTATTTTTCTTATTTTTCTTTTATTTATATATTTTGTTTAAATTATTTTCTAACACAAATTTAAATTCTTTTTTTTACAAAATCATAAAATTAATTTTACAAATTTAGATTTAGGTTTTATTTTTATCAAATTTAATTTAATAATTAGTCAAATTTAATTTTAGGGTAATTCTAATCTTTTTGTAAATAATTTAAAATAAATGAGAAAATTAGGGTTTGTTTGACTTAATTTTTATTTCTTTTCTCAAATTAAAAATGAAAATGCAAAAATAGGTCAACTTAATCATTTTCTTAATTTAAATTAATTAGTAATTAGGTTTGTATTTATTCAATTAAAACATTATTTTCTCAAAATAATCAAAAAGCACAAAAATATGATTTTCCTTTCAATTAGGTTTAGACGGGGTCAAAACCCTAATCTTTTCTCGTTCTCGATTCATCACGCGCATTTATTATTTTTATGATATTTAATGTAACTGCTCATGGTATGTAATAGTTTAATTAGGGTTTTCTTTTAATTATCGTTTTACGGGTTTTTGGCTATGTAATTAATCCCCCTCCCCGAAGCCTTGTAATAGTGTAGTTTTATTTTCCGCATTTTAATTCTCGCAAATATTAACTGTTAGATGTGTGATAATAGGATTGCATGACGAGACTGTATGTTAATTTTAAAATGATTAGAAAACACTAAATGTGCAAAGATAATAACTAAAATCAAATCACTCGTACATGCACACTCCTAGGGTATACTCTCACTTCGGTTGCCTTCGGTAAACGATCATTAAGTATAGGTTGTCTTAGCGGTTTCCCTCTTGTCTAAACAAAGATCAAATGTCCCGTTCGGAAATGTTGCCTCAGAAATATTGCCTCGGAAAGGTTGCCTCGGAAATAGTGACTCGAATATGATCTTAAGACATTAGGGTTATTACTAAGACGTCCTAACATTGCTTTAGTGATCGTACGTCCCTTTCGAATTGACCCTTACAACTCCAACGACAATGCTACTTACTCCTCAATAGTAGGATAGCGCTGTCTAACGGAAACAAGAACAAAAACATTCTTTTTTCGAGTAGGTAGATGCTAGTAGGTACTTGCTCAAAATAATCTTTTTCACACTTACACTTTTCCAAACAAAGTTTTCAAAAACACTTCGTAACACTTTTGAGGACATAAGCAAGGGTTAAAACGAAGTAAAACAAAAAACTTTTCAAAACACACAAACACGGAAGCAATTTTCAAAATGATGAGTAAGTACCTAAGATCCCGTAGAAAACTATGGATAGAAAGGGTGCTAATACCTTCCCTTTCTATAATCTACCCCCGTACTCAAAATCTCGAAAAAGGAATTTTTCTGTGCTTTTTTCCTTTCCAGTTGGATAAAATGAAAGTTCGTGGCGACTCTTGCTTACCGCGACATTTTGCGAACACAAATGCAAAACGCAAACCAACATTTTCCTAAACAGTCAGTTCTGCCACCGTATCACAACTTGTATTTAAGAGATACCACTATCTGGTCGATTCCAGGCTTCTTAGTATTTTGGAGAAACCAAGATATTATCCAGTCGATTTCCGGGCTTCATAGCTTGAAACTGGAATAGAAATCTTAGTATCGATTTGACTGAACCAGAGAAAACTTGCGAGAACTTGATTGCATCTTTCCCTGAAAGGTAAAGAGTTAGTCGTATGTAATGTCGTGATGTATGAAATGTATTGAGTAATGATGTTCTCAAAATAAATGAGATTGTGTTGCATGATGCGTATGCGCACGTGTGATGCGGTGGGAGAACTGACTCGAGGTTTTGCGTTTTTTGTTCGCAAATGTTTCAGTTTAGCAAGAGTCGCCATCGACCTTTTATTTTATCCAAAGGAAAGGTCAAAAAGCACAGGAAAGACCTTTGAGATTGTTTTCGGGGGGTAGATTATGAAAAGGGAAGGTGCTAGCACCCTTTTCATCCATGGTTTTCCATGGGCTCTTAGTTACTTATTTTAGATCACTTGCTTTTGCTTTTTCAATTGTTTGAAATGGTGCTTTTGTGTGTGGTTTTGAAAATATTTTGAAAAGAGGCCTTTGTCTAGGCAACCTTTGTAATGATTCTTGTTTGAATGTATACAAAGGTGTTTGTCTTTTGAAAAATGTTTCAATGTTTGAAAGTTTGTTTTGGGAAAATGTTTTGAAATTATGTTGTGATGTGTTTTTGAAAATAGAAAGGATGTTTGCAAGTTTGATCAAGTAACTAGGAGCATCTACCTACCTACTCAAAATTCTTTCCTAAACATTTTTAACCCTTTTGACATTGTTGTTTTACCATTGCATTTGGTAAACAACCTTGTGTTTGGATGTTAAACGGGACAGGCGTGGGTCATCGTATGACCATGATAACAATGCTGCCAAGTATCTTAGCAAGTTTTTGTTTGAGGGACTAGATCATTTTTGTATAGGCAACCAAGATAGCGTCATCGAGGGACTATGATCTTTTGTTTTTGATTGATTTTGCCAAGATACCTAGCATGCATACCATGGACATTTTTTAAGGCAATAAGTGGATGAAACCCTAGGGTTGCTTGTGTGCAAGGTGTTGTCATTTTCATGCATCTTTGTCTTGTGTTTAGTCAAGCTATTTGTTTTGATTTTGGTTATCATACAAACCCTAATTTACTAATCATGCATATAAAAGCAATAAATGCGTAAAATAAATCTAAGCTATTACAACATTGATATGGGGAGGGGGATACAAGTTTGAATAAGGGGATATTGCTCAAAAATAAACCCTAAAACTATTATTACAACCAAATTGAAATATTGCATAAATGAATAAATGGACAATTATTAAATATGCAATTAAATATAAATATTCAAAATGTTTTTGTATTTATTTTATGTATGTAAAATAAATTATTTAATGTATTAAAAAGGAAAATAATATGATAATTTTTGGAAAGGGTGAAGAAACCATAATTTTGTTTTAAGAAAATATATATATTAAATATTTATTTATTCATTTTTTATGTACAAAGAAAATAAATAAAAAATTCACAAAAATATTAAGAAATAAAATATGTGAGAAAATATTATTTTATATGTATAAATAATAAAAAAAAAAATATATAATATTTTTGTATTAATTATAAGTTTTTATTTAATAAAATAAATGTATTAAACCTAATAAACTAAATATTATGCCAAAAATAAAATAAAAAAATAAAATAAAATGTGAAAATTTAAGAAAATATTTTTAGTGATTTTTAATATTTGGAAAAAATAAATAAAAGTCAGAAATGAAAATAGGAATGGAAAATATAAAAAAAATAAAATCAATGGGCCAAGGGGGTGCAAAGAGCAAGCAGGGGGGGTGTCAAAAGCAAGGCAAGCAAGCCCATCCCATTTCCTTCATCCCTATCGTTGAGACAGAAGCAAAACGCGCGTTTCTTGTTCAAACTGGTAACTCCTGTATTTGTGCTTAAAAACAAAAATTTGCAACATGAAAGTTATAGCTCTTGATCACACGATTCTAACCATGTAAAAAACTTAATCTAACTCTCAAAGACTCGAGAGAATTTCTTTGGCCCTAAATCTTTATCTAGTTTTTTCAGAAAGTTCAACTATCAAATACTCCTAGCTTAGTTAACATGAATGAATTCTATGCATATGTACAACTCAAGGGCAATGAGGACTATATTTTTTCTTCACAAACCTAAGCCTAATGATTCCTAAATAAGGAGATAAAAGTTTGAGAAATACCTGTTTCAGTTAAGTTCGAATATTGCAATGCAGGGGTTGTGAGTGAGGCCTGAGATACTTGTGAGCTTGCTTGAAGTTCCTTTGAGCTTTCCCAATGCTTAGCTTGCTTTGAACTTGCCTGAATCTTCTTGTAGAACTCAACCTGCAAACTCAGAATTTGAAAATGGTGAAGTGTGTAAATGGAGTTACAGTGGCTTGGGAATGGTTGGGATAGTTTAGGTATGTTGTATGGAGTGTGTTGGAACTGATTTGGGACAAAATGCACGAGGCAATGTGAAGATGGAAGTGATTTTGCAGGGCCTGCCCTGTTTTTGCAAGAACTTGGTGTTTTGGTGTTAGAGGGTGTTTGAGAGCTTATGGAATCGTGTTCTAGGCTTGGTGTGATGTGCTGAAGTTGTTTCAAATGTTCACAAACTTTAGTTTTAACAGATTCAAGAGTTGTGGAGTTTTTGCAAGGTTTCTTGTTTTTGAAGCAAAAGTTAGAATTGACAATGCAAAGGCTTGTACAATCTAGCTTAGGGTCTGCACATAGTTTGTATACCTTTCCTGATATTAGTGAACTTTGTTTGCAGCAAAATGTTGGGTCCTTGGATCAAGGGAAACAAAATTGCATAAAGTAACCTTTATCAAAATGACATTGTTATCTTTTTGCCAAAAATGGATTAATCCCTTGTATAATGTTTCATATATCAGAACAATACCCTAATCCAATGTGTTTGCATTTAATTTATGAGTGTGGAAAGGTTTAAGGCCTGTAAACCAAGTACAAGCATGCCTTGGACAGAATTGCAACTTGTATCAATGTGGAAAATGCCTTGGCCAAAAGTGATATTTTGCCATTTTCAAACTTTCGATTCTCCCTAACCATAAATGATTTTGGAGAGTTCTAAGACATTTTGGAAATCTTGTAACATGTTATACAAACCATATTTGAAATGAATTTTGAGATTCCAATTGGAACTATGTGAAAAATTGCCATGAAGATAGGTCAAAATCATGCCTAAACTAGGGCAAAATTTCATTAAGTTAAAAGTTTCATGGACCCTTGTTCATAAAATCATAACTTGAGATCCAAGCATCTTTTGGGAAAACTTTGTGAATAAAAGTTGTAGATTTTATGGAGGACTACAACTTTCATGTTGGAAGTTTTCTTTGAATCCAATTGCATCATGGTGAAAAAGTTGGGAAAAGTTGGGAAAGAATAAGAAATTTTCATAACTTAGAAAAATTTAAGTTATGAAAATTTTCCATTTTAAACCCTAATTTTCAAAATTAGGTTTCTTGGTGAACAAGTTTCATGTTTTGACACATCTTGATGAACAATGACCCTTGGCACTTGATTTTGACCAAAAAGTCAAAGTTTGACTTTTCAGTGTACAGTTGATTTTTGATCAGTTGACTGGAAAATTCATTTGTCAATCCAATGCATTTGAGATCTTTTGAACCTTGTGATTAGGTAAAGATGATGCCATTGAGTCCTTTAATCCATTCTTGAACCCAATTTTTCATTGGCTAGGTGAAAAATCAGAAATTGCCCTTCTGTAGTCAAAACCCTAAAAATGACCATTTTGCCCTTTTGATGATCTGATCAAATTTCTTGAGGAGTTGTGATCCAAACTTGATCAAATGGTTCATATGAGTCTATAATGTTGTTGTGGATCAAAAATTATGAGGTTTGACTGTAAATTGGCCACAATTGACTTTCCCCAATACAGTTGAATTTTAGGTCAGCTGTCCAATTGACTGGGCAAAAATTTGATTCAAAGCTTGAAACTTGGTATGAGCCATCTTATAAGTCCAACATGAATTATGAAAGCAACTTTGAGCATTGGAAGTCCAAAAATCCCTGTGCAAACTCAAACCCTAATTTTAGGTCAATAGTGCAAGGAGATGTCTTGAGCTGAGCAAACCCTAATCTGGTCTTGAGTCCAAAGAGTCTTGTGATGAAAATCTTGATAAAATGAGAGGGCAAATTTTGGGGTACAACAGCTGCCCCTGTTCAATCTTCTTGAACTTGAAGTGTTAGATTGGCGAGTTTACCGTTTGTGACTCGAAGGTAAAAGATAATTGGACACTAAAGTGCCCGTAAATTTGCACTCGTCAAAATATAGTTGAGGGAATGGGCTTATAGATTCCATTTAGAGATGTGATAGAATCTTGTTGGAGATGGGATTAAAGATGCCATCCAAGACTGTTTGTTGAATTGAATGTTGTAAGTCAAAAGAATAAGAATCATAATGATATCCATGTCTGGAACGCATCTGAACTGTATCTGGGGACTGAATCTATATGAGCAAGGGTATAGCTGCCGTGTCTGGAGCGTATCCAAGCTGTAACTGTATCTGAATCTATACGAGCAAGGGTATAGCTGTCGTGTCTGGAGCGTATGCGAGCTGTAACTGTATCTGAATCTATACGAGCAAGGGTATAGCTGCCGTGTCTGGAGCGTATCTGAGCTGTAACTGTACTTGATCCTGAATGAATAACAGGATGACTTCCGTGTCTGGAGCATCTCTGGGCTGGGAAAAAAGTCAGAATAAGTGACAACATGGCTACCGTTTTTGGAGCGTATCTGGACTGTATCTGAAGTTGAGATCTGTATGAATAGCAGGATGACTTCCACGTCTAGAGTGTATCTGTACTGTATCTTGACTTTGAAATTCTGAAAGAGTAATAGAATGACCTCCGCGTCTGGGGTGTATCCATACTGTATATGAAATCTTGAATATTTGTTAAAGATAGCTTTTAATCTTATCCTGAAAAGGGTAAAACGTTAGCTGAAACACAAAGTTATGTTGCATGAAATGTATGATGCAATAAAATGTGTTTTCTCAATGTTCATGATATATGAATGTAATGTATGCGCATGTAAGTTGATTTGCTGTATTGCTGAGGAAAATAAATCCTTGATAGATGGAGATAATAAAAATCCTTGACTGCTGCCGGGGAAAATAAATCCATGACCGCTGCTGGAGGTTCAAAATCTCTGACCACTGAGGATGAGAAATCCTTGCTGACTACTGTTGGGGATAGAAGATCCTTGGTAACTCGCGGGGATTATAAAAAACTTTGACAACTTCTGTGGGGATGTGAGAATCCTTCATGACTTTCCTGGGGATATAGGGATCCTTCAAGTCTGCTTGAGCTACTGCTTGGGGAATCCAGAGATCTTTGATGACTATGGCTGGGGATTACACCATGGGAATCCTTACTCGGCCGGGGAATAAGGAAAACTCTGACGATCTCTACTGGGGATCAGACAAAAGAAAAACCTTGATCTACTGGAGAATAAGGAAAACTCTGGTGGCTCCTGCGGGGAACTGAGAATGAGAATCTTCATTCTGCTAGGGGAATTTGAATCCTTGGGGACTTCATGCTAAAGAGTCAAGAATGAGAATCTTCGATCTGCAGGGGATTAAAAAATCTGACAAATTCATGCTGGGGAGTAATAAAGACTCTGGCAACTTCACTGGGGAATCAAAAATGAGAATCTTCATTCTGTTAGGGAGTTAAAACTCTGTGGGGAAGAAGGCTTCCTGCTGGGAAGTAGCTATCCTGCTTGGAGAGTAAGTTCGAGACCCTGGGGGAAAAGCTTATTCCTGTTTGGAAAAAGTTCAGGAGTTTGGGTTGTATGCCACTTTAAGAATGAGAATCTTCATTCTGTTGGAGATATCAGGAGTTTGGGTGTATGCCAATCTTCTGGGAGTCAAGAATGAGAATCTTCATTCTGACGGGGGTATCAGGAGCTTGGCTGTATGCCAATCTTCTGGGAGTCAAGAATGAGAATCTTCATTCTGACGGGGATATCAGGAGCTTGGGTGTATGTCAATCTTCTGGGAGTCAAGAATGAGAATCTTCATTCTGACGGGGATATCAGGAGCTTGGGTGTATGCCAATCTTCTGGGAGTCAAGAATGAGAATCTTCCTTTTGACGGGGGTATCATGAGCTTGGGTGTATGCCAATCTTATGGGAGTCAAGAATGAGAATCTTCATTCTGACGGGGGTATCAGGAGCTTGGGTGTATGCCAATCTTCTGGGAGTCAAGAATGAGAATCTTCATTCTGACGGGGGTATTAGGAGCTTGGGTGTATGCCAATCTTCTGGGAGTCAAGAATGAGAATCTTCATTCTGACCGGGGTATCAGGAGCTTGGGTGTATGCCAATCTTCTGGGAGTCAAGAATGAGAATCTTCATTCTGACGGGGGTATCAGGAGCTTGGGTGTATGCCAATCTTCTGGGAGGGAAAGAATGAGAGTCTTTATTCAGGCGTTTAGGTTGTATGCTAATCTACTGAGGAATTATCCTAGGTTGGGGATAAAACAGAAGTTAACTGTTATCTGGTTGATTCTCAAATTTTAAGACAACGTGCTGGGAAATTTTGGGGAAGACTGAATGGTTTCCGCTGGGGATTGATAGTTAGAAATTTGACCTGACCGGGAAAGAAGGTTTCATCTCTGCTGAGGGTCTATAGTTCAAAGTTTTGAATCCGCTAGGGATATGTATTTCAAGGTTTTAGCTCCGCTGGAGATCTTAATGATGTGCTGTAAAGATTGTGTATGGAAATGGGCTTAAAGATGCCATTTGGAGAAACAGAGGAGGATCACCGGAGATGGGCTTATAGATGCCATCCAAAGGTGATTGTTGACGGAAAGCTGAATTGGATATGAACAGAGAATGAATCAGAATAAACCGTTGAGAGATTTTATCTGAATCAGTAAAAAATATGGAAGTGAATCAGAGTAAACCATTGAGAGATTTATCTGAAACAATAAAAATATGGAATATCTTCAACTGGAATAAGAATCAGGGAGATCTTAGTGTCGATCTTACTGAGGTAGAGAAGGTCTTGAATTAACTTTGACTGGATAAGAATCGGAAAAACCTTAGCATTGATTTAACTGAGCCAAACGAAAGTCTTGGAATATCTTCAACAGATGTCGGGGAAAATAAATCCTGGACTGCCGTTGAAGAGTATGTGTGTCTTTTAAACTTTACTTAGAATGTTTCCGCTGGGGATTCCTGTCTCGTTGTCTGAGGAGAGACTCCGCTGGGAAATGTTGATCTGTATGCAACCCCTTGTTGGGATTGACGTTAAATGCCTCAAGTGACGGGGATGGAGATTTGCCCCTGGTTATTCTGCACTTTGAGAGATTTATTAAAATCTTGACTGGACTGCCCCGGGTTTATTGGACAATGACATGTCATGTCCCCTTGTAGATAGGAGATTTTTTTTGCAACGGAAGTGTCATCCCACTTGAAATGATTTTGTTCACCGAGAGAGATTTCATTCATCGGATATTCATTGTGTGAATTTCTCTGCTGTCAAACAAATAGCCATATGCAAACAATGATATTCAAATAATACAAAGTTTACGCTTGTCTTGAAATTTTGAAAATGCGTTTTTAGCAGAAAGCTTTTTGTAAGCAAAATTCAACTTAGGATTTAGAGTAAAGCCTTATAGGAGTCAGGATACCTTTTGTAACAGTATGCTTTCGAACTAACCCATGCTTCAATTAGGACTTTTGAAGGTTTGTAACGTGGCTTGGTTCACAGTTTTAAGAAACAAAGGATAAAGGCTCAAAGTATATTTGTACCCACCCGCTCTTCGTGATGTTCTTCAGTCCTAAACTTAGTTAATTATGCGTTTGAGCTCCAAATGAGTCTGGAACGACATTTTGGTGATGGTTCACACAAGTTGAATTTGTTGGAAGGTAGTCATTTTTGCAACATTTTTGTTAAGGATTTGTAGTGACCTCTTTCTTTCGGTTTATTATCCTAATTTCGCCTGACTGTTCCTGTTTTTGAGTTTACAGTCAGCGGGATGCCCCAGTTTTCTTAAGCCTCCTTTGTAGGTTTTGACTTGGTGGGCTTTTCTTTTTTAGAGATAATGACTGCCTATGTGATAGGGAACCGTTACCGTCTTTTGATTCCAAAGGAATTTTTTTGATGTCATTCATTGTATTGCGAGATGAGAGTTTGCGACTAAACACGCATTTTGAATTAACTGAGAGACTACCCTGCCCCAGGTTTTGATTAAAGGTTTCAATTTGTGTTAAAATAAAAAAAACTTCTACTTCTTTGGCTCGAAGGGGTTGACTAGGGATTATCTTCCTTATAACTCCAGTGTTTAGGATTTGAAAGAAACGCCTGTACATTGTCAGCAAGGTATGTCCAAAAGCATACTGTATGAGATTATGGCATTGTTTTCGTCATCATCCCTCTAAAGGCTTGTAACTTTTAGCAAGAGTTGAATGTCATAAAAAAAGCATAGTTAAAATGTAATAAAAATGAAATAAATCAAGACAAACATACGCAATGCATTAATGAAACAAAGTTTGACAATAACAGATAATTGTTTGAATAACAAAAGAAATTACAAATGGAAATTCAAAATGAACAGAAGCCTCTTTGTTCGAACTTGTCATTTTAGGTGGAGAGCCTTCAGCGGAAGATTTTCATCTGGCTATCTTGTGTGAACTTCAGCGTTGTTTCTTTAATAAGATCTTAAATTTTGTTTCTCAATTCCCAACAACTATCGATGTCATGTCCAGGACTGTTGGAGTGAAATGCACATCTTGCATTTGGATCATACCCTGGAATGGCTGTGTTGGGATTCTGAGGGGGGTCCCTTAATACAACCAGCTTGACTTCCAACAAGCGCTGCAACACCTAAGATAATGACATGTTAATCTCAGTGAAACGTTTTCCAGATGTATTCTGCTTACGCCGGTTACCCTGTTGATGTTGGCGAGGTTGTTGTTGGGCTTGTGACCCTGAAGCAAACTGGGGAGGTTTTCTCTCGGCTTCTTGTCTCAAGGGAGGCTAAACGATGACTTGATCCCCAACCTTAGTTGTTAGCCCAATTTGGTTACATCCATCTTGATGAAGCTTGGTGATGAGGACTCTCATCTCCTCTTGCCCTCGAGCCAAGTTTTGAATAAGAGCCATCTGGCCAACCAGTTGACCCATCATCTGAATCTTCATGGTTGCCATCTCAATCTGTAGCCCTTCCAACTGATCATTCCTGATGTTCTTCGGATTTCCTATGACTATGCCCCTTGTGAGGAGATCCTTCACCTCTTCTTGCCCCTTGGATAAGTTCAAGAACATTTCTTGGAGTTGAGCATTTTGAGCCTGGACGTCCTTGATAGTCTGCATTAGAACCATCTTACTAAAATAAACAGTAAGAAGATAAGGAGACTTGGTGTGAAGACCTGCTTATGCATATGATAAATGATATGTATTCATGTAATGCTTTCAAGGATTCAGAAATTCAAATTTGTTTTAAACAAAAAAAGAACACACGTCATATTAATAAGATAGAATTTGTTAGTACATCAATGCCCCATGGGCAAAATAATACAAAATTCTAATGTAAAAAGATGTTGCGCATCCTCTTTGGTGCAATGTAGGTGTTGAGAGTCTGCTCTTCGTGAAGTTGACGAGTAAGTTCCAAAACCTTCTTCTCACTGGCATAGAATTGGGCTTCAAAAGTATCGCGTTCTCCCTTGAGCTGTATCCAACTCCTTTGTAAATCTTTGAGCAATGTTGGCATGTCAGGATGTAGGAGGGTGTATGGAACCTCTCCTTCCATAACAGGCTCTTTGATCACAGGTAGAATGCAGGGGTAAGGCATCATAAGACTTTGGCCGCAGGTTCGTACCCACTTGAGGTAAGGCTCAAGAGGGATGGAATTATTGTGTCCCAAGGTCTTACTGTCCACCTTGTTGGGCATTCTCCAAGCTTGGATAAACCTTTGTCGAAGTCCTTGATCGTCGTTGTCGAAGTCAAAAAGCAAGTCTGGAATCAGCATGTCATGTGGGCCATCCTTTCGGGCATACCCAAACTATCTCAGTGCCAAGAAAGGGTTGTAGGTAATTCCTCCCCTAATTCCTAGTAGAGGGACATTAGGAAATTCCCCATAATGGTCAATGATGATAACATTTTCTCTAGATCGAGAACACTAATGAACATATGAATGTGTAAGAGTCATCAATCGTTGTGACCACCTCAAACCTTGCTCATTCTTCAAAACTGATTAGGGAAGATGAGAAATAAACCATCTTTCCAGTAGAGGAGTACAACACATGAGAACACCTCTTTTCCTCATTGTTCGAGTGTGAAATGAGTGGAGGATATCCCCAAGCAAAGTAGGCACCGGGTTGCGAGCCATGAAAATTTTGACAGCACTGACATCTATAAGCTGGTCAGGGTTTGGGAACAAGACCATCCCATAGATGAGAAGAGCTACAATCTCCTCAAAAGCTTGTAATTCCAATGAATTCCAGCAACTTTGGGCCTTCTCAAACAGAAAGTTTGACAAGAAACCTTTGACACCACTTCTAGTTTCCCAATGGCCTATGATATCAGATGGTTTCAAGTGTAGGGCTTGAGAAACATCTTCAGGCTTTGGATCTCTTTCCGTACCGTTGTAGGGTAGTTGATGGAGAATAGGAATCCTCAGGAGTTGAGAAAATTCCTCCAAAGTAGGCACAAGTTGGTAATCAGGAAATGTGAAGCAGTGGTGTAGGGGGTCAAAGAATTGGAAGAGAACTTTCACCATGTCTTCCTCTGTGTTGGTGTTGACTAAGTTGAGAAGACGACCATGCCTCTCAGTGAATGGAGAATTCTCAGGAATCCTTGAAGCTAGCTCCTTGAGTTGAGGAGGAATTCTTACAAGGTTGACTTGGATTATTTTCCTGCGAAGTGAATCGATTACCTACAAAACAGGAACAAAGATGAAGATCCAAATCCTTGAAATGGTTAGTGGATGCATATGATGCTTCATGATGTTATGATATTATCTACAAGTATATATGTACAAACAAATCACACAAGATCCTAGTTTCAGGCTTGCATGGGGTTTCATAGGTAAGTACCCTCTTGAAGTTTAGTTGGCTCAACCTGTCCTATAAATAGTAACCGGGTTCTAAGGAGCTCAATATCACTGGATTATTTTCTGTGTTCATTGTTTCAGTTTAGCCACTTTACTGGCGACCGAAATATTCCAAGAAAACAACCCTCAATGAGTGTAGTATCGAGTATCTACCAACTTCGGACTGCACCAAAGCCGGTCATCTCACTACCCCTAAAAAGGCCAAGTTGGTCAAGTAAAGGTTCTAAAAGTCCATTAGTGCTTCATGACATCACTCAGCGTCCCCGTATTCTCTTTTATTAACTCAAAGGCTACCGGTACCTACAAATATGTCGCACTAATATAGCTATTGCTTCAACCATGTCGGTATACCCCGCACAATTTCCACAACGTATTGCTATTTCCCTATGAATGTTTCCCAAATCCGGGTAGAGGATTCAAACCCAAACAATAGAACCAAATGTAAAACATACAAGTCAAGCAAAATAAGCATGTAAAGGTGATCTAAAACCCTAAGGTAACCCCACTTTTATATTTTCCCATTCCCCAACAGAGTCGCCAGTTCTGTGATGTAGTGGGAGAACTGACTTGATGTTTTGTGTTTTTTGTTCGCAAATGTTTCGGTTTAGCAAGAGTCGCCACCGACCTTTTATTTTATCCAAAGGAAAGGTAAAAAAGCACAGGAAAGACCTTTGAGATTGTTTTTGGGTTCGGGGGGTAGATTATGAAAAGGGAAGGTGCTAGAACCCTTTTCATCCATGGTTTTTCATGGGCTCTTAGTTACTTCTTTTAGATCACTTGCTTTTGCTTTTTCAATTGTTTGAAATGGTGCTTTTGTGTATGGTTTTGAAAATATTTTGAAAAGAGGCATTTGTCTAGAAAACCTTTGTAATGATTCTTGTTTGAATGTATACAAAGGTGTTTATCTTTTAAAAAATCTTCCAATGTTTGAAAGTTTGTTTT
This sequence comes from Vicia faba, assembly GCA_948472305.1. Taxonomy (NCBI): domain Eukaryota; kingdom Viridiplantae; phylum Streptophyta; class Magnoliopsida; order Fabales; family Fabaceae; genus Vicia; species Vicia faba. Next base: position 1,057,316,784 of record OX451737.1, read on the forward strand.
GGGAAAATGTTTTGAAATTGTGTTGTGATGTGTTTTTGAAAATAGCAAGAATGTTTGCAAGTTTGATCAAGTAACTAGGAGCATCTACCTACCTACTCAAAAATATTTCCTACACATTTTTAACCCTTTTGACATTGTTGTTTTACCATTGCATTTGGTAAACAACCTTGTGTTTGGATGTTAAAGGGAACATGCGTGGGTCATCGTATGACCATGATAACAATGTTGCCAAGTATCTTAGTAAGTTTTTGTTTGAGGGACTAGATCATTTTTGTATAGGAAACCAAGATAGCGTCATCGAGGGACTATGATCTTTTGTTTTTGATTGATTTTGCCAAGATACCTAGCATGCATACCATGGCCATTTTTAAGGCAGCAAGTGGATGAAACCCTAGGGGTGCTTGTGTGCAAGGTGTTGTCATTTTCATGCATCTTTGTCTTGTGTTTAGTCAAGCTATTTGTTTTGATTTTGGTTATCATACAAACCCTAATTTACTAATCATGCATATAAAAGCAATAAATGCGTAAAATAAATCTAAGCTATTACAACATTGATATGGGGAGGGGGATACAAGTTTGAATAAGGGGATATTGCTAAAAAATAAACCCTAAAACTATTATTACAACCAAATTGAAATATTGCATAAATGAATAAATGGACAATTATTAAATATGCAATTAAATATAAATATGCAAAATGTTTTTGTATTTATTTTATGTATGTAAAATAAATTATTTAATGTCTTAAAAAGGAAAATAATATGATTATTTTTGGAAAGGGTGAAGAAACCCTAATTTTGTTTTAAGAAAATATATATATTAAATATTTATTTATTCATTTTTTATGTACAAAGAAAATAAATAAAATATTCACAAAAATATTATTTTATATGTATAAATAATAAAAATAAAAATATATAATATTTTTGTATTAATTATAAGTTTTTATTTAAGAAAATAAATGTATTAAACCTAATAAACTAAATATTATGCCAAAAATAAAATAAAAAAATAAAATAAAATGTGAAAATTTAAGAAAATATTTTTAGTGATTTTTAATATTTGGAAAAAATAAATAAAAGTCAGAAATGAAAATAGGAATGGAAAATATAAAAAAAATAAAATCAACGGGCCAAGGGGGTGCAAAGAGCAAGCAGGGGGGGTGTCAAAAGCATGGCAAGCAAGCCCAGCCCATTTCCTTCATCCTTGTCCTTGAGACAGAAGCAAAACGCGCGTTTCTTGTTCAAACTGGTAACTCCTGCATTTGTGCTTAAAAACAAAAACTTGCAACATGAAAGTTATAGCTCTTGATCACACGATTCTAACCATGTAAAAAACTTAATCTAACTCTCAAAGACCAGAGAGAATTTCTTTGGCCCTAAATCTTGACCTAGTTTTTTCATAAAGTTCAACTATCAAATACTCCTAGCTTAGTTAACATAAATGAATTCTATCCATATGTACAACTCAAGGGCAATGAGGACTACATTTTTTTTCCACAAACCTAAGCCTAATGATTCCTAAATAAGGAGATAAAAGTTTGAGAAATACCTGTTTCAGTCAAGTTCGAATATTGCAATGCAGGGGTTGTGAGTGAGGCCTGAGATACTTGTGAGCTTGCTTGAAGTTCCTTTGAGCTTTCCCAATACTTAGCTTGCTTTGAACTTGCCTGAATCTTCTTGTAGAACTCAACCTGCAAACTCAGAATTTGAAAATGGTGAAGTGTGTAAATGGAGTTACAATGGCTTGGGAATGGTTGGGATAGTTTAGGTATGTTGTATGGAGTGTGTTGGAACTGATTTGGGACAAAATGCACGAGGCAATGTGAAGATGGAAGTGATTCTGCAGGGTCTGCCCTGTTTTTGCAAGAACTTGGTATTTTGGTGTTTGAGGGTGTTTGAGAGCTTATGGAATCGTGTTCTAGGCTTGGTGTGATGTGCTGAAGTTGTTTCAAATGTTCACAAACTTTGGTTTTAACAGATTCAAGAGTTGTGGAGTTTTTGCAAGGTTTCTTGTTTTTGAAGCAAAAGTTGGAATTGACAATGCAAAGGCTTGTACAATCTAGCTTAGGGTCTGAACATAGTTGGTATACCTTTCCTGATATTAGTGAACTTAGTTTGCTACAAAAGATTGGGTCCTTGGCTCAAGGGAAACAAAATTGCATAAAGTAACCTTTATCAAAATGGCATTGTTATCTTTTTGCCAAAAATGGATTAATCCCTTGTATAATGTTTCATAGATCAGAACAATACCCTAATACAATGTGTTTTTATTTAATTTATGAGTGTGGAAAGGTTTAAGGCCTGTAAACCAAGGACAAGCATGCCTTGGACAGAATTGCAACTTGTATCAATGTGGAAAATGCCTTGGCCAAAAGTGATATTTTGCCATTTTCAAACTTTCGATTCTCCCTAACCATAAATGATTTTGGAGAGTTCTTGTTCATTTTGGAAATCTTGTAACATGCTCTACAATCCATCTTTGAAATGCATTTTGAGATTCCAATTGGAACTATGTGAAAAATTGCCATGAAGATAGGTCAAAATCCTGCCTAAACTAGGGCAAAATTTCACCAAGTTAAAAGTTTCATGGACCCTTGTTCATAAAATCATAACTTGAGATCCAAGCATATTTTGGGAAAACTTTGTGAATAAAAGTTGTATATTTTGTGGAGGACTACAACCTTCATGTTGGAAGTTTTCTTTGAATCCAATTTCATCATGGTGAAAAAGTTTGGAAGAAATAAGAAATTTTCATAACTTAGAAAAATTTCTAAGTTATGAAAATTTTCCATTTTAAACCCTAATTTTCAAAATTAGGTTTCTTGGTGAACAAGTTTCATGTTTTAACACATCTTGATGAAAAATGACCCTTGGAACTTGATTTTGACCAAAAAGTCAAAGTTTAACTTTTCAGTGTACAGTTGATTTTTGATCAGTTGACTGGAAAATTCATCTGTCAATCCAATGCATTTGAGATCTTTTGAACCTTGTGATTAGGTCAAGGTGATGCCATTGAGTCCTTGAATCCATGCTTGAACCCAATTTGCCATTGGCTAGGTGAAAAATCATAAATTGCCCTTCAGCAGTCAAAACCCTAAAAATGACCATTTTACCCTTTTGATGATCTGATCAAATTTCTTGAGGAGTTGTGGTCCAAACTTGATCAAATGGTTCATATGAGTCTATAATGTTGTTGTGGATCAAAAATTATGAGGTTTGACTGTAAATTGGCCACAACTGACTTTTCCCCAATACAATTGAATTTTAGGTCAGTTGTCCAATTGACTGGGCAAAAATTTGATTCAAAGCTTGAAACTTGGTATGAGCCATATTATAAGTCCAACATGAAGTATGAAAGCCACTTTGAGCATTGGAAGTCCAAAAATCCCTGTGTAAACTCAAACCCTAATTTTAGGTCAACAGTGCAAGGAGATGTCTTGAGCTGAGCAAACCCTAATCTGGTCTTGAGTCCAAAGAGTCTTGTGATGAAAATATTGATAAAATGAGAGGGAAAATTTTGGGGTACAACATCATGCCAAGATGTATGGATATGCAATGTTCTTGTGATATTCTATGGCAGGGGAAAATAAATCCTGGACTGCCGCCAGAGAGTATAAGGAGTTGAGCTCTTCGTTCTCGCTGGGGATAGTGACCGAAGATGATTAGCTGGAGACTTTCATCCGTTCTACTCGAGAATATTCCGCCGGGAGAGACTCTGTTTGAGAATAACCCTGTGGGAGAATGACTTTATGGGGAAGAGAGATACTCTGTTGGACGATCTGCTGATTTGGAGAAATAGACTCAGCTGGTGGTGAACTTCTATTGATGGTGATTGATAAACTCTGCTTGGGGAAAATTTCATTGATTCATTTGAGATTATGAATCTTGGCTGGGGAGAACTAACACCACTGTCTTCGGATACTTCGTACTCTGCGGGGAGTGTAGATATCACCACTCATGTTCTCAAGCTGGCTCTATCTTGGTACCTGGTGGGTAGAGCAACTATAAGGTTTGGACACTTCTTGTTTGCCCCTGTTCCTAGAATTACGAGTAATTGTCTTTTGTGTCGTATGTAAATATTTATGAGCAACAATTATTCTCAAATGCATGTATCAAAAATGAATCATTGGACGTTCTTGCAAACTAAAACAGAAAAAGAAAAAACAATTTGAAATTAGGTGAAAATGAATTGTATTGATTTTTGAAATTAGCCTGTAACAAGCATTTTGTACAAGAGGCTGACATCCTAGTAAGAGAACGCCGCTGAGGGAACAAAAATTATACAATTTGTGTAAAAGAAAAGAAAAACAGCTATGTGAAACAATCCCACTGGGTCCCAACTCTGCTATTACCCTTATATCTTCGAGCGTCTCATCACTTTGCTACTTGGTCGAAGGTAGATCAGATTGATTGGCGCCGTCCGAGCTTGATAGTCGATACCGAAGTCTGATTGCAAGATGATCCAATGAGACATAGTGTTACGCTTCAATCACTAATTTTTGCCTGGATTACCTTTTCAGGTTTTCAGTCCACTGGGATACCCTCTTTTGCCCAAGCCGCCTTTTCAGGTTTTCGACTTGCCGGGTGTACAATTTTTTTTCATTTTCATCCCTTACTTTTGCCCGAGCCCTTTTGGTTCGTCGGTAAGCCCTTATTTTTTCCTGGGCCAGTCAACCTAGCGGGTCTTTGATTAGGCGTAGTATTTTTTCACTATGTCTGCATTGACGGGGTGAGGAAGGCCGTCACCATCCATGGTGATTAGAATCATAGATCCTCCAGAGAAAATGTTCTTAACCACGAATGGCCCTTCGTATGTGGGGGCCCATTTGCCCCTGGGATCACCTTGCGGTAGTATGATGCGTTTGATCACCAAATCCCCGACTTGATATTCTTGACGTATGACTTTCTTATTAAAAGCCTTGATCATTCTCTTTTGATACGTCTGACCATGACAAATAGCAGTAAGTCTCTGTTCATCGATTAAGCTCAACTGATCAAGCCGGGTTTGGATCCAGCCGTCTTCGTTCAAACCCGCATCCTTCATAATCTAGAGAGAGGGTATCTGGACTTCGATGGGTAGGACTTACTCCATGTCATACACCAAGGAGTAGGGTGTTGCCCCTGTCGATGTTCGTGCCGAGGTACAATACCCATGAAGAGTGAATGGTAACATCTCGTGCCAGTCTTTATAGGTCACCATCATCTTCTGCACAATCTTCTTGATGTTCTTGTTAGCTGCTTCAACAACCCCATTCATCTTCGACCGGTAGGGAGAAGAGTTATGATGCTGAATCTTGAATTGTTTGCAGAGTTCGGTGATCATTGTATTGTTGAGATTTGTACCATTGTCCATGATGATCCTCTCTGGTACACCATATCGACAGATCAGATTGTGTCGGATAAACCGCACCAAGACGTTCTTGGTTACTGTAGCAAAGGAAGCTACCTCAACCCACTTCGTGAAATAATCAATAGCTACCAGAATGAAATGATGTCCATTGGACGCAGTAGGTCTGATCTCGCCAATCATATCAATGCCCCACATTGCAAAAGGCCAAGGAGCGGTCAAGACATTCAGAGGATCTGGAGGTACATGCACCTTATCAGCATAGACTTGGCACTTATGACAGGTGTGATGCGGTGGGAGAACTGACTTGAGGTTTTGCGTTTGTGTTCGCAAATGTTTCGGTTTAGCAATAGTCGCCACCGACTTTTTATTTTATCTAAAGGAAAGGTCAAAAAGCACAGGAAAGACCTTTGAGATGTTTTCTTGGGTTCGGGGGATAGATTATGAAAAGGGAAGGTGCAAACACCCTTTTCATCCATGATTATCCATGGGCTCTTAGTTACTTGTTTAGATCACTTGCTTTTGCTTTTCAATTGTTTGAAATTGTGCTTTGTGTGTGGTTTTGAAAATGTTTTGAAAAGAGGCCATCGTTGTGGCAACCTTTGTAATGATTCTTGTTTGAATATATACAAAGGTGTTTGTCTTTTGAAAAGATATTTCAATGTTTGAAAGTTTGATTTGAGAAAATGTTTTGAAATTGTGTTGTGAGGTGTGTTTGAAAATAGCAAGGATGTTTTTGCAAGTTTTGATCAAGTAACTAAGAGTTGTCTACCCTATCTACTCAAAAGTCTTTCCGACACATTTTTAACCCTTTTGACAGTGTTGTTTTACCATTGCATTTTTTAAACAACCTTGTATTTGGATGTTAAACGGGACAGGCGCGGGTCATCGTATTGACCATGATAGCAATAGTGCTAAGTATTTTTAGCAAATTTTTGAGGGACTAGATCATTTTGTATAGGCAACCAAGATAGCGTCATCGAGAGACTATGATCTTTTTGTTTTGTTTTTTTTTGTTTTGCCAAGATACTCAACATGAATACCATGGCCCTTTTAAAGGCAACAAGTGGATGAAACCCTAGGGGTGCATGTGTGTATTGTGTTGTCAATTTGCATGCTTTTATGTCTTGTATTAGTTCTAACTATTTGTTTTGATTTTGGATATTGCATACAAACCCTAATCTCTATCATGGCATATTTGAAAGCATAAAGGCATAAAATAAATCTACGACTATTACAACATTGATATGGGGAGGGGGATACAATTTTGAATGGGGAGTATTTGCAAGCAAATAAAACCCTAAGATTTACTATTACATCCAAATTGAATTCTTTGCATTAAATAATAAATAAGCAATATTTAAATAAGCAATAAAATATAAATATGCAAAATATTATGAATATGCAAGAAATGTTTTTATTTATTTTTATGTGTGTAAAAATATAATTTCTAATGTGTTAAAAAAATAAGAAAATAAAAAGTTATTTTTGTTAAGGGAAAAACCCTAAATTTTGTTTTAAGAAAGTATATTTATTAATATTATTTTTTCATGTACAATAAAAAATAAAAATATATACAAGTGTCAAAAAATAAAAATATATTATAAAAATATTATTTTTAATAAGGGTGGAAACCGTAGTTTTTTTTTGTTTTAAGATAATATATATTATATTAATTATTTATGTACAAGAAAATAAATATAAATATATACAAAGATATTAAGAAATAAAACTTGTGGAAAAATATTATTTTACATGTATAAATAATAAAAATAAAAATATATAACATTTCTATAATATTTATAAGTTTTTAGTAAAGAAAATAAAAGTATATATTATTTAATATTTATTTTTATGTCTAAAAAATAATATAAAATAATAAAATAAAATGTGAAAATTTATGAATGTGCTTTTGATATTTTTTTATGTTTAGAAAATATAAAATAAAATCAGAAATGAAAAATAAATAGAAAAATGCAAAAATATAATGAAATGGGCCAGGGGGTGCAAAAAGCAGGTCAGGGGGTGCCAAAAACAAGCCAAACCAAGCCCAGCCCAGTTACAGCTTCATCTTCAACCTTTGAACAAAAACGCACGCCTGTGTACAAAATCTGGAAATCCTACATACGTGCTCTAAACCAAAAACTCATAACACCAAAGTCATAGTTTTTTCAAGACGATTCCAACCATATAAAGAACTTAATCTAACTCTCAAAGACCAGAGAGAATTTCTCTGGCCCTAATTTCTAACCTAACTTTTTCAGGAAGTTCATCAATCAAATTCTCTTAGCACACTTAACTTAAATGAAATCTATACATATGTACAGTTTAAGGGCTATGAGTACTACATATTTTATTCCCAAACCTAAGCCTAATGATTCCTAAATAGAGAGATAGGAAGTTGAAAAATACTTGTTTCAGTTGGACATGAGTATGGCAATGTAGAGCTTTTCAGTGAGGCCTGAGATGCTTAGGAGCTTGCTTGAACTTCCTCGGACCTTCCCCAATGCTTAGTTTGCTTTGGATTTGCTTGATCAAGCTTGTAGAAGTCAACCTGCACAAGATGAAAACAGAAATGGTGAAGCTTGCAAATGGAGTTACAGTCAATGGCCAATGGTTGGGATAGCTTAGGTGGGTTATATGGAAGGTATTGGAACAGGTTTGGGGCAAAACGCACGAGTAGTTTTTGTTATGCAACTCAAAGTGCAGAAACTGCCCTGTTTTTCAAGAGGAAGGTGATTTTATGTTTTGGAAGGCTTGAGGGTTAAATAACTCGTGTTTCTGGATCCAGGAAATATGTAAAACCTGTTTCAAATGCTTACAAGAGTTGGTTATAACAGATGCTCAAGTTCTGTAGACTTTTGCACATTTCTTGGTTATGAAGCAAAAGGTGGGAAGTGACAAAGACAGGCCTGTACAGGATAGCTCTAATCCTGCATACATTTTGTGAGCTTGGCCCCAAGTTTTTGGATTTGGTTTTCTGTCCAAGATTCTGTTCAAGCCTCAAGAGATGCAATTTAACATAAAGCAAGTTTTGACAAAAATGGCAATGTTGCCTTTTTGCTATTTTTGGATTAATCTCTTGTGTAAACCTCTAATGATCAGAACAAAGCTTCAATCCATTGGGTTTGCATTTAATTCTTGAGTGTGGAAGGGTTTAGATACCTGTAATTAAGTATAAACAATGCTGGATGGAAATTGCAACTTGTGTCAATGTGAAACATGCCATGGATCAAAGTGAGTTTTTGCCAAATTCAAACCTTCGATTCTCCATAACCATAAATGATTTTGGAGAGTTCTTGGACATTTTGGAAATCTTGTAACATTCTCTACAATCCATCTTTGAAATGAATTTTGATATTCCAAGTGAAACTAGGTGAAAAATTGCCATGAAGATAGGTCAAAATCCTGCCTAAACTAGGGCAAAATTTCACTAAGTTAAAAGTTTCATGGACCCTTGTTCCAAAAATTATAACTTGATATCCAAGCTTCTTTTGAGAAAACTTTGTGAATCAAAGTTTTAGATTTTGTGGAGGACTACAACTTTCATGTTGGAAGTTTTGTTTGAATCCAATTGCATCATGGTGAAACAGTTGGGCAAGGTTGGGAAAAAAAAAGAAAATTTCATAACTTAGAAAAATTCTAAGTTATGAAATTTTTCAATCTTAAACCCTAATTTGCAAAATTAGGTTTCTTGATGAACAAGTTTAATGTTTTGACACATCTTGATGAAAAATGACCCTTGGCACTTGATCTTGACCAAAAAGTCAAAGTTTGACTTTTCAGTGTACAGTAGATTTTTGATCAGTTGATTGGAAAATTCATCTGTCAATCCAATGCATTTGAGATCTTTTGAACCTTGTGATTAGGTCAAGATGATGCCATTGAGTCCTTGAATCCATGCTTGAACCCAATTTGCCATTGGCTAGGTGAAAAATCAGAAATTTCCCTTCTGTAGTCAAAACCCTAAAAATGACCATTTTGCCCTTTTGATGATCTGATCAAATTTCTTGAGGAGTTGTCGTCCAAACTTGATCAAATGGTTCATATGAGTCTATAATGTTGTTGTGGATCAAAAATTATGAGGTTTGACTATAAATTGGCCACAACTGACTTTTCCCCAATACAGTTGAATTTTAGGTCAGCTGTCCAATTGACTAGGCAAAAATTTGATTCAAAGCTTGAAACTTGGTATGAGCCATCTTATAAGTCCAACATGAAGTATGAAAGCCACTTTGAGCATTGGAAGTCCAAAAATCCATGTGCAAACTCAAACCCTAATTTTAGGTCAACAATGCAAGGAGATGTCTTGAGCTGAGCAAACCCTAGCTTGGTCTTGAGTTAAAAGAGTCTTGTGAGGAGAAATCTTGATAAAATTAGAGGGAAAATTTTGGGGTATAACAGCTTCCCCTGTTCAATCTTCTTGAACCTGAAAAGTTAGATTGGCAAGTTTGCCTTTCGTGACTCGAAGGTAAAAGAGGATTGGACATTAAAGTGCCCGTAAATTTACGCTCGTCCGAGTGTAGTTGAGGGAATGGGCTTGAAGATGCAATTTGTAAGATGTGACAAAATCTTGTCGGAGATGGGCTTAAAGATGCCATCCAAGAAAATTAATCGCATAAGAGATTCCTTTGCGAGAGCCCGTATACCTGTTATTGAGGAGGACTACGCCGGGGGAATACTAGTCTCTGTCGTGGTAGAAATAGAACTTTAGTCGTCTGTTATTCTACTGTGGAGTCATCTCTTGGTTGAAGAGGTGACAGTGAACTGCTATCTGGTCAACATCCAGGCTTCACAGTCTTGTATTGCTATCTAGTCAACATCCAGGCTTCACGATACTTTACTTCCTATCTGGTAAACATCCAGGCTTCAAAAGGAAATCAAATGGTTATCCGGTCGCCTCCGGTTTTCCCTTTGATTTTGGGGCCTACTAATATCTGGTTGAATCCGGGCTTCAAAGTAATTGGCCGAGTAAACTGTTATTTGGTCAACGTCCAAGCTTCACAGTATACCTTACTATTATCTGGTCAACGTCCAGGCTTCACAGTCTTATATTGCTATCTGGTCAACATCCAGGCTTCACAAAACTTTGCTGGGGGTTCAACTATTTTCTGGTCGATCTCCGAGCTTCAATATAGTCAAGATATTATCTGGTCTAATCCAGGATTTATAGCTTGGAACAGGAATCTGCTCATTGATTTGAATAAGCAAATAGGAAAGCATCTGCGTCTGGAGCCTTTCTAAGCCGTTTTCTGAGCTTTGAACATCTGTTTTAGGTAGCTGTTAATTTTATCCTGAAAAGGGTGAAAGGTCAACTGAAACACAAAGTTATGTTGCATGAAATGTATGATGCAATATATGTGTTTTTATCAATGTTCATGATTTATGAATGTAATGTATGTGCATGTAAGCTGATTAGCTGTTTTGCCGAGGAAAATAAATCCTGGATAGCTGGAGATAATAAAATCTTTGACTACTGTCGGGGAAAATAAATCCATGACCGCTGTTGGAGATTCAAGATCTTTGACAACCTTTGTGGGGAGAAGCTATACAGCTGGGGAGATCAGGAGTTTGGGTTGTATGACAATCTACCGGGGACTTCAAGAATGAGAATCTCCGTTCTATTGGGGGTATCAGGGGAAAAGTGAATGGTTTCTGCTGGGGATTGGTAGCTCAAAGTTTCCTCTCCGCTGGGGATCTTAAAGACGTGCTGATTTGATCGTGTATGGAAATTTTGACTCCATTGAGGAAGAAGGTTTTAAAATAACTCCATGGGGAATTATCTGTCTTTTAAAGCGACTCTCCGGGGAAGTTGGAAGAAACTGGATAGTCTCCACTGATGTTCAATGGTTGAAGGTTTGACTCCGTTTGGGGAAGAAAGTTTCATCTTCACTGAGGGTTTGTAGTTCAAAGTTTTGTTCCGCTGAGGATTGGGGGTTTTGAAAACTCAAATCTGATGGGGATTTTGAAACTTAACTCCGTTGAGGATATGTATTTCAAGGCTTTAGCTCTGCTGAGGATTTCTCCTGGAGTAGCCTAAAGACGTTTTCCCATACTTTCAATATGTCAGTAATTATTCTTTCTCATTTCGTTTTATTTGTAAGTAGTGATTATATTCAAATGCGTATGCTCATTTAATAAATCATTGGACATTTTCAAATAAAACATAAGCGTAAAAAGAAAGAAAAGGAAAACAAATTTTTGCACTTTGAAGTATCTTTGTATTAACTTTGTGTAAGTATTTTGTACAAAGGAGACAGACATCCTAGTAAGAGAATGTTGTCATAAAATTGAGAAAATATTTATACAAAGAAAGAGGGCTATGTGTAACAATTCCATGGGGTTCCCATTCTGCTATAGCCTTCGTAACTCTGAGTATCTTGTCCATTCGTTGCTTCGTCCGCAGATGATTGGATTGATCGGAAGCTTGGAGCCTGTCCGTGAAGAAATTGTCCTTAAGTGATCCGACGAGACATAGTCATACGCTTTAATTCCCTAACTTTTGCCTGGATCGCCCTTTCGGGTTTTCAATCCACCGAGAAACCCTTTTTTGCCCAAGTCGCCCTTTCGGGTTTTCAACTTGCCGCGTATACAGATTTTTTTGTTTATCCCTAATTTTTGCCTGAACCGCCCTTTCGGGTTTACGATTCACCGGGATGCCCATTTTTGCCCAAGTCGCCCTTTCGGGTTTTCAACTTGTCGGGTCGTTTATGCGTAGTATCTTTTGACTATGTCTATGTTCGCAGGGTGCGGCAGGTCATCGCCGTCCATGGTGGTCAGGATCATTTCCCCACCAGAAAAGATGTTTTTGATCATAAATGGTCCTTCGTAAGTAGGAGTCCATTTTCCCCTGGGATCACTTTGCGGCAAGATGATCCGCTTGATTACAAGGTCCCCGACTTGATATACTTGTCTTCTGACTTTCTTGTTGAACGCCTTGATCATACGTTTTTGATACGCCTGACCATGGAAAACAACAGTAAGTCGCTTTTCGTCAATCAAGTTAAGTTGATCAAGCCGGCTCTGAATCCAATCGTCTTCACTCAAACCAGCATCCTTCATGATTCTCAGGGAAGGAATCTGAACTTCCATAGGTAAAACATCTTCCATACCATATACCAGAGAAAAGGGTGTTGCCCTAGTTGAAGTATGCGCCGTGGCACGGTACCCGTGCAGAGCAAACGGTAACATCTCATGCCAGTCCTTGTAGGTGACTGTCATCTTTTGAATGATCTTCTTGATATTTTTGTTCGCAACTTCGACAGCACCGTTCATCTTAGGCCAATAGGGAGATGAATTGTGATGTTGAATCTTGAACTGCTCGCACATAGCGGTGATCATAGTGTTGTTCAGGTTTGTACCGTTGTCCGTGATGATACGGTCGGGGATACCATACCGGCATATGAGGTTCTGCTTGATGAAGCGGGAAACCACATTCTTTGTAACAGAGGTGAAGGAAGCTGCTTCGACCCACTTGGTAAATTAATTAATGACCACCAGGATGAAGCGATGTCCATTGGATGCCGTAGGCTTGATCTCTCCAATCATGTCAATACCCACATTGCGAATGGACAAGGAGTTGTTAAGACATTGAGAGGAACTGGAGGTATATGCACCTTGTCTGCATAGATTTGGCATTTGTGACAAGTACGAGAATGTTGATGACAGTCAGCTTCCATGGTAGACCAGTAGTATCCTGCCCTTAGAATCTTCTTAGCCATTGTATGTCCGCTCAAGTGGGTGCCGAATGTACCATTATGCAGTTCAGTCATGATCTGCTCAGCTTCAACCTTGTCCACACAACAAAGTAGAACGTAATCATGGTTGCACTTGTATAGGATACCATTGCTCAGGAAGAACTTGGCAGAAAATCTCCTTAAGAACTTTTTGTCGTTGACTAAAGCTCCTTCAAGGCATTCTCGAGTCTCGAGATACCTTTTGACTTCGTGAAACCAGGGTCGGTCCACCACTTCTTCGGTGTTAATCTCGTGACAATGTGCAGGTTCATCCATTTGTTCAATGGTGATTTGAGGAGCCTCATTATCCCAGTTAAGTTTCAACATGGAGGACATTGTAGCTAGCGTACCTGTTAGCTGATTCTCTTCTCGCGGGAAGTGCTCGAAGGTAATCTGCTCGAACTGTGGTAGCAATGTCAGGACATGTTCTTTGTAAGGGATGAGGTTTGGATGTTTAGTATCCCACTCTCCTTTGATTTGACTGATAACCAAAGTTGAGTCCCCAAATACAATCAAAGATTTGATTCCTAAGTCAGTAGCGGCCTTGAGACCAAAGATACAAGCTTCATACTCGGCCATGTTGTTGGTGCAACTGAAACAGAGTCTAGCAGAGAAAGGTGTATGGCAATCTTCTGGAGAGATAAGTACCACGCCGATACCGTTTCCAAGTGCGTTGGAGGCACCATCAAAGTACAGAGTCCATCGGGATCCTTGTTCAGGTCCGTCATACGGTCCGTTACCTTCAATGTTATCCAATGTCATAATGTCTTCGTCGGGGAAGTCGAACTTCATGGATTGGTAATCTTCGACAGCTTGATGAGCTAGATGGTTAGCTAGTACACTCCCCTTTATAGTTTTTTGGTTGTGTACTGGATATCATACTCAGTCAGGATCATTTGCCATCTAGCAATTCTTCCATATAAAGCAGGATTTTCGAAGATGTACTTGATCAGATCCATTTTAGAAATCAACAGAGTGGTATGTGTCACCATATACTGCCTTAGCCGGCGAGCAGCCCATACCAAAGCGTAACAAGTTTTCTCGAGCAGTGAGTATCAGGTCTCACAGTCGGTAAACTTTTTGCTAAGGTAATAAATGGCATGCTCTTTTCGGCCAGACTCATCATGTTGGCCCAGTACGCACCCTATTGAATTATCCAAAACAGTCAGATACATGATTAGCGGTCTTCCTTCGACGGGTGGCATCAGGATATGAGGTTCTAGCAAATAATCCTTGATTTTATCGAAAGCAACTTAACAGTCATCATTCCATTCAACCACCTGATCTTTCTTCAACAACTTGAAGATTGGTTCACAGGTAGATGTTAGGTGAGAAATGAACCTTGCAATGTAGTTTAAGCGTCCCAAGAAACCTCTGACCTCCTTCTCAGTGCGAGGGGCAGGCATTTCTTGTATAGCTTTGACTTTGGCAGGGTCAACCTCGATGCCTTTGTTGCTGACGATGAATCCCAAGAGTTTACCGGACCTGACTCCGAAAGTGCACTTGCTAGGGTTCAGTCTGAGCTTATATTCCTTTAACCTGACAAACAACTTTTGTAGATGGCCGAGGTGTTCTTCTTCTGTCTGTGAACGGGCTATCATATCTTTTACGTAGACTTCAATTTCATGATGTATCATGTCATGAAACAAAGCTACCATGGCGCGCTGATAGGTTGCCCCGACATTCTTCAGTCCGAATGGCATCACTTTATAGCAGAAGGTACCCCACTGCGTAACAAAAGTAGTTTTCTCCATGTCTTCGGGGGACATTTTAATCTGGTTATACCCTGAAAATCCATCCATGAAAGAGAATACCTTATGTTGAGTTGTGTTGTCAACCAAAATGTCAATGCGCGGTAGTGGAAAATCATCTTTAGGGCTAGCCCTGTGTTAAGTCTCTGTAATCCACGCACATTCTCACTTTGTCATCCTTTTTAGGTATGGGCACAATGTTAGCAACCCATTATGGATAGGAAGTAACAACAAGAAACCCAGCATTGAACTGCTTCATCACTTCGGCTTTGATTTTTTCAGACATATCGGGCCTCATTCGGCAGACTTTCTGTTTGATTGGTGGACAATTTTCTCTTGTAGGGAGACGTTGAACCACAATGTCTGTATCCAGTCCCGGCATGTCTTCATAGGACCAGGCGAAGATCTCAACATATTCATTCAACAGCTGAACTAAACGCTCTTTGAAATTTGGCTTTAGGTTGGCACCCACTTTAACCTCTTTTCTGTCTTCGGTAGTACCCAAGTTGATAGTCTTTAACAGCTCTTCATGGGGCAGAATAGCCCTTTATTCCTGTTGTAGAAGTCTAGCCAACTCTCCAGGAACTTCACAGTCTTCATCACCTTCGTACTCGGCATGATTGACCAAATCTTCAGAGTCACTGAAGGCCATAGCATAATTGTTACTCATAGAATCCAGAGTGGAAGGGTACCTGCATTTGTGAGTGTGTGTGTGTGTGTAAGGGATAGCCACCTTTAAACAAAATAAAATGTAAAAAGAAAGAAAATGAACACAAAAGTTTATATATGAAAATGTCCATGATTCATTAAAAATGGCATATGAAAATGAAGAATCAAAACTCTTACAATTGGACCTATATGCCCCGGGTAAGGCACAAGGCAAAAAGAGTGTACGGATTTTTTAATAATTATTACAGACCAACAGAAAATGTTCAAAAGATAAATTACCGATTGATGAAAGTAATGGGAACGAAGTCTTTCGCCTCCCAGTTGTTCAGTCCTCCTTCAATAGTTGGAAAGATCCAGTCTTCAAAGTTACTCTCATCTTCACCATCCTCCAAAGCATGAACTCCATGATGAGTGATCTTTAATGGTGGCCCTCCAGCCCGGGAGCAATGCACAACCTTCTGACTAGCAGCAGTGAAACCCATGCCGAACTTATCTGTCTTGAAAGGAAAATCTGGTAGCTGACCCCATATTGTGCTTCCCCCTTTCTCGATCACAACCTTCGCATCTTTAAGGGATGACATCCGGGACACAGGCTTGGTAATGATGGGTACATAAGTCATTGTCTTGGCTGCCGCAACTTCAGGAGAAACCTCTTCAAAATGTTGGAAAGGGGTTTCTATGAATTCACCATCTAACTCCATATAGCGGAAAGAGTTACGGTGGCTTATCATATACTCCTCCTTACCATGAACTGTTATAACTTTACCCTGGAATGGGTATTTGAGCGTTTGGTGTAGAGAAGAAGTGACTGCCCCAGCGTTGTGGATCCAAGGTCTTCCCAACAAGCAAGAATATGAAGGATGGATGTCAATCACATAAAATGTAGAGTTGAAAATTTCCATTCCCACCTTAATTGGGATGTCCACCTCCCCGTGGACCATCCTTTTAGAACCGTCAAAGGCTCTAACAATGATATTGCTGCGCTTTAGGGTCAAACCCTCACAGTCCAATCTGTCCAATGCTTTCTTTGGCAGGACATTTAAAGACGACCCGGTATCAACCAGAACATGAGCAAGAGTAGTCCCTCTGTATTCCACCGAGACATGCAGCGCATCATTATGCTTTCTCCCCTTAGATGTTAGATCGGTATCAGAGAAGCCAAGACCATTGTCGGCAGTTAGGCTGGCTACACACTCCTGGAACTGGTCCGCGGAGGTTTCTTGAGGCACATGGGCCGTATTCAGGAATTTGATCAAGGCTTTGGCATGGGCTTCGGAACAGAGCAGTAGGGCCAGCATAGAGATTTTTGAAGGGGTTTACCCCAGTTGTTCTACGACATCATAATCGCTTTTCTTAATTATTTTTAAAATCTCCTCCATTTCCTTTGGGGTGGTCTCGGGGATGACCAAAGGCTGATCCCTCATCCTGACGGGCGCTTCTTGGATCCCCTTACCTTTATCAGCAGTAACAACAGAGGGTACAACTTCGGGAGTAACAATTTCTTCAATAACTGGACTTTGCAAAAATATCTTGACTGGCACAGGAGTAACCTTAGGAGCATTTGAGGGTCCGAAGATTTCCTTTGGAGGAGCAATCTCCGGAGAGAAGATTCTTCCGCTGTGGGTGATCTTACTTGTCCCCGCAATATTTCCTACGTCAGGAGTCTCTTCATCGGAACTTTCTTCGACTGATTCGACCTGCTTAACACCATGGTAGAAGATCTCTCCTCCATAATTCCACGGTATTGTCTTGTTGGACTTGTATGGGATAGGCCCCGGCATTGTTATCTTCAGAGGTACAAACTTTGGATCTGGTGTAATCTTAACAGGTCTTTTGGAGACCTTGGAAAGATTGTCGGAAATGGTGATTATAGCAACATCGTTGATTGGATAACAGGAGTAACAGGAGTAATAGGAGTAATAGGAGTAACATGAGTTTTCTTAAAGAGGATTTCTTGATTATGCATTAGGCGTTGGATGCCTAACTTCAATAACGGACATTCGGATTGCAAGGTCGAACAAAGGTAACAATCTTTTTCACAGCCCGGGAAAATCCCGGCTTTCAACAGATTCATCTTAATCATTAGTAATGGAGTCATTAAGTCATCGATAGCAGTAACATAAAGATCTTCTACAACAGCATGGACACTGTGACCATGTTTTGGCATTGGAGCGGATATCACATTAGGTTTTTCAGGTGCGTCAAACTCCACCTCCTTGGCATCTATTAAATCCTGGATCTTATTTTTGAGGGCCCAACAGTTGTTGGTTTCGTGCCCTATGTCGTCTGAATGATAAGCGCATTTAGCGTTAGCATGGTAAAAAGGAGAAGTTGTATTCGGATTTTGTGGTGGCTCTCTCAAGGTTGTAAGCTTTAACTTCAAGAGATGAGGGAGAACATGGGCATGCATCATGTTTATTTTGGTGAATTGCCTAGCAGGCCTTCCCCCTCTTGGTTGGTTAGTCCTGGGTTGATCGTTTCTAGGATGATCAGCCATAGTCTTTTGAATCATTACAGCCCCCACCGCTGGTCGGCGCTCCATTCTTCCTTGATTTCTCTGGGAGTAAACAGCTGAGACTTCTTTTTTGGCTGGAAAAGTTTTCTTGATAGCCGCGGAAGCAGATGCATCCTTTTGAATTTTACCGCTCTTAATGCCAGCTTCGACTCTTTCACCAGTCAGAATTAGCTCGGTGAACCCTGCAGATGAGATCCCTATTAAGTGATTAAAGAATGGACCTGACAGGGTCCCCAAAAACATATCCACAAGCTCTCTCTCAGACAAAGGTGGCTGCACCCTTCCAGCCAAGTCCCTCCACTTCTGGGCATACTCCTTAAAGCCATCATTAGAGACCATACCCATACTCTGTAGCTGAGTACGAGTAGGTGCTAAGTATGCACTATATTGATATTGTCTATAGAAGGCAGCAGCCAAATCTTCCCAGTTGTGTGCATCAGATCTCTCAAGCTGATAGAACCAATCCAATTATGTACCTGACAAACTATCTTGAAAAAAGTGGACCCACAGATTCTTATCAGAAGAATGAGGTTGGATCTTTCTGACGTAAGACCGCAGATGCATCTTCGGACAAGACAAACCATCGTATTTAGCAAATGTAGGCACCTTGAATTTAGGGGGAATCACAATCCCAACAACCAACCCTAGTTCTTCGAAATCCATCCCAGGCACTCTTTGTACCTCCATGGCTTCCAGACGCTCTTCCAGATTCTTATACTTGTCGTCTGCAGGAGGGTACTGCTGCTCAGAGTAATCTTCATCCTCTTCTTCTTCTTCTTCAGCCTCAGACTCGGAGGGTACTGCAGCTCCCTTTCCTTTGACAACCCCTTCATCTGACGTTGAGGGGAAATCCAGGACCCTTCTAGCTTGATTCTCAAATCTTATATCCAGAGTAGCCACACCAACTCTTTTCTTTTTCTTTTTCTCTTTTTCCTTCTCCTTCTCTAACAGTACTTTAAGATCCTCCTGACCCTTTGCCAAGGTCATGAGGAGTTGTTGGAATTGGGAATTCTGCGCTTGTAGATCTTTGACTGTCTGCTCTATATCCATCTTGCTGAAATAAACAGCAGAGAGATAAGGAAACCTGGTATGAAGACCTGTTTATGCATATGGTGAATGATATGTATTCATGTAATGCATTCAAGGATTCAAAAATTCAAGGTTGTTGCAGATAAAAAGAACACACGTCATATTAATAAGATAAAATTTATTAGTATATAAATGCCCCATGGGCAAAAATAATACAAAATTCTAATGTAAAAAGATGCTGTGCATCCTCTTTGGAGCAATGTAGGTGTTGAGAGTCTGCTCTTCATGGAGTTGACGAGTAAGTTCCAAAACCTTCTTTTCACTGGCGTAAAAGCTGGCTTCAAAAGTATTCCGTTCTTCCTTGAGTTGTATCCAACTCTTTTGCAAATCTTCCAATGATGTTGGCATGTCAGGATTTAGGAGGGTGTATGGAACCTCTCCTTCCCTAACAGGCTCTTTGATCATAGGTAGAATGTAGGGGTAAGGCATCATAAGACTCTGGGCGCGGGTTCGTACCCACTTGAGGTAAGGCTCAAGGGGGATGGAATTCTTGTGTCCCAGTGTCTTACTGGTCACTTTGTTGGGCATCCTCCAAGCTCGGATAAATCTTTATCGAAGTCCTTAAACGTCATTGTCGAAGTCAAAAACCAAGTCTGGAATCAGCATGTCATGAGGGCCATCCCTTCGGGCATACCCAAACTGTCTCAGAGCCAAACATGGGTTATAGGTAATGCCTCCCCTAATGCCAAGTAGTGGGACATTAGGGAATTCCCCACAACGATCAATGATGATGACATTTTCTCTAGATCGAGAACACCAATGAACATCAGAATATGTAAGAGTCATCAACCGCTGTGACCACCTCAAGCCTTGTTCATTCTTCAAGACTGACTGGGGAAGTGAGAAATAAACCACCTTGCTAGAAGAGGAGTACAACACATGAGAACACCTCTTTTCCTCATTGTTCATGTGTGAAATGAGTGGAGGATATCCCCAAGCAATGTAGGAACAAGATTCTGAGACATGAAAATCTTGACAACATTCACATCTATAAGCTGATCAGGATTTGGGAACAAGACCAACCCATAGATGAGAAGAGCCACGATCTCCTCAAAAGCTTGCAGATCTAGAGAATTCCAGCAGTCTTGTGCCCTCTCAAACAGAAGCTTTGCCAAGAAGCCCTTGACACCACTTCTGGTTTCCTAATAACCTTTGATATCAGATGGTTGCAAGTGTAAGGCTTGAGCAACATCTTTAGGATTTGGCTCTCTTTCCGTACCGTTGTAGGGTAGTTGATGGAGAATAGGAATTCTCAGGAGTTGAGAAAATTCCTCCAAAGTAGGCACTAGTTGGTAATCAGGAAATGTAAAGAAATGGTGTAGAGGGTCAAAGAACTGGAAGAGAACTTTCACCATGTCTTCCTATATGTTGGAGTTGACCAAGTTGAGAAGTCTACCATGTCTTTCAATGAAGGGAGAATTCTCTGGAATCTTGGAAGTAAGCTCCTTGAGTTGAGGAGGGATTCTCACAAGGTTGACTTGAATGGTTTTTCTGCGAAGTGATTCCATAACCTACAAAACAGGAACAAAGATGAAGATCCAAACCCTTGAAATGGTTAGTGGATGCATATGATGCTTCATGATGTTCATGATGTATGCACAATTATATGTACAAACAAATCACACAAGATCCTAGTTTCAGGCTTGCATGGGGTTTCATAGGTAAGTACCCTCTTGAAGTTAGTTGGCTCAACCTGTCCTATAAATAGTAACCGGGTTCTAAGGAGTTCAATATCACTGGATTATTTTCTATGTTCATTGTTTCAGTTTAGCCACTTTACTGGCGACCGAAATATTCCAAGAAAACAACCCTCAATGAGTGTAGTATCGAGTATCTACCAACTTCGGACTGCACCAAAGCCGGTTATCTCACTACCCCTAAAAAGGCCAAGATGGTCAAATAAAGGTTCTAAAAGTCCACTAGTGCTTCATGACATCACTCAGCGGCCCCGTATTCTCTTTGATTAACTCAAAGGCTACCGGTACCCATAAATATGTCGCACTAATATAGCTATTGCTTCAACCATGTTGCTATAACCCGCACAGTTTCCACAACGTATTGCTATTTACCTATGAATGTTTCCCAAATCCGGGTAGAGGATTTCAAACCCAAACAATAGAATCAAAGGTAAAGCAATCAAAGCAAACAAGATAAGAATGTAAAGGTGATCTAAACCCCAAGGTAACCCCACTTTTCTTTATTCCCCAGCAGAGTCGCCAGTCTGTGATACGGTGGGAGAACTGACTTGAGGTTTTGCGTTTGTGTTTGCAAATGTTTCGGTTTAGCAAGAGTCGCCACCGACTTTTTATTTTATCCAAAGGAAAGGTCAAAAAGCACAAGAAAGACCTTTGAGATGTTTTCTTGGGTTCGGGGGGTAGATTATGAAAAGGGAAGGTGCAAGCACCCTTTTCATCCATGGTTATCCATGGGCTCTTAGTTACTTGTTTAGATCACTTTCTTTTGCTTTTCAATTGTTTGAAATGGTGCTTTGTGTGTGGTTTTGAAAATGTTTTGAAAAGAGGCCATCGTTGTGGCAACCTTTGTAATGATTCTTGTTTGAATATATACAAAGGTGTTTGTCTTTTGAAAAGATATTTCAATGCTTTAAAGTGTGATTTGAGAAAATGTTTTGAAATTGTGTTGTGAGGTGTGTTTGAAAATAGCAAGGATGTTTTTGCAAGTTTTGATCAAGTAACTAAGAGTTGTCTACCCTATCTACTCAAAAGTCTTTCCCACACATTTTTAACCCTTTTGACAGTGTTGTTTTACCATTGCATTTGGTAAGCAACCTTGTATTTGGATGTTAAACAGGACAGGCGCGGGTCATCGTATTGACCATGAGAGCAATAGTGCTAAGTATCTTTAGCAAATTTTTGAGGGACTAGATCATTTTGTATAGGCAACCAAGATAGCGTCATCGAGGGACTATGATATTTTTGTTTTGTTTTTTTTGTTTTGCCAAGATACTCAACATGCATACCATGGCCCTTTTAAAGGCAACAAGTGGATGAAACCCTAAGGGTGCATGTGCGTATTGTGTTGTCAATTTGCATGATTTTATGTCTTGTATTAGGTCTAACTATTTGTTTTGATTTTGGATATTGCATACAAACCCTAATCTCTATCATGGCATATTTGAAAGCATAAAGACGTAAAATAAATCTACGACTATTACAACATTGATATGGGGAGGGGGATACAATTTTGAATGGGGAGTATTTGCAAGAAAATAAAACCCTAAGATTTACTATTACATCCAAATTGAATTCTTTGCATTAAATAATAAATAAGCAATATTCAAATAAGCAATAAAATATAAATATGCAAAATATTATGAATATGCAAGAAATGTTTTTATTTATTTTTATGTGTGTAAAAATATAATTTTTAATATGTTAAAAAAAATAAGAAAATAAAAAGTTATTTTTGTTAAGGGAAAAACCCTAAATTTTCTTTTAAGAAAGTATATTTCTTAATATTATTTATTCATGTACAATAAAAAATAAAAATATATACAAGTCTCAAAAAATAAAAATATATTAGAAAAATATTATTTTTAATAAGGGTGGAAACCTTAGTTTTTTTTTGTTTTAAGATAATATATATTATATTAATTATTTTATGTACAAGAAAATAAATATAAATATATACAAAGATATTAAGAAATAAAACATGTGGAAATATATTATTTTACATGTATAAATAATAAAAATAAAATATATAATATTTCTATAATATTTATAAGTTTTTATTAAAGAAAATAAAAGTATATACTATTTAATATTTATTTTTATGTCTAAAAATAATAAAATAAAATGTGAAAATTTATGAAAATGCCTTTGAAATTTTTTTATGTTTAGAAAATATAAAATAAAATCAGAAATAAAAAATAAATAGAAAAATGAAAAAATATAATGAAATGGGCCAGGGGGTGCAAAAAGCAGGCCAGGGGGTGCCAAAAACAAGCCAAACCAAGCCCAGCCCAGTTACAGCTTCATCTTCGACCTTTGAACAAAAACGCGCGTCTGTGTATAAAATTTGGAAATCCTGCATACGTGCTCTAAAGCAAAAACTCATAACACCAAAGTCATAGCATTTTTCAAGACGATTCCAACCATATAAAGAACTTAATCTAACTCTCAAAGACCAGAGAGAATTTCTCTGGCCCTAATTTCTAACCTAACTTTTTCAAGAAGTTCATCAATCAAATTCTCTTAGCACACTTAACTTAAATGAAATCTATGCATATGTACAACTTAAGGGCTATGAGTACTACATTTTTTATTCAAAAACCTAAGCCTAATGATTCCTAAATAGAGAGATAGGAAGTTGAAAAATACCTGTTTCAGTTGGACGCGAGTATGGTAATGTAGAGCTTTTCAGTGAGGCCTGAGATGCTTGGGAGCTTGCTTGAACTTCCTCTGACCTTCCCCAATGCTTAGTTTGCTTTGGATTTGCTTGACCAAGCTTGTAGAAGTCAACCTGCACAAGTTGAAAACAGAAATGGTGAAGCTTGAAAATGGAGTTACAGTCAATGGCCAATGGTTGGGATAGCTCAGGTGGGTTATATGGAAGGTATTGGAACAGGTTTGGGGCAAAACGCACGAGTAGTTTTTGTTATGCAACTCAAAGTGCAGAAACTGCCCTGTTTTGCAATAGGAAGGTGATTTTATGTTTTGTAAGGCTTGAGGGTTGAATAACTCGTGTTTCTGGCTCCAGGCAATGTGTAAAACCTGTTTCAAATGCTTACAAGAGTTGGTTATAACAAATGCTCAAGTTGTGTAGACTTTTGCACATTTCTTGGTTATGGAGCAAAAGGTGGGAAGTGACAAAGAGTAGGCCTGTACAGGCTAGCTCTAATCCTGCATACATTTTGTGAGCTTGGCCCCAAGTTTGTGGATTTGGTTTGCTGTCCAAGATTTGGTTCAAGGCTCAAGAGATGCAATTTGACATAAAGCAAGTTTTGACAAAAATGGCAATGTTGCCTTTTTGCTATTTTTGGATTAATCTCTTGTGTAAACCTCTAATGATAAGAACAAATCTTCAACCCATTGGGTTTGCATTTAATTCTTGAGTGTGGAAGGGTTTAGATACCTGTAATTAAGTATAAACAATGCTGGATGAAAATTGCAACTTGTGTCAATGTGAAACATGCCATGGATCAAAGTGAGTTTTTTCCAAATTCAAACCTTCGATTCTCCCTAACCATAAATGATTTTGGAGATTTCTTGGACATTTTGGAAAGCTTGTAACATTCTCTACAATCCATCTTTGAAATGAATTTTGATATTACAAGTGAAACTAGGTGAAAAATTGCCATGAAGATAGGTCAAAATCCTGCCTAAACAAGGGCAAAATTTCACTAAGTTAAAAGTTTCATGGACCCTTGTTCCAAAACTCATAACTTGAGATCCAAGCTTCTTTTGAGAAAACTTTGTGAATCAAAGTTGTAGATTTTGTGGAGGACTACAACTTTCATGTTGAAAGTTTTGTTTGAATCCAATTGCATCATGGTGAAAAAGTTGGGCAAGGTTGGGAAAAAATAAGAAAATTTCATAACTTAGAAAAATTCTAAGTTATGAAATTTTTCAATCTTAAACCCTAATTTGCAAAATTAGGTTTCTTGATGAACAAGTTTCACGTTTTGACACATCTTGATGAAAAATGACCCTTGGTACTTGATCTTGACCAAAAAGTCAAAGTTTGACTTTTCAGTGTACAATTGATTTTTGATCAGTTGACTGGAAAATTCATCTGTCAATCCAATGCATTTGAGATCTTTTGAACCTTGTGATTAGGTCAAGATGATGCCATTGAGTCCTTGAATCCATGCTTGAACCCAATTTTCCACTGGCTAGGTGAAAAATCAGAAATTTCCCTTCTGCAGTCAAAACCCTAAAAATGACCATTTTGCCCTTTTGATGATCTGATCAAATTTCTTGAGGAGTTGTGGCCCAAAATTGATCAAATGGTTCATATGAGCCCATAATATTGATGTGGATCAAAATTTATGAGGTTTGACTGTAAACTGGCCATAGTTGACTTTTTCCCCAATACAGCTGATTTTTAGGTCAACTGTCCAATTGACTGGGTAAAAATTTGATTCAAGGCTTGAAACTTGGTATGAGAAAACTTATAAGTCCAACATGAAGCATGAAAGTCACATTGAGAATTAGAAGTCCAAAATTCCTTGTGCAAACTCAAACCCTAATTTAGGTCAACAATGCAAGGAGATGTCTTGATCAGAGCAAACCCTAGCTTGGTCTTGAGTTCAAAGAGTCTTGTGAGGAGAAATCTTGATAAAATGAGAGGGAAAATTTTGGGGTACAACAACAGGTTCGAGAATGCTGATAACAATCGGCTTCCATAGTAGACCAATAATATCCAGTCCGTAGGATCTTCTTTGCCATGGTATATCCACTGGAATGAGTTCCGAAGGTACCTTCATGTAACTCTGCCATGATCCTTTCGGCCTCACTCTTGTCCATGCACCGCAGTAAGGTCGAATCATGGTTATGCTTATAGAGGATACCATTACTGATGAAGAACTTTGCAGCGAACCTTCTCAAGAACTTCTTATCATTAACAGATGCACCCTCGGGGTATTCTTGAGTCTCAAGATACCTCTTTACTTCGTGAAACTAGGATTTATCTGCAATTTCTTTGGTCTCAATGTCATAGCAGTGCGCAGGTTCATCCAACCTCTCAATGGTAATCTGGGGAGCTTCATTGTCCCACCTGACTTTGAACATAGAAGACATGGTAGCTAGCGCGTCCGCTAACTGGTTCTCTTTTCTGGGGAAGTGTTCAAAGGTTATCTCTTCAAAGTGTGGGAGAAACGTCAATACATACTCTTTGTAAGGAATAAGATTTGGGTGCTTCGTATCCCACTCGCCTTTGATCTGACGGATCACTAAAGCATAATCTCCGAATACACTCAAGAACTTAATCCTCAGGTCAATAGCAGCTCGAAGACCCAGGATACATGCTTCATACTCCGCCATATTGTTGGTGCATTTAAAACATAATCGGGCGGTGAACGGAGTATGACAACCCTCAGGAGATATAATTACAGCACCAATGCCATTACCCAATGCATTTGATGCTCCATCGAAATACATGGACCATCGGGATCCTTCCTCAGGTCCTTCATCCGATCCAGGTTCTTCACAGTCGGTCACCAACATGATGTTCTCATCCGGGAACTCGAAATTCATGGATTGGTATTCATCCAAAGCCTGATGCGCCAAATGATCCGCCAATACACTCCCCTTGATTGATTTTTGGGTGGTGTGCTGGATGTCGTACTCGGTCAAGATCATTTGCCATCTTGCTATTCTTCCGGACAAGGCAGGCTTTTCAAAGATATACTTGATTGGATCCATATTTGATATCAACAAGGTGGTGTGAGTCAGCATATACTGTCTTAGACGACGAGCAGCCCATGCCAAAGTGCAACAAGTTTTCTCAAGCAATGAGTATTGAGTCTCACAGTCGGTAAACTTTTTTCTACGGTAGTAAATAGCATGCTCTTTTCGGCCAGACTCGTCATGCTGCCCCAGCACACACCCTATTGAGTTGTCTAACACTGTCAAGTATAAAATCAATGGTCTTCCTTCAACTGGAGGCATCAAAATTGGCGGTTCTTGAAGGTATTCCTTGATTCTCTCAAAAGCGGTCTGACATTCATCATTCCATTCTACCACTTGATCTTTCTTCAGCAGCTTGAAGATTGGCTCACAAGTAGCGGTCAGATGTGAAATGAATCTGGAAATGTAATTCAGACGTCCCAAAAAGCCTCTAACTTCCTTTTCTATGCGGGGGGACAACATCTCCTGTATGGCCTTTACCTTGGTAGGGTCTACCTGAATACCCTTATCACTGACGACGAAACCCAGCAGCTTACCAGACCTTACCCCGAAGGTGCACTTGTTAGGGTTTAACCTTAGCTTGTACATCTTAAACCTGTCGAACAGTTTCTGGAGATGGTCAAGGTGTTCTTCCTCAGTCTGAGACCTGGCTATCATGTCATCAACATAAACCTCAATCTCATGGTGAATCATGTCGTGGAACAAAGCAACCATGGCGCGTTGATAAGTTGCCCCAGCATTCTTCAACCCGAAAGGCATTACCTTGTAGCAGAAGGTGCCCCACTGTGTAATGAAGGTTGTCTTCTCCATGTCCTTAGGAGCCATCTTGATCTGGTTGTAGCCAGAAAAACCGTCTATGAAGGAGAAGATTTTGTGCTGCACGGTGTTGTCGACCAGAACATCGATGTGAGGAAGTGGGAAATCATCCTTGGGGCTTGCCATGTTAAGATCTCTATAGTCCACACACACCATACCTTACCATCCTTCTTAGGCACCGGAACAACTTTGGAAACCCAATGCGGATAAGAAGTGACAGCTAAAAATCCCGCGTCGAACTGCTTCATGACTTCAACTTTGATTTTCTCAGACATCTCAGGCGCATACAGCGAACCCTCTACTTTATCGAGGGACAGTCTTCTTTGGTTGGCAGGCGGTGTACCACAGTGTCCAAACCAGGCATATCTTCATAAGACCAAGCGAAGATCTCAACATAGTCGCGTAACATCTGTGCCAACCTTTGTTTGACACCAGGTTCCAGATTCGCTCCTATCTTAACTTCTTTCCTGTCTTCCTCTGTACCCAAATTCACTGATTCAACTAGCTCTTCATGAGGCTGTATGGCCCTTTCTTCCTGCAGTAACAATCTAGCAAGTTCTCCAGGCACCTCACAATCATCCTCACCTTCGTCCTCGTCTTGGTTGATCAGATTTTCGAAGTCATAACTGGCAGTAGCAGAGTCGTTATCAATGGGATCCAGAGTGGATATGGATCTGCATTATGATATGTGAGTGCGTGTAAGAGAATAGTTGTTTTTGATAAAGCGAGAGACAGAAAAAGAAAAACAAGGAGCACAAAATTTGTAATGCAAGAAACGTACAATGTTTTATTAATGATATATGAAAGGAAAAGTAATAAGCCCTCATAAGCAAAGCCAAAGTGCCTCGGGCAAGGCACCGGGCCGTAAAGTTTTAAACTGTCTATTACAACTCTTAAAACAAAAGTCAATTACTATGGAATAAAAGAAACATGTAAGAATTCCTTCGCCGTCCAATTGCTTAGTCCACCATTGGTTGTAGGGTAGATCCAGCTGTCAATATCTGAATCTTCTTCACCATCTTCAATTGCATTAACTCCTTGATTGCTGATGTGCAGAGGAGGTCTTCTAATCCGTGCGCGCCTAACAGCCCTTTGAGCCCCTGTAGTAAAGCCCAAATCAAATTTGTCAGTTTTGTGCATGAAATCAGGGAGCTGACCCCAATTTGTACACCCACCTTCTTTAATTACAACCCTGGCATCCTTGAGAGAAGCCATCTTCATCAGAGGTTTGTCAGTAACAACTTCAGTTGATGTCAAGGTCTGGGGGACCTCTTCAAAGTTCTGACAAGAGGTTTCGATGAACTCCCCATCCATCTCCACATTGCGGAAGGAATTGATATGACTCACCATATACTCCTCTTCACCTCGTATCGTGACAATCTTGCCCTTTACCGGATATTTCAACATTTGGTGGAGCGTGGAAGTCACTGCCACAGCCTTATGAATCCAAGGGCGACCCAACAAGCAAGAATACGATGGTCTAATATCCATCACATAGAAAGTGGATGAAAAAGTCTGAGAGCCAACTTTAACCGGGATGTCCACCTCCCCGTGTACCATCCTTTTTGACCCTTCGAAAGCCCTGACCACGATATTGCTAGGCTTTAGAATTAAACCTTCACAGTCCAGACGATCTAATGCTTTCTTTGGCAGAACATTCAATGAGGACCTAATATCCACCAGTACATGGGCCATAGTGGTGCCCCTGCACTCGATTGAGACGTGCAGAGCATCATTATGATTTCTTCCTTTAGCAGTCAGATCTGCATCTGAGAAACCCAACCCATTGTCGGCAGTCAGGCTAGCTACGCAATCTTTGAATTGATCGGCTGAAGTTTCCTGCGGCACATGTGCAGTTTTGAGGAATGCAATTAAAGCCTTTGCATGGGCTTCAGAACACAATAACAAGGACAACATGGATATTTTTAACGGGGTCTGCCCCAACTGCTCGACTATGTTGTAGTCGCTCTTCTTGATAATCTTCAGTATTTCCTCTATCTCCTGCTTAGAGGTTTCTACAATGATCTTCTTAGGTGCCTCCATTCGGGCAAGCTCATCTATGATTTCTTTGCCCCGAGTCCCAGATGGCCCGGCGACAGGGGTGATAACTAGAATAGGAACTGGTATGGTAGCTGATGTACCAGCAGATGGAATGGCAACAAGTTTGTGAACAGTCGGAGGGGAAATCTTGGGAGAAAAGAGTCTTCCGCTTCTGGTGACCTTGCTAGCCCCGACAATATTGCTGACGTTAACATCAACTTCCTCAATTTTTAAGTCTTGTTTAACTCCATGGTAATACACATCAGCACCATAGTGCCAAGGGACAGCCTTATCCGAAGTGTATGGGATAGGACCAGGGACAGTAATTATTAACGGAGCAATTCTTGGGACGGGTGTAATCCTAACAGGTTTTCTCGAGGAAACCTTGGAAGGATTGGTGAAAATGGTTATGATGGCAACATCTTGAATTGGAACCAACGAAATCATAGTCTTTTCGAACAGGATCTCTTTATTATCCATCAAGCGCTGAACACCTGATTTCAATAAGTGGCAACCAGCATGCAGAATTGAACATATGTGGCAACCTTCACCATAACCCGGAAATAAATCGGCCAACAACAAATTCTTCTTAACCGTCATCAAAGGAGTAGAAATTTCTTCCACGGAGGTCACCGATAAATCATCGCCTACAACATTTACTCCATGACCATGTTTGGGCATGGGAGCAGTTATGACGTTGGGCTTCTTCGGAGCGTCAAACTCAATCTCTTTGGCTTCGATCAAGTCTTGCACTTTGTTTTTCAAGGCCCACCAGTTGTTTTTATCATGACCTGGACTTTCGGAGTGATAGGCGCAGCGGGCATTCGGGTTATAGTGGGGAGATGTGGTGTTGGGGTTCTTCGGGGCTTCCCTCAGAGTTACCAGATTGGTCTTCAATAACTGTGCTAGAATTTGTGACAAGGTCATATTGAGCCGAGTGAACTGCCTCTGTGGTCTTTCCACTCTTTGTTGGTTGTTGTGTTGTGGAGCAACTGTGGGTCTTGATATCACTACCGCATTTACTGCTTGACGGTGTTCAGGTTTGCTTTGGCCCCTCGAGCCATAGACTGCACTGGCTTCCTTCTTACCAGTGAAAGACTTCTTTACTGCACTTGATGAAGTATCCTTCTGTATCTTACCACTTCGAATGCCAGCTTCTACTCTGTCTCCAGTCAAGATCATTTCAGTAAACCCAGACGACGAACTGCCGACCAGATGATTGAAAAATGGACCAGATAACGTCCTTAGAAACATGCCAACCAACTCTCTATCAGACAAAGGGGGTTGGACTCTTCCAGCCAAGTCTCTCCACTTTTGATCATAGTCCTTAAAACCTTCACTTGCACCCATAGACATACCCTGAAGCTGAGTATGAGTGGGAGCAAGGTCGGTGTTATACTGATACTGCTTGTAAAAAGCAGCAGCAATGTCTTCCCAGTTCCGGACATTGGCTCCTTCCAACTGATAAAACCATTCAAGCCAAGTCCCTGACAGACTATCTTGAAAGAAATGCACCCACAAATTTCTATCAGCAGTGTGAGGTTGGATTTTTCTGACGTACGAGCGGAGATGGAGTTTTGGAAAGGACACTCCGTCGTACTTGGAAAAAACCGGAGCTTTGAACTTATGAGGGATCACTACTCCCGATACCAATCCCAGCTCTCCGAAATCCAAACCTGGGATATTCTGAATCTCCATAGCACTCAAACGGTCTTCTAACTGCTTTTACCTATCCTCGGCAGGAGGATATTGTTCATCATCATAATCCGTATCGTTGTCGGAAACTACTGGACTAGGGTCCTTTATCCTTTCTTGGTTCTCCCCGTCCTTGGATGAGGAGGTTAGATCAGCTGATTGTCTTATCCTTTCTCCAAATCTTCTACCCATGTTCAGAATACCAACCTTCTTCTTCTTCTTCTTCTTCTTCTTCTTCTTTTCTTTCAGAATCAGGGTCTTCAGATCCTCTTGCCCTTTAGCCAGACTTAAGAACATCTGCTGGAATTGGGCGTTCTGTGCCTGGAGATCTTTGATGGCTTGATCAGAAGACATTTCTGCTGAAATAAACAACGAAGAAGATTAAAAACCTGTAATGGTACCTGTAATGGTGTGCATGATAATGGGATGCACATGTAATGATTTCAAAGACTTTGGGAAATTTAAATTTGCAAACCAAAAATAAACAGACTTTATTAGATTAACTTGTAAAAGGTTCAACAATGCCTTTGAGGCGTTACAAAGAAGTAAATAAAACAAGATTTAAAACTAGAAACAGCAAAATTAAAAGTCCCATGGACGCTTCCTCTTTGTGCTGACGTAGTCATTGATCACTCTTTCTTCCTCGAGCTGCCTAGTGAGCTTCAAAATCTTCCTTTCTTGCTCATGGTAATTTTCCCGGTAAGTATCCCTATCCTCTTTCAGCTGAATCCAAGACCTCTACAATGCCCCAGGATCAATGGGCATGTAAGGATATAGAACTGTGTAAGGAACACCTTCTTTATTAGTGGGCTATACAATCACTGGAAATACGGCTTCATAGGGCATCTCTAGCTTCTGGGAACGAGCTCGGACCCATTGGAGGTAAGGCTGCATAGGAAGGGAAGTCCTTGGTCCCAACTCTTGAAGGTCAGATCTGTTCACCATGCCCCAAGCTCGTATGAACCTCCGGCGGTGCTCGTCAATGTCCTCCTTGTAGTCAAATGCAATATTCTCAAGAAGTAGCTCATGGGGACCATCTTTCCGAGCACGACCAAATTGTCGCAAAGCTAGACAAAGATTATAGGTTATACCTCCTC
Source organism: Vicia faba (assembly GCA_948472305.1). Taxonomy (NCBI): domain Eukaryota; kingdom Viridiplantae; phylum Streptophyta; class Magnoliopsida; order Fabales; family Fabaceae; genus Vicia; species Vicia faba. The sequence goes on from OX451737.1 coordinate 1,057,348,911, forward strand.
TGATTACAAGCAATGGGACATTAGGGTATCCCCCACAACGATCAATAACAACAGTGTCCTCCATAGCCCGGGAACACCAAAGAATGTATGTATGGGCAAGTGACATTATTCTGTAAGACCAACCCAAACCTTCTTCGTTCTTCAGCACAAACTTAGGAAGGTGAGAAATAAACCACCTCGACAACAACAACATGCAACACATAAGAATCCCTCTTCTTCGCAGAGTACGAGTGTAGAGGGCATGCAAGATATCACCCAGTAGAGTAGGCACAGGATTGCGAGAAAGGAAAATCTTGACAGCATTCACATCTATAAAGGAATCTAGATTCAGGAAGAGAACCAAACCATAGATAAGGAGAGCCAAGATATCTTCGAAATCCTGAAAATTCAAACTATCTCAGAATAGATGAGCCTGGTCTATCAAAAATTTGGCTAGGAAACCTTCGACCCCACTCCGTGTTTCCCAATTGGATACTACATCAGCCCGTTTCAGATGCAGAGCTGAGGCAATGTCTTCTGGTCTAGGAACCTCTTCCATACCTGTGAAGGGTACCTGTTCAAGGATGGACATGCCCAATAAGTAAGAGAACTCTTCCAAAGTGGGAACCAGCTGGTAATCTGGAAAGGTGAAGCAATGATGCACAAGATCGAAGAACTGGAAAAGTACACTCATCATCTGCTCATCAAGCTTTGATGTGACCAGGCTAAGAAGCTAACCATGTCTTTTAATGAACATAGAATTCTCAAACATTTGAGGCTAACTCTTTGAGTTGAGCAAGTATTTGCACAAAGTTAACTCGGATGGTATTTCTGCGCACGAAATCCATAATCTGCAAAACAGAACAAAGATAAATTCCCTTGGTATTTGAAATGGTTAGTGTAATGAAGTATGAATGCCATGTTATGATGCATGATGTCATGATAAAAAACAACAAGTATAGCAGATAACAGGCATGGCAAAGGCAAACAAGTCACACAAAAGCTCTTAAGTTTAAGGCTTGCATGAGGTCAAAGGTACTACCCTCTTGAAGTTTAGTTGGTTTCAACCTGTCCTAGCAAAAGTAACTGGGTTCTAGAGGTTCACAATATCACTGACCATCCTCCATCGGTCATGGTTTCAGCTCACACAATCTTTTCTTACGGCCGGAACTATCTCGAGAGTATGGTCTCAATGAGTGTAGTATCGAGTATCAACCAGTTCTCAGATTTACACCGAGGCCGGCTATCTCACTACTTTCTAATGGCCAAGTTGGTCGATTAAAGGTTCTAAGGTCAGTTAATGCTTAACAACACACGTAGCGGCCCCGTATTCTCCTTGTTTCTCCACAAAGGATACCGGTACTAACCAATGTGCCACATCAACGTAGCTACTACTTCAACCATATCGGTCTACACCATACAGTTCCCTTACAGTTTATTGCTACTTACCTAAAAGGTGTCCCCAAATCCGGGTTAGGATCTATAGTAACTCCCAAATAACCCTTAAAAGTAAAGCCACCAAAACAAACAAGAGAAGCAATTGTGATGAACTAGATCCTAAGGTATACCCCACTTATAAATTCCCCAGCAGAGTCGCCAGTTCTGTGATACGGTGGCAGAACCGACTGTTTTGAAAAATGTTGTTTTGCGTTTTGCGTTTGTATTCGCAAAATGTCGCGGTAAGCAAGAGTCGCCACCGACTTTTATTTTATCCAACCGGAAAGGAAAAAAGCACAGAAAAAAAAATCCTTTTTTGAGATTTTGAGTACGGGGGGTAGATTATAGAAAGGGAAGGTGTTAGCACCCTTTTCATCCATGGTTTTCCATGGGCTCTTAGGTACTTGCTCATCTTTTAAAAATTGCTTGTGTGTGTTTATTTTGAAAAGTTTTGTTTTACTTTGTTTTAACCCTTGTTTCTGTCCTCAAGAGTGTTACGAAGTTTTTTTTGAAAACTTTGTTTTGAAAAGTGTTTGGTGTGAAATTTTTTGATTTGAGCTAGTACCTACTAGCATCTACCTACTCGAAAAAAGATTGTTTCTATTCTTGTTTCCTTTAGACAATGCTATCCTACTATTGAAAAATAGGAAGCATCATCGTTGGAATTGTAAGGGTCAATTCGTAAGGGACGTACGATCACTAAAGCAATGTTAAGACATCTTAGTAATAACCCTAAAGTCTAAAGGTCATGTTTGAGGCAAGATTTCCGAGGCGACGTTTCTGAGGTAACATTTCTGAACAGGACTTTTGATCTTTGTTAGACAGGAGGGAAACCACTAAGACACCCTATACTTAATGACTGTTTACCGAAGGAAATCGAAGTGAGAGTATACCCTAAGAGTGCGCATGTGCGAGTGATTTGATTTCAGTTATTATCTTTGCACATTAGGGTTTTCTAGCCGTTTTAAATTATCATGCAGTCTTGTCATACAATCCTATTAACATACATCTAAACAGTTAATATTTGCGAGAATTAAAATGCGAGAAAATAAACCTACGCTATTACAAGGCTCCAGGGTAGGGATTAATTACATAGCCAAAAAACCTGTAAAAACGATAAAGAAAGAAAGTCCTAGATTAAACTATTACATACCGTGAGCAGTTACATTAATATTGCAAAAATAGTAAACGCGCGTGATGAATCGAAAACGAGAGATTTAGGGTTTTGACCCCAACTACCTAATTGTAATTTAAAAGAAAAATCATTTTTTTTTGTCATTTTTTTGATTATTTGAGAAAATAAAGCTTAATTGAATAATACCAAAACCTTATTACTAACTTAATTTTAATTAAGAAAAAAAATAATTAAATGAACCTATTTTGTATTTTTTTTGTTTTGAGAAAAGAAATAAAAATTAAATCAAGAGTTAACCCTAATTTTTTCTAATTGATTTTAATTATATAAAAAAAGTTAGAATTATCCTAAATTAAATTAAACTAACATTAAATTAAATTTGATAAAATAAAAAAACCTAATTCTAAATTTTGTGAAACTTGATTTTATGATTTTTTTTGAAAAAAGAAATTAATTTTGTTAGAAAATAATTAAACAAATTAAATAAGTAAATGAAATAAATAGAAAGGAAAAAAGAATGGGCCTGATAGCTTTTAGCAAAAAGGGGGTGCTGCTTGTAATTCTTGGCCCAATAATTCCTGTCCCTTTTTGACTTTGCCAGATCTTGTGTGTACGCTTGACTGGGCACATGGTGGACCCTCATTGGTGAAGCCTTGGATCTGGCTTGTTGATGATCTGATGGTTGGACGCTGATGATGCACGGTGGTCACACAGGATACTAGCACACCTGATCATGTAAGGAAAAATAATATGAAACTAAAGTTGGACCTGCGGATCGAACCCAGGCCTTCAAGATTTCTCACACTACACGCTTGCCAACTAAGCTGGCTATGTTAGTTGTATAAACAATAGCCAATAAATATTATATGATAAAAACAAAAGGCCAAACTCTGGAATGCGCGAAATTCAAACGGACGAGTCACATGCTGCCACGCCATCGTCTCCTTCACTGGCCTGTCGTTTTAGAAATCAAACTTTTTACCTACAGACGTTCACTGTAGGTATAGCCCTGCATATTTCCAAAATCTTGTACATGTATGATAAATGCAAACCAATGGTACCAATCAACTCGTTGCAACCTCACGAGCATCATGGTACCATTATCACTGGCTAATTGTTCCTGTACAAGAAACCCCTAAAAACAAAGCATGAACCCTAGCCATGGCATTTTCATGTCCAGTTAGTAAAAATGCAATTGGATATAATCAATAGCTTGCAAACAACTCAAGGATTATGAATATATCAATTAATTATGCTAAATGTGCCAGAATCAATGTAATCGAATTCAAGAAAAGAGCCAAACCGTATGAACCTTACAGAGATATTCTGAGTGTGGGGAAGCTTGCTAGCAATTGAATCACGATCATGGGGAGTCCAGCAATTGATTGGTATGATTATAATGTCTTAAGGTGACCTGTAACGTGGAAATTGGTCTACAACTTTTTCTTGAATTCTTGAAATTTGTTTTCTCCTTTGCACGCCTCTAGCCTCTTCTTTTTTGATATGCACTTGTTCCTTATGTATTCTAGAATGCATTAGGATTACAACTTGTATCAAATATCCTCCAATTATGAATATTGATTCATGATTCAATCCTTGCACCAAATCTTTCCAAATCAAGCAAATTCAATCTTTTTCTGTCCATTTTGAACCTTGCATGATTTGATCTTGTTTCCAGCTGTGTAATGGACCTAATCATGCACAAAATCTCAATATTTAATTAGCTTTTGATATTTTTACTATTTTATATTGATTTTATTTGATTTAAATGAAATAAAATAAAAATAAATAACAAAAATAAAAGAATGACAAGTGGAAGGTATCATGGGTTGTGGGTCACATTAAAAACTCAGTGCAAGCATAAAAAGTTGGGCCCATTTGACAAAAAATGCAATTTTGGACACATTTGACTTTTGGCAATTTTGCAAAAAGGGTCAACTTGGCCAATGCATAACTCTCTCAATTTTGACCCTAGAGAGGTGTTCTTGGACTTTTTAGAAAGCTTAATATTTCCTCTAAGCAACCCTTTTAGTCTCATCTCAATTGAGTCTTCCATGTTCATGTATGAAGCTTTGACCCAAATGGCGTTTTTGTTGACTTTCCAAAATGACCTATAATGTCCAAATTCATATCTTCTTGTGAGTGCATATTTTGAACTTGGGAGCTAAATACGAATTGTAGGGAATTACATCCTATTCAAAATGAGCCTTGGATGGGTCATTTTTGATAAAGTATGAGAAAGTTATGCTTGGTCAAAGTTGAGTTGACTTTTCCTACAAAACCCTAATTTGGCAACTTTTGGATTTTGATGAATTGTGAGCAATCCTTGAGGAATCATGATCAACCCTAGATCAAATGATGAATAATACTTCAAAATGAGAATGTTGACCAAAAATCTTGAAGTTTGACTGTATGTGGGACACAATTGACTTTTGCCCTAACATGGCCGATTCTCAGGCCTTTGAGTAATTGACTGAGCAAATTTCCTCTGCAAGGCTTGAAACTTGACATGGATGATCTTGAGAAAAAATTAGGACAATGGTGAGCATTTGGGATCCTTTGGACTCAAGCATTCTGATGCAAAATGAAACCCTAATTTGAGGTACACTGCCTTAGGAGAGAGTTTGTCTGGTCAAACCTTGGACTTCCTTGAGCAATTTGAAGACCTTTCTTGACATGTATTGATAAATATGGGAGGGAAAATTTTGGGCTACAACACTTGGCTTCAATGTCAATCCCTCACAGTCAAGCCTATCAAGAGCTTTTTTAGGCAATGCATTCAGAGATGAGCCAGTGTCCACCAAAACATGAGCCAAGGTTGTGCCCTTACATTCAACTGAGACATGTAATGCCTCATTATGCTTCCTTCCTCTTGGCGTTAAATCAGCATCTGAAAAACCCAGACCATTATCTGCAGTCAAGCTGGCTACGCAGTCTTAAAACTGATCGACATATGTCTCTTGGGGTACATGGGCAGTTTTCAGGAATTTTACCAAGGCTTTTGCATGCGCCTCGGAACATAGTAGTAATGCCAGCATGGAAATTTTAGAGGGAGTTTTCCTCAGTTGTTCAACTACATCGTAGTCACTTCTTTTTATGATCTTCAGAATTTCCTCCATCTCTTTCCGAGAGGTCTTAGGGATAGCCAATGACTGAGTCTTCGTCTTGACAGACTCAACCAGAACACATTTTCCTCGAGTCTCAGTTAACTTGCAGCAGGAGTGTCAGTAGGAATGATAACAAGGATTGTAACAACTTTGTCAGTTGGAGTATTAGTGGAGACAATTGTAGGACTGGGAATAGCCTTCGGGGGAGAAACAACAAGAATGATTACGGGTCCAGAAACTTCTTTTGGGGGAGCAATTTCTGGAAAGAATATCCTTCTGCTTCGTGTAATTTTGCTAGTTCCTGCAATATTAATGATGTTGGAGTTGACTTTCTTAGAACTCAAATCTTCAGCGGCTGGCCAATCCTGCTTGATACCATGGTAGTAGACATCCCCTTCATAATTCCATGGTATGGTTTTGTCTGACGAATATGGGACTAGTCCAGGCATTGTAATTATCAAAGGAGTTGCTTTCAGAGCTGATGTAATTCTAACGGGTCTTTTGGTGGAGACCCTGGAAGAATTGGCGGAAATGGTAATGATAGAGACATCTTTAAAAGGAATAGGTGGAACAAAAGTCTTTTCAAACAAAGTTTCTTTGTTATTTATTAGGCACTGAACGCCCGTTTTCAACAAAGGACAACTGATTGGTAAGGACAAACAGAAATGACAACCTTCATCACAGCCCAGGAACACACTGACATTCAACAAGTTCACTTTAATAGTCAGGAGTGGGGTCATAAGCTCATCAACTGAAGCAACAGACATATCTTCCTCAATGGCGTTGGTATTATGGCCATGTTTGGGCATAGGGGCAGAAATGATGTTTGGCTTTTCGGGCGCATTGAATTCAATCTCTTTGGCTTCAATGAGGTCTTGTATTTTGTTCTTTAGAGCCCAACAGTTATTAGTGTCATGGCCGGGACTTTCAGAGTGGTATGCACAGCGGGCATTGGGATGATAGTGAGGAGATATTGTGTTAGGGTTCTTTGGAGCTTCTTTCAAGGTCACTAGGTTGGATCTTAACAGATGTAGCAATACCTGAGATAGGGTCATGTTAATTCTGGTGAACTGTCTGACTGGTCTTTCCATCCTCGGTTGGTTGTTTCTTTACTGATCAGGCGCATGCTTATGAATCATAACAGCCCCACCATTGGACGGCGTTCGGCCCTATCTTGATTTATCTGAGGATAAATGGCAACCACTTCTTTCTTTCCGATAAATGGCTTCCTTATAGCAGCATAGGATGTATCTTTCTGAATCTTTCCACTCTTTATCCCGACTTTTACCCTTTCTCCGGTCAATATCAGTTCAGTAGAACCCGCCGATGAACTCCCAATTAGGTGATTGAAGAAGGGACCAAACAAGGTGCCTAAAGACATGTCCATTAATTCTCTTTCAGATAGGGGAGGTTGAACTCTTCCAGACAAGTCTATCCATTTTTGCGCATAGTCCTTGAAACCTTCATTGGAAACCATGGCCATACTCTAGAGTTGAGTACGGGTAGGCGCAAGATCAGCATTGTATTTGTATTGTTTGTAAAAGGCTGCAGAAAGATCTTCCCAGTTATGAACATTGGCTCTTTCTAACTGGTAAAACCAATCAAGTTGAGTTCCAGACAAGCTGTCTTGGAAGAAGTGTACCCATAAGTCTTTGTCAGCGGTATGGGGCTGGATTTTCCTCACATAGGACCGTAGATGCATTTTAGGTCATGAGACTCCATCATACTTGGTGAACACAGGTGCTTTGAATTTGGGAGGAATGACAATCCCCGACACTAACCCCAATTCTTCAAAGTCCAAGCAAGGCACTTTTTGGATTTCCATCGCACTCAACCGCTCTTTGAGATGTTTATACTTGTCATCAGCTGAAGGGTATTGTTCTTCAAAATAGTCTTCTTCTTCCTCTTCCTCTTCCGATTCTGACGGGACAACTGTTTCCTTACCTTTCCCATCTTGATTGTCTCTCTTACCGGATGTCGTTGCAAAGTCTAAGATCCTTCTTGTATGCCCATGAAATCTTCTTCCCATGTTTAGGACTCCAGTTACCTTCTTTGTCTTCTTTTTCTTCTTCTCAGCCAGCAAAGTCTTCAACTCTTCTTGTCCTTTGGCTAGGGTCAAGAGCAACTATTGAAACTGTGTATTCTGAGCTTGGAGGTCCTTCACTGTTTGCTCGAGATCCATCTTACTGAAATAAACAGTAGAGAGATGAGGAGACTTGTTACAAGAAACCTGCTTATGTTATGATGAATGATAAATGCGTATGCAATGATTTCAAGGATTTTAAGATTCAAATTCGTTTTAGACAAAAGGGAAACACACGTTATATTAATAGATTAAAGCTTGAGTATAATAATGCCTTCTTGGGAAAAACAAATACAAGAAACTATAAGATAAAAAGGTAGTGCGCATCCTCTTTGGCATGGTGTAGGCATTGAGAGTCTGCTCCTCATGAAGTAGCCTAGTGAGTTCCAAAACCTTCTTCTCGCTTGCATATAATTGGGCTTCGAAAGTATCTCGCTCTCCCTTGAGTTGTATCTAATCCCTTTGCAGGTCTTCAAGAGAGGTAGGCATGTCAGGATGTAGGATAGTATATGGAACATCTCCTCCATGACATGCTCAATGATTACTGGGAGAATGGAGGGGTAAGGCATCATAAGACTCTGAGCACAAGTTCGTACCCATTTGAGGTAAGGCTCAAGAGGGATGGAATTTTTATTCCCCAAAGTCTTTCTATCCACCTTGTTTAACAACCTCCAAGCTCAGATAAATCTTTGACGAAGACCTTGATCGTCGTTGTCGTAGTTAAATACCAAACCTTGAATCAGCATCTCGTGTGGGCCATCCCTTCAGGCGTAACCAAACTGTCTTAAGGCTAAGCATGGGTTGTAGGTGATACCTCCCCTAATTCCAAGTAAAGGGACATTAGGGAATTCTCCACAACGGTCAACAATGATAACATTCTCTTTTGATCGGGAGCACCAATGAATATTCGAATGTTTGAGCGTCATCAACCTTTGTGACCACCTTGAACCTTGCTCATTTTTTAATACAGATTGGGGAATGTGATCGGTGGATCTGGAACTGACTGTTTAACGCTGGTTCGCGAAATGTCGCGGAAGCAAGAGTCGCCACCGTCTTTTATTTTCTCCAAATGGAAAGGACAAAAGCACATAAAAATTCCTTATAGAGATTGCTCTCGGTTCAGGAGGTAGGTTATAGAAAGGGAAGGTGTTAGCACCCTTTCTATCCATGGTTATCCATGGGCTCTTAGATACTTGCTCACTTGTGTTTTCAAAAATGGTTTGTTTGCTTTTCAACTGTGGGTTTTAAAAAGTTTCTTTGAAAATTTCAGTTCGACTCTTGTATCAGTCCTCAAGAGTGTTTGAAAAAATGCTTTCGAAAGCTTTCTGAAAATGTGTTGGTGTGAAAAGTATTTTTGAATTTGTTTTGAAATTTAGAGCAAGTATCTACGAGAACCTACCTACCCTAAGGAATTCGTCTGTGTAGATGTCCTTAAAGTAGTGCCATCCCACCATTGAGAGGTAGGTAGCACCACCGTTGGAGGTGTTCGGGTCAATTCGAGGTTCGGGACATGGTGATCACCAGAGCAATGGGAAGACACCTTAGAAGCTACCCTCATGCCAGGTTCCCGGATCATGAGGACTTACTAAGACATCCTCTACTCGACGATCACCTTTCGAGAGGCAAGGCAACAGTGAAGCGTACCCTAGGGGTGGTGTGTGATTTGTGTGTCGTTTTCATTTATATTTATCTTGTCATGTCATGGGTGAGCTACGCGTTTGTTTTTATTTATTGTCATTCATTCTTGCATGCCATTATTTAACAGTTAAAAATTGCGAGAAAGGTAAAGTTCTAAACTATTACAAAGGCGCGGGTCCACATCGCCAAAATTTCCAGGACCCGATTTGACAGAAAAAATAAAGAAATAAAGTAAAGGTGCGAGAGATTAAAATGTCCGAGTTTACAAAGCTTTGGAGAGGTACATAAATAATTAAAAGAAAAAAGAAATAAATACGCGAATTAAATTAAAATTAGAAACGAGGGCGTTGAACCCTTTTCAATGAAATTAAATTATTAGCAAATTAATTAAATTAAAGAAAAAGAAATTATTTTTTTGGTTTTTTGTATTTATGAGAATTTAATGCAATTAAAAAACCTAATTCTACAATTTTTTTATTTATTAAGAAAGTATTAAATTTTAACCTAAACTTAATCTAATTATTTACATGCAATTTAATTACAAAAATAATATTTAATAATTAATTATTGTGAAAAGAAAAGAAAAGGGGTAAAAATTATTACAAACCCTAATTCTACCAAATTTTAAATTGATTAAGAAAAATATTAAAATTTAACCCTAAGTTTAAAACTAAAATCAATTAAGGTTATTTATTTACAAAAATACTAGTTAAATAAAAATATTTACTTTTTTATCTTTTCTGATTTTTTGTGTTTTTATATATTATGAAAATAATAATTATAAAGAATTAAAAGAAATTAATTAAAATAAAGAAAAGAAAAATATAAAAAAAAGTAAAAGAAACAAACTAGAGGGGGTGCTGTCCCCAAGTGGAGGGTTTATGCTTAGCAATTTGGGCCCAATTGTCCCTGGCCTGATTGACTTTCATGCCAGCGTGTGAGGTGGTTGACTGGTGTCTACCATGTACTTCAGATCATGGCCTTCTGATCGTTTCCATTAGCCAAGTGGACGGCTTGATTTTGATGATGCACGGTGGTCCACAATACTGAAACTGCACATGAGCGTTAATGAAAAAATAACATGGAAAGTGTGGGGGACCTGGGATTCGAACCCAGGTCCCAGGGGTTACCAGCGTATATGCCTGCCAATTGTGCCACTTTGTTTCTTTGTATATTACATAAACAATAAACAATATAAAATAAAACAAATGTTAATGCTCCTTTTCGCGCGAATTTTTGAATGATCCAACCACAGCTCGCCACTTCATCATCTTCTTCATTGCTTTGTTTTCCTGAAACAAAAAAAAGAATGGGCAATGGTTTTGAACCGTACCCTTATGCATCATTCCAGAAAATAACGAATAGGCCATGTGGCCTCATAAATTAGGCGCGAGTGTCCTATCCTTTTCGTCCAAGCACGCTTGTTCCAATGGTCCAGGTCTCGAGTGCTAATTTTTCCTAAACTAAAAAGCCCTAATTCAAGGTCCTGAAAACCCTAGCACGTATTCATGGTGAAATCCTCAAGGGTGCACAAAAACACAATTAAACCACACAGTTAGCTTTAGAATTAGGCAATGAACACAAATCAAATGTTAAAAATTACTAAAAGCGTATGATTCATGATGCAAGAACATGAAAATTTTTCTGTACAGGATGCGATCGTTTTACCAATTCAGGGCGTTAGGACAGTTGGTTTTGATTTGAAAACCTTCCTTGAAGCCTCAGGAAGGTGATGGAACAAGTCTCTTTGCTTGAATCGACCTAAAACTCAATTTTCAGTATTGGAGTTTTCTTGAAAAAATTCAAGTTTGCATATGGCTTTTCTGCGCAGCTTTATGGTTTTTTCTGAATAGGGTTAGCTTGTATATGTACCTGTGAATGATTAGGGTTGAAAAAATTGATCAAAGAATCCTTGAATTGATTATGCAATATTTGATTTTCAAGCCATAATTTTCCAAATCTTTTTTCATGCTTTTTGGCTTCAATCACATCCAATCACCCTAATTCCTTCCATATTTGATTGTACACGAAATATTGAGATTATTTTATGCACAAAAAGATTCAAAAGATTAGGTTTAGTATTTTTCATGTATTTTATTTAATTAAATGAATTATTAATAATAAAAAATCCAAATAAATAAATAAAAAATGATAAAAACTTCCCTTTGGGCCAAATGGTCGTGCACATGCCTTGGATAATGAATTGTGGAAGAAAAAGAGGCCCATTAGCAATTTTAGGTCATTTGAATCAATGTTGACTTTTCAAAATATCCAAAAATTTCCCAACTTCCACAAGGCATAACTTGCTCAATTTTTAAGCTTTGCTCATATTCTTGGACATTTTGGAAAGATCTTTGAGTCCTCTAACCAATGCCTTTGGTCCCATGTCATTTTGATTTACGAATCGCAAGTTATGGCCTTTGACTTAAAGTCCCTTTTTGTTGACTTTTGAAAATGACCTATAATGTTGAAATTGATAACTTTTTGTGAGAGCATTTCTTGGACTTGAAGTATGAAGAGGAGTTGTAGGAATGTCTTTCTCTTCAAAATGAGCTTTGGATGGAATTTTTCTGATAATCCATGTGAAAGTTATGCCCTGGTCAATTTACAGTTGACTTTTTCAACTGTCCAAATATGGAAACTTTTGCATCTTGATGATTTTTGAGCCAAGATTTGAGAATCATGATCAAGCATTGATAAAATGATGTTTGTGGCTTCAAAATGAGATGTTGACCAAAAATTTGAACTTTTGACTGTCAAATGACCATTTTGCCCCTATAGTTGACTGTAGTGCAATTAGGGTTTTGACTGTGCAATTTTGTGATGTAAGTCTTGAAACTTTGTATGAGGATGCTTGACCATGTTTATAGGCATGTGGGGCTTGATTTGACCCTTGGAAACTTCATTTACTTTGTCAGAACCAAAACCCTAATTTTGACTGTTAGGAGGCCCTTGAACTGTTCAACCCTTGGGGAATTTTGAAGCATGCTTTTGACAAATCTTGAAGAATATGGGAGGGCAAATTTTGGGGTACAACAGTTGCCCCTGTTCAATCTTCTTAGACCTGAGAATGCAGATTGGCTGACGTGCCTTTCGTAATCCGAAGGTGGAAGATGATTGAACACTAGAGTGCCCAGAAATTTGCGCTCACATAGTAGCAGTATGATGATGGGAATGGGCTTATAGATGCCATTTGGAGATTGATGGATAGGATGATGGGCTTATAGATGCCATGCTAAGAGATGATGGATGGCGGATGGGCTTATAGATGCCATCTGGATGTTGATCGCGTAAGAGCTTCTTTAGCGAGAACTTGCATACCTGCAAAAAAAGAAAAATGAATACCTGACCTGTTTCGGGGGCTGGTCTTTAAATTCTTTGTGTAGATGTGTCCTGACTAGTTACAGGAGCTGGATCTGGAGCTTCAAATGGTGATGAATGAACCAGGGATAGTTACTACCTCAACAGGAACGGTGAGAGAACCTTGGATAACTTCAACTTCAACAGCAATCGTTGAGCGAAATCTGGGATTACCACCTCCGCAGTATCGGGGAGAGAACCATAGGCGATTACCACCTCAACAACAAACATTGAGAGAACCTTGGATAACTTCAACTTCAACAGCAATCGTTGAGTGAAATCTGGGATTACCACCTCCGCAGTATCGGGGAGAGAACCATAGGCGATTACCACCTCAACAGCAAACATTGAGAGAACCTTGGATAACTTCAACTTCAACAGCAATCGTTGAGCGAAATCTGGGATTACCACCTCCGCAGTATCGGGGAGAGAACCATAGGCGATTACCACCTCAACAGCAAACATTGAGAGAACCTTGGATAACTTCAACTTCAACAGCAATCGTTGAGCGAAATCTGGGATTACCACCTCCGCAGTATCGGGGAGAGAACCATGGATAACTTCAACTTCAACAGCAAACATTGAGAGAACCTTGGATAACTTCAACTTCAACAGCAATCGTTGAGCGAAATCTGGGATTACCACCTCCGCAGTATCGGGGAGAGAACCATAGGCGATTACCACCTCAACAGCAAACATTGAGAGAACCTTGGATAACTTCAACTTCAACAGCAATCATTGAGCGAAATCTGGGATTACCACCTCCGCAGTATCGTGGAGAGAACCATAGGCGATTACCACCTCAACAGCAAACATTGAGAGAACCTTGGATAACTTCAACTTCAACAGCAATCGTTGAGCGAAATCTGGGATTACCACCTCCGCAGTATCGGGGAGAGAACCATAGGCGATTACCAACTCAACAACAAACATTGAGAGAACCTTGGATAACTTCAACTTCAACAGCAATCGTTGAGCGAAATCTGGGATTACCACCTCCGCAGTATCGGGGAGAGAACCATGGATAACTTCAACTTCAACAGCAAACATCGAGAGAACCTTGGATAACTTCAACTTCAACAGCAATCGTTGAGCGAAATCTGGGATTACCACCTCCGCAGTATCGGGGAGAGAACCATAGGTGATTACCACCTCAACAGCAAACATTGAGAGAACCTTGGATAACTTCTACTGAGTCTTTATCAGGAAAATCTGTTTGGGGTCGATTTAACTAGACTAGAGAAGGCCTTGGACTGGATAAGAAATCTTTGGATTCGATTTAACTGAACCGGTCTATGTCTTGAAATATGATTGAGAATTTAACTGAATCTTTCCTGAAAGGTAAAGGTCAGTCATATGCGATGCATGATATGGATCAAGCAATGATGTTCTCAACATAAATGAGATTTGTAAGATATGATGCGTCTATGCATGCTATAATGATGTATGGAAGTGCGATGTTTATGAATGTATTTTTTTCGTCTTAGGAAAATAAATCCTTGACGGGTGCCGGGAAGTCACTCCTGGGCTGATGTCGAAGAATAGATTTTGCTTCCGTTGGGGATGATAGTTGCAAGAATACCGGTAGGAGAAGATAACTCCGTTGGGGAATAAACTTGGCGAATGGAAGATTCTGCGGGGAGAAAAATACTCTAGCGACCTTGCTGGGGAGCAATACTCTGTGGGGAGAGAGATACTTTGCTGGAATGTTGATAATAACTTGCTGGGGATACCCTTGTTGTGTTGGAAGTGCTGATAGACTTCGCTGGGGATAAGAAGACTCCGTCGAGGACGCTCTTTCCGTGGCTTTTGGCTGAGGATAACCCAGTTATATCCTGGTAGGGAAATAACTCTTTGAATAAAGCCGGACGACGCGTTCGTGCTCTGCGGGGATAAGCTTCCAGAATCTACTGGGGATAAGCTTACTGCTTGGGGAGGTGAATTCCAACTTTCCTGGGGAAACTGGATTGGACTCTCTTGGGGAAGTTTTGAACTGTATTAGAAGTAACTTCCACTGAATGTTTGATATACCGCCGGGGAACAATCTTAGATCAAGATTGCCGGGGATGCTTGTTTAAGAATATGTGTATGCTGCTGGGGAATGTTGAGCTCTGCGGGAGGATACCCAACTTCTTTAAGATTTGATTGTATGACTTCTTGAGGAGAATATACTGCTTGTTGGCTCACTCTCTGGGGAATTAAGGTATCTAGTTATGTTCTTTAGCTGAACCTACCTTGGTACCTTGGTGGACGGAACAATTAGATTGCTTAGTCAACTCCTTATTGCCCCTGTTTCTAATGTTACCTGTAATTAATCCTTTGTTTCGTATGCAAATATTTATGAGTTAGCAAATTATTGTCAATGCATATATCACAAATTGAACCTTGGACGTTCTTCGCAAAACAAAACAGAAAAAAGGAAAAACAATTGGCACTTTTAACTGAAAAGTATATTTGTATTGATTTTGAATGGCCTGTAAGTAGGCGTTTTGTGTACAAGAGGCTGACGTCCTAGTAAGAGAACGCCGCCGAACAAAAGAGTTTATACAAATTTTGTAAAAGAGAAAATAAAACAGCTGTGTGAAATGAACGATCCCACTGGGTTTCCACTCTGCTATTGCCTTTATAACTCCGAGCGTCTCATCACTTGATGACCTTGGTTGAAGATGAAGCTGACTGATCAATGCCGTCTGAGCTTGATGTCGATACCGGATTCTGGATGCAAAGTGATCCCATGAGACATAGTATTACGCTTTTATCCCTAACTTTTGCCTGGACCGCCCTTTCGGGTTTTCAGTCCACCGGGATACCCATTTTTGCCCAAGCCGCCTTTTCAGGTTTTCGACTTGCCGGGTGTACAGATTTTTTCATTTCATCCCTTCATTTTGCCCGAACCCTTTTGGTTCGCCGGGAAGCCCTAATTTTTGCCTAGGCATGTCAGCCTAGCGGGTCTTTTTTCATGCGTAGTATCTTTTTACTATGTCTGCATTGGCGGGGTGAGGAAGGTCGTCACCATCCATATTGGTTAGAATCATGGCTCCTCCTGAGAACACATGCTTAACCACAAATGGCCCTTCGTACGTAGGGGTCCATTTGCCCCTTGGATCACTCTGAGGAAGGATGATTCGCTTGATTACCAGGTCCCCAACTTGATATTCCTGTGGTCTGACCTTTTTGTTAAATGCCCTAATCATCCGTTTCTGATACGTCTGACCATGACAGATAGCAGCAAGTCTCTTTTCATCAATTAAGTTTAGCTGATCAAGTCGTGTCTGGATCCAATCATCTTCGTTCAGATTTGCATCCTTCATTATCCGGAGAGAGGGTATTTTCACTTCGATCGGTAAGACTGCCTCCATACCATAAACCAAAGAGAAAGGAGTTGCCCCGGTTGACGTCCTGGCTGAGGTACGGTACCCATGTAGAGCGAACGGTAACATCTCGTGCTAATCTTTATAAGTCACTGTCATCTTCTGCACGATTTTCTTGATATTTTTGTTTGCTGCTTCTACAGCCCCATTCATCTTCGGTCTGTAAGGAGAAGAATTGTGGTGCTGTATTTTGAACTGCTCGCAGAGCTCAGTTATCATCTTATTATTCAGATTGGTACCATTGTCTGTAATGATCCTTTCTGGGACGCTGTACCGACAGATCAGATTATGCCGAATGAACCGTGCCACAATAGTCTTTGTTACCGTAGCGTAGGAAGCTGCTTCAACCCACTTTGTAAAATAATCAATCGCCACTAGGATGAAGCGATGCCCATTGGATGCCGTAGGTTTAATCTCACCGATCATATCTATGCCCCACATTGCAAACAGCCAAGGCGCAGTCAGAACATTCAGAGGAACTGGAGGAACATGCACCTTGTCTGCATAAATTTGGCATTTATGGCATGTCCTGGAATGTTGGTAGCAGTCAGCTTCCATTGTGGACCAGTAATACCCTGCCCGAAGGATCTTCTTTGTCATTGTATGTCCACTGGAATGTGTACCAAAGGTCCCTTCATGTAGCTCTTCCATGATCCTTTATGCTTCAGTCTTATCCACACAATGTAGTAAGGTTGAATCATGGTTTCGCTTGTACAAGATGTCGTTGCTAAGGAAGAACTTCGCTGCGAATCTTCTCAGAAACTTCTTATCATTGACAGAGGCACCCTCAGGGTATTCCTGAACTTCCAGATATCTCTTCACCTCATGGTACCAAGGCTTCTCAGTCACCAATTCAGTCTCGAGATCGCAACAGTATACCGGTTCGTCCAGTTTCCAGATGATGATCCGGGGAGCCTCATTGTCCCATTTGACCTTGAACATAGAAGACATTGTAACTAACGCGTCCGCCAACTGATTCTCTTCTCTCGGAAAGTGTTCAAAGGTTATCTTCGTGAAGTGGGGGATCAGGGTCAACACACATTCTCTGTAAGGAATAAGGTTCGGATGTTTCGTATCCCACTCTCTTTTGATCTGATTGATCACAAGAGCGGAATCTCCGAAGACACTCAGAAACTTGATCCTTAAGTCGATCGCAGCTTGAAGACCCATGATGCACACCTCATACTCTGCCATGTTGTTGGTACAGTTGAAACATAGCCGGGCAGTGAGTGGAGTATGAGTGCCTTGAGGTGATATGATGATGGCGCCGATACCGTTACCCAAAGCATTGGAGGCTCCGTCAAAGTGCATAGACCATCGGGATCCTTCCTCAGGTCCTTCATCCGGTCCAGGTACTTCACAATCAGTCACAATCATGATGCTTTCATCCGGAAACTCGAAGTTCATTGACTGATAGTCATCTACGGCCTGATGTGCCAAGTGGTCTGCCAATACACTTCCCTTGATGGCTTTCTGGGTCGTGTACTGAATGTCATATTCTGTCAAGATCATTTGCCATCTTGCTATTCTCCCAGACAGAGCAGGCTTTTCGAATATGTACTTTATAGGATCCATCTTTAAGATCAACAAGGTAGTGTGAGTCAGCATATACTGTCTCAGCCGGCGAGCAGCCCATACCAAAGCGCAGCAAGTTTTCTCGAGCAGTGAGTATCGGGTCTCACAGTCGGTAAACGTTTTGCTAAGGTAATAAATGGCATGCTCTTTTCGGCCAGACTCGTCATGCTGCCCCAGCACACACCCCATTGAGTTGTCAAGCACTGTTAGATATAGTATCAGAGGTCTCCCTTCAACCGGTAGCATAAGGATGGGTGGTTCTTGGAGATACTCTTTGATTCTGTCAAAAGTAGCCTGACATTCATCATTCCAACGTACTACCTAATCTTTCTTCAGCAGCTTGAAGATTGGCTCACAGGTAGCAGTCAGGTGCGAGATGAAGCGAGCAATGTAATTCAGGCGTCCTAAAAAGCCTCTGACCTCCTTCTCTGTCTTAGGAACTGGCATCTCTTGAATAGCTTTAACCTTGGCAGGGTCCACTTGAATACCCTTATCACTTACGACGAAGCCTAGCAACTTCCCAGATCTTACCCCGAAGGTGCACTTGTTCGGGTTCAACCTCAGTTTGTACAACTTCAGACGGTCAAACAATTTCTGCAGATGATCTAGGTGCTCTTCCTCAGTCTAGGACCTTGCGATCATGTCGTCAACATACACTTCTATCTCATGATGGATCATGTCATGAAATAAAGCAACCATGGCACGTTGGTAGGTTGCCCCAGCGTTCTTCAACCCGAGTGGCATGACCTTGTAGCAGAAGGTGCCCCACTGAGTAACAAATGTAGTCTTTTCCATGTCTTCAGGAGCCATCTTGATCTGATTGTAACCCGAGAAACCATCCATGAAAGAGAACACCTTATGCTGAGCTGTATTGTCAACAAGGACATCAATGTGAGGTAAAGGGAAGTCATCCTTGGGGCTGGCCCTGTTCAGATCCCTGTAATCGACACACATTCTGACCTTACCGTCCTTCTTAGGTACCGGCACCAAACTGCTTCATAACCTCGGCTTTGATCTTCTCAGACATCTCTGGACGCATACGGCGGACCTTTTGCTTAACCGGAGGGCAGTCTTCCTTAGTAGGCAAGTGATGGACCACAATATCGGTATCCAACCCGGGCATGTCTTCGTAGGACCAGGCAAATATCTCCACGTAATCATGTAGCATCTTAGTCAACCGTTGCTTCACGCTGAGTTCTAGGTTGGCACGAATCTTTACCTCTTTCCTGTCTTCTTCAGTACCCAAGTTTATTATTTCCACTGGCTCTTCATGTGGTTGAATTGCCCTCTCTTCCTGAAGTAACAGTCTTGCAAGCTCGCCAGGTATTTCGCAATCATCTTCAGCATCGTCTTCGGCTAAGTTGATCGGATTTTTGAAGTCATAACTGGAAGTAGCAGAGTCGTTACCATGGAGATCCAGAGTGGATTGAAACCTGTATGAGTGAGTGTGTGTAAATACAACTGTTTTGAAATATATGTAAAGGAAAGAAAGACAGAAAAGGAGCATAAGATTTGAAATGCGAGAAAACGTCCAAGATTTTCATTTATGATATATGAAATGACAATTTATATGCCCTCACAAATGAAACCACGGTGCCTCGGGTAAGACACCGGGCCATAGAGTTTATTTATTGTTTATTACAAATAACAAAGCAAAGAAGTTTATTACTGCGTAACAAAAGTAACAGGAGTATGGTCTTTGACAATCCAATTGGTCAATCCGCCTTCAGTCGTCAGATAGATCCAGCTATTGAACTCAGCTTCGTCCACTTCATTGTCCTCCCCAACAGCATTCACTCTTGGATTTGTAATGAGCACAGGAGGTCTTCTGGTCTTCGCCTTCCGCATAGCTTTCTGACCCTCTGCAGTAAAACCCAGTCCAAATTTGTCAGTTTTCTGTGTAAAGTCGGGAAGCCTGCCCCAGTTAGCACAGTCACCTTTTTGAACCACAGCCCGGGCATCCTTCAGGGAAGCCATCTTCAAGGGAACATCCTCTTCGACCGCTGTTTCTGCTGCTGCTGAAATTGGAAGCACCTCCTCGAAATGCTGAAAGGGGGTTTCAATAAACTCCCCGTCCATCTCAATATATCTGAAGGAATTCAAATGGCTCACCATATATTCCTCCTCTCCTTGCACAATGACGATCTTCCCTCTGACAGGGTACTTTAGCTTCTGGTGCAAGGTAGAGGTCACTGCCCCAGCTTTATAGATCCAAGGTCGTCCCAGTAGACAAGAGTACGATGGACGGATATCCATCACATAAAAAGTAGAGTCAAACACCTGAGAGCCCACACGAATAGGGATGTCTACCTCTCCATGAACCATCCTCTTTGAGCCGTCAAAGGCCCTGACGATGATATTGCTGGGTTTTAATTCCAGGCCTTCGCAGTCCAAACGGTCTAAAGCCTTCTTGGGTAGCACATTTAAGGAAGAACCAGTATCCACCAATACATGCGCCAGAGTAGTGCCCCTGCATTCAATAGAGACATGCATGGCGTCATTATGGTCTCTTCCCTTTGCAGTAAGGTCAGCATCTGAGAAGCCTAAGCCATTGTCCGCTGTCAGATTTGCTACGCAATCAGTGAACTGTAATGCAGATGTTTCCTGTGGCACATGGGCCGTCTTGAGAAATGAGATTAAGGCCTTAGCATGGGCCTCTGAACATAGGAGCAAGGAGAGCATGGAGATTTTGGAGGGCGTATGCCCCAGCTGCTCGACGACATTGAAGTCGCTCTTCTTTATTATTTTTAAGATTTCCTCCATCTCTTGTTGGGAGGCCTCAGCATTAATAGGTATCGGTGCCTCCATCCGGGCAGGCTCATCTTCAATTCCCTTGCTCCGAGCATTGGATGACTCAGCAGCAGGGGAAACAACTTGATCAGCAACAGGAACAGGTACACTTGTAGGTGTTATAAGGAGGGGTCTTCGAGTAGAGGGCGGTGCAATGTCAGGCGAGAAGAGCCTGCCACTGCGGGTAACCTTGGCTGGGCCAGTGATATCGCAAATACTGGCGCCAGTGTTGAATTCTTGTTTGATTCCATTCACATATACGTCTGCCCCATAATGCCAGGGGACAGCTTTATCAGATACGTAGGGAAGAGGCCCCGGAACAGTGATAACAACAGGTGCGACAGTCATGATTTGGACAGGCTTCTTCGGGAGAGCCTTGATTGGATTATTGAAGATAGTAACCATAGAAACTTCCTCTACCGGAACCAACCGAACAGCAGACTTCTTGAACAGAATCTCCTTACTGTCCATCAGGCTTTGGATGCCTAACTTCAGCAAGGGACAACCAGATAGGGAAACAACACAGAACAGGCAACCCTCACTGCAACCCGGAAATAAACCGGCCAGCAGTAGGTTCTTCTTGACAGTTATTAAGGGAGTGGCTAGATCATCCACAGAAACAGCGTACACCTCTTCATCAACAGCATTTACCCCATGCTGAGGCATAGGAGCAGTCACCACATTCGGCCTCTCAGGTGCTTCAAACTGTATCTCTTTCGCGTCAATAAGGTCTTGCACCTTACTCCTTAATGCCCATCAGTCATCAGTGGAATGCCCCGGGCTATCAGAACGGTAAGCACAACGAGCATTTGGGTTGTACTTGGGGGAGGCAGTGTTCACAGCTTTAGGGGCCTCTCTGACAGTCACTAGGTTGGTGGATAACAACTGTGGCAAGATCTGCGATAAGGTCATGCTCAAACGGGTAAACTCTCTCCGGGGTCTTTCAGCCCTTTGAGGATTGGTTGGTCGAGGAGCGGCAACAGGCTTAGCAATCATTACCGCACTGACAGATTGGCGGCGCTCAGATTTCTCTTGTCTTCTAGAGCCATATACAACACTAGCCTCCTTCTTGAAGGGTTTCTTCTCAGAACTAGACGATGCACCCTTCGGAATCTTACCAGACTTCAACCCAGCCTCAATTCTCTCTCCAGTCAGAATGAGATCAGTAAACCCTGCAGATGAGTTACCGATAAGATGGTTGAAAAATGGCCCAGATAGGGTCCCCAAGAACATGTCTACCAACTCCCGATCAGTCAACAGAGGTTGCACTCTGCCAGCCAGATCCCTCCACTTCTGAGCGTACTCTTTAAAACCTTCACTTGAACCTAACGACATACCCTGAAGTTGGGTACGTGTAGGGGCAAGGTCGGCATTATATTGATACTGCTTATAGAAAGCAGTAGCAAACTCCTCCCAGTTACGAACCTTGGTCCCATCCAGCTGATAGAACCATTCGAGATGAGTCCCTGAAAGACTCTCCTGGAAGAAGTGGATCCACAAATTCTTATCCACTGAGTACGGTTGAATTTTCCGAACATAGGACCTGAGATGTAGCTTGGGACAAGACGCCCCGTCGTACTTAGTTAAAGATGGTGCTTTGAACTTACGAGGAATGATCACACCAGTAGACAAACCCAAATCTCCAAAATCCAGCCCAGGTACCTGTTGTATCTCCATAACATTCAACCTGTCCTCCAACTGCTTGTATCTGTCCTCTGCAGGAGGATACTGCTCTTTATCAAAATTAGTCTCGTTGTCAGAGACTACCGGACTAGGACCTTTTTCCGCTTGAGGAGTACCCTTGCCAATGGAAGAACCAGCCTCTTCATTTTGCAGAGTGTTACCAAACCTTTGGCCCAAGCTGAACAGAACAGTTCTTCTCTTCTTCTTCTTCTCCTTCTTCAGGAGCAGAGCCTTCAGCTCTTCTTGGCCCTGAGCCAAACCCATGATTAATTCCTGAAATTGCACATTCTGCGCCTGAAGAGCTTTGATGGACATCTCAGTTGATGATGAGTCAGGATTCATGATGCTGAAATAAACAGCGAAGAACGGTAAGCAACCTGAAAAGAGGAAAACCTGCTATGCACATGATGAATGATATGTGTTTATGCGATGCATTCAAGGGTTCGAAAGTTCAAATTTGTTGTAGACAAAAAGGAACACACGTTATCATTAAGGAAATAATTGTTCAGTACATCAAAGCCTCATGGGCAAAATAATACAAAAGCAAATCAATCCCAAAATATACTACGCATCCTCTTTGGAGCTATGTAAGTGTTGAGATTCCTCTCCTCATGCAACAGGAGGGTGAGCTCCAAGACCTTCTTTTCACTAGCATGTAGACTGGTCTCAAGAGAATTCCGTTCTTCCTTTAGCTGGATCCAGCTCTTCTGCATCTCTTCCCAGGATGTGGGCATATCAGGGTGCTGAATAGTGTAGGACACTTCTCCTTCCAAGACTGGCTCTTTGATCACAGGGAGCATATAGGGATAAGGCATCACTAACTTCTGGGAGCGGGCTCGTACCCACTTGAGATAAGGTTCCAATGGGATGGAGTTCCTATGCCCAGTGTCTTACTGTCTATCCTACTTGGCATCCTCCAAGCTCTGATAAATCTCTGGCGAAGTCCTTGAGTATCGTTGTCGAAGTCAAAAACTATGTCAGGAATTAACATGTCATGAGGACCATCCCTCCGAGCATAACCAAACTGTCTCCAAGCCAGGCATGGGTTGTAAGTAATACCTCCTCTGATTCCAAGTAAAGGAACATTAGGGTACTCCCCGCAACGATCAATGATAGTGACATCTTCTCTGGACCTAGGGCACCAATGTATATCCGCATGTGTAAGAGTCATCAACCGTTGTGACCATCTCAAACCCCGCTCGTTCTTTAAAACTGATTGTGGAAGGTGCGAAATAAACCACCTTCCCAGGAGAGGAGTGCAACACATAAGGACACCTCTTTTTCTCATGGTTCGAGTGTAACATGAGTGAAGGATGTCCCCCAGCAACGTAGGTATAGGATTCCTGGACATAAAGATCTGGACAGCACTGATATCAATAAGCTGATCTGGGTTAGGGAACAACACCAAACCATAGACAAGGAGGGCCATAACTTCTTCAAAAGCTTGTAAGTCAAGGGAGTTCCAACATTCATGGGCCTTTTCAAACAGAAACCTGGCTAAGAACCCTTTGATACCACTTCTAACTTCCCAATGTCCCTTGAGGTCAGATGACTGTAGGTGCAAGGCTTTAGCAATCTCTTCAAGCTTGGGTTCCTTTTCCGTACCGTTGTAGGGTAGTTGATCAAGGATAGGGATCTTCAGGAGCCGGGAGAACTCCTCCAATGTTGGTACCAGCTGATAGTCCAAGAAGGTGAAACAATGATGCAGAGGGTCAAAGAACTGGAACAGGACCTTTATCATATCTTCCTCAATGTTGGTGTTGACCAAGCTGATGAGTCTTCCATGTCTTTCACTGAATGAAGAGCTCTCGGGAATCCTGGATATAAGTTCCTTAAGCTGAAGAGGGATCCTTACAAGACTGATTTGAATTGTCTTTCTACGAACAGTTTCCATGTCCTACAAAACAAGAACAAAGATGAAAATTCGAACCCCTGAAATGGTTAGTCAATGCATATGATGTTGGATGATGTCATGATGCTATGATTAAACACACCACAGATATTTACAAAGACAAACATGTAAGGCACACAAGGCACACAAGACAAGCCCTTAGGGTTTAAGGCCAGCATGGGGTCTGGGTAGTACCCTCTTGAAGTTGGTGGGTTCAACCTGTCCTATTAGAAGTAACTGGGTTCTAAGGGTCCCAATATCACGGGATTGCTTTCATTGTTCATCGTTTCGATTTAACCACTGAACTGGCGACCGAAATATTCCAGGAAAGCAACCCTCAATTGAGTGTAGTATCGAGTATCAACCAACCTCGGACTGCACCAAAGTCAGTTATCTCACTACCCTAAAGAGGCCAAGATAGTTCAATTAAGGTTCCTAAGGTCTGTTGATGCTTCACGACACCACGCGGAGGCCCCGTACTCTCCTTGACTGAACTCAAGGGTTACCGGTACACACCAAAGTGCCACATCAACGTAGCAGACTGTTTCAACCATGTCGGTATACCCTGCACAGTTCCCTCACAGTCTTGTTGCTACTTTCTAAGAAGGTATCCCCCAGATCCGGGTTAGGATCTATAGAACTCCCAAGACAGTCCCACAATTTAAAGCAAACAAGGAAAGCAATTGAAAACACAGTTATGAACTACCCTAAGGTACACCTCACTTTAAGTTAAGTCCCCAGCAGAGTCGCCAGTTCTGTGATCGGTGGATCTGGAACTGACTGTTTAACGCTGGTTCGCGAAATGTCGCGGAAGCAAGAGTCGCCACCGTCTTTTATTTTCTCCAAATGGAAAGGACAAAAGCACAGAAAAATTCCTTATAGAGATTGCTCTCGGTTCGGGAGGTAGGTTATAGAAAGGGAAGGTGTTAGCACCCTTTCTATCCATGGTTATCCATGGGCTCTTAGATACTTGCTCACTTGTGTTTTCAAAAATGGTTTGTTTTCTTTTCAACTGTGGGTTTTAAAAAGTTTCTTTGAAAATTTCAGTTCGACTCTTGTATCAGTCCTCAAGAGTGTTTGAAAAAATGCTTTCGAAAGCTTTCTGAAAATGTGTTGGTGTGAAAAGTATTTTTGAATTTGTTTTGAAATTTAGAGCAAGTATCTACGAGAACCTACCTACCCTAAGGAATTCGTCTGTGTAGATGTCCTTAAAGTAGTGCCATCCCACCATTGAGAGGTAGGTAGCACCACCGTTGGAGGTGTTCGGGTCAATTCGAGGTTCGGGACATGGTGATCACCAGAGCAATGGGAAGACACCTTAGAAGCTACCCTCATGCCAGGTTCCCGGATCATGAGGACTTACTAAGACATCCTCTACTCGACGATCACCTCTCGAGAGGCAAGGCAACAGTGAAGCGTACCCTAGGGGTGGTGTGTGATTTGTGTGTCGTTTTCATTTATATTTATCTTGTCATGTCATGGGTGAGCTACGCGTTTGTTTTTATTTATTGTCATTCATTCTTGCATGCCATTATTTAACAGTTAAAAATTGCGAGAAAGGTAAAGTTCTAAACTATTACAAAGGCGCGGGTCCACATCGCCAAAATTTCCAGGACCCGATTTGACAGAAAAAATAAAGAAATAAAGTAAAGGTGCGAGAGATTAAAATGTCCGAGTTTACAAAGCTTTGGGAGAGGTACATAAATAATTAAAAGAAAAAAGAAATAAATACGCGAATTAAATTAAAATTAGAAACGAGGGCGTTGGACCCTTTTCAATGAAATTAAATTATTAGCAAATTAATTAAATTAAAGAAAAAGAAATTATTTTTTTGGTTTTTTGTATTTATGAGAATTTAATGCAATTAAAAAACCTAATTCTACAATTTTTTTTATTTATTAAGAAAGTATTAAATTTTAACCTAAACTTAATCTAATTATTTACATGCAATTTAATTACAAAAATAATATTTAATAATTAATTATTGTGAAAAGAAAAGAAAAGGGGTAAAAATTATTACAAACCCTAATTCTACCAAATTTTAAATTGATTAAGAAAAATATTAAAATTTAACCCTAAGTTTAAAACTAAAATCAATTAAGGTTATTTATTTACAAAAATACTAGTTAAATAAAAATATTTACTTTTTTATCTTTTCTGATTTTTTGTGTTTTTATATATTATGAAAATAATAATTATAAAGAATTAAAAGAAATTAATTAAAATAAAGAAAAGAAAAATATAAAAAAAAGTAAAAGAAACAAACTAGAGGGGGTGCTGTCCCCAAGTGGAGGGTTTATGCTTAGCAATTTGGGCCCAATTGTCCCTGGCCTGATTGACTTTCATGCCAGCGTGTGAGGTGGTTGACTGGTGTCTACCATGTACTTCAGATCATGGCCTTCTGATCGTTTCCATTGGCCAAGTGGACGACTTGATTTTGATGATGCACGGTGGTCCACAATACTGAAACTGCACATGAGCGTTAATGAAAAAATAACATGGAAAGGGTGGGGGACCTGGGATTCGAACCCAGGTCCCAGGGGTTACCAGCGTATATGCCTGCCAATTGTGCCACTTTGTTTCTTTGTATATTACATAAACAATAAACAATATAAAATAAAACAAATGTTAATGCTCCTTTTCGCGCGAATTTTTGAATGATCCAACCACAGCTCGCCACTTCATCATCTTCTTCATTGCTTTGTTTTCCTGAAACAAAAAAAAGAATGGGCAACGGTTTTGAACCGTACCCTTATGCATCATTCCAGAAAATAACGAATAGGCCATGTGGCCTCATAAATTAGGCGCGAGGGTCCTATCCTTTTCGTCCAAGCACGCTTGTTCCAATGGTCCAGGTCTCGAGTGCTAATTTTTCCTAAACTAAAAAGCCCTAATTCAAGGTCCTGAAAACCCTAGCACGTATTCATGGTGAAATCCTCAAGGGTGCACAAAAACACAATTAAACCACACAGTTAGCTTTAGAATTAGGAAATGAACACAAATCAAATGTTAAAAATTACTAAAAGTGTATGATTCATGATGCAAGAACATGAAATTTTTTCTGTACAAGATGCGATTGTTTTACCAATTCAGGGCGTTAGGAAGGTTGGTTTTGATTTGAAAACCTTCCTTGAAGCCTCAGGAAGGTGATGGAACAAGTCTCTTTGCTTGAATCGACCTAAAACTCAATTTTCAGTATTGGAGTTTTCTTGAAAAAATTCAAGTTTGCATATGGCTTTTCTGCGCAGCTTTATGGTTTTTTCTGAATAGGGTTAGCTTGTATATGTACCTGTGAATGATTAGGGTTGAAAAAATTGATCAAAGAATCCTTGAATTGATTATGCAATATTTGATTTTCAAGCCATAATTTTCCAAATCTTTTTTCATGCTTTTTGGCTTCAATCACATCCAATCACCCTAATTCCTTCCATATTTGATTGTACACGAAATATTGAGATTATTTTATGCACAAAAAGATTCAAAAGATTAGGTTTAGTATTTTTCATGTATTTTATTTAATTAAATGAATTATTAATAATAAAAAATCCAAATAAATAAATAAAAAATGATAAAAACTTCCCTTTGGGCCAAATGGTCGTGCACATGCCTTGGATAATGAATTGTGGAAGAAAAAGAGGCCCATTAGCAATTTTAGGGCATTTGAATCAATGTTGACTTTTCAAAATATCCAAAAATTTCCCAACTTCCACAAGGCATAACTTGCTCAATTTTTAAGCTTTGCTCATATTCTTGGACATTTTGGAAAGATCTTTGAGTCCTCTAACCAATGCCTTTGGTCCCATGTCATTTTGATTTACCAATCGCAAGTTATGGCCTTTGACTTAAAGTCCCTTTTTGTTGACTTTTGAAAATGACCTATAATGTTGAAATTGATAACTTTTTGTGAGAGCATTTCTTGGACTTGAAGTATGAAGAGGAGTTGTAGGGAATGTCTTTCTCTTCAAAATGAGCTTTGGATGGAATTTTTATGATAATCCATGTGAAAGTTATGCCCTGGTCAATTTACAGTTGACTTTTTCAACTGTCCAAATATGGAAACTTTTGCATCTTGATGATTTTTGAGCCAAGCTTTGAGAATCATGATCAAGCATTGATCAAATGATGTTTGTGGCTTCAAAATGAGATGTTGACCAAAAATTTGAACTTTTGACTGTCAAATGACCATTTTTCCCCTACAGTTGACTGTAGTGCAATTAGGGTTTTGACTGTGCAATTTTGTGCTGTAAGTCTTGAAACTTTGTATGAGGATGCTTGACCATGTTTATAGGCATGTGGGGCTTGATTTGACCCTTGGAAACTTCATTTACTTTGTCAGAACCAAAACCCTAATTTTGACTGTTAGGAGGCCCTTGAACTGTTCAACCCTTGGGGAATTTTGAAGCATGCTTTTGACAAATCTTGAAGAAAATGGGAGGGCAAATTTTGGGGTACAACAGTTGCCCCTGTTCAATCTTCTTAGACCTGAGGATGCAGATTGGCTGACGTGCCTTTCGTAATCCGAAGGTGGAAGATGATTGATCACTAGAGTGCCCAGAAATTTGCACTCACATTGTAGCAGTATGATGATGGGAATGGGCTTATAGATGCCATTTGGAGATTGATGGATAGGATGATGGGCTTATAGATGCCATGCTAAGAGATGATGGATGGCGGATGGGCTTATAGATGCCATCTGGATGTTGATCGCGTAAGAGCTTCTTTAGCGAGAACTTGCATACCTGCAAAAAAAGAAAAATGAATACCTGACCTGTTTCGGGGGCTGGTCTTCAAATTCTTTGTGTAGATGTGCCCTGACTGGTTACAAGAGCGTGATCTGGAGCTTCAAATGGTGATGAATGAACCAGGGATGGTTACTACCTCAACAGGAACGGTGAGAGAACCTTGGATAACTTCAACTTCAACAGCAATCGTTGAGCGAAATCTGGGATTACCACCTCCGCAGTATCGGGGAGAGAACCATAGGCGATTACCACCTCAACAGCAAACATTGAGAGAACCTTGGATAACTTCAACTTCAACAGCAATCGTTGAGCGAAATCTGGGATTACCACCTCCGCAGTATCGGGGAGAGAACCATAGGCGATTACCACCTCAACAGCAAACATTGAGAGAACCTTGGATAACTTCAACTTCAACAGCAATCGTTGAGCGAAATCTGGGATTACCACCTCCGCAGTATCGGGGAGAGAACCATAGGCGATTACCACCTCAACAGCAAACATTGAGAGAACCTTGGATAACTTCAACTTCAACAGCAATCGTTGAGCGAAATTTGGGATTACCACCTCCGCAGTATCGGGGAGAGAACCATAGGCGATTACCACCTCAACAGCAAACATTGAGAGAACCTTGGATAACTTCAACTTCAACAGCAATCGTTGAGTGAAATCTGGGATTACCACCTCCGCAGTATCAGGGAGAGAACCATGGATAACTTCAACTTCAACAACAAACATTGAGAGAACCTTGGATAACTTCAACTTCAACAGCAATCGTTGAGCGAAATCTGGGATTACCACCTCCGCAGTATCGGGGAGAGAACCATAGGCGATTACCACCTCAACAGCAAACATTGAGAGAACCTTGGATAACTTCTACTGAGTCTTTATCAGGAAAATCTGTTTGGGGTCAATTTAACTAGACTAGAGAAGGCCTTGAACTGGATAAGAAATCTTTGGAGTCGATTTAACTGAACCGGTCTAGGTCTTGAAATATGATTGAGAATTTAACTGAATCTTTCCTGAAAGGTAAAGGTCAGTCATATGCGATGCATGATATGGATGAAGCAATGATGTTCTCAACATAAATGAGATTTGTAAGATATGATGCGTCTATGCATGCTATAATGATGTATGGAAGTGCGATGTTTATGAATGTATTTTTTTCGTCTTAGGAAAATAAATCCTTGACGGGTGACGGGAAGTCACTCCTGGGCTGATGTCGAAGAATAGATTTTGATTCCGCTGGAGATGATAGTTGCAAGAATACCGGTAGGAGAAGATAACTCCGTTGGGGAATAAACTTGGCGAATGGAAGATTCTGCGAGGAGAAAAATACTCTAGCGACCTTGCTGGGGAGCAATACTCTGTGGGGAGAGAGATACTTTGCTGGAATGTTGATAATAACTTGCTGGGGATACCCTTGTTGTATTGGAAGTGCTGATAGACTTTGTTGGGGATAAGAAGACTCCATCGAGGACGCTCTTTCCGTGGCTTTTGGCTGAGGATAACCCAGTTATATCCTGGTAGGGAAATAACTCTTTGAATAAAGCCGGACGACGCGTTCGTGCTCTGTGGGGATAAGCTTCCAGAATCTACTGGGGATAAGCTTACTGCTTGGGGAGGTGAATTCCAACTTTCCTGGGGAAACTGGATTGGAATCTCTTGGGGAAGTTTTGAACTGTATTGGAAGTAACTTCCACTGAATGTTTGATATACCACCGGGGAACAATCTTAGATCAAGATTGCCGGGGATGCTTGTTTAAGAATATGTGTATGTTGCTGGGGAATGTTGAGCTCTGCGGGAAGATACCCAACTTCTTTAAGATTTGATTGTATGACTTCTTGAGGAGAATATACTGCTTGTTGGCTCACTCTCTGGGGAATTAATGTATCTAGTTATGTTCTTTAGCTGAACCTACCTTGGTACCTTGGTGGACGGAATAATTAGATTGCTTAGTCAACTCCTTATTGCCCCTGTTTCTAATGTTACCTGTAATTAATCCTTTGTTTCGTATGCAAATATTTATGAGTTAGCAAATTATTGTCAATGCATATATCACAAATTGAACCTTGGACGTTCTTCGCAAAACAAAACAGAAAAAAGGAAAAACAATTGGCACTTTTAACTGAAAAGTATATTTGTATTGATTTTGAATGGCCTGTAAGTAGGCGTTTTGTGTACAAGAGGCTGACGTCCTAGTAAGAGAACGCTGCCGAACAAAAGAGTTTATACAAATTTTGTACAAGAGAAAATAAAACAGCTGTGTGAAATGAACGATCCCACTGGGTTTCCACTCTGCTATTGCCTTTATAACTCCGAGCGTCTCATCACTTGATGACCTTGGTTGAAGATGAAGCTGACTGATCAATGCCGTCTGAGCTTGATGCCGATACCGGATTCTGGATGCAAAGTGATCCCATGAGACATAGTATTATGCTTTTATCCCTAACTTTTGCCTGGACCGCCCTTTCGGGTTTAAAATGTCCGAGTTTACAAAGCTTTGGGAGAGGTACATAAATAATTAAAAGAAAAAAGAAATAAATACGCGAATTAAATTAAAATTAGAAACGAGGGCGTTGGACCCTTTTCAATGAAATTAAATTATTAGCAAATTAATTAAATTAAAGAAAAAGAAATTATTTTTTTGGTTTTTTGTATTTATGAGAATTTAATGCAATTAAAAAACCTAATTCTACAATTTTTTTTATTTATTAAGAAAGTATTAAATTTTAACCTAAACTTAATCTAATTATTTACATGCAATTTAATTACAAAAATAATATTTAATAATTAATTATTGTGAAAAGAAAAGAAAAGGGGTAAAAATTATTACAAACCCTAAT
The DNA here is from genome assembly GCA_948472305.1 of Vicia faba. NCBI lineage: Eukaryota > Viridiplantae > Streptophyta > Magnoliopsida > Fabales > Fabaceae > Vicia > Vicia faba. The sequence continues at coordinate 1,057,380,546 of OX451737.1, forward strand.
TCTACCAAATTTTAAATTGATTAAGAAAAATATTAAAATTTAACCCTAAGTTTAAAACTAAAATCAATTAAGGTTATTTATTTACAAAAATACTAGTTAAATAAAAATATTTACTTTTTTATCTTTTCTGATTTTTTGTGTTTTTATATATTATGAAAATAATAATTATAAAGAATTTAAAGAAATTAATTAAAATAAAGAAAAGAAAAATATAAAAAAAAAGTAAAAGAAACAAACTAGAGGGGGTGCTGTCCCCAAGTGGAGGGTTTATGCTTAGCAATTTGGGCCCAATTGTCCCTGGCCTGATTGACTTTCATGCCAGCGTGTGAGGTGGTTGACTGGTGTCTACCATGTACTTCAGATCATGGCCTTCTGATCGTTTCCATTGGCCAAGTGGACGGCTTGATTTTGATGATGCACGGTGGTCCACAATACTGAAACTGCACATGAGCGTTAATGAAAAAATAACATGGAAAGGGAGGGGGACCTGGGATTCGAACCCAGGTCCCAGGGGTTACCAGCGTATATGCCTGCCAATTGTGCCACTTTGTTTCTTTGTATATTACATAAAAAATAAACAATATAAAATAAAACAAATGTTAATGCTCCTTTTCGCGCGATTTTTTGAATGATCCAACCACAGCTCGCCACTTCATCATCTTCTTCATTGCTTTGTTTTCCGGAAACAAAAAAAAGAATGGGCAACGGTTTTGAACCGTACCCTTATGCATAATTCCAGAAAATAACGAATAGGCCATGTGGCCTCATAAATTAGGCGCGAGGGTCCTATCCTTTTCGTCCAAGCACGCTTGTTCCAATGGTCCAGGTCTCGAGTGCTAATTTTTCCTAAACTAAAAAGCCCTAATTCAAGGTCCTGAAAACCCTAGCACGTATTCATGGTGAAATCCTCAAGGGTGCACAAAAACACAATTAAACCACACAGTTAGCTTTAGAATTAGGCAATGAACACAAATCAAATGTTAAAAATTACTAAAAGCGTATGATTCATGATGCAAGAACATGAAAATTTTTCTGTACAGGGTGCGATCGTTTTACCAATTCAGGGCGTTAGGACGGTTGGTTTTGATTTGAAAACCTTCCTTGAAGCCTCAGGAAGGTGATGGAACAAGTCTCTTTGCTTGAATCGACCTAAAACTCAATTTTCAGTATTGGAGTTTTCTTAAAAAAATTCAAGTTTGCATATGGCTTTTCTGCGCAGCTTTATGGTTTTTTCTGAATAGGGTTAGCTTGTATATGTACCTGTGAATGATTAGGGTTGAAAAAATTGATCAAAGAATCCTTGAATTGATTATGCAATATTTGATTTTCAAGCCATAATTTTCCAAATCTTTTTTCATGCTTTTTGGCTTCAATCACATCCAATCACCCTAATTCCTTCCATATTTGATTGTACACGAAATATTGAGATTATTTTATGCACAAAAAGATTCAAAAGATTAGGTTTAGTATTTTTCATGTATTTTATTTAATTAAATGAATTATTAATAATAAAAAATCCAAATAAATAAATAAAAAATGATAAAAACTTCCCTTTGGGCCAAATGGTCGTGCACATGCCTTGGATAATGAATTGTGGAAGAAAAATAGGCCCATTAGCAATTTTAGGTCATTTGAATCAATGTTGACTTTTCAAAATATCCAAAAATTTCCCAACTTCCACAAGGCATAACTTGCTCAATTTTTAAGCTTTGATCATGTTCTTGGACATTTTGGAAAGTTATTTGAGTCCTCTAACCAATGCCTTTAGTCCCATGTCATTTTGATTTACCAATCTCAAGTTATGGCCTTTGACTTAAAGTCCCTTTTTGTTGACTTTTGAAAATGACCTATAATGTTGAAATTGATAACTTTTTGTGACAGCATTTCTTGGACTTGAAGTATGAAGAGGAGTTGTAGGGAATGTCTTTCTATTCAAAATGAGCTTTGGATGGAATTTTTCTGATAATCCATGTGAAAGTTATGCCCTGGTCAATTTACAGTTGACTTTTTCAACTGTCCAAATATGGAAACTTTTGCATCTTGATGATTTTTGAACCAAGCTTTGAGAATCATGATCAAGCATTGATCAAATGATGTTTGTGGCTTCAAAATGAGATGTTGACCAAAAATTTGAACTTTTGACTGTCAAATGACCATTTTGCCCCTACAGTTGACTGTAGTGCAATTAGGGTTTTGACTGTGCAATTTTGTGCTGTAAGTCTTGAAACTTTGTATGAGGATGCTTGACCATTTTTATAGGCATGTGGGGCTTGATTTGACCCTTGGAAACTTCATTTACTTTGTCAGAACCAAAACCCTAATTTTGACTGTTAGGAGGCCCTTGAACTGTTCAACCCTTGGGGAATTTTGAAGCATGCTTTTGACAAATCTTGAAGAATATGGGAGGGAAAATTTTGGGGTACAACAGTTGCCCCTGTTCAATCTTCTTAGACCTGAGGATGCAGATTGGCTGACGTGCCTTTCGTAATCCGAAGGTGGAAGATGATTGAACACTAGAGTGCCCAGAAATTTGCGCTCACATAGTAGCAGTATGATGATGGGAATGGGCTTATAGATGCCATTTGGAGATTGATGGATAGGATGATGGGCTTATATATGCCATGCTAAGAGATAATGGATGGCGGATGGGCTTATAGATGCCATCTGGATGTTGATCGCGTAAGAGCTTCTTTAGCGAGAACTTGCATACCTGCAAAAAAAGAAAAATGAATACCTGACATGTTTCGGGGGCTGGTCTTCAAATTCTTTGTGTAGATGTGTCCTGACTGGTTACAGGAGCTGGATCTGGAGCTTCAAATGGTGATGAATGAACCAGGGATGGTTACTACCTCAACAGGAACGGTGAGAGAACCTTGGATAACTTCAACTTCAACAGCAATCATTGAGCGAAATCTGGGATTACCACCTCCGCAGTATCGGGGAGAGAACCATAGGAGATTACCACCTCAACAACAAACATTTAGAGAACCTTGGATAACTTCAACTTCAACAACAATCATTGAGCGAAATCTGGGATTACCACCTCCGCAGTATCGGGGAGAGAACCATAGGCGATTACCACCTCAACAGCAAACATTGAGAGAACCTTGGATAACTTCAACTTCAACAGTAATCGTTGAGCGAAATCTGGGATTACCACCTCCGCAGTATCGGGGAGAGAACCATAGGCGATTACCACCTCAACAGCAAACATTGAGAGAACCTTGGATAACTTCAACTTCAACAGCAATCGTTGAGCGAAATCTGGGATTACCACCTCCGCAGTATCGGGGAGAGAACCATGGATAACTTCAACTTCAACAGCAAACATTGAGAGAACCTTGGATAACTTCAACTTCAACAGCAATCGTTGAGCGAAATCTGGGATTACCACCTCCGCAGTATCGGGGAGAGAACCATAGGCAACTACCAGCTCAACAGCAAACATTGAGAGAACCTTGGATAACTTCAACTTCAACAGCAATCGTTGAGCGAAATCTGGGATTACCACCTCCGCAGTATCGGGGAGAGAACCATAGGCGATTACCACCTCAACAGCAAACATTGAGAGAACCTTGGATAACTTCAACTTCAACAACAATCGTTGAGCGAAATCTGGGATTACCACCTCCGCAGTATCGGGGAGAGAACCATAGGCGATTACCACCTCAACAGGAAACATTGAGAGAACCTTGGATAACTTCAACTTCAACAGCAATCGTTGAGCGAAATCTGGGATTACCACCTCCGCAGTATCGGGGAGAGAACCATGGATAACTTCAACTTCAACAGCAAACATTGAGAGAACCTTGGATAACTTCAACTTCAACAGCAATCGTTGAGCGAAATCTGGGATTACCACCTCCGCAGTATCGGGGAGAGAACCATAGGCGATTACCACCTCAACAGCAAACATTGAGAGAACCTTGGATAACTTCTACTGAGTCTTTATCAGGAAAATCTGTTTGGGGTCGATTTAACTAGACTAGAGAAGGCCTTGGACTGGATAAGAAATCTTTGGAGTCGATTTAACTGAACCGGTCTGGGTCTTGAAATATGATTGAGAATTTAACTGAATCTTTCCTGAAAGGTAAAGGTCAGTCATATGCGATGCATGATATGGATCAAGCAATGATGTTCTCAACATAAATGAGATTTGTAAGATATGATGCGTCTATGCATGCTATAATGATGTATGGAAGTGCGATGTTTATGAATGTATTTTTTTCGTCTTAGGAAAATAAATCCTTGACGGGTGCCGGGAAGTCACTCCTGGGCTGATGTCGAAGAATAGATTTTGCTTCCGCTGGGGATGATAGTTGCAAGAATACCGGTAGGAGAAGATAACTCCGTTGGGGAATAAACTTGGCGAATGGAAGATTCTGCGGGGAGAAAAATACTCTAGCGACCTTGCTGGGGAGCAATACTCTGTGGGGAGAGAGATACTTTGCTGGAATGTTGATAATAACTTGCTGGGGATACCCTTGTTGTGTTGGAAGTGCTGATAGACTTCGCTGGGGATAAGAAGACTCCATCGAGGACGCTCTTTCCGTGGCTTTTGGCTGAGGATAACCCAGTTATATCCTGGTAGGGAAATAACTCTTTGAATAAAGCCGGACGACGCGTTCGTGCTCTGTGGGGATAAGCTTCCAGAATCTACTGGGGATAAGCTTACTGCTTGGGGAGGTGAATTCCAACTTTCCTGGGGAAACTGGATTGGACTCTCTTGGGGAAGTTTTGAACTGTATTGGAAGTAACTTCCACTGAATGTTTGATATACCGCCGGGGAACAATCTTAGATCAAGATTGCCGGGGATGCTTGTTTAAGAATATGTGTATGCTGCTGGGGAATGTTGAGCTCTGCGGGAGGATACCCAACTTCTTTAAGATTTGATTGTATGACTTCTTGAGGAGAATATACTGCTTGTTGGCTCACTCTCTGGGGAATTAAGGTATCTAGTTATGTTCTTTAGCTGAACCTACCTTGGTACCTTGGTGGACGGAACAATTAGATTGCTTAGTCAACTCCTTATTGCCCCTGTTTCTAATGTTACCTGTAATTAATCCTTTGTTTCGTATGCAAATATTTATGAGTTAGCAAATTATTGTCAATGCATATATCACAAATTGAACCTTGGACGTTCTTCGCAAAACAAAACAGAAAAAAGGAAAAACAATTGGCACTTTTAACTGAAAAGTATATTTGTATTGATTTTGAATGGCCTGTAAGTAGGCGTTTTGTGTACAAGAGGCTGACGTCCTAGTAAGAGAACGCCGCCGAACAAAAGAGTTTATACAAATTTTGTACAAGAGAAAATAAAACAGCTGTGTGAAATGAACGATCCCACTGGGTTTCCACTCTGCTATTGCCTTTATAACTCCGAGCGTCTCATCACTTGATGACCTTGGTTGAAGATGAAACTGACTGAACAATGCCGTCTGAGCTTGATGCCGATACCGGATTCTGGATGCAAAGTGATCCCATGAGACATAGTATTACGCTTTTATCCCTAACTTTTGCCTGGACCGCCCTTTCGGGTTTAAAATGTCCGAGTTTACAAAGCTTTGGGAGAGGTACATAAATAATTAAAAGAAAAAAGAAATAAATACGCGAATTAAATTAAAATTAGAAACGAGGGCGTTGGACCCTTTTCAATGAAATTAAATTATTAGCAAATTAATTAAATTAAAGAAAAAGAAATTATTTTTTTGGTTTTTTGTATTTATGAGAATTTAATGCAATTAAAAAACCTAATTCTACAATTTTTTTATTTATTAAGAAAGTATTAAATTTTAACCTAAACTTAATCTAATTATTTACATGCATTTTAATTACAAAAATAATATTTAATAATTAATTATTGTGAAAAGAAAAGAAAAGGGGTAAAAATTATTACAAACCCTAATTCTACCAAATTTTAAATTGATTAAGAAAAATATTAAAATTTAACCCTAAGTTTAAAACTAAAATCAATTAAGGTTATTTATTTACAAAAATACTAGTTAAATAAAAATATTTACTTTTTTATCTTTTCTGATTTTTTGTGTTTTTATATATTATGAAAATAATAATTATAAAGAATTAAAAGAAATTAATTAAAATAAAGAAAAGAAAAATATAAAAAAAAGTAAAAGAAACAAACTAGAGGGGGTGCTGTCCCCAAGTGGAGGGTTTATGCTTAGCAATTTGGGCCCAATTGTCCCTGGCCTGATTGACTTTCATGCCAGCGTGTGAGGTGGTTGACTGGTGTCTACCATGTACTTCAGATCATGGCCTTCTGATCGTTTCCATTGGCCAAGTGGACGACTTGATTTTGATGATGCACGGTGGTCCACAATACTGAAACTGCACATGAGCGTTAATGAAAAAATAACATGGAAAGGGTGGGGGACCTGGGATTCGAACCCAGGTCCCAGGGGTTACCAGCGTATATGCCTGCCAATTGTGCCACTTTGTTTCTTTGTATATTACATAAACAATAAACAATATAAAATAAAACAAATGTTAATGCTCCTTTTCGCGCGAATTTTTGAATGATCCAACCACAGCTCGCCACTTCATCATCTTCTTCATTGCTTTGTTTTCCTGAAACAAAAAAAAGAATGGGCAACGGTTTTGAACCGTACCCTTATGCATCATTCCAGAAAATAACGAATAGGCCATGTGGCCTCATAAATTAGGCGCGAGGGTCCTATCCTTTTCGTCCAAGCACGCTTGTTCCAATGGTCCAGGTCTCGAGTGCTAATTTTTCCTAAACTAAAAAGCCCTAATTCAAGGTCCTGAAAACCCTAGCACGTATTCATGGTGAAATCCTCAAGGGTGCACAAAAACACAATTAAACCACACAGTTAGCTTTAGAATTAGGCAATGAACACAAATCAAATGTTAAAAATTACTAAAAGCGTATGATTCATGATGCAAGAACATGAAATTTTTTCTGTACAGGGTGCGATCGTTTTACCAATTCAGGGCGTTAGGACGGTTGGTTTTGATTTGAAAACCTTCCTTGAAGCCTCAGGAAGGTGATGGAACAAGTCTCTTTGCTTGAATCGACCTAAAACTCAATTTTCAGTATTGGAGTTTTCTTGAAAAAATTCAAGTTTGCATATGGCTTTTCTGCGCAGCTTTATGGTTTTTTCTGAATAGGGTTAGCTTGTATATGTACCTGTGAATGATTAGGGTTGAAAAAATTGATCAAAGAATCCTTGAATTGATTATGCAATATTTGATTTTCAAGCCATAATTTTCCAAATCTTTTTTCATGCTTTTTGGCTTCAATCACATCCAATCACCCTAATTCCTTCCATATTTGATTGTACAAGAAATATTGAGATTATTTTATGTACAAAAAGATTCAAAAGATTAGGTTTAGTATTTTTCATGTATTTTATTTAATTAAATGAATTATTAATAATAAAAATCCAAATAAATAAATAAAAAATGATAAAAACTTCCCTTTGGGCCAAATGGTCGTGCACATGCCTTGGATAATGAATTGTGGAAGAAAAAGAGGCCCATTAGCAATTTTAGGTCATTTGAATCAATGTTGACTTTTCAAAATATCCAAACATTTCCCAACTTCCACAAGGCATAACTTGCTCAATTTTTAAGCTTTGCTCATGTTCTTGGACATTTTGGAAAGGTCTTTGAGTCCTATAACCAATGCCTTTGGTCCCATGTCATTTTGATTTACCAATCTCAAGTTATGGCCTTTGACTTAAAGTCCCTTTTTGTTGACTTTTGAAAATGACCTATAATGTTGAAATTGATAACTTTTTGTGAGAGCATTTCTTGGACTTGAAGTATGAAGAGGAGTTGTAGGGAATGTCTTTATCTTCAAAATGATCTTTGGATGGAATTTTTCTGATAATCCATGTGAAAGTTATGCCCTGGTCAATTTACAGTTGACTTTTTCAACTGTCCAAATATGGAAACTTTTGCATCTTGATGATTTTTGAGCCAAGCTTTGAGAATCATGATCAAGCATTGATCAAATGATGTTTGTGGCTTCAAAATGAGATGTTGACCAAAAATTTGAACTTTTGACTGTCAAATGACCATTTTGCCCCTATAGTTGACTGTAGTGCAATTAGGGTTTTGACTGTGCAATTTTGTGCTGTAAGTCTTGAAACTTTGTATGAGGATGCTTGACCATGTTTATAGGCATGTGGGGCTTGATTTGACCCTTGGAAACTTCATTTACTTTGTCAGAACCAAAACCCTAATTTTGACTGTTAGGAGGCCCTTGAACTGTTCAACCCTTGGGGAATTTTGAAGCATGCTTTTGACAAATCTTGAAGAATATGGGAGGGCAAATTTTGGGGTACAACAGTTGCCCCTGTTCAATCTTCTTAGACCTGAGGATGCAGATTGGCTGACGTGCCTTTCGTAATCCGAAGGTGGAAGATGATTGAACACTAGAGTGCCCAGAAATTTGCGCTCACATTGTAGCAGTATGATGATGGGAATGGGCTTATAGATGCCATTTGGAGATTGATGGATAGGATGATGGGCTTATAGATGCCATGCTAAGAGATGATGGATGGCGGATGGGCTTATAGATGCCATCTGGATGTTGATCGCGTAAGAGCTTCTTTAGCGAGAACTTGCATACCTGCAAAAAAAGAAAAATGAATACCTGACCTGTTTCGGGGGCTGGTCTTCAAATTCTTTGTGTAGATGTGTCCTGACTGGTTACAGGAGCTGGATCTGGAGCTTCAAATGGTGATGAATGAACCAGGGATGGTTACTACCTCAACAGGAACGGTGAGAGAACCTTGGATAACTTCAACTTCAACAGCAATCATTGAGCGAAATCTGGGATTACCACCTCCGCAGTATCGGGGAGAGAACCATAGGCGATTACCACCTCAACAGCAAACATTGAGAGAACCTTGGATAACTTCAACTTCAACAGCAATCGTTGAGCGAAATCTGGGATTACCACGTCCGCAGTATCGGGGAGAGAACCATAGGCGATTACCACCTCAACAACAAACATTGAGAGAACCTTGGATAACTTCAACTTCAACAGCAATCGTTGAGCGAAATCTGGGATTACCACCTCCGCAGTATCGGGGAGAGAACCACGGATAACTTCAACTTCAACAGCAAACATTGAGAGAACCTTGGATAACTTCAACTTCAACAGCAATCGTTGAGCGAAATCTGGGATTACCACCTCCGCAGTATCGGGGAGAGAACCATAGGCGATTACCACCTCAACAGCAAACATTGAGAGAACCTTGGATAACTTCAACTTCAACAGCAATCGTTGAGCGAAATCTGGGATTACCACCTCCGCAGTATCGGGGAGAGAACCATAGGCGATTACCACCTCAACAGCAAACATTGAGAGAACCTTGGATAACTTCAACTTCAACAGCAATCGTTGAGCGAAATCTGGGATTACCACCTCCGCAGTATCGGGGAGAGAACCATAGGCGATTACCACCTCAACAGCAAACATTGAGAGAACCTTGGATAACTTCAACTTCAACAGCAATCGTTGAGCGAAATCTGGGATTACCACGTCCGCAATATCGGGGAGAGAACCATAGGCGATTACCACCTCAACAGCAAACATTGAGAGAACCTTGGATAACTTCAACTTCAACAGCAATCGTTGAGCGAAATCTGGGATTACCACCTCCGCAGTATCGGGGAGAGAACCACGGATAACTTCAACTTCAACAGCAAACATTGAGAGAACCTTGGATAACTTCAACTTCAACAGCAATCGTTGAGCGAAATCTGGGATTACCACCTCCGCAGTATCGGGGAGAGAACCATAGGCGATTACCACCTCAACAGCAAACATTGAGAGAACCTTGGATAACTTCAACTTCAACAGCAATCGTTGAGCGAAATCTGGGATTACCACCTCCGCAGTATCGGGGAGAGAACCATAGGCGATTACCACCTCAACAGCAAACATTGAGAGAACCTTGGATAACTTCAACTTCAACAGCAATCGTTGAGCGAAATCTGGGATTACCACCTCCGCAGTATCGGGGAGAGAACCATAGGCGATTACCACCTCAACAGCAAACATTGAGAGAACCTTGGATAACTTCAACTTCAACAGCAATCGTTTAGTGAAATCTGGGATTACCACCTCCGCAGTATCGGGGAGAGAACCATGGATAACTTCAACTTCAACAGCAAACATTGAGAGAACCTTGGATAACTTCAACTTCAACAGCAATCGTTGAGCGAAATCTGGGATTACCACCTCCGCAGTATCGGGGAGAGAACCATAGGCGATTACCACCTCAACAGCAAACATTGAGAGAGCCTTGGATAACTTCTACTGAGTCTTTATCAGGAAAATCTGTTTGGGGTCGATTTAACTAGACTAGAGAAGGCCTTGGACTGGATAAGAAATCTTTGGAGTCGATTTAACTGAACCGGTCTAGGTCTTGAAATATGATTGAGAATTTAACTGAATCTTTCCTGAAAGGTAAAGGTCAGTCATATGCGATGCATGATATGGATCAAGCAATGATGTTCTCAATATAAATGAGATTTGTAAGATATGATGCGTCTATGCATGCTATAATGATGTATGGAAGTGCGATGTTTATGAATGTATTTTTTTCGTCTTAGGAAAATAAATCCTTGACGGGTGCCGGGAAGTCACTCCTGGGCTGATGTCGAAGAATAGATTTTGCTTTCGCTGGGGATGATAGTTGCAAGAATACCGGTAGGAGAAGATAACTCCGTTGGGGAATAAACTTGGCGAATGGAAGATTCTGCGGGGAGAAAAATACTCTAGCGACCTTGCTGGGGAGCAATACTCTGTGGGGAGAGAGATACTTTGCTGGAATTTTGATAATAACTTGCTGGGGATACCCTTGTTGTGTTGGAAGTGCTGATAGACTTCGCTGGGGATAAGAAGACTCCGTCGAGGACGCTCTTTCCGTTGCTTTTGGCTGAGGATAACCCAGTTATATCCTGGTAGGGAAATAACTCTTTGAATAAAGTCGGACGACGCATTCGTGCTCTGCGGGGATAAGCTTCCAGAATCTACTGGGGATAAGCTTACTGCTTGGGGAGGTGAATTCCAACTTTCCTGGGGAAACTGGATTGGACTCTCTTGGGGAAGTTTTGAACTGTATTGGAAGTAACTTCCACTGAATGTTTGATATACCGCCGGGGAACAATCTTAGATCAAGATTGCCGGGGATGCTTGTTTAAGAATATGTGTATGCTGCTGGGGAATGTTGAGCTCTGCGGGAGGATACCCAACTTCTTTAAGATTTGATTGTATGACTTCTTGAGGAGAATATACTGCTTGTTGGCTCACTCTCTGGGGAATTAAGGTATCTAGTTATGTTCTTTAGCTGAACCTACCTTGGTACCTTGGTGGACGGAACAATTAGATTGCTTAGTCAACTCCTTATTGCCCCTGTTTCTAATGTTACCTGTAATTAATCCTTTGTTTCATATGCAAATATTTATGAGTTAGCAAATTATTGTCAATGCATATATCACAAATTGAACCTTGGACGTTCTTCGCAAAACAAAACAGAAAGAAGGAAAAACAATTGGCACTTTTAACTGAAAAGTATATTTGTATTGATTTTGAATGGCCTGTAAGTAGGCGTTTTGTGTACAAGAGGCTGACGTCCTAGTAAGAGAACGCCGCCGAACAAAAGAGTTTATACAAATTTTGTACAAGAGAAAATAAAACAGCTGTGTGAAATGAACGATCCCACTGGGTTTCCACTCTGCTATTGCCTTTATAACTCCGAGCGTCTCATCACTTGATGACCTTGGTTGAAGATAAAGCTGACTGATCAATGCCGTCTGAGCTTGATGCCGATACCGGATTCTGGATGCAAAGTGATCCCATGAGACATAGTATTACGCTTTTATCCCTAACTTTTGCCTGGACCGCCCTTTCGGGTTTAAAATGTCCGAGTTTACAAAGCTTTGGGAGAGGTACATAAATAATTAAAAGAAAAAAGAAATAAATACGCGAATTAAATTAAAATTAGAAACGAGGGCGTTGGACCCTTTTCAATGAAATTAAATTATTAGCAAATTAATTAAATTAAAGAAAAAGAAATTATTTTTTTGGTTTTTTGTATTTATGAGAATTTAATGCAATTAAAAAACCTAATTCTACAATTTTTTTATTTATTAAGAAAGTATTAAATTTTAACCTAAACTTAATCTAATTATTTACATGCAATTTAATTACAAAAATAATATTTAATAATTAATTATTGTGAAAAGAAAAGAAAAGGGGTAAAAATTATTACAAACCCTAATTTTACCAAATTTTAAATTGATTAAGAAAAATATTAAAATTTAACCCTAAGTTTAAAACTAAAATCAATTAAGGTTATTTATTTACAAAAATACTAGTTAAATAAAAATATTTACTTTTTTTATCTTTTCTGATTTTTTGTGTTTTTATATATTATGAAAATAATAATTATAAAGAATTAAAAGAAATTAATTAAAATAAAGAAAAGAAAAATATAAAAAAAAAAAGTAAAAGAAACAAACTAGAGGGGGTGCTGTCCCCAAGTGGAGGGTTTATGCTTAGCAATTTGGGCCCAATTGTCCCTGGCCTGATTGACTTTCATGCCAGCGTGTGAGGTGGTTGACTGGTGTCTACCATGTACTTCAGATCATGGCCTTCTGATCGTTTCCATTGGCCAAGTGGACGGCTTGATTTTGATGATGCACGGTGGTCCACAATACTGAAACTGCACATGAGCGTTAATGAAAAAATAACATGGAAAGGGTGGGGGACCTGGGATTCGAACCCAGGTCCCAGGGGTTACCAGCGTATATGCCTGCCAATTGTGCCACTTTGTTTCTTTGTATATTACATAAACAATAAACAATATAAAATAAAACAAATGTTAATGCTCCTTTTCGCGTGAATTTTTGAATGATCCAACCACAACTCGCCACTTCATCATCTTCTTCATTGCTTTGTTTTCCTGAAACAAAAAAAAGAATGGGCAACGGTTTTGAACCGTACCCTTATGCATCATTCCAGAAAATAACGAATAGGCCATGTGGCCTCATAAATTAGGCGCGAGGGTCCTATCCTTTTCGTCCAAGCACGCTTGTTCCAATGGTCCAGGTCTCGAGTGCTAATTTTTCCTAAACTAAAAAGCCCTAATTCAAGGTCCTGAAAACCCTAGCACGTATTCATGGTGAAATCCTCAAGGGTGCACAAAAACACAATTAAACCACACAGTTAGCTTTAGAATTAGGCAATGAACACAAATCAAATGTTAAAAATTACTAAAAGCGTATGATTCATGATGCAAGAACATGAAAATTTTTCTGTACAGGATGCGATCGTTTTACCAATTCAGGGCGTTAGGACGGTTGGTTTTGATTTGAAAACCTTCCTTGAAGCCTCAGGAAGGTGATGGAACAAGTCTCTTTGCTTGAATCGACCTAAAACTCAATTTCCAGTATTGGAGTTTTCTTGAAAAAATTCAAGTTTGCATATGACTTTTCTGCGCAGCTTTATGGTTTTTTCTGAATAGGGTTAGCTTGTATATGTACCTGTGAATGATTAGGGTTGAAAAAATTAATCAAAGAATCCTTGAATTGATTATGCAATATTTGATTTTCAAGCCATAATTTTCCAAATCTTTTTTCATGCTTTTTGGCTTCAATCACATCCAATCACCCTAATTCCTTCCATATTTGATTGTACACGAAATATTGAGATTATTTTATGCACAAAAAGATTCAAAAGATTAGGTTTAGTATTTTTCATGTATTTTATTTAATTAAATGAATTATTAATAATAAAAAATCCAAATAAATAAATAAAAAATGATAAAAACTTCCCTTTGGGCCAAATGGTCGTGCACATGCCTTGGATAATGAATTGTGGAAGAAAAAGAGGCACATTAGCAATTTTAGGTCATTTGAATCAATGTTGACTTTTCAAAATATCCAAAAATTTCCCAACTTCCACAAGGCATAACTTGCTCAATTTTTAAGCTTTGCTCATGTTCTTGGACATTTTGGGAAGGTCTTTGAGTCCTCTAACCAATGCCTTTGGTCCCATGTCATTTTGATTTACCAATCTCAAGTTATGGCCTTTGACTTAAAGTCCCTTTTTGTTGAATTTTGAAAATGACCTATAATGTTGAAATTGATAACTTTTTGTGAGAGCATTTCTTGGACTTGAAGTATGAAGAGGAGTTGTAGGGAATGTCTTTCTCTTCAAAATGAGCTTTGGATGGAATTTTTCTAATAATCCATGTGAAAGTTATGCCCTGGTCAATTTACAGTTGACTTTTTCAACTGTCCAAATATGGAAACTTTTGCATCTTGATGATTTTTGAGCCAAGCTTTGAGAATCATGATCAAGCATTGATCGAATGATGTTTGTGGCTTCAAAATGAGATGTTGACCAAAAATTTGAACTTTTGACTGTCAAATGACCATTTTGCCCCTACAGTTGACTGTAGTGCAATTAGGGTTTTGACTGTGCAATTTTGTGCTGTAAGTGCAATTTTGTGCTGTAAGTCTTGAAACTTTGTATGAGGATGCTTGACCATGTTTATAGGCATGTGGGGCTTGATTTGACCCTTGGAAACTTCATTTACTTTGTCAGAACCAAAACCCTAATTTTGACTGTTAGGAGGCCCTTGAACTGTTCAACCCTTGGGGAATTTTGAAGCATGCTTTTGACAAATCTTGAAGAATATGGGAGGGAAAATTTTGGGGTACAACAGGGAAGATGCGAAATAAACCATATTTCCAAGAGAGGAGTGCAACACATTAGGAAACCTATTTTCCTCATTGTACGAGTGTGAAAAGAGTGTAGGATATCTCCTAGCAATGTAGGCACCGGGTTGCGTGATATGAAGATTTTGACGGCGTTGACATCTATGAGTTGGTCAGGATTTGGAAACAAAACCATCCCATAGATGAGGAGAGCCACAATTTCCTCAAAGGCTTGCAAGTCCAAGGAGTTCCAACAACTTTAGGCTTTCTCAAACAGGAACTTTGCTAGGAAACCCTTGACACCACTCCTTGTTTCCCAATGAGTTGTGATATTAGATGAGTGCAAGTGTAAAGCTTGAGCAATCTCTTCTGGCTTTGGGTCTCTTTCCGTACCATTGAAAGGTAGTTGATTGAGAATGGTAATCCTCAAGAGTCGAGAGAATTCTTCCAAAGTTGGCACAAGTTGATAATCGGGAAATGTGAAGCACTGGTGTAAAGGATCAAAGAACTGAAAAAACACCTTCATCATATCCTCATATGTGTTGGAGGTGACCAAGTTGAGTAGGCGACCGTGTCTCTCGATAAATGGAGATTTTTCAGGAATCCTTGAAGCCAGCTCCTTGATTTGTGGAGGGATCCTTACAAGATTGACTTGAATAGTTTTCCTGTGAAGTGAATCCATATCCTACAAAACAAGAACAAAGATGAATCCCAAAATCCTTGAAATGGTTAGTGGATGTATATGATGTTCATGATGTTCATGATGTTATGTACAAGTATGCATATACAAACAAAACAAACAAATCCTTAGGTTTAGGCTTGCATGGAGTTTTTGAAGCTACCGGCAGAAAGCACAGAGCCGCCACCGAACTTTATTTATCCTGAAGGAAGAGGAAATATCGATAAAACCACAAGGGAATGGATAAGATGGTCTTGCGACAAAGAGAAAGGGTAAGGGAGTCGGTTACGTGAGGGGAAGGTATTAGCACCCCTCGCATCCGTTGTACTCAACGGGATCCATTTTGTTAGTTTGTCTTAAAGGGTGTGTTTATCTAAAACTATGCTTGCTTAAGGGGAAATGAATAGTTTTTATTATTGCGTTCGTGAGGGTTTCGCGACCCTTTGCCTACGTATCCAATGAAGGAATCATAACACCATAGTTCCTCTAGAAAATGGTTGGTTTGTTTGTGTTTTTTAGTGGGAGACGTTAACGCACGTATTCTAGCAATAGGCACGGCCGGTATCGCAGTAGAACGGATATAACATGCCCTTGGGGGGAGTTTTGATTTGTTGAGTGTTTTTGTAAGTTTTAAAATAAATTCAAGTAATGATTAAAGGTGTTTTTGGATTTTTGATTTCTGAATGTTAAGTTTTAATTACAAAAGAAAAGGGTTAAGAGGAAGACTAAGAAATATCCTAATTGTTGTCATGTACAAAGATTGAGTATTTAAAAGGGAAAAAATCTAAAAAAAAGTCATCATGCAAAGGGTGATCTTAAAGTCTAATCCAACACTAAAACGATCAAAACGAAGTTTAATCGTTAAATGGAGTTCCTAGGGGAATATGTTATTTAAGAAGTAACCAAACAATCAAACAAAGCAAAAATAATGGAAATACAAAGCTAATATTTTGGGTAATTTTTATCTGGTAAAGAAATGGGACTAAGTAAAATAACTAAAAAATGGTTAACTAAACAAGTATTAAAATTACATAGATACTAAATTAATTCTAAGGTTGAACTAACTAATTAAAAAAACCATCTAATATAAAAAATCTACATGACTAATTAATTGATTTTACTAGATGAGCTAAATTAATTAAGCAATAAAACTAAGAAAATTATTAAAAGAAAATAAACACTAAACTTGTTTGGAACATGGGTGCAAAGGAGAAAACAGTGGCATGCATGTAGTGCATCATTAATCCAACAATCTCAAATTAAATTCAGATTTTGTTTCATCGATATATTAACGTGAATTAAGACTAAAAGAAACGAAATATCAGAATAAAGAAAGGAAAAAAGGAAAAATTAAAAGAGGAACTAGGGTTCCCATTCTCTGATCCTCAACTTGCAGCGGCGGACATCTAACCTTCTGCTTCAGTCAGCAACACCACAATCAACAACACTCCTACCACCAATCGCTCAAACCTTGCTTAGACATGTCCTTGTTCCAAACTCGGATCAATCTTCTCATCCTCGTCGGTGACTCCATCCTTCATCTCATCCTCGTTATCTCAAATCAACTCGACTCCTTCATCGATCCACACTCATCTCCGAGTCTCCTCCTCTCTTTCTCAACTTCAATCTCTCAACAACGCTAATGATTGGACACAAGGACAAATTCTCTCAACCTCTCACGGTAATCCTATGTTCATCTTTGTTTTCAATGATAATAAAGATTTGGACTTAACTTTTCCTTTGTTTTTTTAGATCCCATAAAACAACCACAATAGTAGAGCTATATAAAAAACAAAGGGTAAGTGAAAGATTAAATTACCTACGATGATTTGGCTTCTGCCAGACGCTTATTGAGGTACGTCTTTTCATCGAAATCTTTGCTTCTTGGTCAAAAACTATCGTTGTTATTCTTGTTCATTGCCAATTGAACTTTCCATGCTGAGGTCACTGTTTAGTTATTTTGAGTGTGTGGATGATGTCGAGACGGGGTAGATGCGGTGTAGATGATGTCTAGTGGTGAACTCTATGATTTCCGAGTGTTATGGTTTGTTGAATGAAGGTTATGAGTGTTGAACAAATTATGACAGTTTTTTGTTGCTTGGAATAATGCTTGATTGCAGGTTACGGGGTGAGAAATCTGAGCTAGAATTTTGGGTTGTTTTGTGGTTAATGAAATAATGTTTTAGGTTAAGGTTTTTTCTCAGATTGTTGTTTTCTTGTTTTTTTGATTGATGTCGTTTTGGTTATGCTGGTTTTTTGGTTTTATGTTGGCTCTGTCCTCTCTTGCTTCAATGAAATAGTGGCTTTTATAGTGAAATAGAGGTGGAAATTAGGGGGGAGGGGGGGAATTGGTGAATTTTGAACAATGATGGAAAGTTGAGTTGTGGCCTTTTTTAGTATAGTTTTTTGTCTTACTGATTTTGTGCAAAGTTTAGACTGTATGATGCAGGTTTTGGCTTGTTCTGTTGGACAGTTTTATACAGTTTGGCATGTTGTGTTTGGCTTGTTTTGTTGGACAGTTTTATACAGGTGATATCTTTTCAAACTTGTCTCCTTTTCCTCTTTTAGCTTTCAATGATGTAAAGCAACCTGCTTTTATTCCAATAAATCTGAAGGGTTTGCCATTAGGAAAATGATGACATGGTCTTGAGCTATTTGATAACTGCTATATTATTTGTTTTGTTTGATGCTGCTGCCTGTTCCGTTGTTCTGATACTATTTGCTATTTTGTTGTTTTTCTTCCTTGGCAGTTTTGACTTACCTTGTGCTCTTTGGCAGTCTTGACATTGCATCTGTTAGACAATTTGTTGTTTTTGTGATTTGCTGCAATGCTGTTATTTTCCTTTTTGTGGTGCAATTTTGCTTTCTTATTTTTGTGCAGCAGTTGTTTGTATTTTATTGTCTTGATTTTGCAGTAAAAAAGTTTGTGAATGCATTTTCCTTTTGTGAACCAAAACTTGAGCTTTTGCGATTTGCAAAATAGGAGGAGATAACTTATGATTGAAAACCTTTTTTAATTTCTGATTCAAAATGCCAACCCTAATGATGAAATGCGAATTTCCTTTAACCATTAATTCTTGCTTGGAATTTTTTCACCTGTTGATGTTTGCTAACTTTCTCTCTTCCTTGTTTCATGATCAACGAGAATTAGACGGTGTGATACGGTGGCCAGAACCGGGACGTGTTTCCCTATTTTCTAAGGAATTTGCTGATTTGCGTTTGTTTTTGCAAAATGTCGCGGTAAGCAAGAGTCGCCATCGACTTTTATTTTATCCAACAAGGAAAGGAAAAAAGCACATAAAAATTCCTTTTTCGAGATATTTCTGAGTACGGGGGGTAGATTATAGAAAGGGAAGGTATTAGCACCCTTTCTATCCGTAGTTATCTACAGGCTCTTCGGTACTTGCTCATCATTTTCAAAATTGTTTTCTTTGTGTTTACGTGATTTGAAAAGCTTTTATTTTGACTTTAATTTAACTCTTGCTTCTGTCTTCAAGAGTGTAATGAAGTGTTTTGAAAACTTTGTTTGTAAAGGAGTGTAAGTGTGAAAATTTTTGTTTGGATTGAGCAAGTACTTAAGAACTAATCTACCTACTCGAAAAAAAGAATCGTTCTATGTTCGTTTCCTTTAGACAGTGCTATCCCACTATTAGTGAGTAGGTAGCATCGTCGTTGGAGTTTTAAGGGTCAATTCGAAAGGGACGTAAGGTCACTAAAGCAATGTTAGGACGTCTTAGTAGTAACCCTAATGTCTTACATTAATCATCCGAAGCAACAATATCCAAGGCAACCATTACGAGGCAACTTTGATCTTTGGACAAAAGGACGATCACTAAAACATCCTATACTCAATGACCATTTACCGAAGGCAACCAAGTGGGAGGGAGTGTACCCTAGGAGTGCGCATGTGCGAATGATTTGATTTCAGATTATTTATCTTTGCACATTTAGGGTGATCTAACTGTTTTCAATTTGATCATACATTCTTGTCATGCATCCTATTATCATACATCTAACAGTTAATAGTTTGCGGAATTTAAAATGTAGAAATTAAACTACGCTATTACAAGGCTTCGGGTATTTACAAAGCCAAAAACAAACCCTTTGGAAAATAAAGCGATAAAAGAAAATAAATGTCCTAATTAAACTATTACCAACTGTAGGCAGTTACATCAATATATAAAAATGAAGCGCGCGATGAAAATTAGATTGACGAGAAATTAGGGTTTTGACCCTCCTAATCAAAAGAACAATGTTTTTGTTGTTTTTAATATATTTTTAAAGAAAAGAATTAAGTTTTCTAAATTAAATACAAAAATTAATTAGTGATTAAATTAATTAGTAAAAATAATTATATGACCTATTTTTAGTTTTTGTTATTTTTAAGATAAGAAAGAAAAATTAAATTTGGAATGAAAACCTAATTATTCTAATTATTTTTAATTATGTACAAAAAGAATTAAAATTATCTAAATTAACAAACCTATTTAAATTAATTAATTTTTTAATAAAAATAAATATCTTAAATTTAATTGGATAGAAAAATATTTTTTATGATTTTGATAAAAAGGAATTGTTTAATTGGTTAGTAAATAAATAAATAAATTAAAAGAAATAAAATAAAATAAAGTAGAGAAAGAAATTGGGCATGGATAGTATTTTTGGGGGGTGCAAACAGCCAGATCTGGGCCCATTTGAGTGAGGTCCACGTTGACCTTCATGATTTGATGCTATGCGTTTGACCAGGCTTATGATGTACCCTCATGGATGGCCCTTGGATCTGGCCATCTGACATTTGGCTGGCTGGATTGTGAAGATATATGGTAATCCTTTCGCTTGTGAACGCGCTGGATAACCTGAAAGAAATTAAGAAAAATACCAAATGTTGGAGGCAGGGGTCGAACCCCTGACCTCAAGCCTCCTAATGCCTTAAACGCTTTCCTGGCTACCGCTGGGCCAATTGCTTCTGTTTGTTATAATAATACAAAACAGTAAACAAATATTAAAAGGGCACGTAAATCAATTCAGTGCGCGAAATTTGAACAAGCCAATGGAGGGGTGCCAATTGGTCATCTTCTTCCTCTCTCCGTGGGTAAAAGTTTCAAAGTTTTACCTACGGACGTTTGTCCGTAGCTATTAACAGGGCTCGTTCCAAAATCCTCCTTGAGCCATATAAATGACATCTAATGCCATGGTTGGACTCGTCTCATCCTCTTGAACATGGTGGTACCATTCATGAAAGCTAATTTCACCTGTAAACAAAAACCCTAATTCGAAGCTACAAAACCTAGCCATGGTGAAATCTCGCGCAGGACATATAAATGAAATTAAACGATGCATAAAGCTTGCAAATGTTCCATGGATCAAGAATCTATGATTAATTCATCCTAACAATGCCTAAATCATTCTAACCGAATTCAAAATTTCATGGATATCGTGATGGACTTACAGAGCTTTTTAGGACTGGAAAGGCTTGGCTCTTGATTGCTTTCGCTTGCTGGGAGTCTCAGAAAGTGATTGGGATAGCTAGAAGGCTTTGAGGATGCCTGGAACATTGAATTCGATCTTCCACTTTTTCTTGATTTTTCAAGTTTTTGTTCTCCTTGCTGCGCCTGTTTCTAACCTACTTTTTGGTCTGCACACCTTCTATATGTATCAAGGAATTGATTAGGGTTGATAGGCTGTACTCAATCTTCTTCCATTATTGAATTTGATTGTGATTTGATCCTCTTGAATATCATTCCAAAACTGGCCTAAACTCAATCTTTTTGTCCACCCTATTGTTAGAACATAGTTTGATTCTACAACCCTTAATTAGAGTTTTGAGGATAACAAAATACAAAGAATAAATAAATTGTAAGATTTATATATAAGACAAATATGCTTCTTAAATTGTGTTTTGTATATACAGAAGTTCTGATGGAATCAGCATCAGAATCATTAGAAGATCAATAATATGTCAGCATCAGAAGATCAGTAACATGTGCTATACGCTGAAGCTACCAGATCATACGCTGAAGCTTGATGACCAGAATCTGCACATAAAACACTCTGACTCTGATCAAAGATCTTTACCAAGTCATCAACACTCAGAAGCGTCAGCATAAGTTAAAGCAAAGAAGACTCTGAAGCGTTACTAAGTATTCAAGACAGATTAATTACCAACGACTTTATTCAGACATAATCTTCTCAAATAGGAAAGTGCGTTATTATCATTGAAATGGCTTTATGGTCAACGTATATCTACCTTGGCTATATAAACAAGTCTGTGTGAGAAAAAGACTACGCCTATCACACGCATACACTCATACATTTTGCTAAGCTTCAAAACCACGCTTACTCAAACGCATTAGCAATTCAGTTTTCATTCCAAGCTTAAATTGTGTATTATCACAGTTGTGATATACTGTTTTATTAGAAAACATTAAACACATTATTGTTCAATTATTTGTAAAGAGATTTCCTTGAGATAAACCGGTCTGTGGTTATACTCAAGAAGGCTTTAACAGTTGTTAAAGTAGTTGTGTAATCCTTTGAATATAGTGGATTAAGACCTCATTGGAGAGAGGCGAAATCACCTTGACGGGTGGACTGGAGTAGTTTGAGATCAAACGAACCAGGATAAAAATACAGTGTTGTCTAAGCATTTGATTTAAGTTTTAGAATTCAACCCCCCTTCTTGTGTTTTTCAAATCTTCACCTAATGCCTTGCACGAGTTTGATTTGATTCTAGCTGTAATTGAAACCTGAAACAAGCACAAAATCTTTTGTTTTCATTATTTTGGATTTTATATGATTTGTTTTGATTTAAATTGAATTAATTCAAATAAAAATCAAAATAAATAATAAAAACATTATAAGGACAAGTGACAAGGGCTAGAGCTCGTGGACTATGTTGCCAACTCAAAACAAGTGAAAAAGATTGGGCCCATTTGGCTAAAATTGAAGTTTTAGGGATAGTTGACTTTTGGCAATTTTGCAAAAAGGGTCAACTTCACCAATTCATAACTTCCGCAATTTTGACTCTTTGAAGGTGTTCTTAGACTTTTTAGAAAGATTTAGATGTCCTCTAAGAAACTCTTTTGGTCTCATCTCAATTTGATATTCCATGCTTATGTATGAAGCTTTGACAAAAAAGGTGTTTTTGTTGACTTTTTAAAATGAATTATAATGTCCAAATTCATAACTTCTTGTGGGTGCATATTTTGAACTTAGGAGATGAAGATGGATTGTAGGTAATTGCATCCTCTTCAGAATGAGCTTTTGATGGGTCATTTATCATAAAGTATGAGAAAGTTATGCTTGGTCAAAGTTGAGTTGACTTTTCCAACAAAACCCTAATTTAACAACTTTTGAGTCTTGATGAATCATGAGAAATCCTTGATGAATCATGATCAACCCTTTATCAAATTATGAAATATACTTAAAAATAAGGATGTTGACCAAAAATCTTGAAGTTTGACTATATGTGGGCCACAGTTGACTTTTGCCCTAGCACAGTCGATTTTCAGGCCTTTGAGCAATTGACTGAGCAAACTTCCTCTATAGGGCTTGAAACTTGACATGGATGATCTTGAGAAAATATTAGGACATTTATGAGCATTTGGTATCCCTTGGACTCAAGTATCTTAATGTAACATGAAACCCTAATTTGAGGTAGACTGTTTTAGGAGAGAGCTTGTCTGGCCAACCCTTGGACTACCTTGAGTAACTTGAGGATCTTTCTTGAAATGTTTTGAGAAAGATGGGAGGGAAAATTTTGGGGTACAACAGCTGCCCCTGTTCAATATTCTTAAACTTGAGGATGTAGATTGGCTTTCGTGCCTTTCGTGATCCGAAGGTGGAAGATGATTGAACACTAAAGTGCCCAGAAATTTGCACTCGCATGAAGTGGTGTCCGTCTTGCGATATCAGGAATGGGATTAAAGATTCCATTTGGAAATTGCTGACGGGAGATGGTCTTAAAGATGCCATCCGAAGGAGTGTCGATCACATAAGAGATTCCTTAGGGAGAGCTTGTATACCTGTCGTTGAGGAAGATTCCACTAGGGAAGGCTGATCTTTGTTTGAGAAAAGTAGAATTTTAGGAGCTTCATCATCTGTTATTTTGTTGGTGAGTCGTCTCTGTTTGAATTTTAGGATCTTCGGTCATCCGTATTCTA
Source organism: Vicia faba (assembly GCA_948472305.1). Lineage (NCBI taxonomy): Eukaryota > Viridiplantae > Streptophyta > Magnoliopsida > Fabales > Fabaceae > Vicia > Vicia faba. The sequence goes on from OX451737.1 coordinate 1,057,404,109, forward strand.
CTGAGGAATCATCTCTGTTGAATTTTAGGAACGTCGGTCGTCCGTATTCTACTGAGGAATCATCTATGTTGAATTTTAGGAATTTCAATCGTCCGTATTCGACTGAGGAATCATCTTTGTTGAATTTTAGGAACTTCATTCGTCCGTATTCAACTGAGGAAACATCTCTATTGAAGAGGAAAATTTGAATTTTAGGAGCTTCGGTCGTCCGTATTCAACTGGGGAATCATCTCTATTGAATTTTAGGAACTTCGATCGTCTGTATTCGACTGAGGAATCATATCTGTTGAATTTTAGGAACTTCGATCGTCCGTATTCGACTGAGGAAATATCTCTGTTGAATTTTAGGAACTTCGTTCGTCCGTATTCGACTGAGGAATCATATCTGTTGAATTTTAGGAACTTCGATCGTTCGTATTCAACTGAGGAAACATCTCTGTTGAATTTTAGGAACTTCGATTGTCCGTATTCGACTGAGGAATCATCTCTGTTTGAATTTTAGGAACTTCGATTATCTGTATTCAACTGAGGAATCATCTCTATTGAATTTTAGGAACTTCGATCGTCCGTATTCGGCTGAGGAATCATCTCTGTTGAATTTTAGGAACTTCGATCATCCTTATTCAACTGAGGTAACATCTCTGTTGAAGAGGAAAGTTGAATTTTAGGAGCTTCGGTCGTCCCTATTCATCTGGGGAATCATCTCCGTTGACATTTAGGAACTTCGGTCGTCCGTTATTCAACTGAGGTAAAGGCTTCATTGCTTGAATTTTGTGAGAATTTGATTGTACCCTTCCTGAAAGGTAAAGGTTAGTTGTATGTAGTGCATGATATGTATCAAGCAATGATGTTCTCAAATTAAATGAGATTGTGTTTGTATGATGCGTATATGCATGTGTCATGATGTATGGAAATGTGATGTTTTTAGCTGGGGAAAACAAATCCCGGATTACTGCTGGAGAAAAGAGTTCAATTCTTCATTTCCGCTAGAGATAGTGAATGAAGACGATTGTGAGAATAAACCTGCAGGAGAGGGTAACTCCGTTTGGGAATAAACTGACGAGGAAATAACTTTGTGGGGAGGACATATTCTGCTAGAGGACCTGTTGATTTGGAGAAATAATCTCAACTGGGGATGAGTCATCACTGCCGGCGATGATAAACTCTGTTGGGGATTGAATTTCTGTTTTATAAAAGGAATGAACTCCGCTGGGGATGATTTTCCAGTTGCGATTTCGCTGGGAATAACCTTTTAGGCTTTACTGGGGACAGTCTTCCAGAGTATCTGGGGATAATTCTCCAAACTCCACTGGGGATAATTTTTCAATGCTGGTGATAGATAAACTCTGCTTGGGGGAGAATATCAATGACTCATTCGCGGTTGCGAGCCTTAGTTGGGGAGAGTTAACACCACTGCTTTCTCCTTACTCTGCAGGGAGCGAATGTTCTTTTAATCGTTTTCTCCAACTAGGTCTATCCCTATACCTGGTGGATAGAGCAACTGTATGGTTCAGACATTTCTTATTTGCCCCTGTTCCTGATATTACGAGTAATCATCTTTTGTTTCGTATGTAAATATTTATGAACATCAATTATTGTCAAATGCATATATAAAAAATGAACATTGGACGTTCTTGTAAAACAAAACAGAAAAAAGAAAAACCATTTGAAATTTATTTGTGAAAATGAATTGTATTGACTTTGAAGTTTGGCATGTAAATAGGCGTTTTTGTACAAGAGGTTGACGTCCTCGTAAGAGAACGCCGCCGAACAATAGAGTTTATACAATTTGTGAAAAACAAAGAAAAACAGCTTATGTGAATAATCCCACTGGGTTCCAACTCTGCTATTTCCTTTATATCCTCGAGCGTCTCAGCACTTTGCTACTTAGTTGAAGGTAGATCAGATTGTTTGGCGCCGTTCGAGCTTGATAGTCAATACCGAAGTCTGGTTGCAAGGTAATCCAATGAGACATAGTGTTACGCTTCAATCCCTAATTTTTTCCTGGACCTCCCTTTCGGGTTTTCAGTCCACCGGGATACCCTTTTTTGCCCAAGCCGCCATTTCAGGTTTTCGACTTGCCGGGTGTACAGATTTTTTTCATTTTCATCCCTTATTTTTTCCCGAACCCTTTTGGTTCGCCGGGAAGCCCTTATTTTTTCCTAGGTCAGTCAACCTAACGGGTCTTTGATTATGCATAGTATTTTTTCACTATGTCTGCATTGAAGGGGTGAGGAAGGTCGTCACCATCCATGGTGGTTAGACTCATAGCTCCTCCTAAAAAAATGTTCTTAACCACAAATGGCCCTTTGTACGTAGGGGTCCATTTTCCCCTGGGATCACCTTGTGGTAGGATGATGCGTTTGATCACCAGATCCCCAACTTGATACTCTTGCCGTCTGACTTTCTTGTTAAATGCCTTGATCATCCGTTTTTGATACGTCTGACCATGAAAAATAGCAGTAAGTCTCTTTTTGTCGATTAAGTTCAGCTGATCAAGCCGGGTCTGGATCCAGTCATCTTCACTCAAACCTGCATCCTTCATAATCCGAAGAGAGGGTATCTGAACTTCAATGGGCAAGAATGCCTCCATGCCATATACCAAGGAATAGGGTGTTGCCCCTGTTGACGTCCGCGCTGAGGTGCGGTACCCATGAAGAGCAAATGGTAACATCTCGTTCCAATCTTTGTATGTCACCATCATCTTCTCAACAATCTTTTTGATATTCTTATTAGCCGCTTCCACAACCCCATTCATCTTCGGTCGGTAAGGAGAAGAATTGTGATGTTGTATCTTGAACTGTTTGCAGAGTTCGGTAATCATCGTATTGTTGAGATTTGTACCGTTGTCCGTAATGATCCTCTTCAGTACACCATATCGACAGATCAGATTATGCCGAATAAATCGTGCCATGACATTCTTGGTTACAGTAGCAAAGGAAGCTGCTTCAACCCATTTTGTAAAGTAATCAATAGCTACCAGGATGAAACGATGCCCGTTGGATGCAGTAGGTCTGATCTCACCAATCATATCGATGCCCCACATTGCGAAAGGCCAAGGAGCTGTCAAGACGTTCAGAGGTACTGGAGGTATGTGCACCTTATCAGCATAGACTTGGCACTTATGATAGGTTCTAGAATGCTGATAACAGTCAGCTTCCACGGTGGACCAATAATATCCTGCCCATAGGATTTTCTTTGCCATGGTGTGTCCACTGGAATGGGTCCCGAAAGTACCTTCATGTAACTCTACCATAATTCTTTCTGCTTCATACTTATCCACACAACGCAGTAAGATTGAATTATGATTACGCTTGTAAAGGATACCATTACTGATGAAGAACTTTGCCGCGAACCTCCTCAGAAACTTCTTATCATTAATAGATGCACCCTCGGGGTATTCCTGAGCCTCAAGATACCTCTTTACCTCGTGAAACCAAGGTTTTTCTGTTACCTCTTCAGTCTCAATGTCACAACAATGTGCAGGTTCGTTCAACCTCTCAATGGTAATCTGGGGCACCTCATTATCCCACCTGACTTTGAACATAGAAGACATCGTAGCTAGCGCGTCCGCTAACTGATTCTCCTCTCTAGGGAAGTGTTCAAAGGTTATCTCCCTGAAGTGCGGAAGCAACGTCAACACATACTCCTTGTAAGGAATAAGATTTGGGTGTTTCATATCCCACTCGCCTTTGATCTGACTGATCACGAGAGCGGAATCTCCGAACACACTCAGAAACTTTATCCTTAGGTCAATGGCTGCTCGAAGACCCATAATGCATGCTTCATACTCCACCATGTTGTTGGTGCAGTTAAAACATAATCGGGCGGTGAACGGAGTATGACAGCCTTCAGGAGATATGATCACGGCGCCAATGCCATTACCCAAAGCGTTTGAAGCTCCATCGAAATACATAGACCATCGGGATCCTTCCTCGGGTCCTTCATCCGGTCCAGGTGTTTCACAGTCAGTCACCAACATGACGTTCTCATCCGTGAATTCAAAGTTCATAGACTGTTAATTGTCCACTGCCTGATGTGCCAAATGATCTGCCAACACACTCCCCTTAATTGCCTTTTGGGTCGTGTATTGGATGTCGTATGCAGTCAAGATCGTCTGCCATCTCGCTATTCTTCCGGACAAGGCAGGCTTCTCGAAAATATACTTGATTGGATCCATCTTTGATATCAATAGAGTAGTGTGAGTCAGCATATACTGTCTCAGCCGGCGAGCAGCCCATGCCAAAGCGTAACAAGTTTTCTCAAACAACGAGTATCGGGTCTCGCAGTCGGTAAACTTTTTGCTAAGGTAGTAAATAGCATGCTCTTTTCGGCCAGACTCGTCATGCTGCCCCAGCACGCACCCCATTGAATTGTCGAGTACTGTTAAGTATAAGATCAAAGGTCTCCCTTCAACTGGAGGCATCAGAATAGGTGGCTCTTGGAGATATTCTTTGATCCTTTCGAAAGCGGACTGAAATTCATCGTTCCATCTTACCACTTGATCTTTCTCCAGTAGCTTGAAGATTGGTTCACAAGTAGCAGTCAAGTGTGAGATGAATCGGGCAATGTAATTCAACCGTCCTAAAAAGCCTCTGACTTATTTTTCTGTTCGAGGAGCTGGCATTTCCTATATAGCCTTCACCTTTGTAGGATCCACTTGAATACCTTTATCACTAACGACGAAACCCAATAGCTTACCTGACCTCACTCCGAAGGTGCACTTGTTCGGGTTTAGCCTCAGTCTGTACAACTTCAACCTGTCAAATAACTTCTGAAGATGGTCAATATGTTCTTCTTCAGTCTAGGACCTTGCAATCATGTCATCAACGTATACCTCAATATCATGATGAATCTCGTCGTGGAACAAAGCAACCATGGCGCGCTGATACGTTGCCCCAGCATTCTGTAATCCGAACGGCATGACTTTGTAGCCAAAGGTACCCCATTGAGTAACAAAGGTTGTCTTTTCCATATCCTCGAGAGCCATCTTAATCTGATTGTAACCAAAGAAACCATCCATAAAGGAGAAGACCTTATGCTGTGCGGTGTTGTCAACCAGAACGTCGATATGAGGCAGAGGGAAATCATCCTTGGGGCTCACCCTATTCAGATCCCTATAGTCTACACACATCCGTACTTTACCATCTTTCTTCGGCACTGGGACCACGTTGGCCACCCACTGCGGGTAAGAAGTAACAGCTAGAAAACCGGCATCAAACTGTTTCATAACCTTAGCCTTAATTTTCTCAGACATCTCCGGGCGCATTCAGCGAACTTTCTGTTTCACTGGAGGACAGTCTTCTTTAGTTGGCAAGCGGTGAACCACAATATCGGTATCCAACCCAGGCATATCTTCATAAGACCAGGCAAAGATCTCAACATAGTCACGCAACATCTGTATTAACCGTTGCTTGACGCTAGGCTCTAGATTTAAACCGATCTTGACCTCTTTATTATCTTCCTTTGTACCCAGATTTACTGTTTCCACTGGCTCTTCATGCAACTGTTTGGCCCTCTCTTCCTGAAGTAACAATCTAGCAAGTTCCCCAGGCACTTCACAATCATCCTCACCTTCGTCCTCGGCTTGGTTGATCAGACTTTCGAAGTCATAACTGGTAGTAGCAGAGTCGTTATCAGTGGGATCCAGAGTGGATGTAGACTTGTATATGTGAGTGTGTGTAAGACAAATAACTATTTTGCAAGATAGAAAAGAGAAACAAGGAGCGCAAAATTTGTAATGCAAGAAAGACGTCCAATGCTTTTATTGATGATATATGGAAATGACACATAATAAGCCCTCACAAACAAAGCCACGGTGTCTCGGGCAAGGAACCGGACCGTAAAGTTTAAAATTGTTTGTTACAAACTCGAAACAAAAGTCTTATTACTGTGTAATAAAAGAAATGGGAACGAAGTCCTTTACCGTCCAATTGCTTAATCCACCATCGAAAGTCGGGTAAATCCAGCTGTCGAAATCTGACTCTTCATCATCATCTTCAATCGCATTCACTTCCGGATTACTGATACGCAGGGGAGGTCTTCCAATCCGCGCACACCGAACAGCCCTTTGAACTTCTGCAGTAAAACCCAAACCGAACTTGTCAGTCTTGTGTGCAAAGTCAGGGAGTTGGCCCCAATTCACACACCCACCTTTTTCAATAACAACCCAGGCATCCTTGAGGGAAGCCATCTTCATTGGAGGATCTTCAGCAACAGTTTCAATCGACGCCAGAGTCTGGGGGACTTCTTCAAAGTTTTGACACGAGTTTTCAATGAACTCCCCGTCCATCTCCACATACCGAAAAGAGTTGATGTGGCTTACCATGTACTCCTCTTCTCCTTGTACTGTAATGATTTTCCCTTTCACTGGGTATTTCAACATCTGGTGGAGCGTAGAAGTTACTGCCCCAGCTTTATGGATCCACGGGCGACCCAGCAAACAAGAATAAGATGGTCGAATGTCCATCACATAGAATGTAGACGCGAAAGTCCGGGAACCAACCTTAACAAGAACATCCACTTCTCCATGTACCATCCTTTTGGACCCGTCAAAGGCCTTAACCACAATATTACTTGGCTTCAGAACCAACCCTTCACAGTCCAACCGGTCTAACGCTTTCTTGGGTAAAACATTTAATGAGGACCCAGCATCCACCAGCACGTGGGCCAAAGTATTGCCCCTGCACTTGATTGAAACATGCAGAGCGTCATTGTGATTCTTTCCTTTGGCATTCAGATCTGCGTCGGAGAAACCCAACCCATTGTCAATGGTTAAAGTATCCACACAGTCTTTGAACTGATCAGCAGATGTTTCCTGCGGCACATGCGCAGTTTTCAGGAAAGCAATCAGAGCCTTAGCATAGGCTTCTGAGCACAGCAATAAAGAAAACATAGAGATCTTTGACGGGGTTTGCCCCAGCTGTTCGACTATGTTGTAGTCGCTTTTCTTGATGATCTTCAAAATGTCCTCTATCTCCTTCCTAGATGTTTCAACAGTAATCTTCTTCGGTGCCTCTATCTGGGCAGGCCTACCGGTGATCCCTTTGCCCCAAGTGTCAGATGACTCGGCGACGAGGGTAATGATTGGAACACGGACAAGGACAGTAGCAGATGTACTAGTAGGTGAAATAGCAGCAGGCTTCTGAATAGTTGGTGGGGAGATCTCAGGAGAGAAAAGTCTTTCGCTGCGGGTGACCTTGCTAGACCCAACAATATTTCTTACATCAGTATCAGCCTCTTCAACCTTCAAGTCTTGTTTAATCCCATGATAATACACATCGGCCCCATAGTGCCACGAGACAGCCTTATCCGACGTGTAAGGGATAGGTCCAAGAATAGTAATGATCAATGGAGCAACTCTCGGAACATATAATTCTAATAGGATTTCTCGAGGAAGCCTTGGAAGAATTGGCGGAAATGGTGATTATGGGAACATCTTCAACAGGAATCAATGGAACCAAAGTTTTCTCGAACAAGATCTCTTTGTTGTCCATCAGGCGCTGAACACCTGATTTCAACAAATGACAACCAGTAGGTAGGATGGAACATAGGTGGCAACCTTCGCCACAACCCGGAAATAAACCGGCCAATAATAAGTTCTTCTTAACGGTCAACAACGGAGTAGAAATGTCTTCCACAGAGGTTACAAACGAATCATCGTCCACAACATTTACTCTATGCTTGGGTATAGGAGCAGTCATGACATTAGGCTTTTCCGACGCTTCAAACTCGATCTCCTTAGCATCAATGAGATCCTGCACTTTCTTATTCAAAGCCCAGCAGTTGTTCGTATCATGCCCCGGGCTATCAGAGTGATAAGCACAACGGGCGTTTGGATTATACAGTGGTGATGTAGTACTGGGATTCCTTGGAGCCTCCCTCAGAGCCACCAAGTTGGTTTTCAACAGTTGCGGCAAAATTTGAGATAGGGTCATACTGAGCCGAGTATACTGTCTTTGCGGTCTCTCTACTCTTTGCTGATTGTTGCATTGTGGGGCAACAATTGGTCTTGATATTACCACCGTATTAACTACTTGGCGGCGTTCGGGTCGGTCCTGGCTCCTCGAGCTGTAAACTGCACTAGATTCCTTCTTGAAAGGCTTCTTCTCTGTACTTGACGAAGCACATTTCTGTATCTTGCAACTTTTGATACCGACCTCAACTCTTTCCCCAGTCATAATCAATTCAGTAAACCCGGACGATGAACTACCGATCAAATGATTAAAATATGGACCAGACAAAGTCCCAAGAAACATATCCACCAACTCCCTATCAGCTAGAGGGGGGTTGTACTCTTCCATCAAGATCTCTCCACTTCTGAGCGTAGTCCTTAAAACCTTCGCTCTCACCCATAGACATACCTTGAAGTTAATTACGCATGGGAGCAAAGTCGGCATTATACTGGTATTGCTTGTAAAAAGCAGCAGCAAGGTCCTCCCAGTTACGGACATTAGCTCCTTCCAGTTGATAGAACCATTCAAGTTGAGTCCCTGACAGACTATCTTGAAAGAAATGAACCCAGAGGTTCCTATCGGCAGTATACGGTTGAATCTTTCTAACATACGAGCGGAGGTGTAACTTTGGGAAAGATACCCTGTCATACTTAGCAAAGACAGGTGCTTTAAACTTGTGTGGGATCACCACCCCAGATGCCAAAACCAAATCTCCAAAGTCCAACCCAGGTATCTTCTGGATCTCCATTGCGCTCAACCGGTCTTCGAGTTGCTTATACCTATCCTCGGTAGGAGGATACTGGTCTTCGTCAAAGTCAGTGTCATTGTCAGAAACCACAGGGCTAGGACCCTTCCTTTCTTATTGATTCTCTCCCCCTCCAGATGAGTGAGATAAATCAGCTTCTCGTCTCAACCTATTCCCAAATCTGTGACCCATATTCAGGAGGACCACCTTCTTCTTCTTCTTCTTCTTCTTCTTCTTCTTGTCCTTCAAGATAAGAGTCTTCAGATCTTGTTGACTGTTGGCCAAGTTCAAGAACATCTCCTGGAACTGAGCATTCTGAGCTTGCAGAGCCTTAATAGCTTGATCAGTAGGTGTTTCAGAAGATATGTTGTGCTGAAATAAACAGCGAAGAAGATAAGAAACTTGTAAGGGTACCTGTGATGAAGTGCATGGGAATGGAATGCGTATGCAATGATTTCAAAGACTTTTGGAGATTCAAATTTGTAAACCAAAATAAAACACACTTTATTAGATTAAAACTTGAAGCAATGTTTAACAAATGCCTTTAAGGCGTTACAAAAGAAATACTGAAGAGCAAATCTAAACTAGAAACAATAAAAGACATCAGAATTCCCATGGTCGTTTTCCTTTCGTGCTGACATAATCGTTGATTGTCCTCTCAGTCTCCAGCTGCCTTGTAAGCTTCAGGATCATCTGTTCCTGCTCATGATACTTCTCTCTGTAAGTATCCCTTTCTTCCCTTAACTGGATCCAAGATCTCTTCAATGCCCCAATATCAGTAGGCATGTATGGATGGAAGACCGTATAGGAACCCCTTCTTCATCAGTATGCTCTACAATCACCGGCAAAATGGCTTCATATGGCATCCCTAGCTTTTGAGCACATGCTCGAACCCACTGGAGATACTGTTGCATCGGGAGAGAAGTCTTCATTCCTAGCTCATGTGGATCAGACCTGTTAACCCTGTCCCAGGCTCGTATAAACCTGCAGCGATGTCCCTCAACATCCACCTGGAAGTCAAAGACAATGTCTGGAAGCAGCAACTCATGAGGACCGTCCCTTCAAGCTCGTCCAAACTGTCGTAAGGCCAAACAAGGATTATAGGTTATTCCTCCTCTAATTCCCAGCAATGGAACATTGGGGTATTCCCCACAGCGATCAATGACAGCTACATTTTCCATATCTTTAGTACTCCAAAGGATGTCCGTATGAGCAAGGGACATGATTCTGTAAGCCCAACCCATACCTTCCTTATTCTTCAATACAGATTTGGGGAGGTGAGAAATAAACCACCTCGCCAGCAGCGATGCACAACACATAAGGGTTCCTCTCCTCCGAACAGTACGGGTATAAAGAGCATGCAGAATATCACCTAAGAGAGTAGGCACTGGGTTACGGGACATGAAGATCTTGATCGGGTTCACATCGACAAAAGAATCTGAATTTGGGAACAGAACCAAGCCATAGATGAGGAGAGCCAGAATGTCTTCAAATGCTTGAAAGTCCAAACTATCCCAGAACTGTTGAGCTTGATCAATCAAGAACTTAGCCAAGAAACCTTTAATCCCACTCCGAATCTCCCAGTTAGATACTACATCAGCCTTTGTTAGATGTAGAGCTGAAGCAATATCATCTGGCTTAGGAGCTATCTCCAAACATGTAAAGGGTGTCTGCTCTAGAATAGATATGCCAAGTAAATCAGAGAACTCCTCTAAAGTAGGGACTAGCTGATAGTCCGGGAAGGTGAAACAGTGATGCAACGGGTCAAAGAACTGGAACAGGACACTCATCATTTGCTCATCCAACTTGGAAGTGACCAGGATGAGGAGATGACCATGTCTTCTAACAAAGGAAGAAGTATCAGGAACCTTTGAAACCAACTCTCTAAGCTGAGCAGGGATTTGCACGAAGTTGATCCGAATGGTATTTCTGTGCATAGATGCCATGATATGCAAAACAGAACAAAGATGAATCCCCTCGGTCTTTGAAATGGTTAGTCTAATGAAATATGCATGCTATGTCATGATGCATGATGTCATGATAAAAACACACAACAGGAATCACAGATAGTAAACATGGTAAGGGCAAACAAGTCACACAATAGCCCTTAAATTTCAGGCTGGCATGGAGTTTAGGTATTACCCTCTTTCAGTTTAGTTGGTTCAACCTGTCCTAATAATAGTAATCGGGTTCTAGAGGTTCTCAATATCACTGACCATCTTCGATCGGTCATAATTCCAGTTTAGCAATCTTTTCTTGTGGCCGAAATCATCGCGAGAGTATGGTCTCAATGAGTGTAGCATTCTTCTACTTTTCTATGGCCAAGTTGGTCAATTATAGGTTCTAAGGTCATTTGATGCTTAATGACCCATTAGCAGCCTCATACTCTCCTTGTTGCTCCACAAGGGATATTAGTACCAACTAATATGTCACACCAATGTAGCTACTGCTTCAACTGTATCGGTCTACGCCGTACAGTTCCCTCATAGTCTATTTCTACTTACCTAAAGGGTATCCCCAGATCCGGGTTAGGATCTATAGTAACTCCGATACAAAGCCAACAAAGATAAAGCAAACAAATCAAACAATTGAAAACAATATGATGAACTAATCCTAAGGTACACCCCACTTATTAACTCCCCAGCAGAGTCTCCAGTTCTGTGATACGGTGGCCAGAACCGGGACGTGTTTCCCTATTTTTAAAGGAATTTGCTGGTTTGTGTTTTGTATTTGTTTTCACAAAATGTCGCGGTAAGCAAGAGTTGCCACCGAATTTTATTTTATTCAACAAGGAAAGGAAAAAAGCACAGAAAAATTCCTTTTTCGAGATATTTCTGAGTACGGGGGGTAGATTATAGAAAGGGAAGGTATTAGCACCCTTTCTATCCGTAGTTATCTACGAGCTCTTAGGTACTTGCTCATCATTTTCAAAATTGTTTTCTTTGTGTTTGCGTGATTTGAAAAGCTTTTGTTTTGACTTTGATTTAACTCTTGCTTCTGTCTTCAAGAGTGTAATGAAGTGTTTTGAAAACTTTGTTTGTAAAGGAGTGTAAGTGTGAAAAATTTTGTTTGGATTGAGCAAGTACTTAAGAACTATTCTACCTACTTGAAAAAAATAATCGTTCTATGTTCGTTTCCTTTAGACAGTGCTATCCCACTATTAGTGAGTAGGTAGCATCGTCGTTGGAGTTTTAAGGGTCAATTCGAAAGGGACGTACGGTCACTAAAGTAATGTTAGGACGTCTTAGTAGTAACCCTAACGTCTTAGATCAATTATCTGAGGCAACAATATCCGAGGCAACCATTCCGAGGAAACTTTGATCTTTGGACAAAAGGACGACCACTAAAACATCCTATACTCAATGACCGTTTACCGAAGGAAACCAAGTGGGAGTGTACCCTAGGAGTGCGCATGATTTGATTTCAGATTATTTATCTTTGCACATTTAGGGTGATCTAACTATTTTCAATTTGATCATACATTCTTGTCATGCAGCCTATTATCATACATCTAACAGTTAATAGTTTGCGGAATTTAAAATGCGAAAATTAAACTACGCTATTACAAGGCTTTGGGTATTTACATAGCCAAAAACAAACCCTTTGGAAAATAAAGCGATAAAATAAAATAAATGTCCTAATTAAACTATTACAAACTATAGGCAGTTACATCAATATATAAAAATGAAGCGCGCGATGATAATTAGATTGACGAGAAATTAGGGTTTTGACCCTCCTAATCAAAAGAACAATGTTTTTGTTGTTTTTAATATATTTTTAAAGAAAAGAATTAAGTTTTCTAAATTAAATACAAAAATTAATTAGTGATTAAATTAATTAGTAAAAATAATTACATGGCCTATTTTTGGTTTTTGTTATTTTGAAGATAAGAAGAAAAATTAAATTTGGAATAAAAACCTAATTATTCTAATTATTTTTAATTATGTACAAAAAGAATTAAAATTATCTAAATTAACAAACCTAATTAAATTAATTAATTTTTTAATAAAAATAAATATCTTAAATTTAATTGGATAGAAAAATATTTTTTATGATTTTGATAAAAAGGAATTATTTAATTGGTTAGTAAATAAATAAATAAATTAAAAGAAATAAAATAAAATAAAGTAGAGAAAGAAATTGGGCCTGGATAGTATTTTTGGGGGGTGCAAAGAGCCAGATCTGGGCCCATTTGAGTGAGGTCCACGTTGACCTTCAGGATTTGATGCTATGCGTTTGACCAGGCTTATGATGTACCCTCATGGATGGCCCTTGGATCTGGCCATCTGACATTTGGCTGGCTGGATTGTGAGGACATATGGTAATCCTTTGGCTTGTGAACGCGCTGGATAACCTGAAAGAAATTAAGAAAAATACCAAATGTTGGAGGCAGGGGTCAAACCCCTGACCTCAAGCCTCATAATGCCTTAAACGTTTGCCTGGCTACCGCTGGGCCAATTGCTTCTGTTTGTTATAATAATACAAAACAATAAACAAATATTAAAAGGGCACGTAAATTAATTCAGCGCGCGAAATTTGAACAAGCCAATGGAGGGGTGCCAACTGGTCATCTTCTTCCTCTCTCTGTGGGTAAAAGTTTCAAACTTTTACCTACGGACGTTTGTCCGTAGCTATTGACAGGGCTCGTTCAAAAATCCTCCTTGAGCCATATAAATGACATCTAATGCCATGGTTGGACTCGTCTCATCCTCCTGAACATGGTGGTACCATTCATGAAAGCTAATTTCACCTGTAAACAAAAACCCTAATTCGAAGCTACAAAACCTAGCCATGGTGAAATCTTGCGCATGACATATAAATGAAATTAAACGATGCAGAAAGCTTGCAAATGTTCCATGGATCAATAATCTATGATTAATTCATCCTAACAATGCCTAAATCATGCTATCCGAATTCAAAATTTCATGGATATCGTGATGGACTTACAGAGCTTTTTAGGACTGGAAAGGCTTGGCTCTTGATTGCTTTCCCTTGCTGGGAGTCTCAGGAAGTGATTGGGATAGTTGGAAGGCTTTGAGGATGCCTGGAACACTGAATTCGATCTTCCACTTTTTCTTGATTTTTCAAGTTTTTGTTCTCCTTGATGCGCCTGTTTTTAACCTAGTTTTTGGTCTGCACACCTTCTATATGTATCAAGGAATGAATTAGGGTTGATAGGCTGTACTCAATCTTCTTCCATTATTGAATTTGATTATGATTTGATCCTCTTGAATATCATTCCAAAATTGGCCTAAACTCAATCTTTTTGTCCACCCAAATGCCTTGCACGAGTTTGATTTGATGCTAGCTGTAATTGAAACCTGAAACAAGCACAAAATCTTTTGTTTTCAATATTTTGGACTTTATATGATTTGTTTTGATTTAAATTGAATTAATTCAAATAAAAATCAAAATAAATAATAAAAACATGATAAGGACAAGTGGCAAGGGATAGAGCTCGTGGACTATGTTGCCAACTCAAAACAAGTGAAAAAGATTGGGCCCATTTGGCAAAAATTGAAGTTTTAGGGATAGTTGACTTTTGGCAATTTTGCAAAAACGGTCAACTTCACCAATGCATAACTTCCTCAATTTTGACTCTTTAAAGGTGTTCTTGGACCTTTTAGAAAGATTGAGATTTCCTCTAAGCAACCCTTTTGGTCTCATCTCAATTTGATATTCCATGCTTATGTATGAAGCTTTGACAAAAAGGTGTTTTTGTTGACTTTTCAAAATGACCTATAATGTCCAAATTCATAAATTCTTGTGGGTGCATATTTTGAACTTGGGAGCTTAAGATGTATTGTAGGTAATTGCATTATCTTCAAAATGAGCTTTGGATGGGTCATTTCTCATAAATTATGAGAAAGTTATGCTTGGTCAAATTTGAGTTGACTTTTTCTACAAAACCCTAATTTAGCAACTTTTGAGTCTTGATGAATCATGAGCAATCCTTGATGAATCATGATCAAGCCTTGATCAAATGATGAAATATACTTCAAAATGAGGATGTTGACCAAAAATATTGATGTTTGACTGTATGTGGGCCACAATTGACTTTTGCCCTAGCATAGTCGATTTTCAGGCCTTTGAGCAATTGACTGAGCAAACTTCCTCTGTAGGGCCTGAAACATGACATGGATGATCTTGAGAACATATTAGGACATTGGTGAGCATTTGAATCCCTTGGACTTAAGTATCTTGATGCAACATGAAACCCTAATTTGAGGTAGACTTCCTTAGGAGAGAGCTTATCTGGCTAACCCTTGGACTACCTTGAGCAACATGATGATCTTTCTTGAAATGTTTTGAGAAATATGGGAGGGAAAATTTTGGGGTACAACAGACGGCCAAAGAGAGGTTGAATGATAAAAATAACATGGCGAGGATTGAGGACGAATGGCTTGAAGATGGAGCAAAGAAATTTGAAGAAACAAACATTTTCCTTGTAAACAAAAGATTTGCAGCTTGTATTTCAACAATTGTAATTTATGATTTCACATGCTCTGTAGTCTGTCCCAAAAATGTAATGAACACAAAAACTTGAATGACATATTTTGAATGAATTTGTTGTATGGAAATTAAACAAATTGAATTTTGATTGAAAGTAGAAATTTCCACTTGAATGATTTGAATGCACATCTTGCTTTTATAACTTGAATTTCAAGAAGTCACAAACAACTGTTGTAACTTGTATTCCAAGAACCTTGCACCTTATCTTTCAAACTCCAATCAAACTCTTAAACAAAATAAATACTTAAGAATTTAATTCCACTTGGTTAATTCGAACCCAAAATAATGGTCATTTAAACCTTAATCTTCATATCGCGCCTGAACCAAACTTGCACTCTCGACCAGAACCCTAATTTTGATATTCAAACCACAATAACTTGTAACTTTAGCAACAAAACACGCCTTGATCGTCATGAACCCCCAAGCTTATTTCTTGTGCCCAAACTCCACAATTGTCATTTTAAACTTCAAATTCTCGAATCAGTGTCTTAGTGACTTTTAAGAAGAAAGCTTGAAATGAGAGGAGAGGAACTCCCTGAACTCTGAGCCATCTTTGAGGCAGGCGAATGAAGCATCTTTACAGAAAATAGGGATCCAAAAACCCTAGCAACTTGGCCAACAAATAGGGAAATAAACCCTAATCCAGGCTTTGATAAATTCGAGCAAGAATCAACCTTGTAATGTGATGACGAAATTCATTCCACGATCCACTAATCGAGAACCAGAAGATTTCCCTTTCACCTGATAAGAGAACTTCAAAACAAAATTTAGGCATAAATAGGGCGCAACCCTAATACCTAAAACCCAAGCGCTTGATTCCATGAGATGCAGGATATGCAAATGATTGAGATAAAATGGTGCAAATGGAATACGAAGTTCAAAGCCAGACAAAAGTAAAAAGATAGGACAAATTTGGGGTACAACAGCTGCCCCTATTTAATCGTCTTAAACCTGCATGTGAGATTGGCGTCAGCCTTTCGAAAGTTCAAGGTGGAAGATGATTAAATACCAGGACCCGAAATTTGCCCTGGAGAGATGGTGTGGGTGTCATTTATTGGTGTGAATGTCTGCTGGGGAAGGACAAACTGGTCTCCTGGTGGACTGGTCATGATGGATAAACATGGTTGAACAATGGTAGCTTGTATCGGGGTAACGATGCCAATACAAGGTTCTTAAAGGAGTGGGTGATAGAGTGACTGAAAGGATACGGTTGACAATGTAGCGGTGATTGAAGGTAGGATTCATAAGAAACTTAAAGATAACACGAGGGTAAAGCCTGTGGAAGACTCACGACCCTAAGAGAGATATAGCGAAGGTAGGATCTACGGATGATCTTCGACCTTAAAAACAAGATGAGGAGAGGGTAAAGAGAAGGTAAGATCTACGGACGATCTACGACCCAGAAAGTATAACGCGATGGTAAGATCTATGGACGATCTACGACCCTAAAAATATAACGCGATGGTAAGATCTACGGACGATCTACGACCCTAAAAATATAACGCGATGGTAAGATCTACAGACGATCTACGACCTTAAAATTAAGATGAGAAAGGGTAAAGTCTATGGACGACCTACGACCCTAAGAGAGATAAAGTGAAGGTAAGATCTATGGACGATCTACGACCCTAAAAATATAACAAGATGGTAAGATCTACGGACGATCTACGACCCTAAAAATATAATGCGATGGTAAGATCTACGGAAGATCTACGACCCTAAAATGCAAAGGTAAGATCTACGGACGATCTACGACCTTAAAAATAAGATGAGGAGAGGGTAAATTCTACGGACGACCTACGACCCTAAGGGAGATAAAGTGAAGGTAAGATCTATGGACGACCTATGACCTTAAAATGCAAAGGTAAGATCTACGGACGATCTACAACTTTAGGAAATGATAACGTGAGTATTGAGATTTGGGGAGCATGACGTACTAACACCGTGGTTTATTTTAGTTGGTAGTGTAATGACAGATGTTAACTGGGAATTATGAGGATGATATTCTTTGTGAGGATGTTTTGTTGATTTGGGATTGATCTGGCTCATGCTTCATATGCATTTGAAGTGTGACATGATGATCCATGGATATGCTATGCGTTTGAGGATGCAATGTAATATGTCGTGATGATTATTGTATTTAAAGTGCCAAAAACTCATTAGGATCTGTTGCTCGTCATCTTGAGGTACCAATATGGTCTGGTGCTTGAAATTTGAGAGAAAAGGGTTAGCCTTGTCGAGTTCACTAGGGGATTAAACCTTGCTGAGGAGGAATGACTTGATTTGAATTCCTTCACGTGTTGGACTTTTTGTGAATAACTGAAAAGAGACGTGGATCCCAATAAAATGCCCCAAGTCTCTCAGTGTGGGGGAATCGGGTGCTCGGTAGACTCTAGGGGGGCGACGAGGATGAGAGCTTTATTGAGGTGACCGTTGTAACTTGCTACCTGCACAGGAAGAACAAATGTTTGAACATCGTGGCATTCCCTTGGGATGCCTTCATATCCATGTAATGTAGTGTTTCACATATTAGCTCGTGATTATTATTGACTTATTATTTTGAATGCAATGCTTAACAAAGAATTTAAATCACGACTCGTATACGAAAAATAAAGCAAAAGAACATAACAAAGATTTTTTAATGGAAGGGCAAATTTTTATTAATGAGTTTGGCCCGTGAATGGGAATTCATACATAGAAACAACTCCTAAATGAGGAAGTTGTGGAGAAGAAAAGAAATACAACGAGTAAAATGGCAATAAGAAAATCTCGAACTTCCATTAAAACTGATATTGCTATAGTTCCCGTATCCTGGGTCGTCATAGTGTCGTGCTTCTAAAGGATAATATCTAGATTGATCCATCCCGCATTAGGAGGGTGTACGTGAAGAGTCTTCAGACTGCAGTCTCTCGCTTTTATTTTATCCCTAACTTTTGCCTGGATCGCCCTTTCGGGCTTTCAATCCACCGGGACACCCATTTTTTCCTAAGTTGCCCTTTCGGGTTTTCAACTTAGCGGGTTATTCCTTTTTTTTCGTCTTTTTTAGCCCTAACTTTTGCCTAAGCCTCCCTTTCGGGTTTTCGACTTAACGGGTCCTTTTATGCATAGTATTTTTTTGACTGAGTCTGAATTGACTGGAAGTGGAACGTCTTCCCCATCCATGTTTGTCAGGATTAGAGCACTTCCTGAGAAAGCTTTCTTCATGATGTACGGTCCCTCATAGTTGGGAGTCCACTTGCCTCTTGGATCAGTGTGGATTGGGAGAATCTTCCTTAAGACCAGGTCACCTGCGTGGAACTCGCGAGGCCGAATCTTCTTGTCAAATGCTCTCTTGAGACGCTGTTGGTATAACTGACCATGACAAATGGCTTCCAGATGCTTTTCTTCAATGAGATTGAGTTGGTCGAGTCTCGTTTGAATCCATTCAGCTTCATGAAGCTTAGTATCCATCAGAACCCTTAAGGAAGGAATCTCCACTTCGATCGGGAGTACCGCATCCATACCATAGACTAGTGAAAACGGAGTTGCCCCAGTGGAAGTACGCACCGAGGTTCGATAGCCATGCAGGGCAAAAGGCAACATCTCATGCCAATCTTTGTATGTTCTCACAATTTTATGGATGATCTTCTTTATGTTCTTGTTAGCGGCTTCAACTGCCCCATTCATCTTCGGCCGATAAGGTGATGAATTATGGTGATCGATCTTGAACTCTTCACACATTTACTTCATCATCTTGTTGTTGAGATTTGACCCGTTATCAGTGATGATCTTGTTAGGATTTCCATACCGGCATATGATCTCTCTTTTGATGGAACGAGTGACAACTTGCTTGGTCACATTTTTGTACGAAGCCGCCTCCACCCACTTGGTGAAGTAGTCAATAGCAACGAGGATAAACCTGTGTCTGTTTGAAGCGCGCGGCTCGATTCGCCCAATCATATCGATGCCCCACATTGCAAAGGGCCACGCTGAAGTCATCACAATCAAAGGAGTGGGAGGACCATGTATCCTGTTTACGTAAACCTGACATTTGTGGCACATTTTGGCATATACACAACAATCACTTTCCATCGTCATCCAGAAATAACCTGCTCGTAGGATTTTATTGGCCATGGAATGCCCACTGGCATGAGTCCCAATAGAGCCCTCGTGTATTTCTCGTATAATGGATTCTGCTTCGTGTCTATCCACGCATTTGAGCAGAACCAAATCATAGTTTCTCTTGTACAGAACGTCTCCTGACAGTAAAAACTTAGACGCCAACCTTCTAAGAGTCCGCTTATCACAAATTGTAGCACCTTCGGGGTACTCTTGCTTCTCAAGATATCTTTTGATGTTGAAGTACCACGGCCTTTCGTCTGATACATCTTCAGTTGTGAGACAATGAGTAGGGAAAATGTGTGCTGGCTCCTTGTAACGACAAATCCTTATACTGGGTGCATGATTCGGGTAATTGACTTTGAACATTGCTGCTAAAGTGGCCAGAGCGTCTGCCAGTTGATTTGCTTCTCTAGGAATGTGCTCAAAGGTGACCTCATCGATAGCAGGCAACAACTCTAATATGTAATCCCGGTATGGAACTAAATTAGGGTGTCGTGTATCCCAATCACCCCGTACTTGATGTATCACTAAGGCAGAGTCCCCATAAACTTCAAGAATCTTGATCTTCAAATTAATGGCTGCTTCAAGGCCCATCACACAAGCTTCGTATTCAGTGACATTATTCGTGCAATCAAAACATAATCTGGCAGTGAAAGGTATATGAGTGTTGCATGGAGAGGTCAGAAATGCCCCAATGCCATGACCCATAGCATTTGACGCGCCATCGAACATGAGAGTCCATCGCTCCCCTGGTTCAGGTCCTTCATTATCATCAAGTTTCATAATATCCTCGTCTGGAAAATCGAACTTCATGGGATGATATTCTTCCAATGGTTGGTGAGCGAGATGATCAGCAAGAATGCTACCTTTGATATCCTTTTGTGTGACGTACTGGATGTCATACTCAGACAAAAGCATTTGCCACCGAGCCAATCTACCTGTAAGTGCTGGTTTTTCGAAGATGTACTTTATCGGATCCATCTTAGATATCAGAAGTGTAGAATGTGTCAACATATACTGCCTTAAACGTCGAGCTGCCCACGTAAGAGCACAACAAGTCTTCTCAAGTAAGGAATACCTTGATTCACAATCAGTAAACTTCTTGCTCAGGTAATAAATGGCGTGTTCTTTTCGTCCAGTATCATCATGTTGTCCGAGCACACAACCCATAGATCCTTCAAGCACAGTCAAATACATAATGAGAGGTCTCCCGGGAACTGGTGGTATGAGTATTGGTGGTTCTTAAAGATACTGCTTAATCTTATCGAAAGCTTCTTGACAATTCTCATCCCAACGGACATCCTGATTCTTGCATAACAATTTAAAGATGGGCTCACAGGTAGCAGTAAGATGGGAAATGAACCTGGTTATGTAATTCAACCTTCCAAGGAAACCTCGTACTTCCTTTTCATTTTTCGGCGCCGGCATATCTTGTATTGCTTTTACTTTGACTGGATCTACTTCAATTCCTCGTTGGCTCACGATGAAACCAAGTAACTTGCCCGATCGAACCCCAAAGGTGCATTTGTTGGGATTAAGCCTTAACCTGAACTTTCGTAAACGATCAAACAACTTCTGCAAATGGACTAAGTGTTCTTCCTCAGTCCGTGACTTCGTGATCATGTCGTCCACATACACCTCGACCTCTTTATGAATCATGTCGTGAAAGAGAGTCACCATAGCTCGCTGATATGTCGCACCAACATATTTAAGACCAAAAGGCATGACTCTATAGCAAAAGGTACCCAAAGGAGTTATGAAAGTTGTTTTATCTGTGTCTTCCGGAGCCATCTTTATCTGATTGTAGCCAGAGAACCCATCCATAAAGGAGAACACCGAAGACTGAGCAGTTTTATCAACCAATACATCAATATGAGGCAACGGGAAATCATCCTTCAGGCTTGCTCTATTCAAGTCTCGGTAGTCGACACACATGCGTACCTTACCATCCTTCTTAGGTATGGGCACAATATTAGCAATCCAAGGCGGATAGTTTATCACAGATAGGAAACCTGCTTCAAGTTGTTTCTGAACCTCTTCTTTAATCTTCAAAGCCATGTCGGGTCTGGTTCTCCTTGGCTTCTGTTTTAAAGGAGGACATTCTGGCTTGAGCGGCAATCTATGCACTACTATATCAGTGTCTAAGCCGGGCATGTCTTCGTACGACCAGGCGAAGATGTCAGCATACTCTTGAAGCAACTCAATCAACCCCTTATTTTCTTGGCTTTGCAAGGCGGACCCTATTTTGAATTCTCTCTTTACCTCTTCAGTACCGAGATTGACGACTTCTGTTTCTTCTTGATACGACTGGATGACCTTCTCTTCCTGTCTCAAAAGCCTGGCTAGTTCTTCAGGGACTTCACAATCTTCCTCACTATCTTTTTTAGCATGATCAACTGAACCCTCAAGGACATAAGGAGCCATAGCACTATCATTTACAATGGAGTCTGAGATGGATCTGCATGATCGATGATTTTATGTTTTATTTTTAGAAAGTGCAAAAGAATATGAAAATAAAAGTATTGCCATTTTAATTTTGAAAAAGTAAAAGTAAAAGAAAAGACAGGGAACAAAATTGTATGCAAAAGTGCGATTTTTCATTCAATGTTAAACGAAGATTGAAACATAAGGGGCCCCTTCTACAAGCTGTCAGTATGCCTTGGGCAGGACATACGACTTAAATGGAAACATAAAATTATACATCAAGGAAAACAACTTCAGGGATGTCCACGACAGTCCAATTGCTGAGCTTCTGGTCCGGCGCAACTTGATACATAAATCTTGAAACATCTTCATCGTCACCTTCAACATCTATGGAGAGCACTTGTCCTTCTTTGCCTACACCAGCACCGACGAACACTTCAGAAATTGGGGGCACCTGCTGTCCTTTGAGAGGAAACCAACCAGCTTGCACCGAGGATGATGGCTGATACTCAAGACCGAAACGATCTTTCTTCTCTGGAACTTCAATCAATTTTCCCCAACTATCATGGGGAGGTCTGGCTTCTATGAGGGCTTTGGCATCCTTCAAAGAGGCCATGGGTATCTCAGAATTCTTATATTCCACGATGGGGAATTTGTCAACAGTAACAATCTCCAGAGCTTGAAAGGGCAACTCCTGCACCTCGCCTTCCACTTCCACATAACGATAGGTAGTCAGATTATTAATCACTATGTCTTCTTCCCCGCAAACTATGACAACTTGGTCATTCACAATGAACTTCAGGCGTTGATGAAGAGTAGATGTCACAGCTCCTGCTACATGAATCCATGGACGACCCAAAAGGCACGTATAGGATGGACAGATGTCCATAACATAGAATGACAAATAGAAAGTGTGGGGACCAATCTTGACAAGAAAATCCACTTCTCCATCCATAGATCTTCTCGAACCATCAAACGCTCAAACATTTAGAGTGGAGGGCCTCATCATTACTCCGTCCATATTCAGCTTAAACAAAGTAGTCTTAGGCATCACATTGAGTGAAGAACCCATATCCACCAAAACTCGAGATAAAACAGTGTCCAAACACTTCATAGAAACATGCAGCGCTTTATTGTGGGCTCTGCCTTCAACTGGGAGTTCATCATCACAGAAACCCAAACAATTTCCCACAGCAATATTGGTGACGATTCCTTCAAACTGGGCCACAGAGATGTCTTGGGTAACATGAGCGGAACATAAAGTCTTCAATAAGGCGTTGTGGTGGGCCTCTGAACAAAAAAGGAGAGACAATATGGAAATCTTGGATGGTGTCTGGTTGAGTTGATCCACTACTTTGTAATCACTTCGCTTGAGAATTTTCAAAAGCTGCTCCGTTTCTTGTCCTACAGAAGGTTCAGGTTGATTATCCATCACTTGCTTTCCCCTGGCCTTAGCTAGAGCTTCACTATTAGTTTCCTTAGGAGGCGGTGGTGGAGGAGAAAAGATCCGACCACTGCGAGTCATGTTACTGGTTCCTGCAATGTTGGTAACATTCTTGTCAACAACCGGAGGACACTCATACTTCTTTCCATGAATATAGACCACATTATACTCCCATGGAACTTCCTTCGAGTTGTTGCTTGTAGGAGGAATAGGAGCTTGAATCACTGTGGGGGTAGTAGGAACCTGAATTGTTAACGGAATACTAGGGGTTGCCGAAAAGATTCTCGGATAGTAGGGGATTTCCAAGACATCAATCTCTTCTTCTCAGAATATTTTCTCTATCTGTAGGACACCTTCATCTATCAATTGTTGGATGGCCGTCTTCAAATCAGCACACTCTTCAGGTTTGGAGGAACATGTTAAGAAGAAGTCATGGAGTTCTTGTAGCACCTCATGCTTCAACAAATGTTCTCTGACAGTTTCTAAAGATATCTTAATTTCGTCAACCTTGGATACCAAAACCCGTTCATTAACTTCTTCAATAGCATTGACCGTTCCCCCTTGATGAGGAGGCATGGGATTATTTTGAATATTCAGACCAACAGGGTTGAAGTTGATGGCTTTTGCATCGATGAGGTCTTGAACTTTGCATTTGAATGCTCTACAATTTTCAATTGTATGGCCTGGGGCACCAGAATGAAATTCGCAATGAGCATTAATATCATACCCCCTAGGGAGAGGATTCGGCGGTTGACCGAGTTCGTGCAATTGAATCAATTGACTAGCAAGTAACTGTAGGAGAAGATGAGCGTAGGACATAGGAATGAGATAAAATCTTCTTTCAGGGACTCTTTGTCTTTGAGGAGCTCTCGGGCCTTGAGGTTGTTGATTCGGTTGTTGATAAGTTGTAGGAGGTGCAAATTGTTGTTATGGAACATAATGTGGTTGCAGAGCGAAAGACCGTTGTTGGGCCATCCAGGGTGCTGGAGTTGTAGCAGCATATACTTGAGGAACAAATTGGTTGGGACCTGCAGCAGGTGTAGGAAAATAAGGGAATCGGACTTGAGAAAATGTGAGAGCTCTTCCTTGGTTGATGGTGATGGCACTAGTCTCGCCCTCTTTCTTCTTGACAAAACCAGAAAACGGTTTTCTACTAATGCCTGCATTGTTGTTAACATTGTTAGGAACACCTTGAATCATTCCAGCCTTAATGCACGTCTCAACGTGTTCACCAATAATGACCATATCAGAGAAAGAAGTAGAAGTGCTACTGAGCATATGTTGGAGATAAGGGCCTCGTAGAGTACCCATAAACAGATCAATCAATTCACGATCCAAGAGAGGAGGTTGGACCCTTGCAGTCAGTTCATGCCACCTCTGAGCGTACTCTTTGAATGACTCTTCAGATTTTTGTACCATCCCTTGGAGCTGAGTACGGCTAGGAGCCATGGCAGTATTGTAATGGTAATGTTTCAAAAAAGCGTCAACAAGTTCTCCCCAAGTACTGACATGAGATCTTTCCAATTTCATATACCAATCCAACGGTACCCCGGTCAAGCTATCTTGAAAGAAGTGCATGAGTAATGGTTTGTTTTCAGCATAGGCAGCCATTTTGCGTCAATAGGAACAGAGATGAGTCCCTGGGCAAGAAGTGCCTTTGTATTTGTCAAAATCTGGGACTTTGAACTTGGGAGGAATAACTACCCCAGGCACGAGGCACATTGCAGCAGTATTGAATCCAGAAGCCTTGATACCCTCCATGGCTCTAAGTCGCTCTTCGAGAGCATGATACATTTTCGCAGTTTCAGCAACTCCGGCAGCAAGGTTCACTTGGGGTTCATCAAGATCAATAACATCATGATGATCATCAACATCATTCCTAGGAGCGCCGGTAGTAGTCTCAACATTTGCATTGTCATTCCTCCCATTAGCAGAAGTGGAGGGTGCAACAGTACTAAGCTTGGCAACACTTTGATGTAGTTCTTCTTGACCCTTGATCACGGCATGAAGGGTTTCCATAAGTTGATCCATGTGAGTACCCATGGTGTCCATATCTCAGCGGAGTGTATTCTGGTTCTCTTTGAAAAGATCCATTAGCCTTTGTTGGTTGCCTCTGGTACGGTAAGGATGTGGAGAATTCGTCTTTGCTGTTTACTGTAGTCTACGAAAAGGGACCCCAATGAGTTTTTGTTGTGAAAAATGAATGCATGGTAGTATGGATGAATGCTTTATATTCATTTCTGAGGAGACTCAAAGACTCGTCTATCTTTTAAAATTTCCCTTTTTTGAAAAGCTATATCAACAAGACTGGTCTTTGGATTTCCCTAGATATGAGATATATATACATGATGATATGATGTCATGGTATGTTATGGCATGAAGTCTCAGCTACACATATTCTGGATAACCATTGTGTAGTTCGTCGTATAGGCTAAAAGTAACAAGATCAAAAGTCCGACGTCACAGGCATCGAGTCAAAGTAACCACCCGTGAGGTATGTACTAGGGGTTTATCACCTTTTGGACAAGGTTCTAAAGAGTTCTCGAAGTCTACGCTCTTCCTTTGGATATTATCGACGTCCAAATTACTTAGTAATCAGTAATATTCGTAGGAAAAACTCGTCCGAGTGTAGTATCGCGTGACAACTACTTCTCCCGTTATAGTCTCTGCATTGCACCTAAAAGTCCAGGATGGGTTAATGGTTCTACGGCCCTCAGCTTCTCGAGTTCCCAGGTCGAAAGCAACAACGTCTTCTCGATTACTCGGTAAACATCACTACTTTCAAGGGGACCTCCAATGAGTGAGGGATTTTCATGCCTCCTTCTTCGAGATTACTCCCTCAAAGTTAACAAAACTTTACCTCCCGTCCTAATCCTATGTGTAACCCAAGTCTGGGTATAGGACTTATCAAAAGCAATCACCAAACCCAATATCACAATGTATCCAGAATATGTGAGTAGCAACAATGTATGCAATATATACAAATAAAGCAATAATAAAACAGTAAAGCAAAATAAAGCAAATAAATAAACACCCAAAGAGACAAATAAACAAAACTAGGAGAGACTCGCAAAAGTTTCCCCAGCAGAGTCGCCAGCTGAAGCTACCAGCAGAAAACACAGAGCCGCCACCGAACTTTATTTATCTCGAAGGAAGGGGAAATATCGATAAAACCACAAGGGAGTGGATAAGATGGTCTTGAAACCAAGAAAAAGGGTAAGGGAGTCAGTTACGTAAGGGGAAGGTATTAGCACCCCTCGCATCCGTTGTACTCAACGGGATCCATTTTGTTAGTTTGTCTTAAAGGGTGTGTTTATCTACAACTACGATTGCTTAAGGGGAAATGAATGGTTTTTATTATTGCGTTCGTGAGGGTTTCATGACCCTTTGCCTACGTATCCAATGAAGGAATCAGAACACCGTAGTTCCTCTAGAAAATAGTTGGTTTGTTTGTGTTTTTTAGTGGGAGACGTTAACGCATGAATTCTAGCAATAGGCACGGCCGGTATCGCGGTAGAACAGAGATAACATGCCCTTGGGGGGAGTTTTGATTTGTTGAGTGTTTTTGTAAGTTTTAAAATAAATTCAAGTAATGATTAAAGGTGTTTTCGGATTTTTGATTTCTGAATGTTAAGTTTTAATTACAAAAGAAAAGGGTTAAGAGGGAGACTAAGAAATATCCTAATTGTTGTCATGTACAAAGATGGACCTAATATTGAGTATTTGAAAGGGAAAAAATAAAAAAAAAAGTCATCATGCAAAGGGTGATCTTAAAGTCTAATCCAACACTAAAACGATCAAAACGAAGTTTAATCGTTTAATGGTGTTCCTAGGGGAATATGTTATTTAAGAAGTAACCAAACAATCAAACAAAGCAAAAATAATAGAAATACGAAGCTAATATTTTGTGTAATTTTTATCTGGTAAAGAAATGGGACTAAGTAAAATAACTAAAAAATGGTTAACTAAACAAGTATTAAAATCACAAAGATACTAAATTAATTCTAAGGTTGAACTGACTAATTAAAAAAAACTATCTAATATAAAAAATCTACATGACTAATTAATTGATTTTACTAGATGAGCTAAATTAATTAAGCAATAAAACTAAGAAAATTAGTAAAAGAAAATAAACACTAAACTTGTTTGGAACATGGGTGCAAAGGAGAAAACAGTGGCATACATAGGTGAATAGAGGCGGATTCAAATGGGCTTAGGGGGGGGGGGGATTTTCGGGTCAGGCCCATGTAGTGCATCATTAATCCAACAATCTCAAATTAAATTCAGATTTTGTTTCATCAATATATTAACGTGAATTAAGAATAAAAGAAACGAAATATCAGAATAAAGAAAGGAAAAAAAATTAAAATAGGAACTAGGGTTCCCATTCTCCGATCCTCAACTTGCAGCGGCAGACATCTAACCTTCTGCTTCAGTCAGCAACACCATAATCAACAATACTCCTACCACCAATCGCTCGAACCTTGCTTAGACATTCGTCTCCGAGTCTCCTCCTCTCTTTCTTAACTTTAATCTCTCAATAACGCTAGTGATTGGACACAAGGACAGATTCTCTCAACCTCTCACAGTAGTCCTATGTTCATCTTTGTTTTCAATGATAATAAAGATTTAGACTTAACTTTTACTTTGTTTTTTTAGATCCCATAAAACAACCACAATATAGAGCTATATAAAAAACAAAGGGTAAGTGAAAGATTAAATTACCTACGACGATTTGGCTTCTACCAGACGCTTATTGAGGTATGTCTTTTGATCGAAATCTTTGCTTCTTGGTCAAAAACTATCGTTGTTATTCTTGTTCATTGCCAATTGAACTTTCCATGCTGAGGTCACTGTTTAGTTATTGTGAGTGTGCGGATGATGTCGAGACGGGGAAGATGTGGTGTGGATGATGTCTAGTGGTGAACTCTGTGATTTCTGAGTGTCATGGTTTGTTGAATGAAGGTTCTGAGTGTTGAACAAATTATGATAGTTTTTGGTTGCTTGGAATAATGCTTGATGCAGGTTACGGGGAGAGAAATTTGAGTCAGAACTTTGGGTTGTTTTGTGGTTAATGAAATAATGTTTTAGGTTGAGGTTTTTTCTCAGATTGTTGTTTTCTGGTTGCTGGTTTTTTTGATTGATGTCATTTTGGTTATGCTGGTTTTTTGGTTTTATGTTGGCTCCGTCCTCTCTTGCTTCAATGAAATAGTGGCTTTTATAGTGAAATAGAGGTGTAAATTAGGGGGGGGGGGGGAATTGGTGAATTTTGAACAATGATGGAAAGTTGAGTTGTGGCCTTTTTTAGTATAGTTTTTTGTCTTACTGATTTTGTGCAAAGTTTAGACTGTATGATGCAGGTTTTGGCTTGTTCTGTTGGATAGTTTTATACAGTTTGGCTTGTTCTGTTGGACAGTTTTATACAGGTGATATCTTTTCAAACCTGTCTCCTTTTCCTCTTTTAGCTTTCAATGATGTAAAGCAACCTGCTTTTATTCCAATAAATCTGAAGGGTTTGCCATTAGGAAAATGATGAAAGGGTCTTGAGCTATTTGATAGCTGCTATATTATTTGTTTTGTTTGATGTTGCTGTCTGTTCTGTTGTTCTGATACTATTTGATGTTTTGTTGTTTTTCTGCCTTGGCAGTTTTGACTTACCCTGTGCTCTTTGGCAATCTTGACATTTCCTCTGTTAGACAATTTGTTGTTTTTGTGATTTGCTGCAATGCTGCTATTTTCCTTTTTGTGGTGCAGTTTTGCTTTCTTATTTTTGTGCAACAGTTGTTTGCATTTTGTTGTCTTGATTTTGTAGTAAAAAAGTTTGTGAATGCATTTTCCTTTTGTGAACCAAAACTTGAGCTTTTGTGATTTGCAAAATAGGAGGAGATAGCTTATGATTGAAAACCTTTTTAATTTCTGATTCCAAATGCCAACCCTAATGATGAAATGCGAATTTCTTTTAACCATTAATTCTTGCTTGGAATTTTTTCACCTGTTGATGTTTGCTAACTTTCTCTCTTCCTTGTTTCATGATCAACGAGAATTGGACGGCCAAAGAGAGGTTGAATGATAAAAATACCATGGCGAGGAGTGAGGACGAATGGCTTGAATATGGAGCAAAGAGATTTGAAGAAACAAACATTTTCCTTGTATACAAAATATTTGCAACTTGTATTTCAACAATTGTAATTTATGATTTCACATGCTCTGTAGTCTGTCCCAAAAATGTAATGAACACAAAAACTTGAATGACATATTTTGAATGAATTTTTTGTATGGAAATTAAACAAACTCTTGAATTTTGATTGAAAGTAGAAATTTCCACTTGAATGATTTGAATGCACATCTTGCTTTTATAACTTTAATTTTAAGAAGTCACAAACAACTGTTGTAACTTGTATTCCAAGAACCTTGCACCTTATCTTTCAAACTCTAATCAAACTCTTGAACAAAATAAATACTTAAGAATTTAATTCCACTTGATTAATTCAAACCCAAAACAATGGTCATTTAAACCTTAATCTTCATATCGCGCCTGAAGCAAACTTGCACTCTCGACCAGAACCCTAATTTTGATATTCAAACCACAATAACTTGTAACTTAAGCAACAAAACACGCCTTGATCGTCATGAACCTCCAAGCTTATTTCTTGTGCCCAAACTCCATAGTCATCAGTTTAAACTTCAAATTCTCGAATCAGTGTCTTAGTGACTTTTAAGAAGAAAGCTTGAAATGAGAGGAGAGGAACTCCCTGAACTCTGAGCCATCTTTGAGGCGGGCGAAAGAAACATCTTTACAGAAAATAGGGATCCAAAAACCCTAGCAACTTGGCCAACAAATAGGGAAATAAACCCTAATCTAGGCTTTGATAAATTCGAGCAAGAATCAACCTTGTAATGTGATGACAAAATTCATTCCACGATTCACTAATCGAGAACCAGAAGAATTTCCCTTTCACCTGATAAGAGAACTTCAAAACAAAATTTAGGCATAAATAGGGCGCAACCCTAATACCTCAAACCCAAGCGCTTGATTCTATGGGATGCAGGATATGCAAATGATTGAGAGAAAATGGTGCAAATGGAATACAAAGTTCAAAGCCAGACAAAAGTAAAAAGATAGGACAAATTTGGGGTACGACAGTTTTATAGGTAAGTACCCTCTTGAAGTTTAGTTGGCTTAAACATGTCCTAGTAATAGTAACCGGGTTCTAAGGAGCTTAATATCACTGGTTTGTTTCCTTGGACATTGTTTCAGCACAAGCCTCTTTAATGGCGACCGAAATATCCCAAGAAACCAAACCTCAATAAGTGTAGTATCGAGTATCTACCAACTTCGGACTGCACCAAAGCCGGTCATCTCACTACATCTTAAAGGCCAAGTTGGTCAAGTAAAGGTTCTAAAAGTTCGTTAGTGCTTTATGACATCACTCAGCGGCCCCGTATTCTCTTTGATTAACTCAAAGGCTACCGGTACCCACAAATATGTCGCACTAATGTAGCTATTGCTTAGACCATGTCGGTATACCCCGCACAGTTTCCACAACGTATTGCT
Source organism: Vicia faba (assembly GCA_948472305.1). Lineage (NCBI taxonomy): Eukaryota > Viridiplantae > Streptophyta > Magnoliopsida > Fabales > Fabaceae > Vicia > Vicia faba. Next base: position 1,057,434,846 of record OX451737.1, read on the forward strand.
ACTTACCTGTAAGGTATCCCAAATCCAGGTAGAGGATTCAAACCCAAACAAAGAACCAAAATATAAAGCATACAAGTCAAATAATGGAAGCAAATAAATGTGATCTAGCCTTAAGGTAACCCCACTTTTAAGATTTTCCCCAGCAGAGTCGTCAGTTCTGTTATACGGTGGGAGAACTGACTTGAAGGTTTTGCGTTTGATCGCAAATGTTACGGTTAGCAAGAGTCTCCACCGACTTTTCTTTTATCCAAAAGGAAAGGTGAAAAAGCACAGGAAAGACCTTTGAGATTATTTCTTGAGTTCGGGGGCTAGATTATGAAAAGGGAAGGTATTAGCACCCTTTTCATCCATGGTTTTCCATGGGCTCTTAGTTACTTGCTAGATCACTTGCTTTGGTTTGAAATTATGCTTTGTGTGTTTTTTGAAAGTATTTTGTAAAGAGGCCATTGTTTAGGCAATCTTTGTAATGATTCTCATTTGTAAGAATGTATACAAAGAGTTTGATATTTTAAAAAGGTTTTCAAGTTTGTAAGATGTTTTGAAATGTGTAGGTGTTTATTTTGAAAATAGCAAGGGTGTTTGTTTTTAAATGGAGCAAGTAATTAGGAGCAATCCACCTACTCAAATGTATTTCTTGTTCATTTCCTTTTCCTTTGACATTGTTGTCTTATCATTGGTTTGGTAAGCAACCCTATCTTTGGATGTAAACGGGACGGGCGTGGGTCATCGTATAGCCATGATTAACAATGTTGCAAGGTATCTTAGCATTCTTTTTGAGGGATTAAGATCATTTGTAAGGCAACTTAGGTAGCGTCATCGAGGAACTATGATCTTGTATTTGCTTGTTTTTGCTAAGGTACCTTACATGTGTAATATGGCCATTTTGTAAGGCAACAAGGTGGGTTTATCCTAAGGGTGTAAGTGTGCAAGTGTATTGATTTTCAGGCTTGATTTGTCTTTGATTAGGGTTTTCTATTTATTGATTTTAATCTTTCCATACAAAACCCTAATTACTAGCATTTGTATATAAAGCGTTAAATTGAGGAAATTAAAATATACTAAGCTATTACATCATTATGGGAGGGGGGTGTACAAATTTACAAATGGGGATTTTGCAAGAAAATTAAATCTAATTAACTATTACAACCATATTGAATAAATGTACAAGAATTGAATAAAAATGCACAAATGCAAATGGAAAAGAAATGATTTTTATTTGGTTTTCATGAAAAGGTTTTAACCTAAATTTAATTAAGAAAAATGGTTAATTAAAATTAATTAAGTTAATTAAGAAAGAAATTAAATTAAAAAAAGTATTTTTAGGGGTTTTTATGAAAAGATTTTAAATTAAATTGATATAACAAATTAATTAATTAAAATAAACCTAAGTTCTAAATTGATTTTAATTTACAAGAGGATAATATAATAATTAAACCTAATTATCTAAATATTAATTAATTAAGAAAAGAAATTAATTGTTTTTTTAAGCAAAATATTTTTAGTCTTTTTATATTTATAAAGGAAATAAAATATAAACATATTATTATCTAAATAAATAAATAAATTATTTTTTTGGATTTTTATTAATAATAATAATAATGATATAAATAATAATAATAATAATAATAAAAATAAAATATGAAATGAAATGAAAATAAAAGAAAAAATGAAAAAATAAAAAATAGAGAGCCAAGGGGGTGCATGAAGTAGGCAGGGAGTGAGTAAGCAAAAAATAAAAGAAAATCCAAACCCAAAGGGCCCAGCGCCTGCAAACAAAACAAGTCAGAATGTCAAAAAATATGAAAAATAAAAAAAGGTACCACTGGGACTCGAACCCAGGTCCCATAGGTTAACAGGCGCGCACTTTACCATTGGGTTGGCAATACATCCGTTCATATAAACAAAACAATAAATATGTAAGGCAAATCAAGTCCTGATGACTTCATCTTCAACCTCCAACCAGTGTACCTGCAACTTCTTCATTTCTCAACAAAAATGGAAGATGACAAAATGAAAGTTGTTGCATTCTTCCTCACGAATCTAACCATGTAAATAACTAAAGCTAAAAGTCAAAGATAAATGAGAATTTCTATGGCCCTAATTTAAACCCTAAAAATTTCAGAAACTTCAACTCTAAATTTCTCTAAGCTCAGGCCATGTAAATGCAAACTATGGATATGTACATCTTCGTGGCAATGAAGTCTATATTTTTCCGTCACAAAATAAACATTAATGATGCTTAAATGATGAGATAGAAGTTCAAGTGAAATACCACAAAACTGGAAATGGTGAAATGCAAATGAGCTTGATTCAAAGTGCTGCAAGGATCAGGTTAGCTTCCTTGAGGTCCCAGGAAGCTAATGCAATGATTAGCCTGAGATGAAAGTGGCTGAGGAGCTCTGGAGAAGCCAAGTTACAGACCCCTATTTTTGAAAATGGAACTTGATGACGGAGGTGTTACAGTTGAGAAAATGGACTTTGGATGGTTTGTATTTGATGTTTAGAAGCTTTTGGAAGTGAAAGGCCAAAGAACGCACAAGGGGATTTGGAGTTTGGTATGTAAAGTCATAATTTGCACAACAATGGTGTTTTGAGACAGTTTCTGGCTAGAGGGAGTTTGAGTGAGTTTAAGGGTCTTCAAGCTCGTCTTCTAGCTCACAAATAGTGCTTCTATTTATAAGCAACTAGTTTGGAGACTTGTTGTTGATCAGAATTTGAAATTATATGTTTATGCATAACATGTGATTTTTTAGAAAACAATTTTTAATGCCTTGTGTACTTGCTAAGATAGAGTGGTTATGCTTTAAACACACTTGCTTCTGACTTTGTAGATGAAGTGTGATCATATGGAACATGTTAGAGGCTCAAGAATGGACTTTATGCATAAAGCTTGCTTTTCAAGAATGGTATTGTTAACTTTCTTCCCAAAATGGCAATGTGAATTGGATAAAGCTCAAATCACTTGGATTATAGATCAAAAGTTTGTGTAATCCATTAATTATAGAGTGACAAACAACTTTGAGGCCTGCAAATCAAAGATTATGCAGCCTAACATTGATTTGGTTCATGTGTTCATCCAAAATGACTTGTAATTCAAGTGACAAAACCCTAATTTCATCTCTTCGATTCTCCCTACTCAAGAATGATATCAATGAGTTCTTGGACATTTTGGAAAGCTTGCAATGTGCTATATAACCCATCTTTGAATTGATTTTGAAGATTCTCCTCGGAACTATATGAAAAAGTGTCATGAAGTTAGGTCAAAATCCTGGTCAAATTAGGGCAAAATTTCACTAAGTGTTTAGTTTCATGACCCTATGTTCATAAAATTATAACTTGAGATCTAAGCACTTTTGGAAGAAGTTGTGTGAATAAAAGTTGTATATTTCATGGATATCTACAACTTTCATGTTGGAAGTTTCTCTTGAATCATCTTTAATCATGCTGAAAATTTGGCTCAAAGTTATGAAAAAACATGAAATTTCCAACACTTAGAAAAATTAAATTTCTAAGTTTAGAAATTTTGACATTTCAAAATGAAATCTTGACTTTTTGATTTCTTGATGAATAAGTTTCATATTTTGAAATGTTTTGATGAGTTATGATCTTTGGCACTTGAATTTGACCAAAAAGTCAAAGTTTGACTTTTCAGTATACAGTTGACTTTTGATCAGCTGACTGCAAAATTCATCTGCCAATCCAATGGACTTGCAATGTTTTGAACCCTATCATTAGGTTAAAATTATGAAATTGGACTCTTGAGATCATGCCTTAAACCAATTGATCAATTGCTAGGTCAAAAATCAAAAATTGCCCTTTCCTAGTCAAAACCCTAATTTTGACCATTTTGCCCTTTTGGAGATTTGATCAAATTTCTTGAGGAATTATGGTCCAAACCTGATTATGGCCATGGTTGACTTTTCCCCCAATACAACTAATTTTTAGGTCAACTATTCAATTGACTGATCAAAAGTGTGATCCAAGGCTTGAAACTTGAGATGAGTAATCTTGGGGGTCCATAATGATCCATGAAAGACATATGGGGAATTGGAAGTTCAAAAATCCTTGTGCAAACTCAAACCCTAATTTTGGTCATCAGTGCTTAAGGAGATGTCTTGAGCTGATCAAATCCTAGTGCAGTCTTGAACCCAAGGAGATCTTGTGAGAAAATTCTTGATAAGTGAGAGGGTAAATTTTGGGGTACAACAAGGCCCTTGCCCCATACACAACATTCGTTTCTTTATTCCCGATAAAAGAATTCTTTACGGTATTGGAGGTGGAAGCAGATGCTATGGGAATCTTCCCGCTTTTGATACCGCTTTCCACTCTTTCATTGGTTAAGATCAGCTCGGTGAAACCGAAAGAAGAACAACCAACCAATAAGTTGAAAATGGACCAGATAAAGTTCCCATAAACATATCAATGTGCTCCCTGTCAGTTAACAACGGTTGGACCCTACTGGTAAGATCCCTCCACTTTTAGGTGTACTCTTTGAACCCTTCACTCTTACCCATTGTCGTGTCTTATAGTTGAACTCTTGCTGGCGCCAAGTCGGAATTGTACTGGTATTGGTGGTAGAAAGTGGTGGTTAATTATTCCCATGTATGGATACGAGAAACCTCCAATTGGTAAAACCACTCTAGTTGCGTCCCAGCCAAGCTTTCTTGAAAGAAGTGAACCCAGAGTTTCTTGTCGGCGGTGTGCGATTGAATTTTGAACACATAAGACTTCAGGTGAAGTTTTAGGAAGGAAACTCCATCGTATTTAACAAATACTAGTATCTTGAATTTGTGGGGAATGACAACCCTAAATGTTAAACCCAAATCATCAAAATCCAAATCGGGGACAACTTGAATCTCAATAGCCTTTAGTCTGTCCTCTAGCTGCTGCACTTAACATCGGAAGGAGGATACTACTCGTTTAAATAATCTACATCATCAGATGCTTAATCATTGATACACTCATCCTGGGTACTCCATGCTTCTCCAATTTTGTTTCCGTCTTCCTCAAACGAGTCTTCCACTACCGGTATCTGACGGATCGACTCTCTAAATATATTACCCATATTGACTAGGGCTTTCCTCTTTGGTTTCTTTTTGGATGCTAGAAATTCCATAAACTCTTGTTGCCCCATTGGCTAGGGTCAGCAGAGTCTCTTGAAACTGGGAGTTTTGTGCTTGTAGGTCTTTCACAGTTTTCTCGATATCCGTCTTGCTGAAATAAACAGCAGAAAGATAAGGGAACTTGTCATGGAAAACCTGTTGTGTTATGATACATGGAAGATGTGTATGTAAATGATTTCCTGTACGGCATAGACAAAGAATGAACAAACGTCAATTTCCATTAATTAGTTCAAAATAATTACATCGTGCCTCTTGGGCTTACAAAATAAATCTCTAAGATAAAAAGGTTGAACGCATTCTCTTTGGTGCAAGATAGGCGTTCAAGCTCTGCTCTTCATGTAGTTGCTTTGTAAGCTCCAAAATCCTTTTCTCGCTTGCGTAGAATTGAGCTTCAAAGATATCTCGTTCTTCCTTTAGTTGAATTCAACCCTTTTGCAAGTCTTCAAGAGAAGTAGGCATGTTGGGATGGAGGATAGTATACGAGACTTCTTTTTCAGCAACAGGCTCCATGATAACTGGTAGGATGGGGGGATAAGGCATCACGAGCTTCTGAGCACGAGATCGTACCTACCTAAGGTAAGGCTCAAGGGGAATAGAATTCTTGCGTCCAAGCGTCCTACTATATGCTTTATTTACCATTATCCAGGCTCTCGCAAACCTTTGACGATAGCCTTGATCGTTGCTCTCGTAGTCAAATACCACTCCTTGGATGAGCATGTCACGAGGAGCATCTCTACGTGCATAACCAAATTTTCGCAAGGCTAAGCAAGGGTTGTAAGTGATACCGTCCCTAATGCCAAGCAGATGGACATTAGGGAATTCTCCACAACAGTCAATGATAGAAGTATCCGTAAAGTATCTCGAACACCAATGGATATCAGAGTGGGTGAGGGACATCATCCTTTGAGACCATGTCAATCTTTGATCATTCTTCAATGTTGATCGAGGTAAGTTCAAAGTGAACCACTTGGCAAGTAGTGGAATACAACATATGAGAGTACCTCTTTTCTTCATGGTACGTGTATGGAAACAATGTAAAATGTCTTCCAGCAAGGTAGGTATAGGATTACGAGAGAGAAAGACTGTGATGGCATTCACATCTATGAATTAGTCCGAGTTGGGGAATAGAACCAAACCATAGATGAGAAGGGCCAGGACATCCTCAAAGGCTTGAAAATCCAAATCTTCCCAAAATTAACGAGCCCTCTCCAATAAGAACTTGGCTAGGAACCCTTGAACTCTGCTTCTTGTCTCCCAATTTGCTACAATGTCGGCTCTCTTCAGATGCAGGGCTTCGACAATGACTTCAGGTTTTGGAATCCCTTCTAAACCGGTGAACGATGCTTGATCAAGCACGGGAACTCCTAATAGAAAAGAGAATTCTTCTAGTGTTGGCACTAACTGATAGTCAGGAAAGTGAAGCAATGAAGCATGTGATCAAAGAATTAGAAGAGCACGCACATCATCTCTTCTTGGAAATTGGAGGTAGTCAAGCTAAGGAGTCGACCATATTTCTTAGTGAAAGGAGAGTCTTCAGGTATCCTTGACGCTAACTCTTGGAGTTGAGGGTGTGCTTTCACAAAGTTGATTCTAATTGTATTTCTTCGGAAGGAGTTCATGGCCTACAAAACAAAAACAAAGATAAATTCCTAAATCCTTGAAATGGTTAGTGATAATGTGTATGATGTCATGATGTTTATGATGTTATGTACAAGTAAGCAAGTTGTTATGTAAACACAAAGCAAACAAGTCCTTAGGTTTAGGCTTGCATGGAGTTTGTAGGTAAGTACCCTCTTAAAGTTTTAGTTGGCTCAAACATGTCCTAGTAATAATAATCGGGTTCTAAAGGGTCTCAATATCACTGACCTTTCTTTTAGGCATTGTCTCAGCATAATCAATCTTTTCTTGCGGCCGAGATATCCCAAAAGTCCAATCTCAATGAGTGTAGTATTGAGTATCAACAAATTTTTAGCTTTCCACCGAAACCGGTTATCTCACTACGTCCTAATGGCCAAGTTGTTAAATTAAGGTTCTAAGGTCAGTTAGTGCTTCATGACGCTACTCAATGGCCCTGTATTCTCCTTGATCCAACACAAGGGGCACCAGTACCCACAAATGCGACACACTAATGTAGCCATTGTTTCAACCATATCAGTCTACGCCGTACAGTTTCCATAATCTATTGCTACTTACCTAAAAAGTTGTCCCAGATCTGGGTAGAGGATCAAAGCAAGCCCAAACAAGGAACCATAATATAAAGCAAGCAAGTCAAACAATGAAAGTAAATAAAGGTGATCTAGCCCTAAGGCAACCCCACTTTTAAGTAAGTCCCCAGCAGAGTCGCCAATTCTGTAATACGATGTTAGAACTGACTTGGTTGTTTTGCGTTTGATTGCAATTGTTGCGGTTAGCAAGAGTCACCACCGACTTTTCTTTTATCCAAAAAGGAAAGGGTGAAAAGAACAGGAAAGACCTTTGAGATATTTTCTTGAGTTTGCTGGGTAGATTTTGAAAAGGGAAGGTGTTAGCACCCTTTTCATCCATAGTTATCTATGGGCTCTTAGTTGCTTGCTAGATCACTTGCTTTGTTTGAAAATATGCTTTGTGGTGGTTTTTGAAAGTATTTTTGAAAAGGCGCATTCGTTTAGGCAAACTTTGTAATAGTTCTTGTTTTGTAAGAACGTATACAAAGTGTTGGACTTTTGAAAATATTTCATGTTTTGAAAGTGTTTGGTGTATGTTTGCAAGGATGTTTGTTTTGAAAATTAGCAAGCAACTAAGAACGTTTTCACCTACTCAAAAATTCTTTTGTTCATTTCTCTCTTCCTTTGATATTGCTATCTTACCATTGATTGGTAAGAAGTCTTATCTTTGGATGTAAAGGGACGGGTGTGGGTTAGCGTATAGTCATGATAGAAATGTTGTAAGATGTCTTAGTATTTCTCTTTGAGGGACTAAGACCATTTGAAAGGCAACATTTGTAGCGTCATCGAGGGACTATGATCTTGTATTTTTGATTGTTTTTTGCTAAGACATCCCACATGCGTAACATGATCATTTTTTAGGCAACAAGTGGAGTTGGCCTTAGGGGCATGTGTGAATAGTGTGTTTATCTTTTCATGCTTGATTTATCTTGAATTAGGGTTCTCTAAGCATTGATTTTTTCTTTCCATACAAACCCTAATTTACTAGCATTGATATGAAAATGATAAATTGCGGAAAGTAAATTTACTACGCTATTACATCATTTGGGGATGGGGTATACAAATTTACAAATGGGGATTGCAAGAAATTAAACCTAGTTATTTATTACAACCATATTGAAACTTGAATAATGTACAAGAATTGAAAGGAATATAATGTACAAGGATATAAATGAAAAAGAAATGGATTTTTGTTTGGTTTTGTTAAGGAAAATGGTTTTAACCTAATTATATAAAAGAAAATAATTAATTAAAATAAGTAAAATTAAACCCTAGTTTAAAAGAAATAACATTAATCAAGAAAGTATTTTAGGGTTTTTTAGAAAAGGTTTTAAGTTTAATCAAAATATTATGGAAATTAATTAATTAAAAGAAAACCTAAATTCTAAGTTAATTTTAATTTAAAAAAATAATTAAACCTAAATATAATTATTAATTTATTTAAGAAAAGATTTAAATTTGTTTAATAATAAGTATTTTTGTCTTTTTTAGTTTAGAAAAAGAAATAAAATAAAACTATAGGTATATTATAAATAAATAAATAAAGTATTTTTTTGGATTTTTATTAATAAAAATAGTAATAATAAATATAATAATAATAAAAAATAATAATAATAGTAAATAATAAAAATAATAAATAAAAATAAAATAAAATAAAATATAAAAATAAAATTCAGGGGGTGTGAAAATGACTTGCATGGTTTAAAAGTAAAAACATTTTTTAGCCTGACCCATTATTGTTTTTTGTAAGTCAGAAAGAATAAAAAAATAAATGGGCTAGAGGTTGTGTTAGTGAAACAGGTGGGTTAAAGACAAAAATGACAAGGCCCGGTTGATTCAGGGCCTAAGCGTGCATGGTTCAAACAAAAAAGATGGAAAAATGTTGGAAAATATGCAAAATGGCAACGCTGGGGCTTGAACTCATGACCTTGACCATAAACATGTGTTGCCTTACCACTAGAGTGTCCATACATCTGTTAACTTAAACAAAACCATAAATATATATTACAAATCCATTCCTAGAAATAAACTTCATCTTCAACCTCGAGCCAAGATCCCTGTATCTCATTCATTTCTCATCCATTCTCAAAACTTCCAACATCAAACTTGTTAGAAATTTTACCAGGATTTCAGACATGTCAACAATTTGGACTAACAATCAAATATGAGCATGTATTTCTAAAAGTACCAAATCCTGACCTAACTTTTTTCATAGGTTCAAACTTAAAATTCTCTAAGCTCAGGCAAAATAAATGAAAACTATGGATATGTACAGCTTCAGGGTAATGATATCTATATTTTGTCTTTGAAAATGAAAGCCTAACTGTTGTACCCCAAAATTTTCCCTCTCATTTATCAAGATTTTCTCATAAGATCTCTTTGACTCAAGACTAGATTAGGGTTTGATCAGCTCAAGACATCTCATCTTACACTGATGACCCAAAATTAGGGTTTGAGTTTGCACAGGGATTTTTGAACTTCCAATGCCCCATATGACTTTCATTGATTATTATGGACCCCCAAGATCACTCATGTCAAGTTTCAAGCCTTGGACACACTTTTGCTCAGTCAATTGAGCAGTTGACCAAAAAATCAACTATAATGGGGAAAAAGTCAACTATGGTCAATTTACAGTCAAAATTCATAATTTTTTATCCACATCAACATTCTAGACTCATATGCATCATTTGATCAAGTTTGGACCATAATTCCTCAAGAAATTTGATCAAATCATCAAAAGGGCAAAATGGTCAAAATTAGGGTTTTGACTGAGAAAGGGCAATTCCTGATTTTTGACCTGGAAAATGACCAATTGATTTGAAGAATGATTTCAAGGATTCAATTGTATCATCTTGACCTAATTACATGGTTCAAAATATTGCAATTTCATTGGATTGACAGATGAAATTTGTAGTCAACTGATCAAAAGTCAACTGTATACTGAAAAGTCAAACTTTGACTTTTTGGTCAAAATCAAGTGCCAAGGACCACAATTCATCAAAAATTGTCAAAATATGAAACTTTTTCATCAAGGAATCAAAGATTGAAGATTTGGTTTTGAAATTTGAATTTTCTTAAACTTAGAAATTTTTCTAAGTATAGAAAATTTCTTATTTTTTCTTAACTTTAGGACAATTTTCTACAATGATACAAGATGATTCAAAGAAAGTTCCCAACATAAAAGTTATAGAAATCCATGAAATCTAAAACTTTTCTTCACACATTTTTCCCTAAAGATTCTTGGATCTCAAGATATAATTTTGTGAATACATGCTCATGAACTAAAATAACTTAGTGAAATTTTGCCCTAATTTAGGCAGGTTTTTGACCTAACTTCATGGAAATTTTTCACCTAGTTCCAAGAGGAATCTTGAAATGAATTTCAAAGATGAGTTATAGAGCATATTGCAAGCTTTCCAAAATTTCCAATAACTCCTTGATATCATTTTTGAGTGGAGAGAATCGAAGAGATGAAGTTGGCAATTTCTCACTTTGATTTCAAACCATTTCATGAAGAACAAAATTCAAATTTGAACCCATGCTGCCTAATTTTTGCTTTACAGGTCTCAAACTTGTTTCTCACTTCATAATATAAGGCTTACTCAGCTGATAAAGCCTTAATCCAAGCACACGATTCTTTGTCCAAGTTTTAATTCCATAAATGGCACAAAGTTGCCATTGCCATTTTGGAAAAGCATAACTTTTGCAACTTTTCATTTCTTGAACATTGGACCTGTTTTCTCAGCACACACAAGTCCTATAAACCAAGAGCAAGTTGTCTAGGACTTGTACCAACTCCAAGCAGGCCTGTACAAGCATGTAGGGAATGGTCTCTTCATCTTTCTTAAAAAGCAAGCAAGAGTGAAAAAAGGCTACAACTCAGAAATCTGTTGTGGATTGGATTGAAAACTTTCTCTATACTAATACACAAACACATTACAACTTAGAACACGATTGCAAAAGGCATGAAACACTCAAAAACTCCCTAACACCAAAAACCTGTCAAAAACTTACAATTTGAAACCAAGCATAGCAATCCACAATTTTACTCGTGTGTTTCAAGTTTTAATCATTCAAACACTTCACCTACCTCATATCTAAGTGTTCCAGACCATCATCCCTGTTCTGTAACTCCTCCTTCTCCATCTGCCATTTTTGTTTTTCAAGCTTGCAGGTTGACTTGGATAGAGAGGTTCAGGCACTTTCAAAGAAAGGTAAGGATTGGAACACACTCAGGGAGGTTTAGGCAAGCTAAAGGAATCTTCAGGCCTTCATAAATCTCACTCAAACTCCATTCATGATCTCAGCTGAAAGAGGTAAGAATTCCAACTTCTATCTCTTCATACAGGCATCTATTGGTCACGATTTGTGAAGATAAAATGTAGATATCCTTGTGCTAAAACCAACCATGTTCATAAAATTCATTTATATTCATTGTGTATAGAGAATTTTAGAGTTCAAATTTCTGTAAAAATTAGGTTTAAAATTAGGGCCTTTAAAATTCGTTTTGATCTTTGATTGTTAGTTTATATAAGTTACATGTTTGAAATCGTGGGAAATAGTACTATCATTTTCATGTTGGAAGTTTCCATTTTCATGGAGAAATGAGAAAGATACTGAGGTTCTGGCCAGCTTGAGGAAGAAGATGAAGTACAGGGCAAGGAGGCTTTATATGTTATATTTTTATTGTTTCATTTAAACTAATGGATGTACAGCCACCCCAGTGGTAAGGCAACGTGCTAAAATGCTTAATGTCACAGGTTCGAGCCTTGGCGCTGCCTTTTTGCATTTTTCACACTTTTTGTTCATTTTTTTGATTTCTGGCATCGCTGGACCTCTCATTCTTGGGCCTTTTTGTTTTTTCTAACATACTACCCCCTGTTTTCTTGCAACACCCCTGGCCCATATATTTTATTATTAATTTTATTTTCATTTCTATTTTATTAAATATATTTTCCATAATATTAAAAATCATAAAAAATATAAAAATGCTAAATTTATATTTTAGTCCATTTTATTTTATTTTTTCTCATAGAAAATATTTTATTTTAGTTACATATTATATATTTTTTTCTCTAATTAACTTGTAAATAAAAAATAGAATTAGGTTAATTATTTATTCTTTTTCACACACTTGTAAATATTTATTTTGACATATAAAAAGACTAAATATTTTCATAAAATATTATTTATTATTTTAAGACAAAAAATACACAAAAATAATACTTAAAGAGCTTCATTTTCTTTTTACATTAGAAATTAGGGTTAACCTCTTTTTCAAGAAATAATTCCACACACACACACACACACACACACACACACACACACACACACACACACACACACACACACACACACACACACACACACACACACACACACACACACACACACACACACACACACACACACACACACACACACACACACACACACACACACACACACACACACACACACACACACACACACACACACACACACACACACACACACACACACACACACACACACACACACACACACACACACACACACACACACACACACACACACACATATATATATATATATATATCATTGCATATTTAAATTATATTGTATATTATTTATTCAAATACTTGTACAAATGATGATCTAATAGACATGTAATGTGAATCCAAACAGAACTCATGCATAGCATGAGTTTCTTACTAGTATCGTGTAATAATGGATAGAAATTTTTACGACTGTTAAATCTCTAGTTAATCACTTAAGATATTCAACTTTAAATTTCATTAATAAGTATTTTGTATGTCTCTTTTACATATCAATTTTAGTTTTTTACTATTGTTTTAAATCTGGGTTCGAAATGATAGATTGAACTGTGAATTGAAGAAATAATTAGTCAGAGTTAGTGTAATACGGTGGGAGAACTGACTTGGGTGTTTTGCATTTTATTGCAATTGTTACGGATAGCAAGAGTCGCCACCGACTTTTCATTTATCCAATAAGGAAAGGGTGAAAAGAACAGGAAATACCTTTGAGACATTTTCTTGAGTTCAGGGGGTAGGTTATGAAAAGGGAAGGTGTTAGCACTCTTTTCATCCATAGTTATCTATGGACTCTTAGTTTCTTGCTAGATCACTTTTGGAATTGCTTTGTTTGAAATATGTTTGTGATAGGTTTTTGAAAGTATTTTTGAAAAGTTCCTTCATTTAGGAAAACTTTGTAATGATTCTCGTCTCTATAAGAATGCATACAAAGTGTTGGATTTTATTTGAAAATATTTCATGTTTTGAAAGTGTTTGGTGTATTTTGGAAAGATGTATTTTTTGAATATGTATTCTGAGCAATAAACTAAGAATGTTCTGCCTACTCAAAAGTCTTTCGTTCATTTCTCTCTTCCTTTTATATTGTTATCTTACCATTGATTGGTAAGAAGCTCTACCTTTAGATGTGAAGGGACGGGCGCGGGTTATCGTATAGTCATGAATAGCAATGTTGTAAGATAACTTAGCATTTCTATTAAGGGACCAAGATCATTTGTAAGACAACATTTGTAGCATCATCGAGGGACTATGATCTTGTGTTTTCGATTGTTTTTGCTAAGATATCTCACAGGCATATCATGACCATTTTTTAAGGCAACAAGTGGAGTTAACCCTAGAGGTGCAAGTGTTTATTTTTCATGCAATGCTTTGTCTTGGATTAGGATTGTCTAAGAGTGATTTTTATATTGTCGTACACACTCTAGTTACTAGCATTTATATTTGAAAGCGGTAAATTGCAGAAAATAAAGTCCTACGCTATTACATTGTTTAGGGGGATGGGGGTACAATTTACAAATGGGGATGGATATGAGCTTAAACATTACAACCACATTGAATAGACATGAAGAAAATATGTGAAACATGTAAAAACAAAGGAAAAGGAAAGAAATATGCATTTTTTAACATTATGTGTCGACACATGCTCTTTTGCATCGACACATAACCTTCCCTTGCCCCTGTATTGCCAAATCAACTCAGTATGAGTCGATACATAATGGTATATGTCGAGTCATACACTGCATGTGTCGACTCATACGTGCTTTATGTCGACTCGTACACTATTTTTTCCTTCTATTTTGGGCCTGTATAACAGTATGTGTCGTCTCATAAAGCTATGTGTCGACTCATAACATGTTTTTTCACTAAGGTGTGTCGACTCATATAGGTATGTGTCGACTCATACTGTCATTTTTTCACTTCAACATTGTTTTGCTGCATACATGGGTTAGTTCTCAACACATAAATGAAAAGAATGAAAGAAACAAAGGGTTAGCTTCAAGGGAAATAGTTACTATATTTTATCTTCAAAAATGAATCACTAATGATGCTTGAAATGAAGAGTTAAAGTCAAGAAGAATTACCTTGAAGCTGGATTTTATACTTTGAGCTTGAGTTGTTGTCTTGACTGTTCTTGAACTTGAAAAAAACAGAGGTGTTACAGAAGTTTATTCTTGAGTTTGAACAACTTCTAGGTGATTTATGTGAGGTTCTTATATGTTTTGACATAACTTTCAAGGTATATAGAGTTCAAGGATTTGGATTTCAAAGTTCGAGAAGTGAAAGCTTTGTGAACTGTTATGGCTTTTGTGAATATGAAATTTTAAGGGTTTATCAACAAAACTTCTGGCTTTTTCTCTATTTTTCTGACCTTTTTCTCTTGCAAATGCTCCCTCTATTTATAGGCAAAGGGTTTGTGAACAAGCTGATTTGGTTTACAAACTATTGAGTTATGGCTAGGTTGGATTGCAAATATCAAGTTATGTCATGGTCCCAAGATGAAGTACTAAAGTTGATGGTTTAGAGGGGTTACTTTCCATGATATATGGTGGAGTAAAATCAGAAACAAACAAAGTATGGGCTCAAGACAAACTTTGTACAAAAATATTGCTTTTCAAGAATAGCAATGGTGCCTTTATGCCATAAATGGAAAGATCTTTTGGATAATGGCTTAAACACTTGGGTAATAGCTTAAGAGTGGGTGTAAGATCTTTATGATGATATTTTCAAGCAAGGAGGCATGCAACACAAGATTATGCAGCAAAGCATAAGGGTTTTGTCATGCGTTCTTCACTAAAATGACTTGCAGTTCAAGGATGGATACTCAACTTCACACCGTTGAATCTCCTAGCTCAAGTATGATATATTCATGTTATTGGATGTTTTGGAAATCTTTAAACATCCTCTATAACTTTCATTTTGGTCATTTTGACAAAATCATCTTGGAACTATGTGAAAAAATTCCAAGAAGTTAGGATAAAATCCTGACCAAAATCTGTTGGAAATTTCTCTAAGTGTTAGATGAAAATGTCCCGACTTCATGAATTTATAACTTAAAATCCAAGCATTTCTAGAAAAAGTCCTGCTCTATAATGTTTTAGATCTCAATGAGATCTACAACTTTCATGTTGGAAATTTTCCTTGAATCATCTTGCATCATGATGAAAATTTGGCATGAAGACATGAAATTATCATGTATAAAAACACTTAGAAAAATTTCTAAGTCTTGAAGAGTTTGACTTTTCACATTGACTTTTGACTTTCTTGATTTCTTGATGATCAAACTTGATATTATTGAATGTCTTGATGAATTTTGACCATTGAGATGTTGACCCAAGAGTTAAAATTTGACTTTTCAGTGTATAATTGACTTTTTCATCAATTGGCCAAATTTCATCTATCAATCCACTGATCTTGAGAAATGTTTTGAGATATGCAAATAGGTAAAAATGATGCATGTGAATTCTTGAGATCATGTTTCAAACCAATAAGTCATGTATTAGGTCAAAAGTCATTGATCGGTTGCTTTCAGTCAAAATCCTAATTTGTGATCTCAGTGTTTTGAAGGTGATTTTGTATGATCAATTCTTGAGAATCCTTGAGCATTGGAGACCCTTTGTGAAATGTATTGAGAAAAGAGAGGGAAAATTTTGGGTACAACAACTGCCACTGTTTAATCTTCTTAAACCTGAAGAGTTAGACTGTCGAATTTGTCCTTCGTGACTTGAAGGTGGAAGATGATTGAACACTTAAGTGCCCAGAAATTTGCACTCGCTTGTTTATGAGGTGAACTATTTGTTGATTATCGGGAATGGGCTTAGTGATGGAATTTGGAGAAGTGATAAAGAGTTGTCGAAGATGGGCTTACAGATGCCATCCATCGTGACTGTTGGTAGAAATTGGAAGAAGTATCAAAATAAATCTTTTGGTCGATTTATACTGAAACAACAAATGTCTTTTGCCTGTTTTTTAAATGGAAGAAATAAATCTAACCAGAAGAGGTCTTTGATTCACCAGTCTTTAACTGGAAGAAATAAATCTAACCAGAAGAGGTCTTTGATTCGCCTGTCTTTAATCTGGAAGAAATAAATCTAACCAAAAGAGGTCTTTGTTTCGCCTGTCTTTAATCTGGAAGAAATAAATCTAACCAGAAGAGGTCTTTGTTTCGCCTATCTTTAACTTGAAGAAACAAATCTAACCATAAGAGGTCTTTGATTCGCCTGTCTTTAATTTGGAAGAAATAAATCTAACTAGAAGAGGTCTTTGTTTCACCTGTCTTTAACTGGAAGAAACAAATCTAACCAGAAGAGGTCTTTGATTCGCCTGTCTTTAATCTGGAAGAAATAAATCTAACCAGAAGAGGTCTTTGTTTTGCCTGTCTTTAATCTGGAAGAAATAAATCTAACCAGAAGAGGTATTTGTCTCACCTGTCTTTAATCTGGAAGAAATAAATCTAACCAGAAGAGGTCTTTGTTTCGCCTGTCTTTAACTGGAAGAAATAAATCTAACCAGAAGAGGTCTTTGTTTCGCCTGTCTTTAATCTGAAAGAAATAAATCTAACCAAAAGAGGTATTTATTTCGCCTGTCTTTAATCTGGAAGAAATAAATCTAACCAGAAGGGGTCTTTGTTTCGTCTGTCTTTAATCTGGAAGAAATAAATCTAACTAGAAGAGGTCTTTGTTTCTCCTGTCTTTAACTGGAAGAAATAAATCTAACCAGAAGAGGTCTTTGATTCTATTGACTTTTCCTACAAGGAAGAGGGTTAGTTGCATGCAAAAGTATGCACGGCGTGATGATGTTCTCAAAATAAATGAGATAATGTTATATGCATTTGTCATGTATGTGATATAATGTATGAACGCAATATGCATATTGAAGTATCTTTGTCTAGGAAATAAATCCTTGACAAAAGTTGGGAGAGTTTTGGGAAGTTAAATCCCATAATGCTGCTGGAGATGAAGAGTATGTGTCTCTTTGAATTTATTTAGAATGTTTCTGCTGGGATTCCTGCGATTCTTGTTTGAGGAGAACTCCGCTGGGGAACATTCACTTTTCTTGAGGAAAAAAACTGCGGGGAGTGTTGATTTCTGCTTGGGGAATAAAGTTCAGGAGTTTTGGTTATCCATTACTCTACTGGGGAATTAATTCTCGACTGGGAGAATGAAAGTTAGTTGTTATCTTGTCGGATTCTAGGCTTTGTAGTAACTCACCGGGGATAGTGGTAAACTCTACTGGGGAAGAGGAGTTTTGTTAGTGATTTGAAGAAGTTAAACTATTATCTGGTTGGGTCCAGGTTTCTGTTAGAACATAGTTTGATTCTACAACCCTTGTAAAAGTTTTGATGATAACAAACACAAATAACAATTATGCACTCTAAAATTATATTCTTTTTTATAGAGAAGTTCTGATGGAAGAAGATCAGAAGATAAGTTACAAAGCTGTTTCTGCTAAGATTGTAAAGATCTCAAAAAAATCTCTGATGAAAGAAGATCAGAAGATGCGCTAAAAGGATGTTTCAACTATAATTATAAAACTCTTTGAAATAAGTTCGAACACTACAAACAAGATTTCATGGCTCTGATCTCTAAAGTTCTGAAGCAAGCAGCAATAGATACTTCAATGTTCTGAAGCGTTACAAATCAAATATTTATATTTCAAGAGTATCGGCTGGAAGGGAACAATGATCTTTATTTTTGGAAAGCGCCTTAATTGTCATTAATCAAGTTTCCAAATGATCATCATGCTTCTCCTATTTAAACAAGCCTCGAGGATAAATCGTTTATGATTTCATACACAGAACAACGCTTCTATCATCTCTCATCCTCAAACGTTCAATATTTTCAAACTGTGTAAAACATCATTGTATTATGATACTGTTTTATTAGAAACACTACTGTACACTGTCTATTCATACATTGTTTAAGTGAATTTCCTTGAGAAAAACCGGGTTATGGTTATACTCAAGAAGACTTTGGCAGTTGTCAAAGTAGATTTGTAATTAAGATTGATTAGTGGATTAGACCTTGTTGGAGAGAGGCGAAATCACCTTGGTGGGTGGACTAGAGTAGTTTGAGTTCAAAGGAACCATGATAAAAATCAATGTGTTCTTTTTATTAAGTTTTAAGATCCTAATTCAACGCCCCCTTCTTGTGTTTTTCCATTCTTCAATTGGCATCAGAGCTCCTAGTTCTGAGTTCAAGCACTTAACCGTGTCAGTAAAAGATCCAAGCTAAGAAAAACACTATGGTGGGACCAAGTCAGAACATCAGCAATGACTACCATGATGAGAAAGACAGAATCAGCGGCAAACCTCCAATCTTTGATGGAGAGAACATTGATTACTGGAAAGACATAATTGAAAGCTTCTTTTTGGCTCATGATGCTGATCTTTGGGATATGATGATTAATGGGCACATACATCCTGTTGATGAAAGTGGTCAGAAGATTGACAGAAAAAGAATGTCATATCATCAAAAGCGAGACTTCAGAAATCATCACAAGGCCAAAACTATTCTCTTGAGTGCCATCTCATACTTAGAGTATGAGAAGATCATAAATAGAGAGACAACAAAGCACTTGTTTGATTCTTTGAGAATGATGCATGAAGGCAACACGCAAGTAAAAGAAACCAAAGCCCTTGCGCTCATTCAGAAGTATGAAGCCTTCAAAATGGAAGAAGATGAAACCATTGAAACAATGTTCTAAAGATTTCAAATTATGGTTGCTGGGCTAAAAGTTCTGGACAAAGGGTACTCAATTGTTGATCATGTAAAGAAGATCATAAGAAGTTTACCAAAGAAATGGAGACCCATGGTCACTGCTCTCAAACTGGAAAAAGATCTGAACAAAATATCTTTAGAAGAACTTGTCAACTCTCTCAGAAATCATGAGATAGAGTTAGAAGATGATGAGCCCCAGAAGCAAGGTAAGCCTTTAGCCCTTAAATCTAACAAAAAATATCATTCTAAAGTTTTGCAGGAAATAGAAGAAAACTCTGGTGGTTCCTCATCAGAAGAAGACGAATTATCCCTACTCTCCAGAAGAGTAAATCAGTTGTGGAAGCACAGGCAAAGGAATTTTAGAAATTCCAGAAGAACAGGGAATCAGTCTGAATCATCGTTTGGACACAGAAAATCTAAACCATCTTCTGAATACAAAAAGGCAAGAAACAGGGACATTGACTGCTACGAGTGCAATGAATAAGGGCACTACAAAATCGACTACCCAAGGCTTCAAAAGAAGAAACCTAAAAAGAAATTTGTTAAGGAGAAGAAGAAAAGTCTCATGGAAACGTGGGATGACTTAGACTCTTCATAAGTAGTCACTGAATCAGAAGATGAAAGAGCCAATATTGCTCTGATGGCCAACATATCAGAAGATACTGAATCATATGGATCAGAATCAGACTTAGAGGCAGAAGAGGTATTTTCTAACTTTTCTAGATCTCAATTAGAAGAGAGTATGTAAAAAATTCTAGAAAGCTATCAGAAGCTTCGAGTCATAAATAAGAACCTGAAAAGGATCTAGTTTCTGACTCTGAAGAAACTAAGAATCTGAGACTGGAAAACTCTGAGCTGAAATAAAAAATTTCAAAACTTGAAAATGATTTACAAAATACTCAGAAGAAAACTATCTCAGAAGTTACTAGTAACCTTGATAAGATCATAAAGGAATGTGATCACAAATTTCAGAAGTTCCTCGCTAAAAACATAGATATAAGCAAGATGGCTTAAATGATCTATAAAGTTAGTAGGAATGATAGAAAAGGTATAGGATACAAAGGTAAAGTATCCCAACCTAAGAATGTCAAGGATTTGGTTATTAAACACACTCCTCTAAAATCTCGCTTTACCTATGGGCACACACATGATTTAAAATATACCAGTAATGATTTCTCTGGTAAACCAAAATTCAAACAGAATTTTGGTAACTCCAACAAACAAGGACCCAAAATGATATGGGTGCCTAAGGATAAAATTATATATGTAGCAGATATCTTTGACAGCAAGACTGAAATACCAATCCTGCTTCTTGGACTCTGGATGCTCTCGACATGTGACGGGAAGAAAGCATATGTTCCAAAGCCTAGAGCTTAAATCTAGAAGCTACATATGTTTTAGAGACAATCAGAAGGGGAAGATCATTGGCTCTAGAACAGTTGTTAACAATAATCTTCCTTTTATTACTAATGTTCTGTTAGTAGATGGATTAATGCATAACTTGTTATCCATAAGTCAATTAAGTGATAACGGTTATGATATAATCTTTAATCAAAATTTCTGTAAAGCAGTTAGTCAGAAAGATGGATCTATCCTCTTTAATGGAAAGAGAAAGAACAAAATTTACAAAATAAAACTTTCTGAACTGAAAAGTTAGAATGTAAAATGCCTATTGTCTATTAACGATGAGCAATGAGTCTGGCACAAAAGATTGGGGCATGTTAGTATGAGAAGAATATCTCAGATTAACAAACTCAATTTGGTCAGAGGACTTCCTAACCTGAAGTTCAGCTCTGATGCTCTGTGTGAAGCATGTCAAAAAGGAAAGTTTGCAAAAACCCCTTTTAAAGCAAAAAATGTTGTTTCTACCTCTAGACTATTAGAACTTCTGCACATAGATCTATTTGGACCAGTGAAAACTACATCCATTAGTGGCAAGAAGTATGGATTAGTGATCGTAGATGACTATAGCAGATGGACATGGTTAAAGTTATTAAGACACAAGGACGAGTCACACTCTGTGTTCTTTGCTTTCTGTAACCAAGTCCAAAACGAAAAATATCTTAGAATTGTTAAAGTCAGAAGTGATCATGATGGAGAATTTGAAAACAAAAAAATTGAATTTTTTTAATGAGAATGGCATATCTCATTATTTCTCTTGTCCTAGAACTCCCCAACAAAATGGAGTTGTAGAACGAAAGAATAGAACTTTACAAGAAATGGCCAGAACCATGATCAACAAGACTAACATTGCTAAGAACTTCTGGGCAGAAGCAATTAACACAACATGTTACATTCAGAATAGAATCTCCATAAGACCTATTCTGAATAAGACTCCATATGAACTGTGGAAGAAAAGAAAGCCCAACATCTTGTATTTCCATCCATTTGGATGTATTTGTTTTATTCTTAACACCAAAGAACATCTGAATAAGTTTGACTCTAAAGCACAAAAGTGTATTATGTTAGGATACTCTGAATGCTCAAGAGGCTACAGAGTATACAACACATAAACACAAATTGTAGAAGAGTCAATCAGTGTTAGATTTGATGACAAGCTTGGCTCTCAAAAGTAAAAGCAAGATGAATCTTTTGCAGATATAAAAGTCTAATTTATAGGTACTGAAGACACTGCATCAGAAGTTCCTCACAAAGAATCACAGACAACACCAGAAGGAGATATCACAAATATTACAATAACATCTGAAGAACCTCTCCAGAAAAGACAATCCTGAAGCAGCTTAGCTCATCCTGAAGACAAAATTCTGGGAAAGAAGGAAGACCCAATCAGAACAAGATCCCCAATCAGAACAAGATCCTCATTCAGAAACTCTGAAGAATCTCTCATGGGATTAGTGTCTCTGATTGAGCCAACTTCCATTGATGAAGCTCTCTTGGACAATGATTGGATACTTGCAATGCAGGAGGAATTAAACCAATTCACCAAAAATGATGTGTAGGATCTGGTTCCCAAACCAAAAGGGTTCAACGTCATTGGAACCAAATGGGTATTCAGAAACAAGCTGAATGAACAAGGAGAAGTCATCAGAAATAAAGCACGACTAGTTGCACAAGGTTATAGTTAGCAAGAGGGGATAGACTATACAAAAACCTTTACTCTAGTCGCCAGGTTAGAATCTATCAGACTTTTAATTTCTTTTGTTGTAAATAATGGCATCACTCTCTATCAAATGGATGTCAAAAGTGTATTCTTAAATGGATACATTGATGAAGAAGTTTATGTGCCCCAACCCCTGGTTTTGAAAATTCATAACATCCAGAATATGTATTTAAACTATAGAAATCACTATATGGTCTGAAACAAGCTCCCAGAGCTTGGTATGAAAGATTAAGTAGTTTTCTGTTAGAAAATGATTTCACCAGAGGGAAAGTGGACACAACCTTATTCTATAAGCCATTTAAAAATGACATTCTAGTTTGTAAAATTTATGAAGATGATATTAATTTTGGATCTACTAAAGCCTCTCTGGTAAGAGAATTTGCTAAGTCCATGCAGGCAGAGTTTGAAATGAGCTTGATGGGAGAACTAAAATTCTTCCTGGGCATTCTGATCAATCAAAATCTACAAGGAACTTACATACACCAGAGCAAATACGTTACAGAACTTAAGAAGAAATTCGACTTATCAGAATGTAAGCCAGCCAAGACTCCAATGCATCCCACATGAATTCTGGAAGAGGAAGAGGTAAGTAAAAAGGTAGAACAGAAGATCTACAGAGGTATGATTGGTTCTCTCTTATATCTTACAGCTTCAAGACCTGATATCCTGTATAGTGTATGTTTATGTGCCAGATTCCAATCAGATCCTAGAGAATCTCACTTAACCATTTTAAGCGAATTTTCAAGTATCTGAAATGTACTACTAATCTTGGTATGTTTTATAGAAAAACCAATGAATACAAATTAGTAGGATACTGTGATGCTGACTTTACTGGAGACAGAGTAGAAAGAAAAAGCACTTCAGGAAGCTGCCAGTTTCTGGGAGAAAATCTGATCTCATGGTTCAGCAAGAGGCAATCTGCAATTGCACTATCAACCACTGAAGCTGAATATATAGAAGCAGCTGGATGCAGCACACAGATGCTTTGGATGAAAAGTCAGCTTGAAGACTTCAATATATTTGAGAGTAACATTCCCATACTTTGTGATAACACTTATGCAATTTGTTTATCTAGAAATCCCATTTTACATTCTAGGGCTAAGAATATAGAAATAAAACATCACTTTATTAGGGACTATATTCAGAAAGGAATTCTCTCTTTAAAATTTATTGACACGGACCATCAATGGGCTGATGTCTTCATTAAACCCGTTTTCTAAAGATAGGTTTAATTTCATTCTGAAATATATCAGCATGAAATTATGTCCAGAATAAGAGTTTTATTTACATATTCTTTAACCCTCAGAATTTTATGTTTTTCTTATGAACATCTGATCAACAATTCTTCAGAAGTTAGAAGGACAGTTGTATCAGGATCTATCTAAGAAGATCTGAACAGTTCCCAAACAGTTCATTTCAAAGATAAAAGCTGCAATTCATATCATCAACATTTGTCATCCTCTCATAAGAGTTTCTTCTAAGGCTGAACACGCATTCAAATTTTGAAAGGACTAAAGCGTTGATTGGATGCATTGAGACTCGTGTTGTATAGGTAACTGTTATATATCTCCACTCCATCTCCCTATATTCAGGAATCATTAATGCTATGTAATCATTATTATTTTTCACTCTTTTCTTTCTAATTAAGTTTTCAATTTGTTTATAAATACACCATTCACTTTCACTCTCACTTCTTCTCGCTACTATTTTCTCCCTACTTTTTGTGTGCAAAATTTTCTTTCAAAAATCCTCAACAGTCTGTGTGAACAATGGCTTCAAGTGGGGTGTACCCTAAGAGTGCGCATGTGCGAGTGTGTCGTTTTCGGCTATTTTTTTATCTTTGTACATGTTAAGGGTGATCTAAGTTTATTTTAGGTTAAAACATTCAGTCTTGTCATGCCATCCTATTATCAAACATCTAACAGTCATAATTTGCGGAAATAAAATACGAAATTTAAATTACAAGGCGTCGGGTATTTACATCGCCAAAGACAAACCCTTTGAAAAATAAATAAAGCCATAAAAAATAATAAAAGTCCTATTTACTATTACAATCCGGGAGCAAGTACATTATTGGATAAAGGAAAATAAATCGCGGTGCAAAATTTAATCGGACGCAAGATTAGGGTTTTGACCCTTTAAAGATGACATCTTTTTGTTGTTTTTATTTTAAGAAAGGAATTAACCTAAATTAATTAATAAATTAAAATAAATTAATTAATTAATAAAAATAAATTATTTTTGGGTTTTTGTTATTTTAAGAAAGAAAAATAAAATAATTAAGTTAGTAATTAAAACCTAATTAATTCTAATTCTAATTTTAATTATTTATAAAAAAAAATAGGTTAAAGTTACTCTAATTAAAATCTAAATTAATTAATTAGTACTTATTAATAAAAAATAAAAATAAAAATTTGATTGAATAAAAATATTTTTTGTGATTTTTATTTTATAAAAAGACTGAATTTTGATTGGTTAGAAATTAAATAAAACAATTAAATCCATAAATAAATAAACAAAAAGAATTATGAGAAAGGAGTATGGGCCTGTTTTTTGTGGTGTGGATAGCAATCTGAAGGCCCATTAGAGCTGGCCTTGTTTGACTTTTTGAGATCTGGTGGGCGTGCGCGGACCTTGCCTATGGTGGACCCTTAGCCTGGGACTCTCAGATTTGGCCTTTGGCCATCTGGACATTGGATGCCTGAGGGAGTATGGTGCGCTGCAAGCTGAAACGTGCATGGGAATACCTGAAAGGAAAAATTAATAAGGAATTGGGGGACCTGGGATTCGAACCCAGGTCCTGTAGGATAATGCTTCGCTTGCCTTGCCACTGCGCTGCTTTATTTTGTTTGTTAATATAACGCAAATAAATCATAATATAATAAAACAAGTCAATGGCCAGAAAAAAGAAAAAAATGCGCGTGTATTTGAATGGCCCAATGATGGCGTGACACGCCTTCATCTCCTTTGTTGAACCGTTGCTAAAGGTTCCAGGACCTATACCTACGGACAGAGGTCCGTCACTATAAACCAGGCATCTCTAGAATCCTGTAGGCGCCATGGAAATGCATTCTAAATCTATGGTTGAGTTCGTCTCAGCCAGCTAGTCACAACCATAGCCATTATTATGGCCAATTGTACCTGAAAATAAAATCCCCAAAAACAAGGACGAAACCCTAGTAATGGTAGATCTTCATATTGGTCAGATAAATGAAATTGGTTAATGTCAAAAGCTTGCAAATGGTATGGTGGTTACAAATATGCAATTATTTCATTATAACAATGCCTAATTTCTGAGATACGAAATCAAGTACAGAGGGAAATCGCGTGACACTTACAGTGTGCAATGGAGTCTGAACAAGCTTGCTTTGGATTGGTTTGGCTTGAGTGAATTCCCAGGAAGCGTTTGGGACAGGTCTCAGCCCTTGAAAACACCTCTAAACAGGATTTTGATTTCAAGCTTTTTGTGACTTTTTTCAAATCTTGTTTTGCCTCTTTCTGCAATTGCCAACCCTTGTCTCGATTGCTTTTGCTTGCTTATGTACTACGTAGTGTATTAGGGTAAGAATTACGGGTTGAATCTTCCCATATCAATGCATACATATTTGATTTGATCCCTTCTTTAAAACCTTCCAAATTTATCGAATCTCAATCTTTTTGCACATGATTTGGTCTGATTCGATTTTTATGATGTCAATGATGATAATCAAAACCTGAAACAGCAAAAAAATCTCATGTTATCAAAGTTTTAGATTTTATATGATTTAATTTGATTTAAAATGAATAAATTCAAATAAAAATCAAATTAAATAATAAAAATAAAATATGGGCTCATGGCTGAAGTTAGGACACGTGGGAAACTATGCAAGCTCAAATCAAGTGGAAAATAATGGGCCCATTTGACCAAATTTAAAGTTTTGGGGATAGTTGACTTTTTGCAATTTTTTCAAAATGTCCAACTTCAACAATGCACAACTTCTTCAATTTTTAACTTTTGGAAGTGTTCTTGGACTTTTTAGAAAGCTTGAGATGTATTCTAACCAAACCTTTTGGTCTCATCTCATTTTGATATTCCATACTCAAGTTATAAGCTTTGGCAAAAAAGGTGTTTTTGTTGACTTTCAAGAATGACCTATAATGTCTAAATTTATAACTTCTTTTGAGTGCATTTTTTGATCTTGGGGTATGAATATGGATTGTAGGAAATTGCATCCTCTTCAAAATAAGCTTTGGATGGGTCATTTCTAATAAAGTATGAGAAAGTTATGCTTGGTCAAAGTTGGGTTGACTTTTCCTATAAAACCCTAATTTAGCAACTTTTGAGTCTTGAAAAATTTTGAGCAATCCTTGATGAATCATGATCAACCCTTGATCAAATGATTAAATACACTTCAAAATGAGAATGTTGACAAAAAATCTTGAATTTTGACTGTATGTAGGTCACAGTTGACTTTTGCTCTAACATAGTCGATTTTTGGACCTTTGAGCAATTGACTGAGCAAACTTCCTCTGCAAGGCTTGAAATTTGACATGGCTGATCTTGAGAACATATTAGGACATTGGGGAGCACTTGAGGTCATTTGAATTCAAAGATCTTGATGCAACACAAAACCCTAATTTGGGGTTGACTGCCTTAGGAGATTTTTCTTGCAATATTTTGAAGGATATGAGAGGGCAAATTTTGGGGTACAACACATAATCATGCCAATTTTGCTTCAATTTGCCTTGATCTGATTTGATATGATTTTCCAGCCTAATTGGATTTGATTCCTACAAAAAATCAGATCATAAATCAATCTTTTGTATTTTTTGCTATTTATTTGATTTAATTTGAATTTTAAATAATAAAATATCAAAATAAAATTAATAATGAAGCAAATAAAGTGTAGAAGCTGATTTGGGTCGTGGACCATGTCACAAACAAGATTCAATCATGAAAAACTAGGCCCATTTGACAAATAAATGCATTTTTGAGCACATTTGACTTTTGGTAATTTTGCAAAAATGGTTAACTTTGACAAGGCATATCTCCTCCAATTTTAATCCTAGGGAGGTGTTCCTGGGATTTTTAGAAATCTTAGGATGTCCCCTAAACAACACTTTTGGTATCATCTCAATTGGGTCTTCCATGTTCATGTAAGAAGCTTTGACCCAAAAGGTGTTTTGTTGACTTTTCAAAAGGACCTATAATGTAGAAATTCATATCTTTTGATGAGTGCATATTTTGAACTTGGGGGATGAAGATGAATTGTAGGGAATTGCATCCTCTTCAAAATGAGCCTTGGATGTAAAATTTATGATAAAGTATGAAGAAGTTATACTTGGTCAAAGTTTGGTTGACTTTTCCTAAGAAACCCTAATTTAGCAACTTTTGGGTTTTGATAAATTTGGGGCATTCCTGGAGGAATCATGATCAAAACTTGATCAAATGATGGATATAACTTCAAAATGTTGATGTTGACCAAATATCTTGAAGATTGACTGTATGTGGGCCACAATTGACTTTTGACCTAATATAGTTGATTTTCAGGCATTTGAGCAATTGACTGGGAAAACTTCTTGTGTAAGGCATGAAACATGACATGGATGATCTTGAGAACATATTAGGACCATGGAAAGAATTTTGGGACCTTTGGACTTCAACCATCCTGCTGAAAATGGAAACCCTAGTTTGAGGTACATTGCCTTAGGAGAGAGGTTGTCTGGTCAACTCTTGGGCATCCTTGAGCAAATTGAGGACCTCAATGGGCATGTGTTGAATAAAATGAGAGGGAAAACTTTAGGGTACAACAGCTGCCCCTGTTCAATCGTCTTAAACCTGAGGATGTAGATTGGCTGTCTGCCTTTCGTAATCTAAAGGTGGAAGATGATTGAACACAAGAGTGCCCAGAAATTTGCACTCGTCTGAGATGGTGTTAGACTGTGTAGGTAGTACCAGGAATGGGATTACAGATGCCATTTGGAGGAGATTACATAAGACTGTCAGAGATGGGCTTAAAGATGCCATCTAGAGGATGTTGATTTCCCGAGATATTCCTTTGATGAGAATTCATGTTCCTGTCGTTGAGGAGGAATCTGCTGAGTAATGTTGGTATTTGTCTTGGGAGAAATAGAATTTTAGGAGCTTCAGTAGTCTGTTACTCTACTGTGGAATCATCTCTTAGTCGAGGAGGTGAAAGTGAACTTCTATCTGGTCATACTCTAGGCTTTACAGCGATTTGCTGAGGATAATAAGATTAACTGTTATCTGGTCGTGCTTCAGGTTTCACAGTGACTTATTGGGGAGATGAGATTTAAACTCGCTATCTAGTCATCTCTAGGCTTTGCAATTTCTCAATTCTTATCTGGTCGTGTTCCAGGCTTCAGAAGGATTTAAGTGGTTATCCGGTCGCATCTGGGTTTCAACTTAAATTTAAGGCATACTAATATCCGGTCGATTTCCGGGCTTCATAGTAATTGGTCGAGTAAACTGTTATTTAGTCGAGTTCCAAGCTTCGTAGTACCATATACTGTTATCTGGTCGTGCTCCAAGTTTCACAATGTCTCTTGCCGCTATCTGGTCGTTCTCCAGTCTTCACAGTGTCTTATACCGTTATCTGGTCATGCTTCAGGCTTCACGGTGTCTTATACCATTATCTGGTCGATTCCAGGATTCATAGTATTTTGGAGAAAATCAAGATATTATCCGGTCGATTTATGGGCTTCATAGCTTGAATTTTAGATATACCCCTATCTGGTCGATTCCAGGCTTCGTAGTATTTTGGAGAAATCAAGATATTATCCGGTCGATTTTCGGGCTTCATAGCTTGAACTGGAATATAAATCTTAGTATTGATTTGACTGAACCATGGAAAACTTGTGAGAACTTCAACTGGGAGAGAAATCTTAGTATCGATTTGACTGATCCCGGGAGAGGTCTCAGATTAACTTTGACTGGCATAGAAATCAGGGGAATCTTAGCGGCGATTCGGCTGACCAAGAAGAAAGTCTTAGAACATCTTTAACTAGAATAGAAACCTTAGTGTCGTTTGACTGAACTAGAGAAAACTTGTGATAACTTCAACTTGTGAATCAGATCAAAAATCAATCTTTTGTATTTTTTGCTATTTATTTTATTCAATTTGAATTTTAAATAATAAAAAATCAAAATAAAATAAATAATGAAGAAAATAAAGTGTATATTCTGATTTGGGTCGTGGACCATTTCACAAACAAGATTCAATCATGAAAAACTAGGCCCATTTGACAAAAAATGCATTTTTGAGCACATTTGACTTTTGGCAATTTTGCAAAAATGGTCAACTTTGACAAGGCATATCTCCTCCAAATTTAACCCTAGGCAGGTGTTCCTGGACTTTAGAAAGCTTATGATGTCCCCTAAACAACCCTTTTGGTCTCATCTCAATTGGGTCTTCCATGTTCTTGTAAGAAGCTTTGACCCAAAAGGTGTTTTTGTTGACTTTTCAAAAGGACCTATAATGTAGAAATTCATATCTTTTAATGAGTTCATATTTTTAACTTGGGGGAAGAAGATTAATTGTAAGGAATTGCATCCTCTTAAAAATTAGCCTTGGATGGAAATTGTTTGATAAATTATGAAGAAGTTATGCTTGGTCAAATTTTGGTTGACTTTTCCTGAGAAACCCTAATTTAGTAACTTTTGGGTTTTGATGAATTTGGGGCATTCCTGGAGGAATCATGATCAACCCTTGATAAAATGATGGATATAACTTCAAAATGTTGATGTTTACCAAAAATATTGAAGTTTGACTGTATGTGGGCCACAATTGACTTTTGACCTAGTATAGTTGATTTTCAGGCATCTGAGCAATTGGCTGAGCAAACTTCTTGTGTAAGGCATGAAACTTGACATGGATGATCTTGAGAACATATTAGGACCATGGAAAGCATTTGGGAACCTTTGGACTTCAACCATCCTACTGAAAATGGAAACCCTAGTTTGAGATACATTGCCTTAGGAGAGAGTTTGTCTGGTCAACTCTTGGGCATCCTTGAGCAAATTGAGGACCTAAATGGGCATGTGTTGAATAAAATGAGAGGGAAAATTTTGGGGTACAGCACCGTCCCTTCATATCCAACGATGGGGCTTCTTACCAAAATCAATGGTAAGATAGCGACATCTAAAAGAGGAAGAAAAAGAACACTTAAGACCTTTTGAGTAGGTAGATTCGCTCCTAGTTGCTCACTTTCTAAAAAAAACATTTTTACACAAACACTATCATTTGAAATATTTTCAAAAGACAACACTTTGTACGCGTTCTTATAGAAATGAGAGCCATTACAAAGAAAACCCTTTTCAAAATCACTTTCAAAAAACACAAACACCTCTTTGACCTATTTTCGAAACAAACACTTTGTACGCGTTCTTATAGAAACGAGAGCCATTACAAAGACATTTTCAAAAAACTTTCAAAATCCACACCACAAGCACATTCAAACAAAAGCAAGTGATCTAGCAAGTAACTAAGATCCCATGGAAAACCATGGATGAAAAGGGTACTAATACCTTCCCTTTTCATAATCTACCCCCCAAACTCAAGAAAACATCTCTAAAGGTCTTTCCTGTTGTTTTCAGCCTTTCCTTATTGGATAAAAGAAAAGTTGGTGGTGACTCTTGCTAACCGCAACATTGCGATCAAACGCAAAACAAAAGTCAGTTCTCCCACCGTATCACAGAATTGGCGACTCTGCTGGGGAAATATAATTAATAAAGTGGGGTTTACCTTAGGATCTAGGTCATTTTTTAATTGCTTTCTTGTTTGCTTTGTGTGATTTATCTATAAGGGTTTTTTGCTTGAGTATTGTTAAAGATCCTACACCCAGATCTGGGGGAACTTATTAGGTAAACAACAATAGATCGTGGAGACTGTACGACATAGACCGATATGGTTTAAGCGATGGTTGTGTTGGTATGACACTTTGGTTGGTACCAGTATCCTTCATGTGGAAACGAAGAGAATACGGGGCCGCCGCGTGGTGTCGTGAAGCACTAACAGACCTTAGAACCTTAGTTGAAGAAACTTGGCCATTAGAAAGTAGTGAGATAGTTGGCCTCGGTATAAAGCTGAGGATTGGCTGATACTCGATGCTACACTCATTGAGATCATACTTTCGGGATATTTCGGCTGCAAGTAAAGATTTCCTTCTGTGATACGGTCGGAGAACTGACTTGGGATTTTGTGTTTTGTGTTCGCAAATGTTTCGGTTTAGCAAGAGCCGCCACCTACTTTTTATTTTATCCTAAGGAAAGGTCAAAAAGCACAGGAAAGACCTTTGAGATGTTTTCTTGGGTTCGGGGAGTAGATTATAGAGAGGGAAGGTATTAGCACCCTTTCTATCCATGGTTATCCATGGGATCTTAGTTACTTGCTTAGATTGCTTGCTTTGCTTTTCAATTGTTTGAAATGGTGCTTTGTATGCGATTTTGAAAGATGTTTTGAAAAGAGGCCATTGTTGTGGCAACCTTTGTAATGATTCTTGTTTGAATGTATACAAAGATTTTTTTGTCTTTTTGAAAAGTTTTCCAATGTTTGAAAGTAGGGTTTTGAAATTGTGTGGTGAAGTGTGTTTCGAAAAAATAGCAAGGATGTTTTTACAAGTTTGATCAAGTAACTAAGAGCTATCTACCCTATTTTACTCAAAGATCTTTCTTATGTTTTTAATCCTTTTAACAGTGTTGCTTCACCATTGTATTTGGTGAACAACCTTGTGTTAGGATGTTAACGGGACAGGCGCGGGTCATCGTATAGACCATGATAGCAATGGTGTCAAGTATCTTTGGCAATTTTCTTGAGGGACTTTGATCATTTTGTTTAGGCAACTCATATAGCGTCATCGAGGGACTATGATCTTTTGTTTTGCCAAAATACTTGACATGCAACCATGGCCCATTTTTGAAGGCAACAAGTGGATTGTAACCCTAGGGGTGCAAGTATGCATTGTGTTTGTTTTTCATGCATATT
This sequence comes from Vicia faba, assembly GCA_948472305.1. Lineage (NCBI taxonomy): Eukaryota > Viridiplantae > Streptophyta > Magnoliopsida > Fabales > Fabaceae > Vicia > Vicia faba. The sequence goes on from OX451737.1 coordinate 1,057,467,305, forward strand.
TATCTTGGATTAGGTCAAACTAGTCGTTGATTTTATTTGCATACAAACCCTAGGTCTAAGCATGGCATAATTGAAAGCTTTTAAATGTGCAAGAATTTAAATGCTACACTATTACAACATGATATAGGGAGGGGGTACAAATTTGAATTGGGGGTATTTGACAAGAAATTAAATTCTAAGTTATTACAACCAAATCGAATGTATAGGCAATATTTAAATGTACAATAAATGAAATAAAATACAAATAAATAAAAGTCAAATAAAATATATTATGCAAAGAAAAAGGTTTTTTTATGTATGTAAAAAGTATATTTCTTGATGTCAAGTAAAAAATAATAAAGATAAAGTCAATTTTAATTATTTGATATTTTAAGGCAAAACCCTAATTCTTAAAAAAAAACAATATTATTTATTAATTATATACAATAATATATTAATTTATACACAAAATAAAAGTATATTACAAAAAGATGTTTTTTAGTGTAAAATATTAATAAAAGTAAAAATATGATATTTTTATATTTTTGACCTAATTATTTAATAAGATAAAGTATATAAGTATATATATGTGTATTAAATATATTAAATATACAAAAATAGAAATTAATTATTTACAAAAAAATTGTATATTCTAGAAAATATTTTCAAGTGTAAATAAAAATAATAAATGAAGATAAGTATATTTTTTGTATTATTTTTGAGTTTTTAATAAAAGGAAATAGTTTATTTACATACTTATACCAGTAAAATAAAAATAAATATCTAATAAATATGAAAAATATAGAAAATATTTTTTTGGCATTTTTCATATTTAGACAAAAAATAATAAAGTCAGAATAAAAAATAAAAATATCAAAATGACAAAAATTCAAACAAATGGGCCAGGGGGGTGTAAACTGAACAAAGGGGTGTCAAAAGCAAAAGGAACCAGGCCCAACCCAAAATCCACTTCTTCTTCTTCCTTTGAACAAACCTGCGCGCGCTATGTACCAAACTAAAACTCCTGATTCTTTGATCTTTTGACAAAACTCATAACATGAACATTGTAGAGAATTAAACAACGAATTCAACCATATAAAAAGCTTGGATTAACTCTCAAAGACCAGAGAGAATTTCTCTGGCCCTAATTTCTATCCTAGTTTTTTCAGAAAGTTCATGAGTGAAATTCTCCTAACACGATTAATGTAAATGAAAACTAAGCATATGTATGGCTTCAGGGATATGAGTACAACATATTACATTCACAAACCTAAGCCTAACCATTCCTAGATAGAGAGATAGAAGTCCATGAAATACCTGTTTCAGTTGACTTTGAGCTGGACAATGTAGCAACCTTCAATGGTGTTTGAGCTTCTTTTGAGCTTGCCTGAGGTCCAAGGAAGCTTTTCCAATGCTTGGCTTGTTTTGAAACAGCTTGAGTCGTGCTGTAGAACTCAACCTGCAGAGCTTTGAAACAAAAATGGAAAAGTGGGTTAGAGGTGTTACAGCTTGCAATGGGGGCCTGGGATAGTTCAAGTGAGTTGATTGGAAGGTGTTTGAACTATCTTTGGACAAAACGCACGATGGAATTTGGTTATGGCTTGCAAAATGCAAAACTTGCTCTGTTTTGCAGAAAAATAATGATTTTGTGTACAAGGGAGTTTGAAAGGCAAAGGGGTCGTGTTTTAGGCTTGTTGGGAGGTATGGAACTTGTCCACAAGGTTTGTGTAAGCTTGTTTCAACAGATGTGAGAGATGGCTATGTTTTGCAACTTTTCTTCTTTTTCAAGCAAGAGTGTATGTCCTCCCAATGCAGGCATGTTCAAGCCCTATATCATGCTGCACATTATGCTCTTGGTTACTGGAATTAGTGGATTTGATCCTGCTTCAAAGATCTGGCCCCATGCCTCAAGGATTTGGTTTTGACATAAAGTGAAGTTTAGGCAAAAATGGCATTGTTGCTTTTTCCTTTTAAGGCTTAAACTAGTGTATAATGCCCTAATGACCAAGACAATACCTTAATTCAATGGATATGCATTAAATTAAGGAGTAAAAATTGGTTTTGAGGCCTGTAATGGTGAACCAAGCTAGCTAGATCAGAATTGCAAATTGGTATGAACATGTATTGGCCATGGACAAAAGTGAGTTTTTGCCAACTTCAAGCATTCGATTCTCTCTAACCACAAGGGTGTTTGAGGAGTTATTGGACAATTTGGAAAGCTTGGAACATGTAATATAATCCATCTTTGCAATGCAACTTGAAATTCCAAGTGGAACTATGTGAAAAGTGGCCAAGAAGATGGGTCAAAATCCTGCCTAGATTAGGGCAAATTTTCTCTAACTTAAAAGTTTTAGGTACCCTTGTTCCAAAAATCATAACTTGATCTACAAGCTTCTTTTGAGAAAACTTTGTGAATAAAAGTTGTAGACTTTGTGATGGACCACAACTTTCATGTTGCAAGTTTTATTTGAATCCATTTGCATCTTGATGAAAAAATTGGACAAAGTTAGGAAAAAATAAGAAAATTTTATAACTTAGAAAAATTCTAAGTTATGAAAATTTTCCATTTTAAACCCTAATTTGCATTTTTGGGTTTCTTTATGGACAAGTTTCATAATTTGACATGTCTTGATGAAAAATAACTCTTGGCACTTGATTTTGACCAAAAAGTCAAAGTTTGACTTTTCAGTGTACAGTCAAATTTTGATCAGTTGACTGAAAAATTCATCTGTCAATCCTATGCACTTGAGATCTTTTGAACTTGTTGAATGGGTCAAGACAATGTAATTGAGTCCTTGAGTCCCTGTGTGAGCTTGATTTTCCATTGGCTAGGTCAAACAGTCAAAAATTGCCTTTGTGCAGTCAAAACCCTAAAAATGACCATTTTGCCCTTTTGGTGATCTGATCAAATTTCTTGTGGAATTATGATCCAAACTTGATCAAATGGCATATATGAGTTTATTATGTTGAAGTGGGTCAAAAATCATGAGGTTTGACTGTCAATTGGCCACAGTTGACTTTTTCCCCAATACAATTGATTTCTAGGTCAACTGTCCAATTGACTGGACAAAAATTTGAATCAAGGCTTGAAACTTGGTATGGACAAACTTGTGAGTCCAACATGAAGTATGAAAGTCAATTTGGGTATTGTAGGCCAAAACACCACAGTGCAAACTCAAACCCTAATATAGGTCAATAGTGCAATGAGGTGTCTTGAGCAGAGCAAACCCTAGCTTGATCTTCAATTCCAAGAGTCTGGAGATGAGAAAATGTTGATGAAATGGGAGGGCAAATTTTGGGGTACAACAGTTGCCCCTGTTAAATCTTCTTGAACCTTAAGAGTTAGATTGACAAGTTTGCCTTTCGTGACTCGAAGGTAAAAGAGGATTGTTCACTAGAGTGCCAGTAAATTTGCACTCGTCAAAATATATCTGAGGAAATGGGCTTAGAGATGCCATTTGGAGATAGTAGAATCTTGCTGGAGATGGGCTTAGAGATGCCATCCAAGAATGTTTGTTGAATTGTAATGTTGTAGGTCAAAAGAATGAGCATCAAAATGGTATCCGTGTCCGGGATGTCATTGAACTGTATCTGGAGACTGAGTTTGTATGAGCAAAAGAATGGCGTCCGTGTCTGGAGCGTATCTGAGCTATAACTGTATTTGAACTTTGAATGAATATCAGAATGACTGTCATGTCTGGAGTGTATCTGTATTGTATATGGGGTAACAGATAAACATCTGTGTATGGAGTAACTGTGTGCTGGGGATGAACTATGAATGAGTAACAGAATGGCAACTGTGTCTGGAGCGTATCTGGACTGTATCTGAAGTTGAGATCTGTATGAGTAGTAGAATGACCGCCGTGTCTGGGGTGTATCCGTACTGTAACTGGGATCTGAATAAGTGACAAAATGACTTTCGTGGCGACTGCACTGGGGGAATCAAATTGCTGGTGTAAAGGCCAGAATGGCATCCGCGTTTGGAGCGTATCTGAACTTGTAGTTGATAGTTGAATCTAGATGAGAGATAGAATGGCTGTCGTGTCTGGAGCGTATCTAGTCTGTATCTGATTGCTGAAGTCTGAATGAGTAGTAGAATGACCGTCGTGTCTGGGGTGTACCCGTACTGTATTTTGACTTGAAGTTCTTGAATGAGTAATGGAATGACCGCCGTGTCTGGGGTGTATCCATACTGTATCCGAATAATTGTTAATGATAGCCATTTAATCTTATCCTGAAAAGGGTAAAATGTTAACTAAAATACGAAGTTATATTGCATGACATGTATGATGTAATGAATTGTAACCCATGTTTATGATATATGAATGTAATGGTTATGCATGTAAGCTGAGTAGTTGTCTTGTTGAGGAAACTGAATCCTTGATAGCTGGAGATAATGAAATCTTTGACTGCTGCCGGGGAAAATAAATCCTTGACCGAAGTTGGGGAATAAAAAATCTTTGATTACTGCAGATGAGAAATCTTTGCTGACTGCTTGGGCATTAAAGATCTTTGATTGTTTAGAATGAGAAATCTTAGGACCACTGCCGGGGATTGAAAATCCTGGGTGACTTACGGGGATTTTAACAAGAGCTTCACCAATTTCTACTGGGACTGAGATTTCTTCATGACTTCCCTGGGGAATAGGGTTTACTCTGACGACCTCTACTGGGGAATTAAAACCTGAGAGACTTCTGCTGGAGAAATGAGTCTGAGAATCTTCAATCTGTTGGGAAATGACCCTGTGGGGAGAATGTTTACTCAGCCGGTGAAATCAGGAGTTTTGGATTATATGCCAATCTACTGGGGAATCATCCTAGCTGTTAGGAAAATTGAGGGAATTTGATCGGTTGGAAATTGGACTTCGCTGGGGAAGAAGGTTTAGATTATTCTGGCTCCGCTGGGAATTGGGAGTTTGAACTCTGATGGGAACTTTGAAACTTTAACTTGGCTGGGGAATCCAGTTCGAAATGTACTGGCTTTGTCGGGGGATCTTGAAGCTTAACTCCGTTGGGGACATGTACCCCGAGGTTTTAGCTTTGTTGAGGATCTGAACAAAGTAATGCAGGGGATCTCTTCTTGAATGGCATAAAGATATTTTCCTACACCTCCAACCTAGCAGTAATTATCCTTTCCCAATTTTGTTTTATTTGTAAGCAGTGATTATATTCAAATGCATATGCCTATTCAACAAAACATTGGACGTTTTTCAAATAAAACATAAGTGTAAAACAGAAAAAGAAAGGCAAGCAAGTTTCTGCGCTTTGAAGTATATTCGTATTAATTTTTGTAACTGTCTTTGTACAAAGGAGACAGACATCCTAGTAAAAATTGAGAAAAATTTATACAAAAGAAAGATGGCTATGTGTAACAATTCCATGGGGTTCCCATTCTGCTATAGCCTTCACAACTCTGAGTATCTGTCCATTCGTTGCTTCGTCCGTAGATGATTGGATTGATCAGAAGCTTGGAGCTTGTTGGTGAAGAGATTGTTCTTAAAGTGATCCGACGAGACACAGTCATACGCTTTAATTCCCTAACTTTTGCCTGAACCGCCCTTTCGGGTTTTCGACCCACTGGGAAACCCTTTTTTGCCCAAGTCGCCCTTTCGGGTTGTCAACTTGCCAGGTGTACAGATTTTTTTGTTTTATCCCTAATTTTTGCCTGAACCACCCTTTCGGGTTTTCGATTCACCGGGATGCACATTTTTGCCCAAGTTGCCCTTTCAGGTTTTCAACTTGTTGGGTCGTTTTATGCGTAGTATCTTTTGACTATGTCTGCGTTCGCAGGGTGCGGCAAGTCATCGCCGTCCATGGTGGTCAAAATCATTGCCCCACCAGAAAAGATGCTCTTGATTACAAATGGTCCTTCGTAAGTAGGAGTCCACTTGCCCCTGGGATCACTTTGCGGTAAGATGATCCGCTTGATTACAAGATCTCCAACTTGATATACCTGACGCCTGACTTTCTTGTTGAAAGCCTTGATCATCTGTTTTTGATACGTCTGACCATGACAAACAGCAGTAAGTCGCTTCTCGTCGATCAAGTTAAGTTGATCAAGCCAGGTCTGAATCCAATCGTCTTCACTCAAACTGGCATCCTTCATAATCCTCAAGGAAGGAATCTGAACTTCCATAGGTAGAACAACTTCCATGCCATATACCAAAGAAAAGGGAGTTGCCCCAGTTGAAGTACGTGTTGTGGTACGATACCCATGCAGAGAGAACGGTAACATCTCATGCCAGTCCTTGTAGGTGACTGTCATTTTTTGAATGATCTTCTTAATATTTTTGTTTGTGGCTTCAACAACACCGTTCATCTTCGGTCGGTAGGGAGATGAATTATCATGATAAATCTTGAACTGATCGCATAGAGCGGTGATCACAATATTATTCAAATTTGTACCGTTGTCTGTGATGATCCTGTCGGGGATACCATACCGGCATATGAGGTTCTGCTTAATGAAGTGGGCAACCACATTCTTTGTAACTGAGGCATATGAAGCTGCCTCGACCCATTTAGTTAAGTAATCAATAGCCACCAAGATGAAGCGATGTCCATTAGATGCTGTGGGCTTGATCTCTCCAATCATGTCAATGCCCCACATTGCAAATGGCCAAGGAGCTGTCAGAACGTTAAGAGGAACAGGAGGAATATGTACCTTGTCGGCATAGACTTGGAATTTGTGGCAGGTACGGGAATGTTGATGACAATCAGCTTCCATGGTAGACCAGTAGTAGCCTGCCCTCAGAATCTTCTTAGCCATTGTATGTCCGCTCAAGTGGGTGCCAAATGTGCCGCTATGTATATCGGTCATGATCAACTCTACTTCAACCTTGTACACACAATGAAGTAGAACACAATCACGACTGTGCTTATAAAGGATGACATTGCTTAGGAAGAACTTGGCAGCGAATCTCCTTAAGAACTTTTTGTCATTGACGAAAGCTCCTTCAGGATATTCTCTGGTCTGGAGATACCTTTTGATTTCATGAAACCAAGGTTGTTCCACTACTTCTTCGGTATTAATCTCATGACAGTGCGCCGGTTCGTCCATCCGCTCGATGGTGATTTGGGGAGCCTCGTTATCCCATTTAAGTTTAAACATGGAAGACATTGTAGCCAGAGCATCGACTAACTGATTTTCTTCTCGCGGGAAATGCTCGAAGGTAATATGCTCGAAGTGAGGCAACAACGTCAAGACATGTTCTTTGTATGGGATAAGATTAGGATGTTTAGTGTCCTACTCTCCTTTGACTTGACTGATAACCAAAGTCGAGTCCCCAAATACGGCCAAAGATTTGCTTCCCAAGTCTAAAGCAGCCTTGAGACCAAAGATGCAAGCTTCATATTCAGCCATGTTATTGGTACAGCTGAACCAAAGTCAGGCAGTGAAAGGTATATGACAACCATCTGGAGAAATGAGTATTGCACCAATCTCGTTGCCAAGTGCATTTGAAGCACCATCAAAGTATAGGGTCCATCGAGATCCTTGTTCAGGTCCGTCATACAGTCCGCTACCTTCAATGTTGTCCAATGTCATGATGTCCTCGTCAGGGATGTCAAATCTCAAAGATTGGTAATCTTCGATGGCTTGGTGAGCTAGATGGTCAGCTAGTACACTCCCTTTTATAGCTTTTTGGGTAGTATACTGGATGTCATATTTAGTCAGGATCATTTACCGTCTAGCGATTCTTCCAGATAAAGCCGGCTTCTCGAAGATATACTTGATCGGATCCATCTTGGAAATCAACAAAGTGGTATGAGTCAACATATACTGCCTTAGCCGGCGAGAAGCCCATACCAAAGCACAACAAGTTTTCTCGAGCAGTGAGAAGCGAGTCTCACAGTCGGTAAACTCTTTGCTAAGGTAATAAATGGCATGCTCTTTTCGGCCAGACTCGTCATGTTGGCCCAGTACAAACCCCATTGAGTTATCCAAAACAGTCAGATACATGATCAATGGCCTTCCTTCGACGGGTGGCATCAGAATAGGAGGTTCTAATAAGTACTCCTTGATCTTATCAAAAGTAACTTGACAATCATCGTTCCATTCAACTACCTGATCTTTCTTCAGCAATTTGAAAATTGGCTCGCAGGTAGATGTCAGGTGAGAGATGAACCTCACAATATAGTTCAAGCGTCCCAAGAATCCTCTAACCTCCTTTTCAGTACGGGGGGCAGGCATTTCTTGTATAGCCTTTACTTTAGCTGGATCAACCTCAATGCCATTGTTGCTGACAATAAATCCCAGAAGTTTACCAGACCTAACTCCAAAAGTGCACTTGCTTGGATTCAGTCTGAGTTTATACTCCTTCAACCTGGCAAACAACTTTTGCAAATGATTAATGTGTTCTTCTTCTGTCTGTGATCGAGCTATCATGTCGTCTACGTAAACTTCAATCTCATGATGTATCATGTCATGAAACAAAGCTACCATGTCGCGTTGATAAGTTTCCCCTGCATTCTTCAGTCCGAACGACATCACTTTGTAGCAGAAGGTACCCATTGCGTGACAAAGGTAGTTTTATCCATGTCCTCGGGGGCCATTTTGATCTGGTTGTATCCCGAGAATCCATCCATGAAGGAAAAAACCTTGCGTTGAGTTGTGTTGTCAACCAAGATGTCGATATGTGGCAGTGGAAAATCGTCTTTAGGGCTAGCCCTGTTTAAATCCCGATAGTCCACACACATTCTGACTTTACCGTCCTTCTTAGGCACGGGCACAATGTTAGCAACCCATTGTGGATAGGAAGTAACAGCCAGAAAGCCAGCATTGAATTGCTTCATTACCTCAGCTTTGATCTTCTCAGACATGTCGGGCCTCATTCGGAGGACTTTTTGCTTGATTGGTGGACAATCTTCTCTTGTAGGGAGACGGTGAACCACGATATCTGTGTCTAGTCCCGGCATGTCTTCATAAGACCAGGCGAAGATTTCAACATATTCGTTCAACAATTGCACTAAGCGCTCCTTGACATTTGGTTCTAGGTTGGAACCCACTTTTACCTCTTTCATGTCTTCCTCTGTCCCCAAGTTGATGGTTTCTAGCAACTCTTCATGAGGCAGAATAGCCCTCTCTTCTTGTTGTAGAAGTCTGTCTAAATCTCCCGGCACTTCACAATCCTCGTCAACTTCGTACTCAGCATGATTGACCAAATCTTCAGAATTATCGAATGCTGAAACAGAATAGTCACCCAGGGAATTCAGAACGGATGGGTACCTGCATTTGTGAGTGTGGGTGTGTGTAAGGGATAGCCATCCTTAAACAAACAAAAATGAAAAAGGAAAGAAAATGAACACAACAGTTTATAGATGAAAAATGTCCAATGATTCATTAAAACATGGAATATGATTATGAAGAAGATCAAACCCTTACAAATGGACCTACATGCCCCGGGAAAGGCATGAGGTGAAAGCGAATTGTTTTAGTTATTACAGACCATAAAAATGGGAAATTGTTCAAAGGTAAAATTACTGGTTGATAAAGGTGATGGGAACAAAATCCTTTGCTTCCCAATTGCTCAAACCCCCTTCGACGGTCGGGAAGATCCAATCTTCAAAATGGCTCTCTTCATCTTCATCTTCTACAGCATTAATTCCGTGATGAGTGATCCTTACGGGTGGCCCTCCAGTCTTGGAACGACGCATAGCCTTTTGTCCTGCAGCTGTAAACCCTAAACCAAACTTGTCCGTCTTATGGGGAAAGTCAGGCAATTGTCCCCATACTGTACTCTTCCCTTCTTTGATTACCGCCTCTGCATCCTTGAGAGATGCCATCCTAGATACGTGCTTGGGAGAAATAGGCACCTCAACCATTGTCTTCGCAACTGCTACCTCGGGAGAAACTTCCTCAAAATGCTGGAAAGGCGTTTCGATGAACTTGCCATCCAGCTCCACATAACTGAAGGAGTTGAGATGGCTTATCATGTACTCTTCCTCGCCGTGCACCGTTATAATTTTACCCTTAACAGTATATTTCAGCATCTGGTGCAAAGAGGAGGTAACTTCCCCGGCATAATGGATCCATGGTCTTCCTAGCAAACATGAATATGATGGCCGGATGTCCATCACGTAAAAGGTTGAGTTGAAGACTTCTGTGCCTACTTTGATAGGAATATCAACCTCTCCATGAACCATTCTCTTGGAACCATCAAAAGCCCTAACAATGATGTTACTACGCTTGAGAGTCAGTCCTTCACAGTCCAAGCGGTCTAAGGCTTTCTTTGGCAGCACGTTCAAAGAAGAACCAGTATCAACTAAGACATGGGCGAGAGTGGTTCCTCGACATTCAACTGACACATGTAATGCGTCGTTATGATTCCTTCCTTTGGGGGTTAAGTTAGCATCGGAAAAGCCAAGGCCATTATCAACAGTAAGACTGGGCACACATTCCTGAAACTGGTCAGCCAAAGTCTCTTGGGGAACATGTGCCGCCTTCAAGAATTTGATCAGGTCCTTAGCGTGGGCCTCAGAACAGAGCAGAAGATCCAACATTTAAATTTTAGAAGGGGTCTGCCCTAATTGTTCCACAACGTCGTAGTCACTTTTTCTGATTATTTTCAAGATTTCATCCAATTCTTTTTGAGTGGTTTCGGGGATAACCACAACATGATCCTTCGTCTTGACATGAAATTCCAGTATCCCCTTACCCTTATTGGTAGTTTCAGCAGATGGTTTTACTACAGGAGTATCCAGTTCTTCAATCACTGGGCCTTGCACAGATGGTCCAACAGGTGCAGAAGCTTTCAAGGGTCCGAAAACTGCTCGGGGGGGAGCAATCTCCGGAGAAAAGATCCGGCCACTGCGGGTTATCTTGCTTGTACCTGCGATGTTCCCTATATCAGGGTCTTCCTCAAAAATCTCTTGGACTGTTTCGATTTGTTTGATGTCGTGGTAGAAGATTTCTCCCCCATAGTTCCACGGTATCGTTTTGCTGGATTTATACGGGACAGGTCCCGTCATGGTGATCTTTAAAGGTACACATTCAGAGTTGGATGTAATCCTGACAGGCCTTTTGCAAGCCTTGGGAGGATTGTCAAAAATGGCTATGATAGCAATATCGTTGGTTGAAGTATCACAAGTATCAGGAGTAATAGGATTGGAAGTGTCAACAGGGGTTTTCTGGAAAAGTATCTCTTGAGTATCCACCAGGCGTTGGACACCTGACTTCAACATTGGACAATCACCTTTAATGTTCAAACAAAGATAACAGTCTTTACCACAACCAGGAAATATCCCGGCTCGCAACAAATTTTCTTTAATCACTAACAATGGAGTCAACAGATCGGCAACATTAGTAACATGGAGGTTTTACAAAACAGCATGCAAATTGTGGCCATGCTTGGGCATCAGAGCGGATATAACATTGGGCTTCTCAAGAGCGTCAAATTCAACCTCTTTGGCGTCAATTAAGTCCTGAATTTTGTTCTTAAGTGCCCAGCAATTATTGGTATCGTGCCCAACACTGTCGGAGTGGTAGGCACACTTGGCATTTGAGTGGTAGTATGGAGAGGATGTGTTAGGGTTCTTAGGTGCTTCCTTTAAACTGGTCAGATTCAGCTTCAACAGATGAGGAAGTACCTGAGCGGGCGTCATGTTGATGCGGGTGAACTGCCGCAGTGGCCTTTCCACCCGTTGTTGAATAGGTCTCGACTGATTGTTATGAGGTTGATCATTTGACGAGTTTTGAATCATCACGGCCCCTACAGTAGACCGGCGCTCAGTTCTTCCCAATCCCTTCTGAGAGTACACAACAGATGCTTCCTTCTTGGCCAGGAAAGGTTTCTTAACAGCGGTGGATGCAGAAGCATCCTTTTGAATCTTTCCACTTTTAATACCGGCCTCGACCCTTTCGCCGGTCAAAATCAGCTCAATAAATCCCGCAGAAGAGCTCCCGATTAGATGGTTGAAGAAAGGGCCAGACAGGGTCCCCAGGAACATATTAACTAACTCCCTATCTGATAACGGCGGCTGCACCCTTCCAGCCAGATCGCGCCACTTTTGAGCGTACTCTTTAAACCCTTCATTGGAAGCCATCCCCATACTTTATAACTGAGCACGAGTGGGCGCCAAATCAGCATTGTATTGATACTGACGGTAAAAAGCAGCTGCCAAGTCTTCCCAATTGTGAACCTCTGATCTCTCGAGCTGATAAAACCAATCTAACTGCATGCCAGACAAGCTGTCTTGGAAAAAGTGTACCCATAGGTATTTATCGGATGAATGGGGTTGGATTTTTCTGACATACGACCTCAAGTGCATCTTAGGGCAAGACAGACCTTCGTATTTGGCGAATGTTGGCACCTTAAATTTGGGAGGGATAACAATCCCATCCACCAATCCTAGTTCTTCAAAATCCAATCCGGGCACCCTCTGCAACTCCATGGCTTCCAGTCTATCTTCAAGGTTCTTATATTTGTCATCCACTAGTGGATACTATTGTTTAGAGTAGTCTTCGTCTTCTTCCTCTTCCTCCTCTTCAACCTCGGATTCAGAAGGCACAACAACCCCTTTCGCTTTACCGGTCCCTTCGTCAGACGTTGAGGGGAACTCAAGAACTCTTCTGGCCTGATGCTCAAATCTTCTTCCCAAAGTGGCTACTCCGGGTCTCTTTTTATTTTTCTCTTTATTCTTCTCCAACAAAACTTTGAGGTCCTCCTGACCCTTTGCCAAGGTCATGAGGAGTTGCTGGAACTGTGAATTTTGTGTCTGCAGATCCTTTACCGTTTGCTCCAAATCCATGTTGCTGAAATAAACAGCAGAAAGATAAGGAAACCTAGAGTGAAGACCTGTTTATGCATATGATGAATGGTATGCTATTCATGTAATGCATTCAAGGGTTCAAAAATTCAGATTTATTTCCAATCAAAAAAAGAACGCACGTCATATTAAGAAGAAATTTGTTAGTACATAAATGCCCCATGGGCGAAATATTACAAAATTCCTAATGTAAAAAGACATTGCGCATCCTCTTTGGTGCGATGTAAGTGTTGAGGGTTTCCTCCTCGTGAAGTCGACGGGTGAGCTCCAAAACCTTCTTCTCGCTGGCATATAAGCTGGCTTCAAAAGTGTCCCATTCTTCCTTGAGTTGGATCCAACTCTTTTTCATTTCTTCCCATGATGTTGGCATGTCAGGATGTAGGATGGTGTATGGAACTTCTCCTTCCATAATAGGCTCTTTGATCAAGGGGAGAATGTGAGGGTATGGCATCATAAGATTCTGGGAGCGGGTTCGTACCCACTTGAGATAAGGCTCAAGGGGGATGGAATTCTTGTGCCCCAATGTCTTACTATCCATCTTGTTAGGCATCCTCCAAGCTCTGATGAACCTTTGTCGAAATCCTTGTGCATCATTGTCGAAGTCAAAAACTAGGTCCGGAATCAGCATGTTATGAGGGCCATCCCTCCGAGCATATCCAAATTGTCTCAAAGCTAGACAGGGGTTGTAGGTGATGCCTCCCCTAATGCCAAATAGTGGGACATTAGGGAATTCCCCACAGCGATCAATGATGATGACATTTTCTCTGGACCGATAACACCAATGTACATCAGAATGTGTGAGGGTCATCAATCGTTGTGACCACCTTAAACCCTGCTCATTCTTCAAAACTGATTGTGGAAGGTGAGAAATAAACCACCTTGCTAGGAGAGGAGTACATCACATGAGAACACCTCTTTTCCTCATTGTTCGTGTGTAAAATGAGTGTAGGATGTCCCCAAGCAATGTAGGTATAGGATTCCTGGATATGAAAATCTTGACAGCATTCACATCTATAAGTTGGTCAGAGTTTGGGAACAAGACCAACCCATAGATAAGGAGTGCCACAATATCTTCAAAGGCTTGTAGATCAAGAGAATTACAGCAGTCTTGTGCCTTCTCAAACAGAAACTTTGCCAAGAAACCCTTGACACCACTTCTGGTTTCCCAATGCCCCTTGATGTCAGATGGTTGCAAGTGTAATGCTTGAGCAACATCTTCAGGCTTTGGTTCTTTTTCCGTACCATTTTAAGGGTAGTTGATTAAGAATAGGAATTCTCAGGAGTTGAGAAAATTCCTCCAAAGTAGGCACCAATTGATAATCAGGGAATGTGAAACAATGGTGTAGGGGGTCAAAGAACTGGAAGAGAACTTTCACCATGTCTTCTTCAATGTTGGTGTTGACCAAGTTGAGGAGTCTACCACGTCTTTCACTGAAGAGAGAATTCTCTGGAATCCTAGAAGTAAGCTTCTTGAGTTGAGGAGGGATTCTCACAAGTTTGACCTGAATTGTCTTCCTGCGAAGAGATTCCATGACCTACAAAAAAAGAACAAAGATGAAGATCCAAACCCTTGAAATGGTTAGGGGATGCATATGATGCTTTATGATGTTCATGATGTATGTACAAGCACATGTACAAGCAAGTCACACAAAACCCTAGTTTCAGGCTTGCATGAGGTTTCACAGGTAAGTACCCTCTTGAGTTTAGTTAGCTTAAAACCTGTCCTATAAATAGTAACCGGGTTCTAAGGAGCTCAATATCATTGGATTGTTTTCTATGTTCATTGTTTTAGTTTAGCCACTTAACTAGCGACCAAAATATTCCAAGAAAACAAACCTCAATGAGTGTAGTATCGAGTATCTACCAACTTCGGACTGCACCAAAGCCGGTCATCTCACTACCCCTAATAAAGGCCAAGATGGTCAAGTAAGGTTCTAAGAGTTCATTAGTGCTTCATGACATCACTCAGCGGCCCCTTATTCTCTTTGATTGACTCAAAGGCTACCGGTATATACAAATATGTCACACTAATATAGCTATTGCTTCAACCGTGTCGGTATACCCCACACAGTTTCCACAACGGATTGCTATTTACCTATGAATGTTTCCCAAATCTGGGTGGAGGATTTCAAGCCCAAACAAGAGGACCAAAATGTAAAGCAATCAAAGCAAACAATAATCATGAAAAGGTGTTATAAGCCCTAAGGTTACTCCACTTTTAAAGTTTTCCCTAGCAGAGTCGCCAGTTCTGTGATACGGTGGGAGAACTGACTTGGGATTTTGCGTTTTGTGTTCGCAAATGTTTCAATTTAGCAAGAGTCGCCACAGACTTTTTATTTTATCCTAAGGAAAGGTCAAAAAGCACAGGAAAGACCTTTGAGATATTTTCTTGGGTTCGGGGAGTAGATTATAGAGAGGGAAGATATTAGCACCCTTTCTATCCATGGTTATCCATGGGCTCTTAGTTACTGGCTTAGATCGCTTGCTTTGCTTTTCAATTGTTTGAAATGGTGCTTTGTGTGCGATTTTGAAAGATATTTTGAAAAGAGGCCATCGTTGTGGCAACCTTTGTAATGATTCTTGTTTGAATGTATACAAAGATGTTTTTGTCTTTTTGAAAAGTTTTCCAATGTTTGAAAGTAGGGTTTTGAAATTGTGTGGTGAAGTGTGTTTTGAAAAAATAGCAAGGATGTTTTTATAAGTTTGTTCAAGTAACTAAGAGCTATCTACCCTATTTTACTCAAAGATCTTTCTTATGTTTTTAATCCTTTTAACAGTGTTGCTTCACCATTGTATTTGGTGAACAACCTTGTGTTAGGATGTTAACGGGACAGGCGCGGGTCATCGTATAGACCACGATAGCAATGGTGTCAAGTATCTTTGGCAATTTTCTTGAGGGACTTTGATCATTTTGTTTAGGCAACTCAGATAGTGTCATCGAGGGACTATGATCTTTTATTTTGTTTTTGTTTTGCCAAAATACTTGACATGCAACCATGGCCCATTTTTGAAGGCAACAAGTGGATTGTAACCCTAGGGGTGTAAGTGTGCATTGTGTTTGTTTTTCATGCATATTTATCTTGGATTAGGTCAAACTAGTCGTTGATTTTATTTGCATACAAACCCTAGGTCTAAGCATGGCATAATTGAAAGCTTTTAAATGTGCGAGAATTTAAATGCTACACTATTACAACATGATATAGGGAGGGGGTGCAAATTTGAATTGGGGGTATTTGACAAGAAATTAAATTCTAAGTTATTACAACCAAATCGAATGTATAGGCAATATTTAAATGTACAATAAATGGAATAAAATACAAATAAATAAAAGTCAAATAAAATATATTATGCAAAGAAAAAGGTTTTTTTATGTATGTAAAAAGTATATTTCTTGATGTCAAGTAAAAAATAATAAAGATAAAGTCAATTTTAATTATTTGATATTTTAAGGAAAAATCCTAATTCTTAAAAAAAACAATATTATTTATTAATTATATACAATAATATATTAATTTATACACAAAATAAAAGTATATTACAAAAAGATGTTTTTTAGTGTAAAATATTAATAAAAGTAAAAATATGATATTTTTATATTTTTGACCTAATTATTTAATAAGATAAAGTATATAAGTATATATATGTGTATTAAATATATTAAATATACAAAAATAGAAATTAATTATTTACAAAAAATGTGTATATTCTAGAAAATATTTTCAAGTGTAAATAGAAATAATAAATGAAGATAAGTATATTTTTTTGTATTATTTTTGAGTTTTTAATAAAAGGAAATAGTTTATTTACATACTTATACTAGTAGAATAAAAATAAATATCTAATAAATATGAAAAATATAGAAAATAATTTTTTGGCATTTTTTATATTTAGACAAAAAATAATAAAGTCAGAATAAAAAATAAAAATATCAAAATGACAAAAATTCAAACAAATGGGCCAGGGGTGTGTAAACTGAACAAAGGGGTGTCAAAAACAAAAGGAACCAGGCCCAGCCTAGAATCCACTTCTTCTTCTTCCTTTGAATAAACCTGCGCGCGCTATGTACCAAACTGTAATTCCTGATTCTTTGATCTTTTGACAAAACTCATAACATGAACATTATAGAGAATTAAACAACGAATTCAACCATATAAAAAACTTGGATTAACTCTCAAAGACCAGAGAGAATTTCTATGGCCCTAATTTCTAACCTAGTTTTTTCAGAAAGTTCATGAGTGAAATTCTCTTAACACAATTAATGTAAATGAAAACTAAGCATATGTATGGCTTCAGGGCTATGAGTACAACATATTTCATTCACAAACCTAAGCCTAACAATTCCTAGATAGAGAGATAGAAGTCCATGAAATACATGTTTTAGTTGACTTCAAGCTGGACAATGTAGCAACCTTCAATGGTGTTTGAACTTCTTTTGAGCTTGCCTGAGGTCCAAGGAAGCTTTTCCAATGCTTGGCTTGTTTTGAAACAGCTTGAATCGTGCTGTAGAACTCAACCTGCAGAGCTTTGAAACAAAAATGGCAAAGTGGGTTAGAGGTGTTACAGCTTGCAATGGGGGACTAGGATAGTTCAAGTGACTTGATTGGAAGGTGTTTGAACTATCTTTGGACAAAACGCACGATGGAATTTGGTTATGGCTTGCAAAATGCAGAACTTGCTCTATTTTGCAGAAAAGTAGTGATTCTGTGTACAAGGGAGTTTGAGAGGCAAAGGGTCGTGTTTTAGGCTTGTTGGGAGGTATGGAACTTGTCTACAAGGTTTGTGTAAGCTTGTTTCAACAGATGTGAGAGATGGCTATGTTTTGCAACTTTTCTTCTTTTTCAAGCAAGAGTGTGTGTCCTCCCAATGCAGGCATGTGCAAGCCCTATATCATGTTGCACATTATGCTCTTGGTTACTGGAATTAGTGGATTTGATCCTGCTTCAAAGATCTGGCTCCATGCCTCAAGGATTTGGTTTTGACATAAAGTGAAGTTTAGGCAAAAATGGCATTGTTGCTTTTTCCTTTTAAGGCTTAAACTATTGTATAATGCCCTAATGACCAAGACAATACCTTAATTAAATGGATATGCATTCAATTAAGGAGTACAAATTGGTTTTGAGGCCTGTAATGGTGAACCAAGCTAGCTAGATCAGAATTGCAAATTGGTATGAACATGTATTGGCCATGGACAAAAGTGAGTTTTTGCCAACTTCAAGCATTCGATTCTCTCTAACCACAAGAGTGTTTGAGGAGTTCGTGGACAATTTGGAAAGCTTAGAACATGTACTATAATCCATCTTTGCAATGCAACTTGAAATTACAAGTGGAACTATGTGAAAAGTGGCCAAGAAGATGGGTCAAAATCCTGCCTAGATTAAGGCAAATTTTCTCTAAGTTAAAAGTTTTAGGTACCCTTGTTCCAAAAATCATAACTTGAGGTACAGGCTTCTTTTGAGAAAACTTTGTGAATCAAAGCTGTAGACTTTGTGATGGACCACAACTTTCATGTTTCAAGTTTTGTTTGAATCCATTTGCATCTTGATGAAAATATGGGACAAAGTTAGAAAAAAATAAGAAAATTTTATAACTTAGAAAAATTCTAAGTTATGAAATTTTTCCATTTTAAACCCTAATTTGCATTTTTGGGTTTCTTTATGAACAAGTTTCATAATTTGACATGTCTTGATGAAAAATAACTCTTGGCACTTGATTTTGACCAAAAAGTCAAAGTTTGACTTTTTAGTGTACAGTCAAATTTTGATCAGTTGATTGAAAAATTCATCTGTCAATCCTATGCACTTGAGATCTTTTGAACTTGTTGAATGGGTCAAGACAATGTCATTGAGTCCCTGTGTGAGCTTGATTTTCTATTGGCTAGGTCAAACAGTAAAAAATTTCCTTTGTGCAGTCAAAACCCTAAAAATGACCATTTTGCCCTTTTGGTGATCTGATCAAATTTCTTGTGGAATTGTGATCCAAACTTGATCAAATGACATATATGAGTTTATTATGTTGAAGTGGGTCAAACATCATGAGGTTTGACTGTCAATTGGCCGCAGTTGACTTTTTCCCCAATATAGTTGATTTCTAGGTCAACTGTCCAATTGACTGGACAAACATTTGAATCAAGGCTTGAAACTTGGTATGGACAAACTTGTGAGTCCAACATGAAGTATGAAAGTAAATTTGGGTATTGTAGGCCAAAACACCACTGTGCAAACTCAAACCCTAATTTAGGTCAACAGTGCAAGGAGGTGTCTTGAGCAGAGCAAACCCTAGCTTGATCTTCAGTTCCAAGAGTCTAGTGATGAGAAAATGTTGATGAAATGGGAGGGAAAATTTTGGGGTACAACACCTGCGCTGAAAAAATGCCCGATAGAGGATGATCAGTGATATTGAGAATCCTTAGAACCCAATTACTTTTCTAAGACAGGTTTGAAACAAACTAAACTTCAAGAGGGTACTTACCTTTAGCCTCATGCAAGCCTTTGAACCTAAGGACTATTGTGTGATTGGCTTGTGTGTGATTTACTCTTTTTGAACATAACATCATGCATCAGAACATAGCATCCATTCTTATTACACTAACCATTTCAAGGACCGAGGGATTTTATCTTTGTTTTGTTTTGCAAATCATGGCTTCCGCTCATAGAAACACTGTCCGAATCAGCTTTGTGAGAATACCTCCCCAACTCAAAGAACTAATATAAAGGGTTCCTGAAACTTCTGCGTTCACCAAGAGACATGGTCGACTTCTCAACCTGGTTACTTTAAGCTTTGATGAAAAGATGATGGGTGTACTCTTTCAGTTCTTTAATCCCGAGCACCACTACTTTACCTTTCCAAACTGTCAGTCGGTGCCTACCATGGAAGAGTTTTCTCAATTATTGAGTATACCCATTCTTGACCAGGTTCCTTTCACAGGTTTAGAAGAGGTTCTGAAGTCAGAAGTCATTGCCTCAGCTTTGCATCTAAAACGGGCCGACATGGTATCCAATTGGGAAACAAGAAGCAGAGTCAAGGGTTTTCTAGCCAAGTTCCTAATAGACAGGGCACAACTGTTTTGGGATGATTTGGACTTTCAGGATTTTGAGGAGGTCTTGGCCCTTCTAATCTATGGGTTAGTACTATTCCCTAATCCTGACTTACTCATAGATGTGAATGCTATCAAGATTTTCCCCTCTCTCGCAACCCTGTACCTACCTTGCTCAGAGATATCTTGCATGCTCTCCATACTCGTACCATGAAGAGAAGAGGTGTCCTTATGTGCTGCATGCCATTATTGTCGAGGTAGTTTATTTCTCACCTCCCTAAGTAAGTGTTGAAGAATGAAGAAGGTTTGGGTTGGTCGCAAAGGATAATGTCACTTTCTCACGCGAATATTCTCTGGTATTCCCGATTTATGGGAGATGTTTCTATTATTGACCGTTGTGGGGAGTTACCTAATGTCCCACTACTTGGCATTAGGGGAGGCATAACTTACAATCCTTGTTTGGCTCTGCAACAATTTGGTTACGCCCAAAGGGATGGTCCTCATGAGTTACTTATCTAGGGAATTGTATTTAACTATGAGGGGGATGTTTAAGGGTATCGCCAGAGGTTCATACGAGCTTGGGGCATGATAAACAGATCTGACGCCAAGACTTTGGGGCCGAAGAATTCCATTCCTATGGAACCTTATCTCCAATGGGCACGAGCTTGCGCTCAGAAACTTATGATGCCCTACATAGCTGTCTTACTAGTGATTGTGGAGCCCATTATTGAAGGGGATATTCCCTACACGGTTCTCCATCTTGATATGCCCACTGATTTTGAAGAACTACAGAGGTCTTGGATCCAGTTGAAGAAGGAGCGGGATACTTATAGGGACCAGTTCTATGCCCAAGAGAAGAAGGTTTTAGAGCTTACAAAGCAGCTTCATGAGGAAAGAAGCCTTAATGTCTATCTCGACACGAAGAGGAAGCATCCATGGGAAACTTGATTTTTTTAGTTTTTAGAATTTTTAATTGTAACGCCTAAGAGGAAATTGTACCTTGAATTCTACTAATAAAATCTTTGTTTCATTTTGGTTTGCAAATTTAAATTTCCTAAAGTCCTTAAAATCATTGCATACTGTGGTACGGTGGCAGAACCGACTGTTAATACTGGTTTGCATTTTTTGTTTGCAAATGTCACGGTAAGCAAGAGTCACCACCGACTTTTATTTTATCCAATCAGGAAAAGGAAAAAGAACAGAAAAAACCTTTTTCGAGATGTTTCTGAGTACGGGGGGTAGATTATAGAAATGGAAGGTGTTAGCACCCTTTCTATTTGTGGTTTTCCATGGGCTCTTAGATATTGGCTAATTTTGAAAACTGCTTGTGTGTGCTTGTTTTGAAAAGTTTTTTTTACTTTGTATTAACCCTTGCTTATGTCCTCAAGAGTGTTACGAAGTTGTTTTTGAAAACTTTGTTTGGAAAGTGTTGGTGTGAAAAAGTTTTTGTTTGTTTGAGCAAGTACCTAGGAACTAATCTACCTACTCGAAAAAGGTCTGTTCGTTTTCCTTTTAGACAATGCTATCCCATTATTGAGAAATAGGTAGCATCGTCGTTGGAGTTTTTTTAAGGACATTCGAAGGGAAAAATACGATCACAAAAGCAATGTTAGGAAATGTTAGTAATCATCCTAAAGCCTTAAAGATCTTTTTCCGATGCAACATCTGAATGGGTCATTTTAGATCTTTTGGGGCTAGAGGACAACCACTAACAAACCCTATACTTCATGACCGTTTACCGAAGGCAACCGGAGTGGAGTAAACCCTAGGAGTGAGCATGTGCGAGTGTAATTTTCAGTTAATTTATCTTTGCACATTTAGGGTTTTCTACCGTATTAATTTTCAGTTAGTCTTTCCATACAATCCTATTAACATACATCTAAGCAGTTTATAGTTTGCGGAAATAAAATGTGGGAAAGTTAAAAGTCCTAGCTATAAGAAGGCTTTTCCAGATACATAATTATTTTGACCGAAAATAAATGTGGAATTGAAACCCTAATTACTATTACAAGCTCAAAGCAGTTACAATAATAATAAAAAGAATTAAAGGCACGCGCGGCGGATTAAATGCGAGAATAATTAGCAAAATCTAAAAGGTCTAATTAAAAAAATGTTTAGGTTAGTTTTTTGAGAAAAAATCAGATTATATACAAAATTAAACCCTAAGTCTAATTATTTTAAAGGCAAAATACTCATTTTGGTCCCTTAACTATACCCTTGGGTTCACATTGGTCCCTTAACTTTTTTTCGTGTCATTTTGGTCCCTTAACTTTCAAAAAGTTTCATTTTAGTCCTTTTTTGTCTAATTAGCGACGAAAAAACTTTGAAATACGTCGCTAAATCTGTCGCTAATTAGACAAAAAGGACTAAAATGAAACATTTTGAAAGTTAAGGGACCAAAATGACCCGAAAAAAAATTAAGGGACCAATGTGAACCCAAGGGTATAGTTAAGGGACCAAAATGTGTATTTTGCCTATTTTAAATTATGACAAAAGAAAGAATTAAATTTCCTTAATTTAATTAAACTAATTAATTAATTAAAGAAAGAAAATATTTTTTTATGAAAAATGATTTTGGATGTTTTTTATGATTTTTTGATTAAATGAAAAAATAATGATTTTTGTGTTATTTTTAAAAAGAAAATAGTTAGAAAATGATTAAAAGAATTCAAATAAAAAAAGATAGAATGGGCCTGTTAGAAGCTGAATGAGGGGGTATGATGCTGAGCCCACTCCATGCGTGTGATTTCCTGTTGTGCCAGCCTGAGAGTGCACCATAGTCCTTCATTGTTTGAGGCGTTGGATCTGAATTATTGATACATCCAATGGCCAGATGGTGGTAGCGCATGGTAGGTGTTTTGGAAGATGATGCATTGAATCTATAAAAACAAAGTAATAAAACAAAATTTGCTGAGACCTGGGATCGAACCCAGGTCCTCCCACTCAAATCAATACGCGCCTTTCCATCTGGGCTGTCTTCTTTGTTTGTTAGTATAATAAAAACAAATAATAATATATGAAAACACATGGATAAAAACAGAAAACACGCGCCAGCATTTGAATGGGCCAGTGAGGTTGCACCAACTCATCATCTTCCTCCCTGTCCGTCGTATTAGGTTATTACCTTTTACCTACGGATAATTTGCCATAGCTACAAACCTGTGAGTTTCAAAAATCATCAAACCGCATGATAAATTAAATGTGAACACATGGATCCATTCGTCTTGAATCCACGAGCATCACGGTATCCTTTTTATTGGCCAATTTAACCCGTGTAAGGAAACCCTAAAACAACCAAACAAACCCTAGTTGTGATACAGTGGGAGAACTGACTTGGGTGTTTTGCGTTTGATCGCAAGTGTTGCGGTTAGCAAGAGTCGCCACCTACTTTTCTTTTTCCAAAAGGAAAGGTGAAAAAGCACAGGAAAGACCTTTGAGATTGTTTCTTGAGTTCGGAGGGTAGATTATGAAAAGGGAAGGTAATAGCACCCCTTTCATCCATCGTTTTCTATGGGCTCTTAGTTACTTGCTAGATCACTTGCTTTTGTTTAAAATTGTGCTTTGTGTGGTTTTTGAAAGTATTTTGTAAAGAGGCCATTGTTTAGGCAATATTTTTAATGATTCTTGTTTGTAAGAATGTATACAAAGATGTTTGATCTTTTGAAAATGTTTTCAATTTTGTAAGATGTTTGAAAGTGTATGTGTTTGTTTCGAAAATAGCAAGGATGTTTGTTTTGAAATGAAGCAAGTAATTAGGAGAAATCTACCTACTCAAATGTCTTTCTTGTTAATTTTCTTTTCCTTTGACATTGTTGTTTTACCATTGATTTGGTAAGCAACCCTATCTTTGGATGTAAACGGGACGGGCGTGGGTCATCGTATAGCCATGATTAGCAATGTTGCAAGGTATCTTAGCATTCTTTTTTAGGGACTAAGATCATTTGTAAGGCAACTTAGATAGCGTCATCGAGGGACTAAGATCTTGTATTTGCTTATTTTGGCTAAGATACCTTACATGTGTAATATGGCCATTTTGTAAGGCAACCAAGTGGATTTTACCCTAGGGGTGCTTGTGTGCAAGTGTATTGTTTTCATGCTTGTTTTTGTCTTGAATTAGATTTTTCTATTTGATTGATTTTATTCTTTCCATACAAACCCTAATTACTAGCATGTGAATATAAATCATTTAAATTGCGAAAAATAAAAATACTAAGCTATTACATGATTTGTGGGAAGGGGGTGTACAAAGTATAAATTGGGATTGCAAGAAATTAAAACCCTAATTAGTCTATTACAACCATATTGAATTGATATGAATATACAAGGAATTTACCTTAATACAGGGTATAAAAAATGAATGAATGTACAAGGATGCAAAATGTAAAGAAAATGATTTTTTGTTTGGTTTTCATAAAAAGATTTCGTCTTAACCTAATTTAAAGAAAATGGTTAATTTTAAGTTTGGATTTATTTAGAAAAGTTTTTTAAAAGAAAGCTTAGTTCTATTAATCAATCAAAAGAAAATAATTTAAGGAAAGTATTTTTTGGCATTTTGTATCTTGAAAATATTTATAGCATTAAAAATATTTTTAGTCTTTTTTTGGTATTTAAATAATATATTTTTAAATGGTGTGAAGAAAAATAAATGAATAATACAATATTAATTAATTTTATAAGGTTTACTTAAATAAATAAATAAATAAAGTATGAAGAATAAATTTTTTACTTATTTATGGAAAAATAAAATAAAATAAGTCAAACTATAAAATATCATTTTTTTGCATTTTTATCATTTTTAGTATTTAAAAAATATATTTGAGAAAATAAGTAAAATAAAAAAATGAAGAAATAAAATTGAATTGGGCCAGGGTGCAAATATGAAACGGGGGGGGGGGGGGGGGGGGGGGGGGGGAGGTGCCCATGCGCTAGAAGGAACATAAAATGTAAAATGAGTGAAAAAAAGCAAAAGGCAACACGCGCTGAGGCTCGAACCCATGACCTCCTGATTACCAGCGCAATGCCTTACCACCGGGGTGGCTATACATTTGTTAATACAAATGAAACAATAAATACATAAGGTAAAACGTCTCCATGACCTGTACTTCGTCTTCAATCTTCAGCCAGCCGGACCACCTGTATCTTATTCATTTCTCAATAAAAATGGAAAATGCAAACATGAAAGTTGTGATATTTTTCCTCACGAGTCCAACCATATAACTTATGTAAACTAAAAGTCAAAGATGAAGATTAATTTTGCTGGCCCTAAATTGAAACCTAATTTTTTCAGAAAGTTCAAATATGAAATTCTTTACATAGTCAATATAAATGAAAACTATGGATATGGTTAGCTTTAGAGCAATGATATCTACATTTTTACTTCAGAATGTATGGACAGAGGATGCATGTATCAAGATATTGAAGTTTGAAAACTTACCTCTTGCAGATGGATTCATGTATGGAGTTTGAGCAAGCTTTGAAGTGTCCTAAGAATCTATTTATCTTGCCTGGACCTCCTTGAGTGTATTCCAACTCCTACTTTGATTTGAAAGTCCCTGAATCTTCCTACTCAAGTCAACCTGCAAGCTTGATGTTTAAAAATGGTGAATAGTAATGGAGGGGTTACAGTCTTGAAACATGGGCCTGGATAACTTGTGTATGATGTATGTAAGGTGTTTGAATGATTAAGAATCAAAACACACGAGTGGAAATGGAGATGGAGAGTTTTGGCTCAAAACTGTCAAGTTGAGCAGTCTTGTGCAGCAAGGGTGTTTGGGAGAGTTTTAGGATGATTGACCTCGTGCCTTAGCTTGCAATAAACTTGTTAATATGTATGGAAAAGATTAGAGCATAAAATCACTCTAGATTTATGAGTTATAGGGTTATGGCTCTATAACTTGCTTTTGAAGAAAAGTGAAATGACAAATCTCAAGTATTGTACAAGCATGTTGTGAGCTTTCTTAGGTCTTAGACACATTTATTTTGGTTTATAGGAGTTATGTGTGCAGAAAGAACAAGTTAGAAGCGCAAGACAAGTTGACTTTGTGATTAAAGCAACTTTTCAAGAATGGAATGGTAGCTTTCTTCAAAAAATGGCAAATTGGCTTGGACAATGCTTGGAACACTTGGATAATAGCTCAAAAGCAAGTGTAATATTCTGATTATAGAGATATCTTGAGGTTTAGAAGCCTGCAAAACAAGATTGTGCAACATAGGTTTGAAATTGGATTCTTGTTCATCACAAAATGCCTTGTAACTCAAGTGATAAAACACTAACTTCATCTCTTCGATTATCCCTACTCAAGAATCATCTCAAGGAGTTCTTATACATTTTGGAAAGCTTGCAATGTTCTCTACAACCCATCTTTGAATTGCTTTTGAATATTCCCCTTGGAACTATATGAAAAAGTTCCATGAAGTTGAGTCAAAATCCTGACCAAATTAGGCCAAAATTTCACGAAGTGTTTAGTTTCATGATCCTATGTTCTTGAAATTATAACTTGAGATCCAAGCACTTTTGGAAGAAGTTATGTGAATAAAATTTGTAGATTTCATGGAAATCTAGAACTTTCATTTTGGGAGTTTCTCTTGAATCATCTTGTATCATGGTGAAAATTTGGCTCAAAGTTATGAAAAAACATGAATTTTCAACACTTAGAAAAATTTCTAAGTTTAGAAATTTTGAATTTTAAAAATGAAATCTTGACTTTTTTATTTCTTGATGAATAAGATTTATATTTTGACATGTTTTGGTGAATTGTGATCTTTGGTGCTTAAATTTGACCAAAAAGTCAAAGTTTGACTTTTTCAGTATATAGTTGACTTTTGATCAGTTGACTGCAAAATTCATCTGTCAATCCAATGGATTTGCAATGTTTTGAATAATGTCATTAGGTCAAAATGATTCAATTGGACTCTTGAGATCATGCCTTAAACCAATTGGATCTGAATGAGTATCAGAATGGCATCCGTGTTTGGAGCGTATTTGAACTGTATCTGAGAGTTGAATCTGAATGAGTATCAAAATGGCATCCGTGTCTGGAACGTATCTGAACTGTATCTGAAAGCTAGTTTTGAATGAGTGTCAGAATGGCATCCGTGTCTAGAACGTATATGAACTGTATCTGAGAGTTGATTCTGAATGAGTATCACAATGGCACCCGTATCTAGAGCGTATCTGAACTGTATCTGAGAACTGAATCTAAATGAGTGTCAGAATGGCATCCGTGTCTGGAGCGTATCTGAACTATATTTGAGAGCTGAATATGAATAAGTATCAGAATGGCGTCCGTGTCTGAAGCGTATCTGAAAGCTGAATCTGAATAAGTATCAAAATGGTGTCCGTGTCTGGAGCGTATTTGAACTGTATCTGAAAGAGGCTCTAAATGAGTATCAGAATGGCTTCCGTGTCTGGAGCGTATCTGAACTGTATCTGGAAGAGGCTTTGTATGAGTATTAGAATGGCTTCCGTGTCTGGAGCGTATCTTAACTGTATCTGGAAGAGGCTCTGTATGAGTATTAGAATGGCTTCCGTGTCTGGAGCGTATCTGTATTGTATCTGAAAATTTGAACATTGTTAATGGTAGTTGTTAACCTTATCCTGAAAAGGGTAAAATGTTAGCTAAAATGCAAAGTCATGTTGTATGAGATGCATAGTGTAATGCATTCGTGTCATCAATGTTTATGATATATGGATGCGATGTATGCGCATGTGAGCTAATTCTGTTGTACTGCTATTGGACTGGGGAAAATAAATCCATGTCTGCTGTTGAGGATATGGAGCATAAGTCTTCATGTTGATGAATTTCTATTTAGAGAAATAAACTCTATTGTAAAGGAAATGACATGTACTTCTTGTAAAATCCTATTGGGAAATCTTGAAAAATTGAACGACTTCTACTGGGGACTGATAATTAGAAGCTTGTTCCATTGGGAATTAAACTGCAAATTGTGGGGGATTTATGGAAATAGCTTAGAGAGATTTCCCTACCTCTTAAATCTATTAGTAATTGTCTTTTACTTTGTTTATTTGTAAAAAGTAATTATGTTCAAATGCATATATTCAACAATGAATCATTGGATGTTTTTGTAAACAAAACACAAGAGTAAAGAAAAACAGATAGTTTTGCACTTTCAAAGGAATATCTTTGCATTGACTTTGAGCAAGTATTTTTGTATAGTGAGACAAACATTATAGTAGGAGAACGCTGTCGTAAATAATGAAAATTTTAATACAAATAAAAGATAGCTATGTGTGATAATCCCATGGGGTTCCCATTCTGCTACAACCTTTGTATCTCTGAGCATCTTGTCTATTTGTTGCCTTGTCAGAAGATGATTGAATTGGTCGGAAATGTCGAGTTTGTGAGTTTTCCGTAAGGTGACCCAACGGGACATAGTCTTATTCTTTAATTCCCTAACTTTTGCCTGGACTTCCCTTTCGGGTTCTCAGTCCACCGGAAAACCCTTTTTTGCCCAAGTCGCCCTTTCGAGTTTTCAACTTGCCGGGTGTACAGATTTTTTTTTGTTTTATCCCTAATTTTTGCCCGAACATTTTTGGTTTTTCAGGATGCCCTTGTTTTGCCTAGGTATGTCAACCTAGCGGGTCTCTTATGCATAGTATCTTTTGACTATGTCCGTGTTCGCAGGATGCGGAAGGTCGTCGTCATCCATGGTGGTCAAGATCATTGCCCCACCAGAGAAAATGTTTTTGATTACAAATGGTCCTTTATAGGTAGGAGTCCATTTTCCCCTGGGATCACCTTGTGGTAGTATGATGCTTTTGATCACTAGATCCCCAACTTGATACACTTGGCGTCTGACTTTCTTGTTGAAAGCCTTGATCATCCGTTTTTGATACATTTTACCATGGCAAATAGCTGTAAGTCTCTTCTCATCAATCAAATTTAGTTGATCAAGTCGAGTCTGGATCCAATCGTCTTCGTTCAGCCCTGCATCCTTCATAATCCTCATAGAGGGGATCTGGACCTCGATAGGCAAGACAACCTCCATGTCGTAAACTAGAGAATAAGGTGTTGCCCCGGTTGATGTGTGAGTTGTGGTACGATACCCGTGGAGAGCGAATGGTAGTATCTCATGCCAGTCTTTGTATGTGACTGTCATTTTCTGTATGATCTTTTTAATGTTCTTATTTGCATGTTCGACAACACCATTCATCTTCGGCCGGTAAGGAGAAGAATTGTGATGGTGAATCTTGAATTGTTCGCACAAGGCGGTGATCATAGTGTTGTTGAGATTTGTACCATTGTCAGTGATGATCCTCTCCGGGATACCGTACTGGAAAATGATATTTTGCTTGATGAAACGGGAAACAACATTCTTGGTAACGGAAGCGAAAGAAGCTGCCTCCACCCACTTGGTAAAATAGTCAATGGCTACTAAGATGAAGCGGTGTCCATTGTAGGCCGTTGGCTTGATTTCCCCAATCATATCAATCCCCCACATAGCAAAGGGCCAAGGAGCCGTCAAGATATTCAGAGGAACCAGAGGTACATGCACTTTGTTAGCATAGATCTGACACTTGTGGCAGTTTCGAGAGTGTTGGTAACAGTCTGCTTCCATGGTAGACCAGTAATAGTCTGCCCGTAGGATTTTCTTTTCCATCGTATGACCATTGGAATGGGTTCCAAAAGTGCCTTCATGTAACGGCCATGATCCTTTCGGCTTCAACCTTGTCTACACACCGAAGTAACACAGAGTAATGGTTGTGTTTGTAAAGAATGCCATTACTAAGAAAGAACTTAGCAGAGAATCTTCTTAAGAACTTCTTATCATTGACTAAAGCTCCTTCTAGATATTCTTGAGCCTCGAGATACCTCTTGACTTCGTGGAACCAAGGATGGTCCACTACTTCTTCAGTATTAATCTCGTGACAATGTGCTGGTTCATCCATTCGTTCGATGGTGATTTGGGGACCCTCGCTATCCCATTTAAGTTTAAACATGGATGACATTATGGCTAGTGCGTCTGCTAGCTGATTTTCTTCTCGCGGGAAATGCTCGAAGGTAATCTTCTCAAAATGTGGTAGCAATGTCAAAACATGTTCTTTGTAAGAGATAAGGTTAGGGTGTTTGGTGTCCCATTCCATTTTTATCTAACTGATGACCAAAGCTGAATCTCTGAACACACTCAAAGATTTGATCCCTAGGTCTATGGCAGCTCTGAGGCCAAAGATGCATGCTTCGTATTCTGCCATGTTGTTTGTACAATTGAAGCAGAGTCTGGCAGTAAAGGGAGTATGACACCCTTGCGGAGATATGAGTACATCACTGATACCATTGCCAAGTGCGTTGGATGGCCCATCAAAGAACAGGGTCCATCGGGATCCTTGTTCAGGTCTGTCATATGGCCTGAATTCTTTAAAGTTGTCTAACGTCATGATGTCTTCTTCCGAAAATTCTAACTTCGTGGATTGGTAGTCTTCTACAGCTTGGTGAGCAAGGTGATCAGCTAATATACTGCCCTTTATTGCTTTCTGGGTAGTATATTGTATGTCATATTCCGTCAGGATCATCTGCCATCTTGTTATTCTCCCAGAGAGAGCAGGTTTCTCGAAGATGTATTTTATCGGATCCATTTTAGATATCAACAAAGTAGTATGAGTCATCATATACTATCTTAGCCGGCGAGCAGCCCATGCAAGAGCACAACAAGTTTCTCAAACAGTGAATATCTGGTTTCACAGTCGGTAAAAATTTTGCTCAGGTAGTAAATAGCATGCTCTTTTCGGCCAGACTCGTGATGCTGCCCCAATACACACCCCATTGAGTTTTCTAAAACAGTCAGATACATGATCAATGGTCTTCCCTCGACTGGTGGCATCAACACACGAGGCTCTTGTAAGTATTATTTGATTTTGTAAAAAGCAACTTGGCACTCGTCATTCCATTTAACCACTTGATCTTTCTTCAACAATTTGAAGATTGGTTCACATGTAGCTGTCAGGTGAGAGATGAATCTGGCAATGTAGTTCAAACGCCCCAAGAATCTTCTGACTTCCTTCTCAGTACGAGGAGCAGGCATCTCTTGTATTGCTTTAACTTTGGCAGGATCGAACTTGATACTTATGTTGCTAATGATAAATCCTAGGAGTTTACCAGACCGTACCCCAAATGTGCATTTGTTTGGATTCAACCTCAGCTTGTACTTCTTCAGTCTCTCAAACAGTTTTTGTAAATGATCAAGATGCTCTTCTTCTGTTTGAGATCTGGATATCATATCGTCCACTTATACCTCTATTTCATGATGTATCATGTCATGAAATAAAGCTACCATGGCACGCTGATAGGTTTCCCCAACATTCTTTAGTCTGAATGGCATCACCTTATAGAAGAAAGTGCCCCACTGCGTGATAAACATTGTTTTCTCCATGTCCTCAGGCGCCATTTTGATTTGATTGTAACATGAGAATCCATCCATGAAGGAAAACACTTTATGTTGTGTCATATTGTCAACTAGAATATCAATGTGGGGGAATGGAAAATCATCCTTAGGGCTTTCCCTATTCAAATCTCTGTAGTCCACACACATTCACACTTTACCGTCCTTTTTGGGCACAGGAACAACATCTGGAAACCCATTGGGGATAAGAGGTGACAGCCAATAATCCAATGTTGAATTGCTTCATGACTTCTGCTTTAATCTTTTCTGACATATCAGGCCTCATGCGGCGAACCTTTTGCTTTACTGACGGACAATCCTCTCTTATAGGTAGACGATGTACCACAATGTCTGCATCAAGTCCTGGCATGTCTTCATACGACCAGGAAAAGACTTCAACATAATTGTGTAACAACTGAATCAGACGCTCCTTGACACCGGGTTCCAGATTGGCACCCATCTTGACCTCTTTTTTGTCTTCTTTGGTACCTAGGTTGATTGTATCCACGGGTTCCTCGTGAGGCTGAATGATTCTCTCTTCTTGTTGTAGTAGTCTGGAAAGTTCCCCTGGTACTTCACAATCTTCCTCACCTTCGTCTTCGGCTTGGTAGATTATATTCTCAGAGTCACAAAAGGCCATAGCAGTATCGTTACCCATGGGATCCCGAATGGATGTAAGGGTATAGCTATTTTTGAAAGAAATTAAAATGTAAAAAGAAAAACAATGAGCACAAAAGTTTGTATGCAAAAATGTCCATAATTCATTGATGTCATATGGAAATGAGATAATAACCCTTACAAATGGACCATTGTGCCTCGGGTAAGACACATGGTTTTAAGAGTGCGAATTGTTTTAATATTACAGATCCAACAAAATGTAAATACAGATCCGTGGGATAAAAGTGATCGGGACAAAATCTCTAGCCTCCCAGTTACTGAGCCCTCCACTAACAGTTGGGAATATCCAGTCCTCCAAGTCACAGTTATCTTCATCATCTTCTACGACGTTGACCTCGCGGTTGCTGATCTTCAGGGGTGGTCCTCTGGCACGAGCGTGGCGTACAACCTTCTGAGCACTTGAAGAGAAACCCAAACCAAACTTATCTGACTTGTATGAGATATCCGGGAGTTGTCCCCAGATAGTGCACCCACCTTCTTCTATTACTGCCTGGGCATCCTTCAGAGATGACATCCGGAGTGGAGGCCTTGTAATCTTGGGAACCTGAGACACATCCTTGGTCACTGCTACATCTTGGGGGACTTCTTCAAAGTGTTGAAATGTAGTTTCAATAAATACACCATCTAATTCCAAATATTTGAAGGAATTGATATGGCTGATCATATACTCTTCTTCCCATGAACGGTGATAATCATCCCTTGAATTGGATATTTTAGCATTTGGTGCAATGTAAAAGTAACGACATTGGCATTGTGAATTCATGGCCGGCCTAGCAAGTAGGAATATGAGGGACGAATATCCATTACATAAAATTTGAATCAAAAGTTTGGGTTCCAACCTTTATGGGAATGTCTACCTCCCCAGATACCATCCTTTTCGAGTTGTCAAAAGCCCTTACTACTATGTTACTTGGCTTTAATGTCAATCCCTCACAGTCAAGCCTATCAAGAGCTTTTTTAGGCAATACATTCAGAGATGAGCCAGTGTCCACCAAAACATGAGCCAAGGTTGTGCCCCTACATTCAACTGAGACATGCAATGCCTCATTATGCTTCCTTCCCCTTGGCGTTAAATCAGCATCTGAAAAACCTAGACCATTATCTCCAGTTAAGCTAGCTACACAGTCTTGGAACTGATCGACAAATGTCTCTTGGGGTACATGGGCAGTTTTCAAGAATTTTACCAAGGCTTTTGCATGCGCCTCGGAACATAGTAGTAAAGCTAACATGGAAATTTTAGATAGAGTTTTCCCCAGTTGCTCAACTACATCGTAGTCGCTTCTTTTTATGATTTTTAGAATTTCCTCCATCTCCTTCCGGGAGGTCTTAGGGATAGCCAATAACTGTGTCTTCATCTTGACAGACTCAACCAAAACACCTTTTCCTCGAGTCTCGGTTAACTTGGCAGCAGAAGTGTCAGTAGGAATGATAACAAGGATTGTAACAGCTTGGTCAGTTGGAGTATTAGTGGAGACGATTGTAGGACTGGGAATAGCCTTCAGGGGAGCAACAAATGGAATGATTACGGGTCCAGAAACTACTTTTGGGGGAGCAATTTCTGGAGAGAATATCCTTCCTCTTCGGGTAATCTTGCTAGTTCCTGCAATATTACTGATGTCGGAGTTGACTTTCTCAGAACTTGAATCTTCGGCGGCTGGCCAATCCTGCTTGATACCGTGGTAGTAGACATCCCCTCCATAATTCTATGGTATGGTTTTATCTGACGAATATTGGACTGGTCCAGGTATTGTGATTATTAAAGGAGTTTCTTTCGGAACTGATGTAATTATAACGGGTCTTTTGGTGGAGACCCTGGAAGAATTGGTGGAAATGGTAATGATAGAGATATCTTTAAAAGGAACAGGTGGAACAGAAGTCTTTTCAAATAAAATTTCTTTGTTATCTGTAAGTGTTTGCTTGTTGGCATTAATTTTTGGTAAAACCAGATTTGCGAATGTCATGACTGATGTCATAACATTCTGGGATAAAGACAAATTCTGCAGAAGAAATGTTCTACAGGAACAACTCAGTATGAGTGAATATCATGATGATTAAGTTATGATCATATGTACTGAATTCTACCAAAATCAGTGAGCAGGATACATGATGTGATAACCAATGTTAAGACATCCTGGACTGATCAAGTTGTTGTGCAGATTTATTGTGCCTGAGAATTTTCAGGAATCTGGTGTGCTATTCTGAGTAGAAGTATATTGACTAGATCAGATGCTCACGTGGATATTAGGTTAACCTTCCTTAACCCTAATTTGTTATGATGAAAGCCCAAGACCAAGTCTTTAGGTTAACTTTGGTTAACCCTAGCTATTTTTATGGAAGCCCAAAATGAAGAATAGACTGCATATATATTTCTCACGAATCCTAATGGTGTGCAGCGCTTTTGAGAGAAGATCAATAAGGCATTTTGTAGTTGTGATAGTTTTAGTAATTACTGTGAGCCAAGCAATTATCACTTGATAGGTGACTTGGAGTAGGATTTGGTTGTAATGGTTGTTTATCACTCAAAGCTTTGAAGCACGAGTGTTATGTCTCTTGATTAAAGCTTTGAAGCAAAATCAAGAGTGTGTATTGAAGAATGTCTTCATAATCTTATTAATCAGTAGATTAGTATCACTGCTGTGATTGAGGGGGAGTGAGTAGGAACTCAGGTTTAAGTAGGACTTAGATTGAAGTTGCATTGGGTAGGTCTTAAGTGAAGGAAATAAACTGGTTGGTTTATTCCTAAGTTAATACCTCTTATAGTGAATTTCCTCCTTGGCTTGGTAGCCCCCAGATGTAGGTGTTGTTATACACTGAACTGGGTTAACAATTGATTGTGTTCTTTATTGTCTTTTAAATTACTGTTTGTTTTGTGTACAATTTTTCAGATACGGTGTCATAACATTCACTATGACATTAAGTATTTGTTGCCAGAATTTCAATTGGCATCAGAGCAGGCACCCTGCCTGTCTTTCTGGGTGAGATTTAGGGATATTATTTTCTGGCGCTATGGACAAGGAAGGAGGATTTGGGAACAGACCACCTATTCTGGATGGATCAAACTATGACTACTGGAAACCTCGTATGATTGCCTTCTTGAAGTCACTGGACAATAAAGCTTGGAGAGCTGCTGACAAAGGATGGAACCATCCCACCATAACTGGGAAAGATAGGACGACTAGTCTGAAACCTGAGGAAGAATGGAGAAAAGAAGAAGAAGATTTAGCCCTGGGTAACTCAAAAGCATTGAATGCCTTGTTCAATGGAATTGATAGAAACATATTCAGACTAGTACATCAATGTGAACTGGCCAAGGATGTTTGGGACACTCTCAAAACCACCCATGAGGGTACATCCAAAGTAAAAATGTCAAGACTTCAGATGCTCACTGTTGTACCCCAAAATTTGCCCTCCCATATTCTCCAAGAAATTGCTAAGTCAGGTCACAAAATTCCCCAAGGGTTATACAGTTCAACTGTCTCCTATACAGTCAAAACTAGGGTTTGTGTTCTGATCAAAGAAAGGAAGTTTTCAAAGGCCCAATCAAATCTCACATGCCTACAAAGATGGTCAAGCATCTTCATATCAAGTTTCAAGGCATTCAGCTCAAAATTGCACAGTCAAAACCCTAGATTGCACTACAGTCAACTGTAGGGGCAAAATGGTCATTTGACAGTCAAAAGTTCAAATTTTTGGTCAACATATCATTTTGAAGCCACAAACATCATTTGATCAATGCTTGATCATGATTCTCAAAATTTGGCTCAGAAATCATCAAAGATGCAAAAGTTACTATATTTGGACAGCTGAAAAAGTCAACTGAAATTGACCAGGGCATAACTTTCACATGGATTATCAGAAAAATTCCATCCAAAGCTCATTTTGAATAGAAAGACATTTCCTACAACTCATCTTCATACTTCAAGTCCAAGAAATGCTCTCACAAAAAGTTATCAATTTCAACATTACAGGTCATTTTCAAAAGTCAACAAAAAGGGACTTTAAATCAAAGGCCATAACTTGAGATTGGTAAATCAAAATGACATGGGACCAAAGGAATTGGTTAGAGGACTCAAAGACCTTTCCAAAATGTCCAAGAACATGTGAAAAGCTTAAAAATTGAGCAAGTTATGCCTTGTGGAAGTTGGGAAATTTTTAGGAATTTTGAAAAGTCAACATTGATGCAAATGATCCAAAATTGCTAATGGGCCCATTTTTCTTCCATGATCCATCATTCCAAGCATATGCACGACCACTTGGCCCAAAGGGAAGTATTTTCTCATTTTTTAGTTATTTATTTGAATTCATATTAATATTAATTCATTTAAATCATTTAAATATGTAGAAAATATAAACTTGACCTAAAAAAATCTTTTTGTGCACATTCTACTCTCAATATCACGTGCACATCCCAATATGGCAAGATTTGGTTTGATTTGGCATGATTGAACAAAATTGCACATGGAAAGGATTCAAAAAGATTCTTAGAAAATCAAATATGCAAACCATTGAATACAAGAGATTTTGTTGAATTTTGTTAACCTAAAATGCTCACTACATATGCAGGATCACAAACCTAATTGCATTAGACAAGAAGCTGCGCATAAGATCAATATACAAACTTGAAAATTTTGTCAAAAAAAGCAATTCTGAAAACGTGGTTAGAGATTCATTCAGGTCCTAATTCTTGTTTCAAAGGCTTCCTCAAGGCTCCCTGAAGCGATTCCAATCGTTAGCATCCATTCAGACTCCAAGGATTGGTAGAATGAACATGAACTGCATAGCAAAATATTGATCATCGTGTTCATATTTTAAGCATTTTTTTTGACATTTAATTCATGGATTCTTGTTCCTCATAATGTTCTAATGCTAACCATGCCAATTAATTTCGCTTTTGTGCTATATATGTGATTTGGCCATTGATGCCGCCTAGGGTTTGCAGGTTTTAGAATTGGGGTTTCCCAAACCAAGTGAAATTAGGACTCAGGGCTATAACCATTGCAATCAGCATACTCCAACGAACAAGAAGCATTAGTCGCGATTAATTTATGAGCTACATAGCGCTATTCGCTATTTTTCCTAAAGCTGCCTAAACCCACGCGTGAAAACCGTTGTCTAAGGGTTTTGTCTTTCAGGCACATGAGAAAGACGACTCCGTGGCGCACGATGGTTGGCCATTTTGAAATTGCGCGCGTTTTGAAGCATTAACTTTTGTTTATTCTTATTATATTCATTGTTTATTTATATATCAAATAAGTCAATTGGCACAAGTGGTTGATGCAAGCGCTAGCAATCCCCTTGACCTGGGTTCGAACCCCAGGTTTTTCACATGTTCCATATTATTTTTCATCAATTAATCTCATGCAGCACACCCTTGTGGATCACCATACGCTCACCATCTCAAGCCACACACGCGTCCAGTTCCATCAATCAAAAGGCCAAGATTCAAGGAACACCATGTACCATAGTCAGACGTGTCATAGGCTTGCATAAAAGTCAACGAATCTGAATCTTAATGGGCCAGGCTTTACCATCAAAACCTCACTATTTGGGACTACCCCCCCTGGTTTGCTTTCACTATTTTTTTATTTTATTCTTGTTTTAATTGTTATTGCTATTTTAATTATTGTTTATTTAATTAATTATTTTTTTTACAAAATATGAAAACATCAAAAAACACACAAAAATCAGAAAAGGCAAAAATATAATATTTATTTTATTTTAATAAATTAGCATGTAAATATTTAGTTTTAACTAGGTTGCAATTTTAATTCTTCTTTAATAACTAAAAATCTAGGAATATAGAATTAGGTTAATTGATAATTTTTATACCTTTTAAATTTCCTTTTTTATTACAATATTATTTATTTATTTATTTTATCTTTATAATTAAATGTACGTAAGTAAAAAACTTAGGGTTTAATTTAGGTTAATATAACATTTTCATAATAACTAAAAAACATTAGAATTAGGGTTCGCATTTCAAATTTCATTCTAAAAAATTCTTTTTTCTTTTAAATCTTAAAAACACAAAATACCAAAAACATTTAATTTTAAGTTTAAATTCCTTATTAATCTTAATTGTTTGTAAAAGGGTCCAACGCCCGTCGCTTTAATTATTTTGTTTCGCGCATTTTACTTTGTCGCTTATTATAATTATGTATATGTCCCAAAGCCTTGTAACAATTTTATTTCTCGCACTTTTATTCGCTTTATTTATTTTTCAGTCAAATCGGGTCCGGTTTAATTTTGGCGATGTGGACCCGCGCCATTTGTAATAGCCTTAGATTTATTTTCCCGCAAATTTTTAAACTGTTAACAAAAAGCATGAAAGAATGTATGGCCATAATAAAATCGAGCGTAGATCACAATAAACATGACAAGACAAATATCAATGAAAACGACACACGAATCGCACACACCACCCCTAGGGTACGCCTCACTGTTGCCTTGCCTTCGAAAGGTGATCGTCGAGTAGAGGATGTCTTAGTAAGTCCTCATGATCCGGGAACCTGGCATGAGGGTAGCTTCTAAGGTGTCTTCCCATTGCTCCGGTGATCACCACGTCCCTAAAACTCGAATTGACCCGAACACCTCCAACGGTGGTGCTACCTATCTCTCAATGGTGGGATGGTACTACTTTTAAGGACATTTACGCAGACGAATTCCTTAGGGTAGGTAGGTTCTCAAGGATACTTGCTCTCTTCAAAACAAACTCAAAAAGACTTTTCACACCGACACTTTTCAAAAGCTTTCAAAGCAAACTTTTCAAACACTCTGACACAAGAGTCGATCTGAAACTTTCAAAGAAACTTTTTAAAAACCCACAGTTGAAAAGCAAACAAACCATTTTGAAAACAAATGAGCAAGTATCTAAGAGCCCATGGATAACCATGGATAGAAAGGGTGCTAACACCTTCCCTTTCTATAACCTACCTCCCGAACCGAGAGCAATCTCTTTAAGGAATTTTTCTGTGCTTTTGTCCTTTCCATTTGGAGAAAATAAAAGACGGTGGCGACTCTTGCTTCCGCGACATTTCGCGAACCAGCGTTAAACAGTCAGTTCCAGATCCACCGATCACAGAACTGGCGACTCTGCTGGGGACTTAAACTTAAAGTGAGGTGTACCTTAGGGCTATCTCATAACTATGTTTTCAATTGTCTTCTTTGCTTGCTTTATTATTGTGGGTTGCATGGGAGTTCTATAGATCCTAAACCCGGATCTGGGGGATACCCTTCTTAGAAAGTAGCAACAAGGCTGTGAGGGAACTGTGCGGGGTATACCGACATGGTTGAAACAGTCTGCTACGTTGATGTGGCACTTTGGTGTGTACCGGTAACCCTTGAGTTCAGTCAAGGAGAGTACGGGGCCTCCGCATGGTGTCGTGAAGCATCAACAGACCTTAGGAACCTTAATTGAACTATCTTGGCCTCTTTAGGGTAGTGAGATAACTGACTTTGGTGCAGTCCGAGGTTGGTTGATACTCGATACTACACTCAATTGAGGGTTGCTTTCCTGGAATATTTCGGTCGCCAGTTCAGTGGCTAAATCGAAACGATGAACAATGAAAGCAATCCCGTGATATTGGGAACCTTAGAACCCGGTTACTTTGATTAGGACAGGTTGAGCCCACCAACTTCAAGAGGGTACTACCCAGACCCCATGCTGGCCTAACCCTAAGGGTTTCTCTTGTGTGACTTGTGTGCCTTTGTACTTGCCTACTTGCATGCTTGTTAGCTGACACGTGAACTTCTTGCAGGTCTTGTTTATAGTCCTTCACTAGGACTCATGACAGGGTTTACCAAATTTCCTGCAGGTGTTGTTGATAGTCCTTAATTGGGACTCATAACAGGGTTTACTAGATCTCTTGCAGGTTTTGTTTATAGTCCTTAATTAGGACTCATAACAAAGTATACTGAATTTCTTGCAGGGTCTGTTTATAGTCCTTAATTGGGACTCATAACAGGGTTCACCTACATCACCCCATGCATAGCATGACATCATACCATTGCATACATCCTAACCCATTTCAAGGATCTCAAGGGCTTGTGATGCAGGTCATGATAAATCAAACATCTAGCAAGGGGCAAAGAGGATTTATTTTCCTCTAGCCAAGGTTGTCAGGGGCTATGACCCACTGGATATGGTGAGCCTTTGACCCTTGAAGAAGGACTCTCAACAACATGAAGTGCCTTAAATCAAGTTACCGGTTCTCAAATGCTAACAATTTTCTGGTTTACCCCGCGAGGTCCTTGAAAACATTGCATGCATATCATACATATCATTGCATTACAGGTACCCGTTCTTTGCAGGTCACTTACCCTTCTCGCTGTTTATTTCAGCCATGGCTTCCCAACAAGATAACCAGGACTTTCTTGCTCAAGAGACTCGGTTCGGGGAAATCCTCCTGAATCTATCCAAGGGGCAAGAGGAGCTAAGGATACTTCTCACGGAGACCTTCGTCAGGGGCAATGCTGAGGATGAAAAGTTGGAACACCTACAAGCTGAGATGGATGCTATGAAAGCCCAGATGCTGGGACAGAGGAATGTCATTCAAGGCCTAGTTCAAAGACAAGAGGAGCTCTGGTTTCTCTTCAACCAACTGCTTCAGGGTAACCTACTGGGGCAAACATCTAAGGGTAAAAAGCCATTCATCATCCAATCATCCTCGAGACAAGAGGATAAGGGGAAAGCTCCTCAAATGACTCCAGTGCCACAAATTCAGCGCCAACCTCGCCAAGTTCAGCCAGACAAGCCCAGGAGGCAATTCACCCAGCTCAACATGTCGCTGTTTCAAGCTTTGCGACGCCTATTGAGGTTGAATCTGATCACATTAAGAGCTCATCCCCGGAACCCCAACACAGCATCTCCTGCCTATGATCCCAATAAGAGGTGTGCCTACCACTCTGCTAGCCCAGGACATGATACCAATGAATGTTGGGATCTGAGGAACAAAATCCAGGACCTGATCGATGAAGGGGCATTGGAGTTCACACAAGATGGACAGGCTGAATTTTTCTACCATTCCTCCAAGGCTCATCAGTTGAAGTGACAAGCTCCGAGACTAGGAAACTTTTGTTCATTTGAATGTTCAAGTTGTGTTTTTCTTTTGACCGTTTAAACATTTATTCATGTTAAACATTGTTATCACATTAATGCATCGCTTATGTCTATTTTGAATCAATATATTCGCATTCACTATATGCAAATTGTTTTCATATTTTTTCTGATGACAACTCTCGTTAATTCTAAGCCTCTTAAGGGAGGATGACGAAAACGATACCACGATCTTTACAGTATGCTTTTGAACAGACCCTGCTGATGAGGTACAGGCATTGTTTCAATCCCTAAACACTGGAGTTATAAGGATGATAATCCCTCGTCAACCCTTCCGAGCCAAAGAAGTAGGAGTTTTTTATTTTCGAAAATTAAAACCCTTTATCATAACCCGGGGCAGGGTAGTTTTCTCAGTTGATTCAAGTGCATCTTTACAAAACGGACAAAGACAGTGATGGTTCAGAACAATCAAAAGGACAGGCAGTCATGATCAAAAAAAATTATCATAAACGAAAAGCCCAAGAAGTCAAAACCTATAAAAAGGGACTTATAAAACTGGGGCATCCCGCTGACTGTAATTCC
The DNA here is from genome assembly GCA_948472305.1 of Vicia faba. Taxonomy (NCBI): domain Eukaryota; kingdom Viridiplantae; phylum Streptophyta; class Magnoliopsida; order Fabales; family Fabaceae; genus Vicia; species Vicia faba. The sequence continues at coordinate 1,057,508,790 of OX451737.1, forward strand.
GAAACAGGAAACAGTTCAGGCAAAAAAGAAAGGGATAACAAAAATCAAGAAAGAGGTCTCACAAACCCTCAACCAAAGCAAAAATGACTGCCTATTCAAAATAAGCTATCAAACATCTGAACCATTACTGGAACATCAAAGAAAAGACTCAAGCAAGGTCTAACGCATGATCAACTGAGTTTAGGTTTGGAGAACATCACGAAGAGCGGGTGGGTACAAATAATTTGAGCCTTTATCCTTTGTTTCTTAAACCGTGAACCAGGCCACGTTATAACCCTCAAAAGTCCTAGCTGAAGCATGGGTTAGTTCGAAAGCATACTGTTACGAAGGTATCCTGACTCCTTAAGGCTGCGGTAAATACAGAGTTGACATCATGTTTTACAAACATTCACATGTTTTATGAAAAAAATGCATTTTCAAAATCTTCAAGACAGACATAAGCTTTGCATTTTTAACATAACTTTGTTTGCATATGACTTTTTGTTTGAACAGTATAGAAGTTTACACGACGAATGCCTAATGAACAGAAGTACCTCCAATCAAGGGGCATGGCACGACTATTGTCCATCATCTGGGGCAGTCCAATCAAGATTCGGAGAATCTCTCAAAAGGCCAACCAGCCTGGGGCAAATCTCCACCTGAGTCACTTGGGGCATTTCAACAACAAATCTCGCCTGATCAAACATCTTCTGGTGACAAAACACTGCTAAACAGGGGCAACTCCCTACTTTCTGAGAACGGACATAGTCGGAAAAATACTACGCACAATCAAAGACCCGCTAGGCTGATATGCCTAAGCAAAAATTAGGGCTTCCCGGCGAACCAAAAGGGTTCGGGCAAAATGAGGGATGAAATGAAAAAACATGTACACCCGGCAAGTCGAAAACCCGAAAAGGCGGCTTGGGCAAAAATGGGTATCCCGGTGGACTGAAAACCCGAAAGGGCGGTTCAGGTAAAAGTTAGGGATTAAAAGCGTACGACTATGTCCCGCCATCTGTCTACCAGAAGAAGGTTTGTCCGCCAACAACTATCAGCACCCCACAAGAAACAGGGGCAATAAAGGTTGGTCTGAGCAGTCTGATTGTTCTATCCTCCAAGGTATCAGGGTAGGCTCCGTCGAAGAACATAACCAATACAGTTCAATACTTCCCCAGGAGAGTCCAGCCAGGTTCCCCAGGAAAGATGGAGTCCATATCCCCAAGCAGTAAGCTTACCCCCAGTAAATTCTGGAAGCTTCCCCTCGCAGAGCACGAACGCGTCGCCCGACTTTATTTAAAGAGTTACTTCCTTAACAGGATATAACTGGGTTATCCTCAGCCAAAAGCCACGGAAAGAGCGTCGTCGACAAAGTCTCCCTATCCCTAGCGAAGTCTATTCACACTTTCAACAACAAGACATCCTCAGCAAGTTACTATCAACAATCAACAGAGTGTCTCTCTCCCCACAGAGTATTTCTCCCCAGCAAGATTACTAGAGTATTTGTCTCCCCGCAGAGTAACCCATTCGCCAAGTTTATCCCCCAATAGAGTTATCTTCTCCTATCGGAATTCTTGCAACTATCATCCCCGGCGGAAGCAAAACCTATTCTTCAACATCAGCCCAGGAGTGACTTCCCGGCACCCGTCAAGGATTTATTTCCTAAGACGAAAACATATGTTCATAAACATCACATCTTCATACATTATAGCATGCAAATGCATCATACTACACGAATCTCATTAATTTTGAGGACATGTTGAAATCATGCAGTTCATGCATCATGATCTTGCATACAACTAATGATTTACCTTTCAGGAAAGGTCAATACGAAAATGACTACTATCAACTATCGCAATTCATTCTTGATATAGTTTCAGATGTGAACCAGATATGGTGACATTCTGACGCTGCTTCCAGATTTCCTTCTAGATATAGTTTCAGATGTAAACCAGATATGGTGACGTTCTGATGCTGCTTCCAGAAGTCCTTTTCAGATGATTCCCTCTCCAACGATGAGTGTGAGGTAATAGTCTCTTATGTTTCCCTCTCCGACGGTGTGTGAGGCGACAATTCCTTTTCCTATGATTCCCTCTCCGACGGTGTGTGAGGTAGTAATCCCTTTTTCAGATGTTTCCCTCTCCGACGATGAGTGTGAGGTGATAGTCTCCTATGGTTCCCTCTCCGACAGTGTGTGAGGTAGTAATCCCTTTTTTAGATGTTTCCCTCTCCGACGATGAGTGTGAGGTGATAGTCTCCTATGGTTCCCTCTCCGACGGTGTGTGAGGTAGTAATCCCTTTTTAAAGATGTTTCCCTCTCCGACGATGAGTGTGAGGTGATATTCTCTTATGGTTCCCTCTCCAACGGTGTGTGAGGTGGTAAGTCCTTTTTTAAGATGTTTCCCTCTCCGACGATGAGTGTGAGGTGATAGTCTCCTATGGTTCCCTCTCCGACGGTGTGTGAGGTAGTAATCCCTTTTTTAGATGTTTCCCTCTCCGACGATGAGTGTGAGGTGATAGTCTCCTATGGTTCCCTCTCCGACGGTGTGTGAGGTAGTAATCCCTTTTTTAGATGTTTCCCTCTCCGACGATGAGTGTGAGGTGATAGTCTCCTATGGTTCCCTCTCCGACGGTGTGTGAGGTAGTAATCCCTTTTTAAAGATGTTTCCCTCTCCGACGATGAGTGTGAGGTGATATTCTCCTATGGTTCCCTCTCCGACGGTGTGTGAGGTAGTAATCCCTTTTTAAAGATGTTTCCCTCTCTGACGATGAGTGTGAGGTGATATTCTCTTATGGTTCCCTCTCCAATGGTGTGTGAGGTGGTAAGTCCTTTTTTAAGATGTTTCCCTCTCCGACGATGAGTGTGAGGTGATAGTCTCTTATGGTTCCCTCTCCGACGGTGTGTGAGGTAGTAATCCCTTTTTCAGATGTTTCCCTCTCCGACGATGAGTGTGAGGTGATCATTCCTTTCAGATTAGAATTGCCTATGGTTCTCTTCCCGATATTGCAAAGATGGTAGTTCCCGCCAAGATTTTTTCTCAACGAGCGTTGTTGAAGTTAAAATCACCCAAGGTTCTCTTACCATTCGTGCTAAGGCAGTAACCATCTCTGGTTTATTCATCAGCGTTTGAAGCTCCAGACTCAGCTCCTGTAACCAGTCAGGACATATCTATACCAAGCATCTAAAATAAACTCCTGCAACGTGTCAGGTACTCATTTTTCTTTTGCAGGTATGTAGGTTCTCGCTAAGAAATCTCCTACGCAATCAACATCCAGATGGCATCTATAAGCCCATCACCCTATCCAGCAATCTCCAAATGGCATCTATAAGCCCATTCCCCCATCACACTGCTAACATGTGAGCGCAAATTTCTGGGCACTCTAGTGTCCAATCATCTTCTACCCTCGGATTACGAAAGGCACGCCAGCCAATCTGCATCCTCAGGTCTAAGAAGATTGAACAGGGGCAACTGTTGTACCCCAAAATTTGCCCTCCCATATTCTCCAAGAAATTGCCAAGTCAGGTCACAAAATTCCCCAAGGGTTATACAGTTCAACTGTCTCCTATACAGTCAAAACTAGGGTTTGTGTTCTGATCAAAGAAAGGAAGTTTTCAAAGGCCCAATCAAATCTCACATGCCTACAAAGATGGTCAAGCATCTTCATATCAAGTTTCAAGGCATTCAGCTCAAAATTGCACAGTCAAAACCCTAGATTGCACTACAGTCAACTGTAGGGGCAAAATGGTCATTTGACAGTCAAAAGTTCAAATTTTTGGTCAACATATCATTTTGAAGCCACAAACATCATTTGATCAATGCTTGATCATGATTCTCAAAATTTGGCTCAGAAATCATCAAAGATGCAAAAGTTACTATATTTGGACAGTTGAAAAAGTCAACTGAAATTGACCAGGGCATAACTTTCACATGGATTATCAGAAAAATTCCATCCAAAGCTCATTTTGAAGAGAAAGACATTTCCTACAACTCATCTTCATACTTAAAGTCCAAGAAATGCTCTCACAAAAAGTTATCAATTTCAACATTACAGGTCATTTTCAAAAGTCAACAAAAAGGGACTTTAAATCAAAGGCCATAACTTGAGATTGGTAAATCAAAATGACATGGGACCAAAGGCATTGGTTAGAGGACTCAAAGACCTTTCCAAAATGTCCAAGAACATGTGAAAAGCTTAAAAATTGAGCAAGTTATGCCTTGTGGAAGTTGGGAAATTTTTAGGAATTTTGAAAAGTCAACATTGATGCAAATGATCCAAAATTGCTAATGGGCCCATTTTTCTTCCATGATCCATCATTCCAAGCATATGCACGACCACTTGGCCCAAAGGGAAGTATTTTCTCATTTTTTAGTTATTTATTTGAATTCATATTAATATTAATTCATTTAAATCATTTAAATATGTAGAAAATATAAACTTGACCTAAAAAAATCTTTTTGTGCACATTCTACTCTCAATATCACGTGCACATCCCAATATGGCAAGATTTGGTTTGATTTGGCATGATTGAACAAAATTGCACATGGAAAGGATTCAAAAAGATTCTTAGAAAATCAAATATGCAAACCATTGAATACAAGAGATTTTGTTGAATTTTGTTAACCTAAAATGCTCACTACATATGCAGGATCACAAACCTAATTGCATTAGACAAGAAGCTGCGCATAAGATCAATATACAAACTTGAAAATTTTGTCAAAAAAAGCAATTCTGAAAACGTGGTTAGAGATTCATTCAGGTCCTAATTCTTGTTTCAAAGGCTTCCTCAAGGCTCCCTGAAGCGATTCCAATCGTTAGCATCCATTCAGACTCCAAGGATTGGTAGAATGAACATGAACTGCATAGCAAAATATTGATCATCGTGTTCATATTTTAAGCATTTTTTTTGACATTTAATTCATGGATTCTTGTTCCTCATAATGTTCTAATGCTAACCATGCCAATTAATTTCGCTTTTGTGCTATATATGTGATTTGGCCATTGATGCCGCCTAGGGTTTGCAGGTTTTAGAATTGGGGTTTCCCAAACCAAGTGAAATTAGGACTCAGGGCTATAACCATTGCAATCAGCATACTCCAACGAACAAGAAGCATTAGTCGCGATTAATTTATGAGCTACATAGCGCTATTCGCTATTTTTCCTAAAGCTGCCTAAACCCACGCGTGAAAACCGTTGTCTAAGGGTTTTGTCTTTCAGGCACATGAGGAAGACGACTCCGTGGCGCACGATGGTTGGCCATTTTGAAATTGCGCGCGTTTTGAAGCATTAACTTTTGTTTATTCTTATTATATTCATTGTTTATTTATATATCAAATAAGTCAATTGGCACAGGTGGTTGATGCAAGCGCTAGCAATTCCCTTGACCTGGGTTCGAACCCCAGGTCTTTCACATGTTCCATATTATTTTTCATCAATTAATCTCATGCAGCACACCCTTGTGGATCACCATACGCTCACCATCTCAAGCCACACACGCGTCCAGTTCCATCAATCAAAAGGCCAAGATTCAAGGAACACCATGTACCATAGTCAGACGTGTCATAGGCTTGCATAAAAGTCAACGAATCTGAATCTTAATGGGCCAGGCTTTACCATCAAAACCTCACTATTTGGGACTACCCCCCCCTGGTTTGCTTTCACTATTTTTTTATTTTATTCTTGTTTTAATTGTTATTGCTATTTTAATTATTGTTTATTTAATTAATTATTTTTTTTACAAAATATGAAAACATCAAAAAACACACAAAAATCAGAAAAGGCAAAAATATAATATTTATTTTATTTTAATAAATTAGCATGTAAATATTTAGTTTTAACTAGGTTGCAATTTTAATTCTTCTTTAATAACTAAAAATCTAGGAATATAGAATTAGGTTAATTGATAATTTTTATACCTTTTAAATTTCCTTTTTTATTACAATATTATTTATTTATTTATTTTATCTTTATAATTAAATGTACGTAAGTAAAAAACTTAGGGTTTAATTTAGGTTAATATAACATTTTCATAATAACTAAAAAACATTAGAATTAGGGTTCGCATTTCAAATTTCATTCTAAAAAATTCTTTTTTCTTTTAAATCTTAAAAACACAAAATACCAAAAACATTTAATTTTAAGTTTAAATTCCTTATTAATCTTAATTGTTTGTAAAAGGGTCCAACGCCCGTCGCTTTAATTATTTTGTTTCGCGCATTTTACTTTGTCGCTTATTATAATTATGTATATGTCCCAAAGCCTTGTAACAATTTTATTTCTCGCACTTTTATTCGCTTTATTTATTTTTCAGTCAAATCGGGTCCGGTTTAATTTTGGCGATGTGGACCCGCGCCATTTGTAATAGCCTTAGATTTATTTTCCCGCAAATTTTTAAACTGTTAACAAAAAGCATGAAAGAATGTATGGCCATAATAAAATCGAGCGTAGATCACAATAAACATGACAAGACAAATATCAATGAAAACGACACACGAATCGCACACACCACCCCTAGGGTACGCCTCACTGTTGCCTTGCCTTCGAAAGGTGATCGTCGAGTAGAGGATGTCTTAGTAAGTCCTCATGATCCGGGAACCTGGCATGAGGGTAGCTTCTAAGGTGTCTTCCCATTGCTCCGGTGATCACCACGTCCCTAAAACTCGAATTGACCCGAACACCTCCAACGGTGGTGCTACCTATCTCTCAATGGTGGGATGGTACTACTTTTAAGGACATTTACACAGACGAATTCCTTAGGGTAGGTAGGTTCTCAAGGATACTTGCTCTCTTCAAAACAAACTCAAAAAGACTTTTCACACCGACACTTTTCAAAAGCTTTCAAAGCAAACTTTTCAAACACTCTGACACAAGAGTCGATCTGAAACTTTCAAAGAAACTTTTTAAAAACCCACAGTTGAAAAGAAAACAAACCATTTTGAAAACAAATGAGCAAGTATCTAAGAGCCCATGGATAACCATGGATAGAAAGGGTGCTAACACCTTCCCTTTCTATAACCTACCTCCCGAACCGAGAGCAATCTCTTTAAGGAATTTTTCTGTGCTTTTGTCCTTTCCATTTGGAGAAAATAAAAGACGGTGGCGACTCTTGCTTCCGCGACATTTCGCGAACCAGCGTTAAACAGTCAGTTCCAGATCCACCGATCACACTCACTACCAAATTTGAGAATCTAAGGATGAAGGAAGATGAGACCATTCATGAGTTTCACATGAACATCTTGGAAATTGCCAACACCTCAGGAACATTGGGAGAAAAGATGTCAGAAGAAAATCTAGTGAGAAAGATTCTCAGATCCTTGCCTAAAAGGTTTGCAATGAAAGTGACTGCTATAGAGGAAGCTCGGGATATCTGCAACTTGAAGGTTGATGAACTCATTGGGTCACTTCAGACATTTGAGATGGGGATCAGTGACAATGTTGACAAGAAAAACAAAAGCATATCCCTTGTATCCAATACTGAAGATGAAAGCAAGGAGAGTGATGAAGAGAATATATCAGAAGCTATAGCTATGCTTGGAAGACAGTTCAACAAACTCATCAAGATAATGGACCCAAAGTCAAGGTCAAATGTCAAGAACATTTCCTCTGACATTAGCAGATCCTATGACTCCAGCAGAAGAACTAAGTCTGAAGAAAAGGGAAATCAAAGCAGAGGAATCCAATGCCATGGATGTGAAGGATATGGGGACATTCGAGTTGAATGTCCTAGCTTTCTAAAGAAACAAAAGAAAGGAATGTCTGTTACTTGGTCTGATGGTGACTCAGAAAGTGACCCTGAAGAAGAATCTGCTAAACTAGTTACTGCACTATGTGGTGTTTGTAACTCTGATAATGATTCTAGTGATGAGGAAGTGACATTTGAAGAACTTGCTAACTCCTACAAGAAGCTATGTATCAGAAGTGTTGAAGTCTGTCAGCAAAATGAGAAACAGAAAAAGCTCATAGTGAAGTTGGAGGCTGAGAAGAACGCAGACACTGCTACTATAAGCCATCTCAAAGGTGAAGTTCTAATGTTGAACTCCAAACTTGATCAGATGACTAAGTCTGTCAAGATGTTAACAACTGGAACTGACAAGTTGGAAGAAATCCTTCAGGCTGGACAAAATGCAGGAAACATGTCTGGTCTAGGATTTGTGGCTGCAAAGAAATCTGTTGTTGACAAGAAGAAGACCAGGCCTGATAAACAAATGTCAAAGCAGATGTCACAACATAGGACTCAACATCAAGAACAGAGAAATATGAAGAAAAAGTATCAAAGATGGAGATGTCATTATTGTGGGAGTTTTGGTCACATAAATCCATTATGCTTCAGATTATATGGATATCCTAATCAGACCCCATATGTCAAACCTAAGACTAACAAGGCACCATATACTCAACAGTGGAAGAAAAAGACTGCAGCCCTGATAGCTCACACCTCCCTTAGAGTTTCTGCCAAGGAAGACTGGTACTTTGACAATGGATGCTCTAAACACATGACTGGAATCAAGAATCTACTGAATGATGTCAAACCTTATACTACTAGTTATGTCACTTTTGGAGATGGTGCTAGAGGAGAAATCAAAGGAGTTGGAAACTTGGATTGTCCTGGAGTTCCAAACCTAAATGAAGTGTTGCTGGTAAATGGTTTGACTGCTAATCTCATAAGTATCAGTCAATTATGTGATCTAGGATTCAAGGTCAACTTCACCAAGTCTGAATGTCTTGTAACTAATGAAAAACAAGAAGTTGTAATGAGAGGAGTCAGATCAAAAGACAATTGTTACTTATGGGAGTCTGAGAACACTAACTACTCTTCTGTGTGCTTTATAGCCAAAGAAGAAAAGGAAGTGAAACTGTGGCACCTAAAACTTGGTCATTTACATCTTAGAGGGATGAAAAAGATCATATCCATGGAGGCTGTCAGAGGGATTCTAAGGCTTCAGATTGATGAAGGGAGAGTTTATGGTGAGTGTCAGGTTGGAAAGAAAACTAGAATGTCACATCCAAAGACAAGACATATGACCACCTCTAAGGTGCTAGAACTTCTACATATGGATCTGATGGGTCCCATGCAGGTGGAAAGTCTTGGTGGAAAGAGGTATGCATATGTTGTTGTGGATGATTTTTCCAAATTCACCTGGATAAACTTCATTAGGGAAAAGTCTGATTTATTTGATGTATTTAAGGAATTGTGCAAAAGAATTCAAAGAGAAAAAGAAGGATGCATTGTCAGAATCAGAAGTGATCATGGTAAGGAATTTGAAAATAGTAAGTTTGATGAGTTCTGTTCCTCAGAAGGAATCAATCATGAGTTCTCTTCACCTATAACTCCTCAACAAAATGGAGTTGTGGAAAGGAAAAACAAGACTATACAGGAATCTTCCAGAGCAATGATACATGCCAAGAAGCTTCCTATTCATTTTTGGGCTGAAGCAATGAATACAGCCTGTTATGTCCACAACAGGGTCACCTTGAGAAAGGGAACAACATCCACCCTCTATGAACTATGGAAAGGAAGAAAGCCTACAATGAAGTACTTCCATGTCTTTGGGAGCAAATGCTATATTCTGACAGATCGTGAACAAAGGAGAAAGATGGACCCTAAAAGTGATGAAGGAATATTCCTAGGATACTCTACCAACAGCAGAGCATATAGGGTGTTCAATTCCAGGACGAAAGTTATGATGGAGTCTATAAATGTCATAGTTGATGATCACCATGAGGAAACAAATGTCCCATATGATGTTGAGACATTCTTTGAGACTTCAACACAAGTGTCTAAAATGGATGATGTGCCTAATCCTACTCCATCAGAGTCTGAATCAAAGGAAGCTAATAAAGATCCTTCCATCAGAATTCAGAAAGATCATCCTAAGGAACTCATCATAGGAGATCCTAACAGTGGAGTCACTACAAGATCTAGAGAAATCATCACAAACTCTTAATTTGTGTCTAAGATTGAACCAAAAAATGTTAAAGAGGCTTTGACTGATGAATACTGGATTGGAGCAATGCAAGATGAATTGAACCAGTTCAAGCAACATGAAGTATGGGAGTTAGTTCCTAGGCCAGAAGGAACAAACATCATTGGCACAAAGTGGATCTACAAGAACAAGTCTGATGCTGAAGGAGTTGTCACCAGGAATAAGGCAAGGCTTGTTGCTCAAGTATACACTCAAGTTGAAGGGGTTGATTTTGATGAGACTTTTTCTCCTGTAGCCATACTAGAATCAATCAGACTTCTCTTGGGAGTTGCTTGGCTCCTTAAGTTTAAGCTGGTTCAGATGGATGTGAAGAGTGCCTTCCTAAATGGGTACTTAAATGAGGAAGTGTATGTGGAACATCCTAAAGGATTTATGGATCCAAACTGTCCTGATCATGTCTACAAATTGAGGAAAGCATTATATGGTCTGAAACAAGCTCCTAGATCTTGGTATGAAAGGTTGACAAAGTTCCTCACTGACAAAGGATATAGGAAAGGAGGTTTGGATTAAACTCTTTTTGTCAAGGATGAAGGAGGAAAGATAATGGTAGCTCAAATTTATGTTGATGACATAGTGTTTGGAGGAATGTCAGATAAAATGGTTAAACATTTTGCTAACCAGATGCAAGCTGAATTTGAAATGAGCCTCATGGGAGAATTGACCTACTTTCTTGGACTACAAGTCACACAGATGGAAGACTCAATTTTTCTGTCTCAAAGCAAGTATGCAAAGAATATTGTCAAGAAGTTTGGGATGGAGAATGCCAGACATAAAAGGACTCCTGCACCTACTCATTTAAAGTTGTACAAAGACACAAGTGGGGCAAATGTGGATCAAAGCTTGTACAGAAGCATGATAGGAAGTCTGCTATACTTAACAGCCAGCAGACCTGACATTGCCTTTGCAGTTGGAGTATGTGCAAGATACCAGGCTGAACCCAAAGTAAGTCACATCAACCAGGTGAAAAGAATTCTGAAGTATGTGAGTGGAACTTACAATTATGGCATGCTGTACTCTCATGGATATGAACCAATTTTGTCTGGTTATTGTGATGCTGATTGGGCTAGTAGTGTTGATGATAGAAAGAGCACCTCTGGAGGATGCTTCTTTTTGGGAAATAATCTTGTTTCTTGGTTCAGCAAGAAACAAAACTGTGTGTCTCTATCTACTGCTGAAGCTGAATACATAGCAGCTGGTAGCAGCTGTTCTCAAATGATCTAGATGAAACAGATGCTGACTGAGTATAATGTCACACAAGAATCCTATACAGCACAGTAGGACTAAGCATATTGACATTAGACATCACTTCATCAGAGATCTTGTGGAGGATAAGGTGATTAAGCTGGAACATGTTGCCACTGAACTACAACTGGCTGATATTTTTACCAAGGCACTTGATGCTAGTCAGTTTGAGAATTTAAGGGCAAGCTGGGTATTTTCCAATATGAAGAGATGTAGCAATTAATTTTGCTTAATACAAGGTTTGAAAGAGATATTTTAATCAAGTTTATTTTGATTGGGCTAATCATTTGTTTCCCTCTTTCTTTCCAAAAGTTTAAGAAGAGGAATAGACATATTTATATCGCCCTCTTCTCAGTTTGCTGCATCACTCTCCATTCCCTCAAAAGAAACTTTCACACTCGCTGTCACTTTTATTCTCAATCTCTCAAGATGTCTCAACAATATGTGTCATCATCTTCATCAAAGGCAACTGCATCTTCCTCACCCACTGACACCGAACCTAGGGCAAATGTAAACCCCATGGATGCTGATGTTCTTGAGGTAACTCCACTTCATGCAATGGCAGCTGATCTTACTAAGGTCAAGAAGCTGCGAACCAGACATGCAAGAAGATCACAAGCTTCTCCCTCTGGAAAATCTTCTCAACCATCATCTTCTGTTCCTCCAGAGATAGCTAATAGGGAAGGTTCTGCTTATGTGCATCAAGCTATTGCCAGACTATTCACTAGGATTCTTAATGAGAATCACTTTGTTCCTGGTGTATCTGTACCATTGAACCAAGAAACTGCTAGCCCTAATTTAGAAAGTGATCCCAATGTCACTCAGAATGTTGAGACACCTGATGACAACATTGAGAAATCTCCAGAGAAACCTGATGATCACCAGACCCCTACTGACAAGGCTGTTGAACCTCCTGTCATTGATGTTGATGAAGAACTTTCTGACAATGATTTAATTTCTAATGTCAACCCTAGCATAGCAAGAAGGATGATGAGTAGAAAAGAAAAGCAGAGTGCTGCCCAAATCCCCTCCAAAGAGAAGGCTACTGAAGTTTTTCATGAGAAAGCTAGGCCTGAGAACAAGGCTAGAGAAGAAGTTGAGAAGGATCAAAAGGCTGGAACTTCCAAAGGGAAGGGTAAGGTAAAAGCTAGGGTATCTGTTGGTAGTCTCTCAAAACCCTTGAGACAACCTATAGCCAAGAAAAGAAAGGCTCCTGAACCCTCTGAATCTGATGAGGAATCAGACTTTGATTTTGATGTTGAAAGCAATGTTCCAGACATTCCTCTCAGGAAGAAACCCTCTTCTAGAAAACTGCCTAAGGTTCTTGAGGTTGCCATTGACAACATCTCCTTTCACCATCCAGAAAATGCAAGCAGGTGGAAGTATGTGTTTCTGAAAAGGATTGCCTTAGAGAGGGAGCTGAACAGAACTGCTATTGAGTGTAAGGAAGTCATGGATCTCATCAAGGTTGTTGGCCTGATGAAAACAGTGGTCAAGTTTTCCAACTGCTATGAGATTCTTGTCAAAGAATTCATGGTAAATTTGTCTGGTGGATGTGTTGATGGAAAGTCAGCTGATTTTAAGAGTGTTTATGTGAGAGGAAGGAAGGTAAATTTGTCTCCTACTGTGATAAACAAATACCTAGGGAGGCCTGATGATGCTTAGCCTGAGCTTGAAGTTACTGACAACCAGGTTTGTCAAACCATCACTGCCAAGCAAGTCAAGCATTGGCCCTTGAAAGGGAAGCTAACTGCAAGCAAGATGAGTGTGAAGTTTGTCATACTACACAAAATTGGTGCAGCTAACTAGGTTCCTACCAACCACAAATCCACCATCTCCACTGGTTTGGGAAGATTTATCTATGCTGTTGGAACCAGAACAAACTTTGATTATGGCAACTACATCTTTGATCAAACAATGAAACATGCTGAGAGTTGTGCTATTAAAGACCCTATTGCTTTTCCCTCTCTCCCGTGTGGTATAATCATTGATCAGTATCCTGATATTCTGGTTGAAAAGGACTCTGTGTGCAAAAGAGCCCCTGCACTTGGTTTTCACTATAAGCTGTTTCAGGGAACACATGTCCCTGACATTGTTATGACATCTGCTGAGACATCAAATGTCAAAGCTCATTCCAAGAAAGTTGTTCTAAAAGAAACCTGCAGAGAGCTTGATGCAAGAAAAAGGACTCTTGAAGAGCTGATTACTAGTCTGGAACAGGAGGAGAATGAAGAACAAATGAGGGAAGAGGATGCTGATGAAGAACAACATGATGGTTCTGCAAGAAGCTCACCAGAAGATGCTGCTGAAAATAGTGTTTCCTCAGGGGATGACAGTACCTGAAGGTCTGTGCTTGCTGAGTTGTAAAGATTGATGCTGGAACTTGCTGCTGCTATTTGATACCTTCTCTCTGGTTCAGTGTTTTTTGGATTTCCTTTTGATGACTGTATAACTTGAAGTACTAGATCCTTTGGCCTCTTTATGGCTAAAAAGGGGGAGAAGTAATTGTGGTAATTTTGGTAGAATTGGATATTGGTAGTTAGATTAGCTGTTATTAAAAATTTTGCTGCATTTTGATCTCTGATACTTTCATCTACATTCTAATCTCTGATTGTTTAGGGGTTTTAGCCAAAAAATTTCCAAAGGGGGAGTTTGTAAGTGTTTGCTTGTTGGCATTAATTTTTGGTAAAACCAGATTTGCGAATGTCATGACTGATGTCATAACATTCTAGGATAAAGACAAATTCTGCAGAAGGAATGTTCTACAGGAACAACTCAGTATGAGTGAATATCATGATGATTAAGCTATGATCATATGTACTGAATTCTACCAAAATCAATGAGCAGGATACATGATGTCATAACCAATGTTAAGACATCCTGTACTGATCAAGTTGTTGTGCAAATTTATTGTGCCTGAGAATTTTCAGGAATCTGGTGTGCTATTCTGAGTTGAAGTATATTGATTAGATCAGATGCTCACGTGGATATTAGGTTAACCTTTCTTAACCCTAATCTATTATGATGAAAGCCCAAGACCAAGTCTTTAGGTTAACTTTGGTTAACCCTAGCTATTTTTATGGAAGCCCAAAATGAAGAATAGACTGCATATATATTTCTCACGAATCCTAATGGTGTGCAGCGCTTTTGAGAGAAGATCAATAAGGCATTTTGTAGTTGTGATATTTTTAGTAATTACTGTGAGCCAAGCAATTATCACTTGATAAGTGACTTGGAGTAGGATTTGGTTGTAATGGTTGTTTATCACTCAAAGCTTTGAAGCACGAGTGTTGTGTCTCTTGATTAAAGTTTGAAGCAAAATCAAGAGTGTGTATTGAAGAATGTCTTCATAATCTTATTAATCAGAAGATTAGTATCACTGCTGTGATTGAGAGGGAGTGAGTAGGAACTCAGGTTTAAGTAGGACTTAGATTGAAGTTGCATTGGGTAGGTCTTAAGTGAAGGAGATAAACTGGTTGGTTTATTCCTAAATTAATACCTCTTATAGTGAATTTCCTCCCTGGCTTGGTAGCCCCCAGATGTAGGTGTTGTTATACACTGAACTGGGTTAACAATTGATTGTGTTCTTTACTGTCTTTTAAATTAATGTTTGGTTTGTGTACAATCTGTCAGATAAGGTGTCATAACATTCACTGTGACATTAAGTATCTGTTGCCAGAATTTCATTATCTATTAGGCATTGAACGCCTGTTTTTAACAAAGGACAACTGGTTGGTGAGCACAAACAGAAATGACAGCCTTCATCATAGCCCGGGAACACACCGACATTCAACAAGTTCAATTTAATATTCAGGAGTGGGGTCATAAGTTCATCAACTGAAGTAACAAACATTTCTTCTTCAATGGCATTGGTATTATGGCCATGTTTGGGCATAGGGACAGAAATGACATTTGGCTTTTCGGGCGCATCGAATTCAATCTCTTTTGCTTCAATGAGGTCTTATATTTTGTTCTTTAGAGCCCAACAATTATTAGTATCGTGACCAGGACTTTCAGAGTGGTATGCACAGCGGGCATTAGGATGATAGTGAGGAGATGTTGTATTAGGATTCTTTGGAGCTTTTTTCAAAGTCGCCAGGTTGGATCTTAACAGATGTGGCAATACTTAAGATAGGCTCATGTTAATTATGGTGAATTGTCTGACTGCCCTTTCCATCCTTGGTTGGTTATTTCTTTGCTGATCAGGCGTAGGCTTAGGAATCTTAACAGCCCCCACCTTTGGTCGGCGTTCAACCCTATCTTGATTTCTCTGAGGATAAACAACAACCACTTATTTCTTTCCGATAAATGGCTTCCTTATGGCAGCAGAGGATGTATATTTTTGAATCTTTCCACTCTTTGTACCGGTTTCTACCCTTTCTTCGGTCAATATCAGTTCAGTAAAACCTGTAGATGAACTTCCAATTAAATGATTGAAGAAGGGACCAGACAAGGTGCCCAAGAACATGTCTACCAACTCTCTCTCAGATAGAGGGGGTTGAACTCTTCTGGCTAAATCTCTCCATTTTTGCGCATAGTCTTTGAAACCTTCATTGGAAATCATGGCCATACTCTGGAGTTGAGTACGGGTAGGCGCAAGATCAGCATTGTATTGGCATTGTTTGTAAAAGGCTACAGCAAAATCTTCCCAGTTATGAACATTGGCTCTTTCTAACTGGTAAAACCAATCAAGTTGAGTTCCAAACAAAATGTCTTGGAAGAAGTGTATCCATAATTCTTTGTCAGCGGTATGGGGCTGGATTTTCCTCACATAGGACCGGAGATGAATTTTAGGACATGAGACTCCATCATACTTGGCGAACACAGGTGCTTTGAATTTGGGAGGAATGACAATCCTTGACACTAACCCCAATTCCTCAAAGTCCAAGCCAGACACTTTTTGGATTTCCATCGCACTCAACCGTTCTTCGAGATGTTTATACTTGTCATCAGTTGGAGGGTATTTTTCTTCAGAATAGTCATCTTCTTCCTCTTCCTCTTTCGATTCTGACGGGACAACTGCTTCCTTGCCCTTCCCATCTTGATTGTCTGTCTCACCGGATGTCGTTGCAAAGTCTAAGGTCCTTCTTGTCTGCCCATGAAATCTTCTACCCATGTTTAGGACTACGTTTACCTTCTTTGTCTTCTTTTTCTTCTCCTCAACCAGCAAAGTCTTCAACTCTTCTTGTCCTTTGGCTAGGGTCAAGAGCAACTATTGAAATTGTGTATTATGAGATTGGAGGTCCTTCACTGTTTTCTCGAGATCCATCTTACTGAAATAAACAGTAGAGAGATGAGGAGACTTGTTGCAAAAGACCTGCTTATGTTATGATGAATGGTATATGCATATGTAATGATTTCAAGGATTTCAAAGATTCAAATTTTTTTTAGACAAAAAGGAAACACACGTTATATTAATAAGTTAAAGCTTGAGTACATCAATGCCTCTTGGGCTTATAAGGAAATACAAAAGCTCTAAGATAAAAAGTTAGTGCGCATCCTCTTTGGCGCGATGTAGGCATTAAGAGTCTGCTCCTTATGAAGTAGCCTAGTGAGTTCTAAAACCTTCTTCTCGCTCGCGTAGAATTGGGCTTCAAAGGTATCTCGCTCTCCCTTGAGTTGTATCCAATCCCTTTGTAGGTCTTCAAGAGAGGTAGGCATGTCAGGATGTAGGATAGTGTATGGAACATCTCCTTCCATGACAGGCTCAATGATTACCTGGAGAATGGAAGGGTAAGGCATCATAAGACTCTGAGCACGAGTTCGTACCCATTTGAGGTAAGGCTCAAGAGGGATGGAATATTTATGCCCCAAAGTCTTGCTATCCACCTTGTTTAACATCCTCCAAGCTCGGATAAATCTCTGGTGAAGACCTTGATCGTCGTTGTCGTAGTCAAATACCAAACCTTGAATCAACATCTCGTACGGGCCATCCCTTCAGGCGTAACTAAATTGTCTTAAGGCCAAGCAGGGGTTGTAGGTGATACTTCCCTTAATGCCAAGTAAAGGGACATTAGGGAATTCTCCACAACGGTCGACAATGATAACATTCTCTTTGGATCGGGAGCACCAATAAATGTTCGAATGTTTGAGCGTCATCAACCTTTGTGACCACCTTGAACCTTGCTCATTTTTTAATACAGATTGGGGAAGATGCGAAATAAACCATCTTGTCAAGATAGGAGTGCAACACATAAGGACACCTCTTTTCCTCATTGTGCGAGTGTGAAAAGAGTGTAGGATATCTCCGAGAAATATAGGCACCGGATTATGAGACATGAAGATTTTGACGGCATTAACATCTATGAGTTGGTCAGGATTTGGAAATAAAACCATCACATAGATGAGGAGATCCACAATTTCCTCAAAGGCTTGCAAATCCAAGGAGTTCCAACAACTTTGGGCTTTCTCGAACAAGAACTTTGCTAAGAAACCTTTGACACCACTCCTTGTTTCCCAATGAGTTGTGATATCAGATGAGTGAAAGTGTAGAGCTTGAGCAATCTCTTCTGACTTTAGGTCTCTTTCCGTACCGTTGAAAGGTAGTTGATTGAGAATGGGAATCCTCAAGAGTTGGTAGAATTCTTCCAAAGTAGGCACAAGTTGATAGTCGGGAAATGTGAAGCAATGGTGTAGAGGATCAAAGAACTGAAAGAGCACCTTCATCATGTCCTCATCTGTGTTGGAGGTGACCAAGTTGAGTAGGCGACCATGTCTCTCGGTGAATGGAGAGTTTTCAGGAATCCTTGAAGCTAGCTGCTTAAGTTGTGGAGGGATCCTTACAAGGTTGACTTGAATAGTTTTCCTGCGAAGAGAATCCATATCCTACAAAACAAGAACAAAGATGAATCCAAAAATCCTTGAAATGGTTAGTGAATGTGTGTGATGTTATGATGTTCATGATGTTCATGATGTTATGTACAAGTATGTATATACAAACAAAACAAACAAATCCTTAGGTTTAGGCTTGCATGGAATTTTATAGGTAAGTACCCTCTTGAAGTTTAGTTGGCTTAAACCTATCCTAGTAATAATAACCGGGTTCTAAGGAGCTCAATATCACTTGTTTGTTTCCTTGGTCATTATTTCAGCACAAGCCTCTTTAATGGCGACCGAAATATCCCAAGAAACCAAACCTCAATGAGTGTATTATCGAGTATCTACCAACTTCGGACTGCACCAAAGCCGGTCATCTCACTACATCCTAAAGGCCAAGTTAGTCAAGTAAAGGTTCTAAAAGTTCATTAGTGCTTTATGACATCACTCAGCGGCCCCGTATTCTCTTTGATTAACTCAAAGGCTACCGTTACCCACAAATATATCGCACTAACATAGCTATTTCTTAGACTATATCGATATACCCCACACAGTTTCCACAATATATTGCTACTTACCTATAAGGTATCCCAAATCCGGGTAGAGGATTCGAACCCAAACAAAGAACCAAAATGTAAAGCATATAAGTCAAACAATGGAAGCAAATAAATGTGATCTAACCTTAAGGTAACCCCACTTTTAAGATTATCCCCGGCAGAGTCGCCAGTTCTGTGATACGGTGGGAGAACTGACTTGGGTGTTTTGCGTTTGATTGCAAATGTTGCGGTTAGCAAGAGTCGCCACTGACTTTTCTTTTATCCAAAAGGAAAGGTGAAAAAGCACAGGAAAGACCTTTGAGATTGTTTCTTGAGTTCGGGGTGTAGATTATGAAAAGGGAAGGTATTAGAGCCCCTTTCATCCATGGTTTTCCATGGGCTCTTAGTTACTTTCTAGATTACTTGCTTTTGTTTGAAATTGTGCTATGTGTGGTTTTTGAAAGTATTTTGTAAAGAGGCCATTGTTTAGGCAATCTTTGTAATGATTCTTGTTTGTAAGAATGTATACAAAGATGTTTGATCTTTTGAAAATGTTTTCAATTTTGTAAGATGTTTGAAAGTGTATGTGTTTATTTTGAAAATAGCAAGGATATTTGTTTTGAAATGAAGCAAGTAATTAGGAGCAATATACCTACTCAAATGTCTTTCTTGTTCATTTTCTTTTCCTTTGACATTGTTGTTTTACCATTGATTTAGTAAGCAACCCTATCTTTGGATGTAAACGGGACGGGCGTGGATCATCGTGTAGCCATGATTAGCAATGTTGCAAGGTATCTTAGCATTATTTTTTAGGGACTAAGATCATTTGTAAAGCGACTTAGATAACGCCATCGAGGGACTATGATCTTGTATTTGCTTGTTTTGGCTAAGATACCTTACATGCGTAATATGGCCATTTTGTAAGGCAACCAAGTGGATTTTACCCTAGGGTTGCTTGTGTGCAAGTATATTGTTTTCATGCTTGTTTTTGTCTTGAATTAGGGTTTTCTATTTGATTGATTTTATTCTTTCCATACAAACCCTAATTACTAGCATGTGAATATAAAGCATTTAAATTGAGGAAAATAAAAATACTAAGCTATTACATGATTTATGGGAAGGGGGGTGTACAAAGTATAAATGGGGGTTGCAAGAAATTAAAACCCTAATTAGTCTATTACAACCATATTGAATTAATATGAATATACAAGGAATTTACTTAAATACAAGGTATCAAAAATGAATGAATGTACAAGGATGCAAAATGTAAAGAAAATAAATTTTTGTTTGGTTTTCATAAAAAGATTTTGTCTTAACCTAATTTAAAGAAAATTGTTAATTTTAAGTTTAGATTTATTTAGAATTTTTTTTTTTAAAAGAAAGCCTAGTTTTATTAATCAATCAAAAGAAAATAATTTAAGGAAAGTATTTTTTGGCATTTTTTATCTTGAAAATATTTATAGCATTAAAAATATTTTTAGTCATTTTTTGGGAATTTTTTTTTTGGAATAACCATGTATTAAAAAAATTTCGCAAATAACCAGGTTTCGGAAAAAATTACGCAAATAACCATGTTTCAGAAAACTCCCCAAGGGAGGAGCCATCTCACTTGGCGCCTCCACTCACATTCTTGCCCTTGGCGCCTCCTCTCTCTTTTAGCCAAGTGAGATGGCGCGTGCACTTTAAAAGTGACAGGAGGCGCCATCTCACTTGGCTCCTAGGGAAAAATGTTGTTTTTATAAATAATTCGTCTGTTTCTCCCTCATCTCTCACACTTTCTCGCATTGTTCTCTTATTTTTTACTCTGTTATTTGTGTCATGACATCGCCCATGATTTTTACCAGAGATGGTTACGTTATTTTCTCCGCCACAAAACCTCTGATGAAAATGAAATTTTGGCACATTCACTTCATGGAGCGTCTGAAGAGGGAGTTGATGCGATGGCTAGAGGGAGACATCGTGGAGGGGAACAAATTAGAAGGATCCAACGAAGATGAACAACAACCTCACTTGCGACAGGAAGACCTAATTTTTGGTTGGAGGAAGTCAAAACAGACAGCGACGTAATGTTGATGATGCATGGGTCAGATGAAATTGTTTTAACGGTTGTAATTTCGTAGACGGTTTATCGTGCTTTTTTTTCTTGTTCTCATAATGTTTATTGTAACAAATAATGTTAACGAAAAACCCTAATGTTTACAACATAATAAAGGAAATATTTTTTGTAATACAATTTTTATGTGGTTGAGGCAGTAGCCCAATTCGGACAATTTTTGTGATTGTGTCCGACCTGGCAACATAAACCACACTTTCTTTCCAGCTTGTCAAGGGAGTCCATTTCGGTTGTGATGCAATTACTTTTGGGACGACCCTTTTTATTCCTTCGCATTTGGTCATTGTGCCATACTATTTCGCCGTCGTATGCAGGCCAATAATATAATTTTGCTACCAAAGGGAAGCTGTTGTTGTAAATGTTGAGCAACGTTTCAGATTTGTAAATGTGTGACAGAAGTTGTAGCGCGTCTTGATGAGTATAGACACACGCGGAAATGCCATGAGAGGAAGGTATATGAAAGGCTTGAAACTTTCCATAATCGCACCAACGAGAAGGTAGTACGACCCTATATTCTTGTCTTGGAAGGCCCTCGCTGTGGTCGATTGTCTCTTTGACAATGAAGTTGTGGTTGTGTCGGTCAAGCTGTATAACCATATGGGTGTTGGCTTTGGCACTTTCAGCCTTAATGTACTTCATGCAGCTTTCACTCCATAGTTGTCCAGATTGCAACACTGCATTCCACATTTCACCTCTTTTGGAAAACAACGAAGCCATCCTAAAATATGTTGATTTAACCAAAGCAGTGACCGGGAGGTTTCGTATGCCTTTGAATACCCCATTCATCGATTCAATTAGATTTGTTTTCATGTGGTCCCATCTTTGTCCATTGTCGTATGACCTAGTCCATTTTTCTACTGGAATATTATCGATCCACCTACTGGCTTCCGGATTTGACAAATAGATCTCGTTGCGATAATATTTGAACGTAGGTTGTGTCAATGCATATCCCGCATTCATAACTGCTTTCCTAAGTGTTTTGTACTTGATCTCCCTCGTGAAATTTTGGACGATATGTCTAACGCAATAGACATGCGTAGAAGGAGGGTCATTCCAACCGTTTGAAGGATTATTGTATGCACTTTCAATGGATGCATGTCTATCAGAGATCAAACAGAGATCTGGTTGAGGAGCCACGTGTGTTTGCAAATTTTTGAGAAAAAAGCTCCAAGCACCACCAGTCTCCCCCTTGACTAGGGAAAAGGCAATTGGGAAAATGTTGTTGTTTCCATCTTGTGCAACTGCCATCAGTAGCGTGTCTTTGTATTTCCCATACAACCAAGTCCCATCAATTTGTATAATTGGTTTGCATGACGCAAACCCTGTGATGCAAGGTTAAAAAGCCCAAAACACTCAACTGAATATTCCATTTCCGTTGAGTTGACTACCACCTGGGGCGTATGCTGGCACTGTTTCCAGAATTTAAATAGTACCCTGAGAATAAGTCTCGAGTGCATTCAGGTAGCGAGGAAGTTCTTGGTATGACTCCTCCCAGTTTCCATATACCTTTTCAATTGCCTTGGTCTTTTCTAACCACGCCTTTCGGTAAGACGGAGTATAGTTAAATACCTTAGTGATGTGGGAGATTATGGTTTTCACCTTCAATGATGGATCGTTGCTGACGAGTGGTAGGATTTCTTGACAAATGAGATCATAATTAAGTTTTTGATGATCTTGTGATTGAGTAGAACTGACACAATTGTGGGTAGACATGGGACCTATGACCCAAAAATCACCTCTTAATATGCATGATGTAGTGAGCTTGAACATACAATCAGGGTGGACACACTCGATCTTGTACCTTTCTGGATTTACACGGTCCACCTTAAAATCGACCGAGTTGAGCATGTGAAATTTTTGGATGGCTCTGATACATTCTTCTCTGTTACGAAATTTGTCTTTCTCTTTTATGTTTTTGTCCGACTGCATATACGGATTGAAAAATAAATCAGAAGACGGTTCATCTCCGCCCATGTTGAATTTTGTCATGTGTAGGGTGGTATGTAGATCTCGTTTGCAGGAATACCAGGTATCCCATCGTCTTCGGAATCATCATTGACCATTTCGTAAAACTCTAACTAGTCGTCTTCTTCTTCTTCATCAATGTCATCTACTTCTTCTTGTTCGGTCTCCAAAGGATCATCCACTTGTGACAGCTGAGGCTCTCGCAGCATAATGTACAACTCAATAGAGTCGTACCCATAATACTCATGACTGAAAAACATATTCTGAAGGTCCTCGTCATCTTGAACCTCAACCTTATAAAATATTATTTGGTTGTTTCCAAAAAGAATCGGATTCTGATAAAATATTTATGTCACGGGGCCTCGTCCAAGTTTGGCCTCCAATCGTTTTTTGAAGTACAAGAAATTGGCTTTCCTGTTTAAATAAAATCGGATGTTCCCAGTGTCTCTAAACAAAAACCCAGAGGTGGGATAAATGTATGTATCATCGTGAAATGTGCACTGATCACATATTGGGGTGCATAGGCCATTGTGTATGACTGTTTAAAGGTTTAAAGGTTCGATGTTTTGAAGTTTATGAGTTAATTGCTATAATTTTTTTAATGTTCTAGTGTTTGAGAGATTAAGTGTATGATTGTTTTTATAAATGTAAGATTAAATAGGTTGTATTGAATTTGAATTAACCAACATGCATTCAGAGATGCCTTCTTCAAGGCTGTCACCTAGCCAGCGCCTACACTGCACCTACATTACAACCTCTAAGGCGCCTCCCATCACGTCCAATAGTGTTACATGCATTTGGAGATGCCTTCTCCAAGGCTGTCACCTAGCCTGCGCCTACACTGCAACCCATGCCACCTCTTATTCGCCAACAGGGATGGCGACACCTTTCATTTTTGTACTTTTTCGCCAAGTCCGATGGCGCCTCCCTTCATGTCCAATCGTGTTACATGCATGCAGAGATGCCTTCTCCAAGGCTTCCACTTATCATGCATGCATGCACCCACCTACCACCTCACTTACTCTATGAAATTTTTTTGCATATAAATACAGAGCATTACATACTTCTCTCGCATCCACAATCGTCTCACTCTGTGCTACAAACTCTTTCACAATCTCTTACAATTTCAAACTCTTTCATAATCTCAGGCATTTTCAACAATGGCTCTTCTAACAATGGGAGATTCTCACAGAGGCACAAGGGACAACATTGCATCATTTGTAAGTTTCTTTTATACTTATACATTTTTCATACTTCCAGTAATGCTTTGTTCATCTTATTTACCTACTCTTACACCATTTACATTACTAACTTAGGATACTAAAAGATTCAAAATCCGGTCACACAACTACCTTGCTCCCGACCCGTTGATTGTACCATATCTCGATTATGCAGGTTTCAGAAACGTTATAAAGATCTCCAACTGCACAATTGATTCAAAGTTCATACTTGCAATGTTGGAAAGGTGGAGACTAGAGACCCATACATTTCATCTACCAATAGGTGAATATACCGTCACACTAGAGGATGTGTACATGTTATTGGGTCTCCCTGTTGATGGTAAGGCAGTTAACGGGTCAGTTCAACAACCCAATTCTCTGTGTGAAGAATTGTTGGGAAGGGATATGGTTGAAGGTGGTGGTGCGAGAGGTCAGGGTATACTACTTACTGAGCTAAAAAATCATTATGCGACTCTGGAATTGAACGAAAATTCCTCCGAGCTAGCTAATGTAATAAAAGCTAGAAATTATATAATGATACTATTTAGAACCTTTTTATTTCCCGAAAGTATGGGAAATAGTATAAATTTTATGTATTTAAATTTACTTAGAGACTTCGAAAAAACTAGAAAGTATAGTTGGGGTTCTGCTATTTTAGCCCATCTATACAGTTCCTTGTGTAAAAATGCAATCAAGGAAAAATGTACATTTTATGGCTGCACTTTTTTACTTCAAGCCTGGGGTTGGTGGAGGATGGAGTCCCTAAACCCCGTCAACAACAACACATTCGTTTTCCCATATGCAACAAAGTAAGTCATCAAGTTATATCATTTATTACTATTCATCTCTTCACCAAATATATGATCAAAATAAAATATTTTTCATTTCCTTTAGGTATTGCGTGAGTGGTATGGATTACGGCAAGAGTCCAAGATTCAATGTCGCATTATACCGCAATCTATTGGATCACCTTAGCCCAGATGATGTACATCGTACCTTTCAACTTTTCTACTTTTAAATTATTTATATATTACATTTTTATTAACCTGATTTAATTTTATCTGCAGTTTGTCTGGAGACCATATTTGGGTTTGGGCCATGAACCAAACCCCGAGGATGCAGCAATTTGGAGCGCAAAGACTATAATGATATGGTTCAATGTTGTGGAGATGCACCACATCGACCGTGTAAAGATGTAGTTTGGAATGCATCAAGAGATACCCAGCGATCCGACTTGTTTGTCCCCGTGGCATCTCAAAAGGGTCGACGCCCAATGGGGTCTTACCAACTGGAAAGACTTTGCTCCAGAATGGTGTAAGATGTGGCTGAGGCATCACCATCATGTCTTGCAATTCCCAGTTTTCCTCAACCATGGTAATATGAGACACACAGATCAGTATTTATCTTGGTACATATCAGTTAGTACCCCTGAAATGCACATGTATCCAACAAGGTATTTGGTTGACCCACGAACACAATCGGAACAACCCTCATTTCCCCAACAACAAACCCAACACACATCAACCTCCCACCAACCACCCCGACGAAACAGAACCACAAACACCCAACCACAGTCACCACCACAATACAATTACACCCACATGCCCCACAACCAACCAAAATCACCACCTCAGTACCAATACCCCCATATGCCTCACACCCAACCATAATTTCAATCACAATACCAACACACCCGCATACCCCACACACAATTTCAGTCTTCTGCATATCCCAATATGGGCCCCTCAACATCCAACCTTAGCCTTGATCTGGGATTTTCCGAAGATTATGAACCAACCGACCCAACTTACCATCAACCACAACATCACCAAACCACCCAACATCCTCAATACCAAACACCCCACGATCCATTTCCTTTCTACCCCCCATACTCAAACGACCAGTGCTACAGACCAACCATGGAACCCCACCCACCACCAACACGACCAAACTTTGAGGGTATGGGTAACCGATTGTACCAAAGAGGATCTTCTAGATATGGAGATCTGAATGATTTCATGGATCCAGAACGCATTGACTTTGTTGGGCCATCGACCCTGCCACAACAGGAAACGCGATGAAACCCAACACATGAAATGCGAGGACGGGGATGCGGAACCAGGGGTCATTACCGTGTTCCGGGGGACCACTGATTAATCTGTTTTTTATGTAATAGTTATGTGTGTAATCATATTTTGTAAATAAAAAGTTAATTTTGTTGATCCTATATCGAATACGTAACGCACCGTATTGAAAAAAACACAAAAATTTGCCTTTCAATTGCACTAAGGCGCCATCTCACTTGGCTTAGGGCAAGCCCTTAACACCTAGGCGCCAAGTGAGATGGCGCCTCCCCTTAAAAATTAGGTGTAGGCGCCAAGTGAGATGGCTCCTCCCTTGGGGAGTTTTCTGAAACATGGTTATTTGCATAATTTTTTCCGAAACATGGTTATTTGCGATTTTTTTTTAATACATGGTTATTCCAAAAAAAATTCTTTTTTTGGTATTTAAATAATATATTCTTAAATGGTGTGAAGAAAAATATATTAATAATACAATATTAATTAATTTTATAAGGTTTACTCAAATAAATAAATAAAGTATGAAGAATAAAAATTATTTTTATTTATGGAAAAATAAAATAAAATAAGTCAAAATATAAAATATCATTTTTTTGCATCATTTTTTAGTATTTAGAAAATATATTTGAGAAAATAAGTAAAATAAAAAAATGAAGAAATAAAATTGAATTGGGCCAGAGTGCAAATATGAAACAGGGGGGGGGAGGTTAGAAAAAAAAGTCAGGCCCAAGAGGGGGGAGGCCCATGCGCTAGAAGGAACAAAAAATGTAAAATGAGTGAAACAAAAGGCAGCGCGCACTGAGGCTCGAACCCATGACCTCCTGATTATCAGCGTGCTGCCTTACCACTAGGGTGGCTATACATCTGTTAATACAAATGAAACAATAAATACATAAGGTAAAACGTCTCCATGACCTGTACTTCGTCTTCAACCTTCAGCCAGCCGGACCACCTGTATCTCATTTATTTCTCAACAAAAAATGGAAAATGAAAACATGAAATTTATGCTATTTTTCCTCACGAATCCAACCATATAACTTATGTAAGCTAAAAGTCAAAGATGAAGATTAATTTTACTGGCCCTAAATTGAAACCTAATTTTTTCAGAAAGTTCAAATCTGAAATTCTATACACACAGTCAATATAAATGAAAACTATGGACATGGTTAGCTTTAGAGCAATGATATCTACATTTTTACTTCAGAATGTATGCACAGAGGATGCTTGTATCAAGATATTGAAGTTTGAAAACTTACCTCTTGCAGATGGATTCGTGTATGAAGTTTGAGAAAGCTTTGAAGTTCCCTAAGAATTTGTTTAGCTTCCTGGACCTCCTTGAGTGTATTCCAACTCCTACTTTGCTTTAAAAGTCCCTGAATCTTCCTACTCAAGTCAACCTCCAAGCTTGATGTTTAAAAATGGGGAATAGTGATGGAGGGGTTACAGTCTTGAAACAGGGGCCTGGATCACTTGTGTATGATGTATGTAAGGTGTTTGAATGATTAAGAATCAAAACGCACGAGTGGAAATGGAGATGGAGAGTTTTGGCTCAAAATTGTCAAGTTGAGCAGTCTTGTGCAGCAAGGGTGTTTGGGAGAGTTTTAGGATGCTTGACCTCGTGCCTTAGCTTGAAATAAACTTGTTAATATGTATGTGTTGTACCCCAAAATTTGCCCTCTCATTTCATCAACATTTTCTCACCACAAGACTCTTGGAACTCAAGATCAAGTTAGGTTTTGCTCTGCTCAAGACTCCTCCTTGCACTGTTGACCCAAATTAGGGTTTAATTTTGCACAAAGATGTTTTGACCTAAAATGCCCAAAGTGACTTTCATGCTTCATGTGGGACTCACAAGTTTATCCATACCAAGTTTCAAGCCTTGATTCCAATTTTTGCCCAGTCAATTGGACAGTTGACCTAAAATCAGCTGTATTGGGGAAAAAGTCAACTGTGGCGAATTGACAGTCAAACCTCAAGAAATTTGACCCACATCAACATAATGAACTCATATGAACCATTTGGTCAAGTTTGGATCACAATCCCACAAGAAATTGGATCAGATCACCAAAAGGGCAAAATGGTCATTTTTAGGGTTTTGACTAAACAAAGGTAATTTTTGACTGTTTGACCTAGCCAATGGCAAACCAAGCTCATATATGGACTCAAGGACTCAATGGAATTGTCTTTACACATTCAACAAGTTCAAAAGATCTCAAATGCACAAGATTGACAGATGAATTTTCCAGTCAACTGATCAAAATTTGACTGTATACTGAAAAGTCAAACTTTGACTTTTTGGTCAAAATCAAGTGCCAAGATTCATTTTTCACCAAGACATGTCAAATTATGAAACTTTTTCATCAAGAAACCCAAAATTGCAAATTAGGGTTTAAGATGAGAAAATTTCATAACTTAGAATTTTTCTAAGTTATGAAACTTCCTTATTTTTTCCTAACTTTGTCCCATTTTTTCATCAAGATACAAATGGATCCAAACAAAAATCAAAACATGAAAGTTGTAGTACTTTGCAAAATCTACAACTTTTATTCACAAAGTTTTCTCAAAGGAAGCTTGTAGCTCAAGTTATGATTTTTGGAACAAGGATGCAAAACATTTTTAACTTAGAAAAATTTTGACCTATTCTAGGCAGGATTTTTGTCCAACTTCTTGGCCATTTTTCACATGCTTCCACTTGGAGTTTCAATTTTCATTACAAAGATGGATTGTAGTACACATTCCAAGATTTCTAAATTATCCAAGAACTTCTCAAACACCCTTGTGGTTAGGGAGAATCGAATTTGCAAAGTTGGGCAAAATTCACTTTTGTTCATAACCAAATGCATGTTCATACAAGTCTCATTTTCAAATCAGCATGCTTGGAACTTGTTTGCAGGCCTCTAAACCAAGTTTACACTCCATAATTAAATTCCTAACCATTGTGTTCATGCATTGTTTTGTGCATTTAGTCATTACACAAAGAACTAATCCATAATTAGAAAAAGCAACTTTGCCATTTTTGAAAAGTAATGCTTTATGTCAAATTCTGAATCTTTGAAGTACAAGCCAAATCTTTTAGGCAAGGGTTTGTAAGCAAATCCCACTGATCAAGAAGAAAGGGTGCAACATAGATAGAGAGGATATACAAGCCTGCATAAGGACTTGAACTTACTTACTTCAAAAACAAGCAAGTTTGCAAAAGACATACAACACTCACTTCCTGCAAGCATAAGCCTAAGCAAACTTTGTTCTCATCTTACATACACCCTAACTGACCTAAAACACGATTCCTTCATCCTCAATCCATCCTCATATCCAAAATCACAGTCTTTCTGCAAAACAGAGTGCCTGCTGCAGATTGAGTTCCACAATCTATTCCACTCGTGCACTTTGGCTAAAAACCTTTCAAACACCTTCCATATCATCCACTGAAACTATCCCAAGCCTTGAGCTGAAGCTGTAACATCCCTAACCACGTTTGCCATTTTTGCTTTCAAGCTGTGCAGGTGGACTTCCATAGCACGATACAGGCAGTTTCAGAGCAAGCCAAGCATAGGAGAAGCATCCTTGGACTTCAGGCAAGCTCAACCAAAGCTCAAACTCCATTGAAGATACCTACATTGCTCTGTTCGAACCAAGCTGAGACAGGTAAACCATGGACTTCTATCTCTCAATCTAGGAAGAGTTAGGCTTAGGTTTATGAATGAAACATGCTCTACTCATAGCCCTTAAGCCATCCATGTATTTACTTTTCATTTATATTAAGCATGCTGTGAGAATTTTGGCCATGAATATTGAAGAAAAATTAGGTCAGAAATTGGGGATGAAGAAATTCTCCCTCGTTTCTTAGAGTTAGGTCAAGTGTTTTATATGTCTGAATTCGTCTCTTCATGCTCTATAATGTTTGTGTTATGAGTTTTTGTTAAAAGTAAAAGAATCAGGAGTTTGAATGAAGCATGGAAGGCGCGCGTTTTTTGAAACAGAAGCTGAAGGTTGAAGACAAAGCTGGCTTGGGCTGGGCCTGAGTCAGTCTTGCTTTTTGCACCCCTTTTTCCAATTTACACCCCTCTGGCCCATTGTGTAATATATTTATCATTTTTGATTTTTTCCTTTTGATTCTGACTTATTATTTTTTGCTCAAATATAAAAAATATCAAAAATATTTTTCCACCCTTTTTTGCATTTATTTGGCATTTATTTGTTTTATTTAGCATATACATGTAAATAAATATATTTTCTTTTTATTTAAAACACTAAGAAATAATACAAAAATATATTTTTTTAGTTATTATTTATTATTTACCTTTTGAAAACATTTTCTAAAATATACTTCTTTTTGTAAATAATTAATATTTTATTTTGATATATTTAGTATATTTAATATATAATATAAATACTTGTATATTTTATTAGAATATTTAGGATAAAAATATGAAAATAATACATTTTTATTTTTATTAATATATGACACTAAAAAAATACTTTTTACAATATACTTCTTTTTTTTTTTTTGTATAAATTAATTAACAAATATTGTACATAATCAATAAATAAATACCATTTTATTCAAAAACTAGGGTTTTGCCCTAAACCACAAAATATTCAAAATTTGACCTTTTTATTTTTTGTTTATATTTCACATTAAAAACATTTTCACATACATAAAAAAAATCATTTTGTGCATAATACTTTTTGCATATTTATTGTATTTACTTTACATTGTACAATTAAAATATTTGTATATTCAATATGGATGTAATAGTTTAGATTTAAATTCTTGTCAAGTATCCCCCCATTCAAACATTTGTACCCCCATCCCCATAATCATGTTGTAATAATTTAGGACTTTAAATTTCCGCATTTAAAAGCTTTCAAATTATGCCATGATAGACCTAGGGTTTGTATGCAAATCAAATAACAAATAGCTTGACCTAAATCCAAGACAAAAAAACATGAAAATGGGCAACACAATGCACACTTGCACCCTTAGGGTTACTCCACTTGTTGCCTTCAAAAATGGGTCATGTTTGCATGTTGAGTTTCTTTGGCAAAACAAAAACAAATCAAATGATCATAGTCCCTCGATGACGCTTTCTCAAGTTGCCTAAAAAATGATCAAGTCCCTTAAAGAAAAATTGCCAAAGACACTTGGCACTATTGCATTCATGGTCCAAACGATGACCCGCGCCCGTCCCGTTAACATCCTAACACAAGATTTTCCACCAAATACAATGGTGGAACAACACTGTTAAAAGGGTTAAAACATAAGAAAGACCTTTGAGTACAATAGGGTAGACAACTCTTAGTTACTTGATCAAACTTGCAAAACACACTTGCCTACTTTCAAAATACACTCCACAACACAACTTTCAAAACAACTTTCAAAAACATTGAAACATCTTTTCAAAAAGACAAATACCTTTGTAAAACATTCGAGTAAAGAATTGTTACAACGGTTGCCTAGACAGGGCATCTTTTTCAAAACATTTTCAAAACCACACACACAAAGCACCATTTCACACAATTGAAAATCAAGGCAAGTGATCTAAAACAAGTAACTAATAGCCCATGAATAACCATGGATGAAAAGGGTGCTAGCACCTTCCCTTTTCATAATCTACCCCCCGAACCCAAGAAAATATCTCAAAGGTTTTTCCTGTGCTTTTTAACCTTTCCTTAGGATAAAATAAAAAGTCGGTGGCGACTCTTGCTAAACCGAAACATTTGCGAAAACAAACGCAAAACCTCAAGTCAGTTCTCCCACCGTATCACAGAACTGGCGACTCTGCTGGGGAGAAATTCAAAAGTGGGGTTACCTTAGGGTTTTAGATCACCTTTACATACTTGCTTTGATTGCTTTGATTGCTTTACTTTTTGGGGTCCTTGTTTGGGTTTGTTGTAAATCCTACACCCGGATTTGGGGGCACCTTTTTAGGTAAATAGCAATAAAATTGTGAGGGAACTGTGCGGGGTATACCGACATGGTTGAAGTAGTAAGCTATGTTAGTGTGACATATTTGTGAGTACCGGTAACCCTTGAGTTCAATCAAGGAGAGTACGGGGCCGCTGAGTGATGTCATGAAGCACTAACGAACTCTTAGAACCTTAATTGACCATCTTAGCCTTTTTAGGGGTAGTGAGATGACCGGCTTTGGTGCAGTCCAAAGTTGGTAGATACTCGATACTACACTCATTGAGGATTGTTTTCTTGGGATATTTTGGTCGCCAGTTAAGTGGCTAAACCAAAACAATGAACACAGAAAATAATCCAATGATATTGAGCTCCTTAGAACCTGGTTTCTATTTTAGGATAGGATGAGCCAACTAACTTCAAGAGGGTACTTATCTACAAACCCCATGCAAGCCTAAACCTAAGGACTTGTTTGCTTTGTGTGAATATGATTACCTGTATATACACTTACTTGCTTTTGCATACATGTACATAACATCATGACATCATACCATAGCATTTTTTCAAATAACCATTTCAAGGATCTCGAGGGTCTTTTGATGCAGGGTCACGTGGAACCAGACGTCTACCAAAGGGCAAGAGGTTTTCTCCTCTAAAAAAATGCCATCAAAGATCAAGTGCAACAACTTGAATCAGGGGTTATAACCCACTTGACATGGTGAGCTTGATTCTCGTGGAAAGACATCTACAGGTGCAAAGTTCTCCAATCAAAGATCGAAGTTCAATCTCTAACATTCTCTTGTGTTTACCCCAAGAGATCCTTGAAAACATGCATCCACATATCATGCATTGCATCATAACAGTTTTTCCTTTTCAGGTTTCCTTATTCTCCTACTGTTTATTTCAGTAAGAGATGGCTCTAGAGAGGACTGTCAAGGATATCCAGGACCAAAATGCTCAACTTCAAGAAATGTTCTTGAACCTGTCCCAGGGGCAACAAGAAGTGAAATCTCTCCTCACAAAAGGCATGGTCCAGGGGAATTCAAGAAATGCAAGGAGTGACCAGTTGGAAGAACTTCAGTTCGAGCTGACTGCAATGAGGATCCAAATGATGGGACAACTGGTGGGCCAAATGGCTCTCATCCAAAACTTGGCTCAAAGACAAGAGGAACTTAGAGTTCTCGTCAACCAACTGCTTCGGGACAACCAAGTGGGGCAAACATCTGAGGTTGAAGAGCAAGTCATCATTCAATCCCCTTTGGGCCAAGAAGACAAGGGAAAGGCTCCTCTACTTGCTTCAGGGTCACAAGCCCATCAACAACCTCGTCAGCGTCAACGGGGTAATCGGCGTAAGCAAACTACGTCTGGAAGAAAGTTCACTGAGACTGACATACCTTCATCTCTAATACTGGAGTGCTTGTTGGAGGTCAATCTGACTGCTTTGAGGGATCCTATTCGGAAGCCCAATACCTCCGCTCCTAACTATCATCCCGACGCATTTTGTGTATACCACTCCTATAGTCCGGAACATGACACCGATGACTGTTGGGCCTTGAAGAACAAGATTCAAGATCTGATTGACATTGGAGTGCTGAGATTCATGCCAGATGGCGAGATGAAAATCTTTCGTTAAGGGTTTCTCCACCTGAAGTGACAAAGCTCAAACTGAGAGACTTTTGTTCCATTTGAATTTTCAAAGTTGTAATTTCTTTTGTGATTCAAACAATTATCTGTTGATGTCAAACTTTATTTCATTAATGCATTGCATATGTTTGTCTTGAATTCATCCATTCGTTTTCACTACTCTTATGTATTCTTTATGATATTTAACTCTTGATAAAAAGCTGCAAGCCTTTAGAGGGAGGATGACGAAACAATACCATAATCTCATACAGTATGCTTTTGAACAGACCTTGCTGATGATGTACAGGCGTTTCTTTCAAATCCCAAACACTGGAGTTATAAGGAAGATAATCCCTAGTCAACCCCTTCGAGCCAAAGAAGTAGGAGTTTTCTGTTCTAAACAAATTGAAACCTTTGATTAAACCTGTGGCAGGGTAGTCTCTCAGTTAATCCAAAAAAGAGTGCGCATTAAAGTCGCAAACTCTCAGTTCGTAATACAACGAACGACATCAAAAAAAAGAAGAGAAAAGCATTCCTCTGGAATCAAAAGACAGTGATGGTTCCTTATCTCATAGGCAGTCATTACCTCTCAAAAGAGAAAAGCCCACTAAGCCAAAACCTATAAAGGAGGCTTAAGAAAGCTGGGGCATCCCGCTAACTGTAACCTCGAAAATAGGAACAGTCAGGAAAAAGTTATGGATAGCAAATAAAAAAAAAGAGGTCATTACAAATCCTCAACAACATGAAAAATGTTGCAAAAGAAAAAGGAGATAATGACTGCCCTCCAAATTCAATTGGTGTGAACCATCACCAAAAGAGTCGTTCCAAACTCGAATAGAGTTCGATGCACCATTAACTGAGTTTAGGATTGAAGGACATCACAAAGAGCGGGTGGGTACAAATATACTTTGAGCCTTTATCCTTTGTTTCTTAAACCGTGAACCAAGCCACGTTACAACCCTTCAAAAGTCCTAATTGAAGCATGAGTTAGTTCGAAAGCACACTGTTACAAAAGGTATCCTGACTCCTGTAAGGCTTTGCCCTAAATCTTGTGTTGAAATTGTCTTGTAAAAAGTTTTCTGCTAAAAACGCATTTTTCAAAACTTCAAGACAAGCATAAACTTTGCATTATTTGAATATCGTTGTTTGCACATGGTTATTTGTTTGACAGCGAAGAAATTCATACAGCGAATGTTCGGAGGAACGAAAACTCTCTCAGTGAGTAAAATAACTTCAAGAAGGATGACAAATCTCCTATCAACAAGGGGGCATGACATGTCACTATCCAGCACACCTGGGGCAGTCCAGTCAAGATTTCAATAAATCTTTCAAAGTCCATTTAACCTGGGGCAGTCCAGTCAAGGTTTCAACAGATCTTTCAAAGTTCAGTTAACCTGGGGCAGTCCAGTCAAGATTTCAACAAATCTCTCAAAAGTTCAGTGAGCTTGGGGCAAGTCTCCTTCATCATCACTTGGGGCATTCGAATGTCACTCTCAAGGTCATTCAAAATTTCCTTCATCACCTGCGGGAAGTTACGATCAACATCAAAAATTCCTTCATCACCTGTTGGAAGATACAGTTTCAGATACGCTCCAAACACGGTAGCCATTATGTCACTCATTCAGATCCCAGTTACAGTTTCAGATACACTCCAGAAACGGAAGTCATTCTGCTACTCATAGAGATCTCAACTCCATGATACAGTTTCAGATACGCTCCAGACACGGTAGCCATTCTGTCACTCATTCAGATCCCAGTTACAGTTTCAGATACACTCCAGACATGGAAGTCATTCTGCTACTCATACAGATCTCAACTCCAAGATACAGTTTCAGATACGCTCCAAACACGGTAGCCATTCTGTCACTCATTCAGATCCCAGTTACAGTTTCAGATACACTCCAGACACGGAAGTCATTCTGCTACTCATACAGATCTCAACTCCAAGATACAGTTTCAGATACGCTCTAGACACGGTAGCCATTCTGTCACTCATTCAGATTCCAGTTACAGAATCAGACTACCGCGAAGCCTGGATTACGACCAGATAGTGGTATCTCCTAAGAACAACCTATGAAGCCCGGATTCGACCGGATAATAGTTTAATCCCCAACTAGTTATTGCGAAGCTTGAATTATGACCAGATAGCAATACAAGTTTCTGTGAAGCCTGGATTACGACCAGATAGCAGCCAAGAATACTACGAAGCCTGGAGTCGACCAGATAGTGGTATATCTTTAGCATAAGCCGTGAAGCCCGGATTCGACCGGATAGCAGCTTAACAAGTTATTGTGAGGCCTGGATTACGACCAGATAGCAATACAAGTTTCTGTGAAAGCCTGGAGATCGACCAGATAGCAGTTAACGGTTAACAGAGTGAAGATTCTCATCCTTAAAACCTCATAAGATTGGTATACTCCCAGTTTCTGATCGTTAACAGAATGAAGATTCTCATCACCCCAGAAGATTGGTATACTCCCAATTTCTGACCCCCAACAGAATGAAGATTCTCATTCTCAAAGTGGCGTATAACCCAAGTTCCAGATTAATACCTGTAGCAAGCCAGGAAAACTATCTGTGGACGACTGATCATAGATTAACACCTGAAACCAGCCAGGAAAACTATCTACATAAAGAGATTGAAGATTAATACCTGTAACAAGCCAGGAAAACTATCTTTCTTTCTCAGGTCAGAGATTAATACCTGAAACCAGCCAGGACAACTATCTCACCGACCAACCTTTTCAAGATCCCAGATCAATACGTACAGCAATCAAAAGATTCTTGCAATCCCCAGCGGAGCTAAAACTTCCAACTATCAATCCCCAAGCAGAATGAAGACTCTCATTCTCAGTTCCTCACAGAGTATTCAAATATTCTCCAGTGAAGATCTCCTCAAGACAGGAATCCCCAGTAGATTGGCATACAACCCAAGCTCCGGATCCCCCAACAATGGTTCCAGGACTTCTCATTTCGAACAATCCCCTGCAACAGTCAAGGATTTACTTTCCCCGGCAGCAGTCAAGATTCTATTATCTCCAGCCATCCAGGATTCATCTATCCTCAACAAGACAGCTCATCAGTTTACATGCGCATTCATTACATTCATATCATAAACATTGATACAACATATAATGCATCATACATTTCATGCAACATAACTTTGTATTTAGCTAACATTTTGTCCTTTTCAGGATAAGAATAAAAGGCTATCATTAACAATTATCCAAGATGCAGTTCTACACGGACTCATCATCAGGCAACCCTACACCGGTTCCTTCTCAATTATCCAAGATGCCGTTCTACACGGACTCATCATCAGGAAACCCTACACCGATTCCTTCTCAAGTTCAGATGTAGTTTTACACGGACTCATCATCAGGAAACCCTACACCGGTTCCTTCTCAAGTTCAGATGTAGTTTTACACGGACTCATCATCAGGAAACCCTACACCGGTTCCTTCTCCATTCCAAGACTTCTGAAAACAGTTTACGGGTTCTCCAGACACGGATGTTAACCTATCGCTTGTTCAAATTCTTCCATTTCTGAAAACAGTTTACGGATTCTCCAAACACGGATGTTAATCTATCACTTTTTCATACTCAACTTTTGAAAACAGTTTACGGATGCTTCCCAACATAGATGCTGCTCTATTGCTTATTCAATTTCAAGACTTCTGAAAATAGTTTACGGGTTCTCCAGACAGGGATGTTAACCTATCGCTTGTTCAAATTCTTCAACTTTTAAAAACAGTTTACGGGTTCTCCAGATACGGATGTCAACCTATCGCTTGTTCAGATTCAAGACTTCTGAAAACAGTTTACGGATTCTCCAGACATGGATGTTAATCTATTGCTTGTTCAGACTCAACTTATGAAAATAGTTTACGGGTGCTTCCAAATACGGATGTTAATCTATCGCTTGTTCAGATTCAACTTTTGAAAACAGTTTACGGATTCTCCAAACACGGATGTCAATCCATTTCTTATTCAAGATCCCCAGTTCAGAGATATTCCAAACATGGATACCTTTCTGATACTCGCTCACTCATCAACGACATACAGTTCAACATACATTCCAGATGGCATCTTTAAGCCCATCCCCCGATAAGATTTTAGCCATATCTCCAGATGGCATCTCTAAGCCCATATCCAAATGGCATCTTTAAGCCTATTCCCGCATCCATGCTTCGACGAGTGCAAATTTAAGGGCACTCTAGTGTCCAATCTCCTTTTACCTTCGAGACGCGAAAGGCAAGCTTGCCAATCTAACTCTTCAGGTTCAAGAAGATTGAACAGGGGCAACTGTTGTACCCCAAAATTTTCCCTCTCATTTCATCAACATTTTCTCACCACAAGACTCTTGGAACTCAAGATCAAGTTAGGTTTTGCTCTGCTCAAGACTCCTCCTTGCACTGTTGACCCAAATTAGGGTTTAAGTTTGCACAAAGATGTTTTGACCTAAAATGGCAAAAGTGACTTTCATGCTTCATGTGGGACTCACAAGTTTATCCATACCAAGTTTCAAGCCTTGATTCCAATTTTTCCCCAGTCAATTGGACAGTTGACCTAAAATCAGCTGTATTGGGGAAAAAGTCAAATATGGCCAATTGAAAGTCAAACCTCATTAAATTTGACCCACATCAACATAATGAACTCATATGAACCATTTGGTCAAGTTTGGATCACAATCCCATAAGAAATTGGATCAGATCACCAAAAGGGCAAAATGGTCATTTTTAGGGTTTTGACAGCACAAAGGTAATTTTTGACTGTTTGACCTAGCCAATGGCAAACCAAGCTCATATATGGACTCAAGGACTCAATGGCATTGTCTTGACACATTCAACAAGTTCAAAAGATCTCAAATGCACAGGATTGACAGATGAATTTTCCAGTCAACTGATCAAAATTTGACTGTATACTGAAAAATCAAACTTTGACTTTTTGGTCAAAATCAAGTGCCAAGATTCATTTTTCACCAAGACATGTCAAATTATGAAACTTGTTCATCAAGAAACCCAAAATTGCAAATTAGGGTTTAAGATGAGAAAATTTCATAACTTAGAATTTTTCTAAGTTATGAAACTTCCTTATTTTTTCCTAACTTTGTCCCATTTTTTCATCAAGATACAAATGGATTCAAACAAAACTCAAAACATGAAAGTTGTAGTACTTTGAAAAATCTACAACTTTGATTCACAAAGTTTTCTAAAAGGAATCTTGTAGCTCAAGTTATGATTTTTGGAACAAGGGTGCAAAACATTTTTAACTTAGAAAATTTTTGACCTATTCTAGGCAGGATTTTTGTCCAACTTCTTGGCCATTTTTCACATGCTTCCACTTGGAGTTTCAATTTTCATTACAAAGATGGATTGTAGTACACATTCCAAGATTTCCAAATTGTCCAAGAACTTCTTAAACACCCTTGTGGTTAGGGAGAATCGAATTTGCAAAGTTGGGCAAAATTCACTTTTGTTCATAACCAAATGCATGTTCATACAAGTCTCATTTTCAAATCAGCATGCTTGGAACTTGTTTGCAGGCCTCTAAACCAAGTTTGCACTCCATAATTAAATTCCTAACCATTGTGTTCAAGCATTGTTTTGTGCATTTAGTCATTACACAAAGAACTAATCCATAATTAGAAAAATCAACTTTGCCATTTTTGAAAAGTAATGCTTTATGTCAAATTATGAACCTTTGAAGTACAAGCCAAATCTTTGAGGCAAGGGTTTGTAAGCAAAGCCCACTGATCAAGAAGAAAGGGTGCAGCATAGATAGAGAGGATATACAGGCCTGCATAAGGACTTGAACTTACTTACTTCAAAAACAAGCAAGTTTGCAAAAGACATACAACACTCACTTCCTACAAGCATAAGCCTAAGCAAACTTTGTTCTCATCTTACATACACCCTAACTGACCTAAAACACGATTCCTTCATCCTCAATCCATCCTCATATCCAAAATCACAGTCTTTCTGCAAAACAGAGTGCCTGCTGCAGATTGAGTTCCACAATCTATTCCACTCGTGCACTTTGGCTAAAAACCTTTCAAACACCTTCCATATCATCCACTGAAACTATCCCAAGCCTTGAACTGAAGCTGTAACATCCCTAACCACGTTTGTCATTTTTGCTTTCAAGTTGTGCAGGTGGACTTCCATAGCACGATACAGGCAGTTTCAGAGCAAGCCAAGCATAGGAGAAGCATCCTTGGACTTCAGGCAAGCTCAACCAAAGCTCAAACTCCATTGAAGATACCTACATTGCTCTGTTCGAACCAAGCTGAGACAGGTAAACCATGGACTTCTATCTCTCAATCTAGGAAGAGTTAGGCTTAGGTTTATGAATGAAACATGCTCTACTCATAGCCCTGAAGCCATCCATGTATTTACTTTTCATTTATATTAAGCATGCTGTGAGAATTTTGGCCATGAATATTGAAGAAAAATTAGGTCAGAAATTGGGGATGAAGAAATTCTCCCTCGTTTCTTAGAGTTAGGTCAAGTGTTTTATATTTCTGAATTCGTCTCTTCATGCTCTATAATGTTTGTGTTATGAGTTTTTGTTAAAAGTCAAAGAATCAGGAGTTTGAATGAAGCATGGAAGACGCGCGTTTTTTGAAACAAAAGCTGAAGGATGAAGACAAAGCTGGCTTGGGCTGGGCCTGAGTCAGTCTTGCTTTTTGCACCCCCTTTTCAAATTTACACCCCCCTGGCCCATTGTGTGATATATTTATCATTTTGGTTTTTTCCTTTTGATTCTGACTTATTATTTTTTGCTCAAATATCAAAAATATCAAAAATATTTTTCCACCGTTTTTTGCATTTATTTGGCATTTATTTGTTTTATTTAGCATATACATGTAAATAAATATATTTTCTTTTTATTTAAAACACAAAGAAATAATACAAAAATATATATTTTTAGTTATTATTTATTATTTACCTTTTGAAAACATTTTCTAAAATGTACTTCTTTTTGTAAATAATTAATATTTTATTTTGATATATTTAGTATATTTAGTATATAATATAAATACTTGTATATTTTATTAGAATATTTAGGATAAAAATATGAAAATAATATATTTTTATTTTTATTAATATATGACACTAAAAAATACTTTTTACAATATACTTCTTTTTTTTTTGTATAAATTAATTAACAAATATTGTACATAATAAAAAAATAAATACCATTTTATTCAAAAACTAGGGTTTTGCCCTAAACCACAAAATATTCAAAATTTGACCTTTTTATTATTTGTTTATATTTTACATTACAAACATTTTCACATACATAAAAAATCATTTTGTGCATAATACTTTTTGCATATTTATTGTATTTACTTTACATTGTACAATTAAAATATTTGTATATTCAATATGGATGTAATAGTTTAGATTTAAATTCTTGTCAAATATCCCCCCATTCAAACATTTGTACCCCCATCCCCATAATCATGTTGTAATAATTTAGGACTTTAAATTTCCGCATTTAAAAGCTTTCAAATTATGCCATGATAGACCTAGGGTTTGTATGCAAATCAAATAATAAATAGCTTGACCTAAATCCAAGACAAAAAAACATGAAAATGGGCAACACAATGCACACTTGCACCCTTAGGGTTACTCCACTTGTTGCCTTCAAAAGTGGGTCATGTTTGCATGTTGATTTTCTTTGACAAAACAAAAACAAATCAAATGATCATAGTCCCTCGATGACGCTTTCTCAAGTTGCCTAAAAAATGATCAAGTCCCTTAAAGAAAAATTGCCAAAGACACTTGGCACTATTGCATTCATGGTCCAAACGATGACCCGTGCCCGTCCCGTAAACATCCTAACACAAGATTGTCCACCAAATACAATGGTGGAACAACACTGTTAAAAGGGTTAAAACATAAGAAAGACCTTTGAGTACAATAGGGTAGACAACTCTTAGTTACTTGATCAAACTTGCAAAACACACTTGCCTACTTTCAAAACACACTCCACAACACAACTTTCAAAACAACTTTCAAAAACATTGAAACATCTTTTCAAAAAGACAAACACCTTTGTAAAACATTCGAGTAAATAATTGTTACAACGGTTGCCTAGACAAGGCATCTTTTTCAAAACATTTTCAAAACCACACACACAAAGCACCATTTCACACAATTGAAAATCAAGGCAAGTGATCTAAAACAAGTAACTAAGAGCCCATGGATAACCATGGATGAAAATGGTGCTAGCACCTTCCCTTTTCATAATCTACCCCCCGAACCCAAGAAAACATCTCAAAGAATTTTCCTGTGCTTTTTAACCTTTCCTTAGGATAAAATAAAAAGTCGGTGGCGACTCTTTCTAAACCGAAACATTTGCGAAAACAAACACAAAACCTCAAGTCAGTTCTCCCACCGTATCACAGAACTGGCGACTCTGCTGGGGAGAAATTTAAAAGTGGGGTTACCTTAGGGTTTTAGATCACCTTTACATACTTGCTTTGATTGCTTTACTTTTTGGGGTCCTTGTTTGGGTTTGTTGTAAATCCTACACCCGGATTTGGGGGCACCTTTTTAGGTAAATAGCAATAAAACTGTGAGGGAACTGTGCGGGGTATACCGACATGGTTGAAGCAGTAAGCTATGTTAGTGTGACATATTTGTGAGTACCGGTAACCCTTGAGTTCAATGAAGGAGAGTACGGGGCCGTTGAGTGATGTCATGAAGCACTAACGAACTCTTAGAACCTTAATTGACCATCTTAGCCTTTTTAGGGGTAGTGAGATGACCGGCTTTGGTGCAGTCCGAAGTTGGTAGATACTCAATACTACACTCATTGAGGATTGTTTTCTTGGGATATTTTGGTCGCCAGTTAAGTGGCTAAACCAAAACAATGAACACAGAAAATAATCCAATGATATTAAGCTCCTTAGAACCCGGTTTCTATTTTAGGACAGGATGAGCCAACTAACTTCAAGAGGGTACTTACCTACAAACCCCATGCAAGCCTAAACCTAAGGACTTGTTTGCTTTGTGTGAATATGATTACCTGTATATACACTTACTTGCTTTTGCATACATGTACATAACATCATGACATCATACCATAACATTTTTTCAAATAACCATTTCAAGGATCTCGAGGGTCTTTTGATGCAGGGTCACGTGGAACCAGACGTCTACCAAAGGGCAAGAGGTTTTCTCCTCTAAACAAATGCCATCAAAGATCAAGTGCAACAACTTGAATCAGGGGCTATGACCCACTTGACATGGTGAGCTTGATTCTCGTGGAAAGACATCCACATGTGCAAAGTTCTCCAATCAAAGATCGAAGTTCAATCTCTAACATTCTCTTGTGTTTACCCCAAGAGATCCTTGAAAACATGCATCCACATATCATGCATTGCATCATAACAGTTTTTCCTTTTCAGGTTTCCTTATTCTCCTACTGTTTATTTCAGTAAGAGATGGCTCTAGAGAGGACTGTCAA
Organism: Vicia faba; assembly: GCA_948472305.1. Taxonomy (NCBI): domain Eukaryota; kingdom Viridiplantae; phylum Streptophyta; class Magnoliopsida; order Fabales; family Fabaceae; genus Vicia; species Vicia faba. The sequence continues at coordinate 1,057,551,733 of OX451737.1, forward strand.
GGATATCCAGGAACAAAATGCTCAACTTCAGGAAATGTTCTTGAACCTGTCCCAGGGGCAAGAAGAAGTGAAAGCTCTCCTCACAAGGGGCATGGTCCAGGGGAATTCAAGCAATGCCAGGAGTGAACAGTTGGAAGAACTTCAGTTCGAGCTGACTGCAATGAGGATCCAAATGATGGGACAACTGGTGGGCCAGATGGCTCTCATCTAGGACTTGGCTCAAAGACAAGAGGAACTCAGAGTTGTCGTCAACCAACTGCTTCGAGACAACCAAGTGGGGCAAACATCTGAGGTTGAAGAACAAGTCATCATTCAATCCCCTTTGGGCCAATAAGACAAGGGAAAGGCTCCTCTACTTGCTTCAGGGTAACAAGCCCATCAACAACCTCGTCAGTGTCAACGGGGTAATCGGTGTAAGTAAACTATGTCTGGAAGACAGTTCACTGAGACTGACATACCGTCATCTCTAATACTGGAGCGCTTGTTGGAGGTCAATCTGACTGCTTTGAGGGATCCTACTCGGAAGCCCAATACCTCCGATCCTAACTATCATCCCGAAAGATTGGGTTCTTGTTCATCACAAAATACCTTGTAACTCAAGTGATAAAACACCAACTTCATCTCTTCGATTCTCCCTACTCAATAATGATCTCAAGGAGTTCTTGGACATTTTTGAAAGACTTCAATGTGCTCTACAACCCATATTTGAATTTCTTTTGAAGATTCCCATTGGAACTATATGAAAAAGTGCCATGAAGTTGATTCAAAATCCTGACCAAATTAGGGCAAAAATTCACTAAGTGTTTAGTTTCATGATCCTATGTTCTTGAAATTATAACTTGAGATCCAAACAATTTTGGAAGAAGTTGTATGAATAAAAGTTGAAGATTTAATGGAGATCTACAACTTTCATGTTTGGTGTTTCTCTTGAATCATCTTGTATCATGGTGAAAATTTGGCTCAAAGTTATGAAAAAAACATGAATTTTCAACACTTAGAAAAATTTCTAAGTTTAGAAATTTTGACTTTTCAAAATGAAATCTTGACTTTTTGATTTCTTGATGAATAAGTTTCATATTTTGACATGTTTTGATGAATTGTGATCTTTGGTGCTTAAATTTTACCAAAAAGTCAAAGTTTGACTTTTTCAGTATACAGTTGACTTTTGATCATTTGACTCCAAAATTCATCTGTCAATCCAATGGATTTGCAATGTTTTGAATCATGTAATTAGGTAAAAATGATGAAATTGGACTCTTGAGATCATAACTTAAACCAATTGACCATTTTCTAGGTCAAAAATCAGAAATTGCCCTTTCCCAGTCAAAACCCTAATTTTGACCATTTTGCCCTTTTGGAGATTTGATAAAATTTCTTGAGGAATTATGGTCCAAACTTGATCAAATGATACATATGAGTTTAAAATGTTGATGTGGATCAAAAATTATGAAGTTTGACTGTAAATTGGCCATAGTTGACTTTTTCCCCAATACAATTGATTTTTAGGTTAACTGCTCCATTGATTGATCAAAAATGTGACTCAAAGCTTGCAACTTGACATGAGTAATCTTGGGGGTCCATAATGATACATGAAAGTAATATGAAGCATTGAAAGTTCAAAAATCCTTGTGCAATCTCAAACCCTAATTTTGGTCATTAGTGCATAAGGAGGTGTCTTGAGTTGATCAAACCCTAGTGCAGTTTTGAGCCCAATGAGATCTTGTGAGAAAATTCTAGATAAATGAGAGGGAAAATTTTGGGGTACAACACTAGCCATGGCACATATGCATACAGTCATCAAAACACAAAATTACGTAAACCAAAACATTCCAAATGATAATACAAACACAATGTTATGTTTAATAATGATTAATCATGCGTAAATTAAGAAATCAAACTCAAGCTTGGATGTGCAAACCGCGGGTCTGTAACTCGAGATTTTGGACGTGGAAATGCTTGCAATTGATTGGGACACGTTCTGGAGATGTCTAGGAGTCTATTGGTAGTGATAGAATGGCTTGAATCACCCTCTAGGTCCAAGAACGATCCACCACTTTCTTGCAAATTTTTTAGTTTTGTTTTTGTATTCTCACGACTGTAATCCTTTTTCTTGCACATTGGTTATGTTCAGTATATATACTAGAGCATATTAGGTCAACAAAAACAAATTGTATCTTCGTAAATCATGGAGATTTGATTTGAGTATGCTCTTTGTATGATATGTTTCCAAAATAGCTTAATCATGTCAATTTTGATTCAGTTTTCCTTGCACGATTTGGATATGATATGCCAGCTTAATTGGATTTGATTCCTACAAAAAATCAGATCAAAACCATTCTTTTTATATTTTTTGCAATTTATTTGATTTAACTTTTAAATAATAAAAAATCAAAATAAATAAATAAAGCAAAAAATGTGTGGATGCTGATTTGGGTCGTGGACTATGTTTCCAACAGGATACAATCATGAAAAGTTAGGCCCATTTGACAAAAAATGCACTTTTGAGCATATTTGACTTTTGGCAATTTTGCAAAAATGGCCAACTTTGACAAGGCATATCTCCTCCAATTTTAACCCTAGAGAGGTGTTATTGGACTTATTAGAAATCTTAGGATGTCCCCTAAACAACCCTTTTGATTTCATCTCAATTGGGTCTTCCATGTTCATGTAAGAAGCTTTGACCCAAAAGGTGTTTTTGTTAACTTTTCAAAAGGACCTATAATGTAGAAATTCATATCTTTTGATGATTGCATATTTTGAACTTGTGGGATGAATATGAGTTGTAGGGAATTGCATCCTTTTCAAAATGAGCCTTGGATGGAAACTTTATGATAAAGTATGAAGAAGTTATGCCTGGTCAAATTTTGGTTGACTTTTCCCATGAAACCCTAATTTAGCAACTTTTGGGTTTTGATGAATTTGGGGGCATTCCTTGAGGAATCATGATCAAACCTTGATAAAATGATGGATATCTCTTCAAAATGTTGATGTTGACCAAAAATATTGAAGTTTGACTGTATGTGGGCCACAATTGACTTTTGACCTAGTATAGTTGATTTTCAAGCATCTGGGCAATTAACTGAGCAAACTTCTTGTGCAAGGCATGAAAATTGACATGGATGATCTAGAGAACATATTGGGACCATGGAAGGAATTTGGTACCTTTGGATTTCAACCATCTTGATGAGGAGTGAAACCCTAATTTGAAGCTTGTTGCCTTAGAAGGAGGATTTGTCTGGTCAACCCTTAGTCATCCTTGAGCAATTGAGGACCTCTAGAGGCATGTCTTGAGTGAAATGAGAGGGAAAATTTTGGAGTACAATAGCTTCCCCTGTTCAATCTTCTTAAACCTGAGGATGTAGATTGGTTGTCTGCCTTTCGTAATCTGAAGGTGGAAGATGATTGAACACTAGAGTGCCTAGAAATTTGCACTCGTCTAAAATGGTGCTGGACTGTGTAGGTAGTATCGGGAATGGGCTTACAGATTCAATTTGGTGGATATGATAGAAGGTCACCGGAGATGGGCTTAAATATACCATCCGGAAGATATGATGGAGAATCGTCGGAGATGGGCTTAAAGATGCTATCTAGAGGATGTTGATTTCCCAAGATATTCCTTTGATGAGAATTCATATTCTTGTCATTGAGGAGGAATCTGTTGAGGAATGTTGGTCTCTGTCTTGGGAGAAATGTAATTTTAGGAACTTCAGTTGTCTGTTACTATACTGGGGAATCATCTCTTAGTCGAGGAGATGAAAATGAACTGCTATCTGGTCGTGCTCCAGGCCTTACAATGATTTGCTGAGGATAATAAGACTGACTGCTATCTGGTCGTGCTCCAGGTTTTATAGTGACTTACTGGGGAGATGAGACTAAACTTGCTATCTAGTCGTGCTCCAGGCTTTGCAATCTCAAAAACTGTTATCTGGTCGTGCTCTAGGCTTCAGAAGGAATTAAGTGGTTATCTGGTTGCATCCGGGTTTCAACTTGAATTTAAGGCATACTAACATCCGGTCGTTTCCAGGCTTCAATAGTAATTGGCCGAGTAAACTGCTATCTGGTCGAATTCCAAGCTTCACAGTACCTCATACTATTATCTGGTTGTGCTATAGGTTTCACAGTGTCTCTTGCCATTATCTGGTTGTGCTTCAGGCTTCACAGCATCTTATACCATTATCTGGTCGTGCTCCAGGCTTCAGTAATTTGGGGAAATTAAGTTGTTATCTAGTCAATTTCTGGTCTTCAAAACTTTTTCAGCTGGAATAGAAATATTAGTATCGATTTGACAGAACCATGGAAAGGTCTTGAGTTGTCTTCAACTGGGAGAGAAATATTAGTATCGATTTGACTGAACCCGGGAGAGGTCTCAGATTAACTTTGACTAGCATAGAAATCATGGGAATCTTAGCGGCGATTCGGCTGACCCAGAAGAAAGTCTTAGAACATCTTCAACTAGAATAGAAACCTTAGTGTCGGTTTGACTGAACCAGAGAAAATCTTGAAAAGTGTTGGAATATCTTCAACTGGAATAGAAACCTTGGTGTCAGTTTGACTGAACCAGAGAGAACTTGATTGCATCTTTCCCTGAAAGGTAAAGAGTTAGTCATATGTAATGTCAGGATGTATGAAATGTATTGAGTAATGATGTTCTCAAGATAAATGAGATTGTACTGTAAAATATGTATGCACATGGCATGATGTATGGATATGCAATGCTATTGTGATATTCTCTAGCTGGGGAAAATAAATCATGGACTGCTGTTGGAGAGTATAAGGAGTTGAGTTCTTCGTTTCTGCTGGGGATAGTGACCGAAGATGATTAGCTGGGGATTTACATCCATTCTGCTTGAGAACATTCTGCCGGAGGAGACTCTGTCTGAGAATAATCCTGCGGGGGAATGAATTTGTGGGGAAGAGAGATACTCTGTTGGAAGATCTGCTAATTTGGAGAAATAAACTCAGTCGAGGATGAACTTCCATTGCTAGAGAGAAGAGCTCTATTGGAGATTAAGCTTCCACTGTCAGAGAAATAAACTCTGCTTGGGAGATGGCTTTATAAACTGCTCATGGTTATAAAACTCGAATGGGGAATGCAAATATCAGCTTTCTGAAGGAACCTGCTGGGGAAGGAATTCATGCGTGGGGATACGGAGGTCGGACCTTGGTTGTCTCAACTCTGTGGGGAATATAGGTATCACTGGCTTGTATGTGATAGTGACTTCGCTTCCAACTGTCTCTGCCCCTTGTACCATGCTGGAAAAAGTACATCCTGAGATTTTATGGATGGATCTATGTCGTGATTGTACTTGAACATGTATTTAATGAGTGTCAGGATAAAATATGCCTCTGGATCGTATCTAAATTGTACTTGAAACATGTTTTGAATGAGTTTCAGAATGACATATGTCTCTGGATCGTATCTGAACTGTTTCTAGAAGAGAAATCTGGAATAAGTACCAGGATAACATTTGCCTCTGGATCGTACATAAACTGTTTCTCAATGTATGAAAATCTTGAATAAGTAGCAGAATGACATTCATATCTGGATCGTATCTGAACTGTTTCTCGATGTATGAAAATCTTGAATAAGTAGAAGAATGACATACGTATCTGGATCGTATCTGAACCGTTTCTCGATGTATGAAAATCTTAAATAAGTAGCAGAATAACATCCGTATCTGGATCGTATTTGAACCGTTTCTCGATGTATGCAAATCTTGAATAAGTAGCAGAATGACATCCGTATATGGATCATATCTGAACCTTTTCTCGATGTATGAAAATCTTGCATAACTAGCAGAATGACACCCATATCCGGATCGTATATGAACCGTTTCTCGATGTATTAAAATCTTGAATAAGTAGCAGAATGACATTTGTATCTGGATCATATCTGAACTGTTTCTCGATGTATTAAAATCTTGAATAAGTAGCAAAATGACATCCGTATCTGGATTGTATCTGAACTGTTTCTTGATGTATGAAAATATTGAATAAGTAGCAGAATGATATTCGTATCTGGATCGTATCTGAACCGTTTCTCAATTCTGGTGCTCTTGATGAATGTTGATCAAGGTATAAGTCTTCCACTGATAGATAGGTGACGTGACATAGTCGTACGTTTTAAATCCCTAACTTTTGCCTGGACCGCCCTTTCGGGTTTTTAGTCCACCGGGATACCTTTTTGCCCAAGCCACCTTTTCATGTTTTTGACTTGTCGGGTGTGCTGATTTTTTTTATGTATATCCCTAACTTTTTCCCGAATCCTTTTGGTTCGCTGGTATTCCCTTATTTTTTCCTAGGTGTGTCAACCTAGCGGGTCTTTTTTTCTTCACGCGTAGTATTTTCTGACTATGTCCACGCTTTCAGGATGTAGAGAGTTGTCACTGTCCATAGTATTGTGTTGTAGTACTTTCAAAGATGTTTCTTGATGGCATATGATTCGTTGCTGGAAGGCGTGCGTAATGCCCCAAATGATTCAGATGGAGATCTACCGCTGGTTATTTGGCACTTTTGGAGAGACTACCCCAGGTGTGTTTAGACATCATGTCATGCCCCTTGCTTATGGAAGACCTGTTACTGGAAGTTTCTTTCCCGCTGAGGTGATTCTGTCCATTGAGAGGATGTCTATTCATTGAATATCCATTGTGCGAATTTCTCTGCTGTCAAACAATTAGTCATATGCAAACAATGTCATTTAAAGAATGCAAAACTCATGTTTGTCTTGAAAATTTTAAAAATGTGTTTTGTGTAGTAAAACTAAATTTGCAAGAATGTGATATCAACTCAGGATTCGTAACAAAGCCTACAGGAGTCAGGATACCTTTGTAACTGTATGCTCTCAAACTAACCCATGCTTCAGCTAGGACTTTTAAGGTTTATAATGTGGCCTGGTTCACGGTTCAAGAAACAAAGGATAAAGGCTCAAATCTTATTTGTACCCAACCCGCTCTTCGTGATGTTCTTCAGTCCTATGCTCAATTAATTACGCGTTTAGATCCCGATTGAGTCTGGAATCTTTGCTCTGATACCTGGTGATGATTCAGAAATTGAACATTTGTTTTGAAAAGGCAGTCATTTTTTTAATCTTCTTTTTGTCGAGGATTTGTAGTAACCTCTTTTTTTTGGTTTTCGTTATCCTTTCTTTTTCCTGAACTATTTCTTTTATGATTACAGTCAGCGGGATGCCCCAATTTTTCTCTTAAGTCTCCTTCATAGGTTTTGACTTAATGGGCTTTTATTTCGAGAAATAATGAATGTCTGTCTTGACGATTATACGAAACCATCACCGTCTTTTGTTTTGGAAGGACGTCTTCGATGCCATTCATTGTGTACGAAGCGGCAAATTGTGACTGAATGCGCCTCTGAATTAACTGAAAAAACTACCCTGCCCCATGTTATGATTAAGGGTTTTAATTTGTGTGAAAAGAAAAACTCCTACTTCTTTGGCTCGAAGGGGTTGACTAGGGATTATCTTCCTTATAACTCCACTGTTTAGGATTTGAAACAACACCTGTACATCGTCAGCGGGGTCTGTTCAAAAGCATACTATAGAGATTGTGGTATCATTTTTGTCATCCTCCCTATAAGGCTTAGAGTTTTTTAATCCAGAGTTGAATATCACGAAAAGGAAGTAAAAGAAGTTTAAGCATAGTGAAAACAGATTAATTTAAGACAAACATGTATAATGCATTAATGAAATAACAAATTTTTGACATGACAATAATTGTTCGAATAAGTAAAGAAAATACAAATTGAGAATTTAATGAACAAAAATGTTTTCAATCCTAGCCAAGTTTTGGCACGGGAGCAATGATCACGTTGGGAGTCTCTGGAGGGTCGAATTCAATCTCTTTGGCGTCAATCATATCCTGAATTTTGTTCTTCATAGCCCAGCATCCATTTGTATCATGTCCAGGACTATCAGAATGGTATGCGCACCTTTCGCTAGGGTGGTAACTAGGAGCAAAAGTATTGGGATTTTGCAGAGGAGCCTTTAACATGTATTGTAATGCTTGATCTAGTGACATGTTAATTCTGGTGAACTGTCTCTTAGGCGTGACCTTTTTACGCTGATTCCCTTGTTGGTGTCGTTGCATAGGCGTAGGATTAGAGACCAGTATTGCCCTTACAGATTGATTGTGGTCTTCTGCCTTATTACGAACCTTCTAGCCATACATGGCATTGGCTTCCCTCTTACCAGTAAGTGGCTTCTTCTCAGCATTAGAAGAGGCATCCTTCTGAATTTTTCCACTTCGGATTCCAGCTTCCACTCTTTCTCCTGTTAAGACCAGTTCAGTAAAACCTGCTGATGAACTTCCAATTAGATGGTTGAAGAATGGCCCAGTCAAAGTTCCCAGAAACATATCCACGAGCTCCCTGTCAGCCAAGGGAGGTTGAACTCTTCCAGCCAAATCTCTCCACTTCTGAGCATAATCCTTGAAACCCTCGTTCGAACCCATAGACAGATTTTGGAGTTGTGTACGGGTGGGAGCGAGGTCTGCATTATACTGATATTGCTTATAAAATGCAGCAGCAAGGTCTTCCCAGTTACGAACATTGGCTCTTTCCAGCTGATAGAACCAATCCAGTTGTGTTCCAGACAAATTGTCTTGGAAGAAGTGAACCCACAAGTCTTTATCAGTAGTATGAGGCTGTATCTTCCTCACATAGGAACAGAGATGCATTTTAGGACAAGAGACCCCATCATACTTAGCAAATACCGGTGCCTTGAATTTTGGGGGGGTGACAAACCCGGAGACCAGACCTAACTCTTCAAAATCCAGCCCTGGAACCTTCTGGATTTCCATAGCACTCAGAGGCTCTTCTAACTACTTATACTTTTCATCAGTCAGAGGGTACTGCTCCTCATTATAATCAGTTTCATTGTCAGACTCTTTAGGACTAGGGTCCTCTTCTCTGGCTTCACCCTCTTGATTTACTCCCTCTTTAGATGAAGAAGCTAAATCAACAACCCGTCCTGGTGCCCCTCTGAACCTTCTGCTCATATGCGCCACACCGGCTGTCCTCTTGGTCTTATTAGTGTTCTTCTTAACAATCAGAGCCTTTAGCTCTTCCTGTCCTTTGGCTAGAGCCACAATCATTTGCTGGAACTGCGTGTTCTGAGTCTGAAGATCTTTCATAGTTTGTTCAAGAGCCATTGCTGAAATAAACAGCGGAGGAGATGAAAAACCTGTTATGAATCCTGTTATGCAATGATATGTATGATATGTATGTAATGTTTTCAAGGGTTCTTAAAGGCTCAAATTTGTTTAAACAAAAAGGAACAAACGCGAATTGTATTAGAAAACTTGAATTATTACAAAGAATGTATTTTGAGAGTACAATTAAGCAAAATAAAACAAAAGGAAGACTATGTTTCCCATGAGCGCATCCTTTTTGGCGCGATGTAGGCGTTGATATTCCTCTCTTCATTCTTCAAAGTAGATCTGGGCAGGTGCGAAATAAACCACGTAGCCAATAGAGGAGTGCAACACTGGAGGGTCCCCCTTGTTTTTAGAGTGCGAGTATGCATAGAGTGTAGAATATCCCCGAGTAATGTAGGTACCAGATTCTGAGATAGAAAAACCTGGATTGTGTTCACATCTATGAATTGATCCGCATTAGGACACAATACCATCTCGTAGACAAGGGGCGCCAAAACCTCTTCAAAATCTTGTATATCTAGGGTATCCCAAAAATAGTAAGCCTTCTCGAACAGAAATTTAACCGAAATTCCTTGAACACTCCCCCTGGTTTCCCAATTTGTCACTATGTCAGACCATTGTAAGGATAGAGCTTTAACAATTTCTTCAGGTTTGGGATGTCTTTCCGTACCGCTGAAAGGTAGCTGATCAAGAATGGGTATCCCTAATAACTGGGAAAATTCCTCCATAGTAGGCATTAAATGGTAAGCCGGGAATGTGAAACAGTGATGCAGAGGATCGAAGAACTGAAATAACACTTTCAACATTTCTTCATCAGGTTTTGCAGTGATCAAGTTGAGCAACCGATCATGCTTTTCAGTGAAAGGAGAGCTTTCGAGAATCCTTACTACCAAGTCCCTTAATTGGAGAGATACTTTCACTAGGTTAATTTAAATAGTGTTCCTACGGGAGGATGCCATATCCTATAAAACAGAGCAAAGATGAGCCCTAGAAACCCTTGAAACAGTTAGTATGATATGCTATGGTATGATTTTTATGATGTCATGATAAATCACAGGTATAGCAAACATAGATAAATCACACCAAGTCCTTAGGTTTAAGGCCTTCTTGAGTTTTAAGGTCATACCCTCTTGAAGCTGGATTGGTTCAACCTGTCCTATAAATATGTAACCGGGTTTGTGATACGGTGGCAAAACCGATTGTTTGACGCTGGTTTACATTTTGCATTTTGTATTCGCAAAATGTCGCAGTAAGCAAGAGTCGCCACCGACTTTTATTTTATCCAACCGGAAAGGAAAAAAGTACAGAAAAAAAATCCTTTTTCGAGATATTCTGAGTACGGGGGTAGATTATAGAAAGGGAAGGTGTTAGCACCCTTTATATCCATGGTTTTCCATGGGCTCTTAGGTACTTGCTCATTTTTTAAAATTGCTTGTGTATGTCCTTTATTTTTTTTGAAAAGTTCGACTTCATGATAACCCTTGTATCAGTCCTCAAGGGTGTGACGAAGTTGTTTTGAAAATTGTTTTGAAATGTGTAAGTGTGAAAAGTTTTGATTTGAACAAGTACCTACTAGCATCTACCTACTCAAAAAAAGATCATTTCTATTCTCGTTTTCTTTAGACAGCGCCATCCTACTATTGAGAAATAGGTAGCACCGTCGTTGGAATTGTAAGAGTCAATTCGAAAGGGATGTACGATCACTAAAGCAATGTTTAGGACATCTTAGTAATAACCCTAGAGTCTTAAGATCATATTCGAGGCAACATTTCCGAGGCAACATTTCTGAGGCAACATCTGAACGGGACATTTGATCTTTTTGAGATAGAAGGGTAACCACTAAAGTGTCCTATACTTAATGATCATTTACCGAAGGCAACCGAAGTGAGAGTATACCCTAAGAGTGATATCTGCGAGTGATTTGTTTTTAGCTATTTATCTTTGCACATTAGGGTTTTCTAACCGTATTAATTTTTCATGCATTCTTGTCATACAATCCTATTAGCATACATCTAAACAACTAAATATTTGCAGGAATTAAAATGCGAGAAAATAAATCTACGCTATTACAAGGCTTCGGGGAGGGGGGTTAATTACATAGCCAAAAACCCGAGAAAAAGCGATAAGTAAAAGCCCTAAATTAAACTATTACAAACCAGTGAACAGTTACAAAAAATATTGTAAAAATAAATAATAAGCGCGCAACGAACCAAATACGAAACGACTAGGGTTTTGATCCTTGACTAAACTTAATTGCGATTAAAAAAAAAGTTTTGTTATTTAAGGAAACAAAGAAATAATTAAAATGAAAAAGATCCTAATTCCAGTTAATTCTAAATTAAGAAAAATAAATTAATTTATTCCAAAAACCTATTTTTGTGTTTTTTTATTTATTTGAGAAAAAGAGAAAACAAAATTAGAAGTTAACGTAATTTTCTAATTTAATTTTAATTGTGAAAATAAATTAAAGTTTCCCTAGGTTAAACTAAATTAAATTAGATTTGATAATAGTAAAAAAAGCTAATTCTAATTTTTTGTGAATTATTGATTTTATGATTTTATGAACAAAATAGATTAATTTGTGAATTAAGAAAAAATATAGGAAATATTAAAAGAATTAAATAAAAGAAATAAGAAAAGAAATATGGGCCTGTGCTAGCAATTATGGGGATATATTGCTGAAATTCTGAGCCCAAATGGTCCAAGCCCGTTTGACTTCGCTGGATCTGATGCACATGTTGACTTGAGGTGCATGATGGACCTTCAAGGGAAAGGCATTGGATCTAGAGTGCTGATTAATTTGATGGCCAAATCTTGAGTTGCATGGTGGATGCTTGGACATGTGGTGTACCTGATTATGTGAAGCAAAATTATATGAAACAAATATTGGGACCTGGGGATTGAACCCAGGTCCTTATGCACGTTTCCAATACACGCTTGCCAACTGAGCTACTTTACTTGTTTGTTAATATAATGGAAACAATTAATATAAGCAAATCCTGAGACATATTCAGAAAAAAAGTGCTAAAATTTAAACCAACCAATCCAAGAATGCCACGCCTCATCTTCTTCCCCAAACCATCGTTTTAGGTAACAGAACTTTTACCTACGGTTGCCTCGCTGTAGCTACAGACTTGTTCATCTAAAAAATTCTCTACAAGCAATATAAATGAAATTCAAAGGTACCAATCAACTTGTCTCATCCTCACGAGTATCATGGTACCAGAATCCAAGCCCAATTTAGCCTATACTGCAAAGCCCTAAACAAGAACACAAAACCCTAGTTATGGCAATATCATGTACAGGCCTCAAAAATGTAATTAAGTGGTACCAATAGTTTACAAACTCAATGATGAACAAGAATATATAATCAAAACATGCGTAGGATAAGTAAATCAACGAAATCGAAATTGAGTTTGGAGGCAAACCGTGGTACGTGTAACTTACAATTCCATACGTGAAAAGGCTTACAATTGATTGGGATATGTTCCTGGGATGTCCAGCAATATGTTGGCAATGTTAGAATGGCTTGGATTGGCCTCTAGGATGGAAATTGGATCACCACTTTCTCTTAAATTTTTTCAGTTTTGCTCTTGCTCTGCACGACTGTTCAACCTCCTTTCTTGCCTTGGATCCCTTCTGTATATGTAATGCAACACATTAGGTCAACAAAAACGAGTTGAATCTTGGCCATTATGAAGATTTGATTTGGTCTTTATCCTTGTATGATATCTTTCTATACCAAGCCAAATCATGCCAATTTTGGTTCAATTTGTTTTTGCATGTTTTGGAGATGATTTGCCAGCATAATTGGATTTGATTCCACCCAAAATCTGATCACAAAACAAATCTTTGATATTTTTTTATATTTATTTGATTTAATTTGACTTTTAAATGATAAAAATCACAATAGAATAAATAAATAAAGCAAAAGGTGTGTGGGTGCTTATTTGGATCGTGGACCATGTCATAAGCAAGATTCAATCATGAAAAACTAGGCCTATTTGACAAAAAATGCAAATTTGAGCATATTTGTCTTTTGGCAATTTTGCAAAAAAGGTAAACTTGGACAATGCATAACTCTCTCAATTTTGACCCTAGAGGAGTTTTCTTGGACTTTTTAGAAAGCTTAGGATGTCCTCTAAGCAACCCTTTTGGTCTCATCTCAATTGTGTCTTCCTTGTTCATGTATGAAGCTTTGACCCAAAAGGTGTTTTTGTTGACTTTTCAAAATGACCTATAATGTCAAAATTTATATCTTTTTGTGAGTGCATATTTTGAACTTGGACGATGAATATTAATTGTAGGTAGTTGCATCCTCTTTAAAATGAGCTTTGGATGGGTCATTTCTGATAAAGTATGAGAAAATTATGCTAGGTCAAAGTTAAGTTGACTTTTCCTACAAAACCCTAATTTAGCAACTTTTGGGTTTTGATGAATTGTGAGAAATCCTTGAAGAATCATGATCAATCCTTGATCAAATGATGGATAATACTTCAAAATTATTACGTTGACCAAAAATCTTGAAGTTTGACTGTATGTGGGCCACAGTTGATTTTTTGACCTAACACCGTCGATTTTCAGGCCTTTGAGCAATTGACTGAGCAAACTTCTTCTGCAAGGCTTGAAACTTGGCATGGATGATCTTGAGAACATATTAGGACAATGGTGAGAATTTGAGTCCTTTGTGGTTCATATATCCTGATGGAAAATGAAACCCTAATTTGAGGTAGACTGCCTTAAGAGAGAGTTTGTCTGGTCAACTCTTTAACTTCCTTGAGCAATTTGGGGACCTCACATGCCATTTGTTGAGAAATATGGGAGGGCAAATTATGGGGTACAACAGGGTTCTAAAGGGATCTCAATATCACTGATCTTTCCCCTAAGCCTTGTTCAATTGATGATTGACTCGTAATCAAACAAAACTCAGAAGTCTAACCTCAATGAGTGTAGCATCGAGTATCTGTCGACCTTGGGCATACACCAAAGTCGGCCATCTCGCTACGTCCTACTGCCCAAGTTGTGCAATTAAAGGTTCTAAGGTCAGTTGATGCTTTATGACACCACGCGGTGACCCCGTACATCTCCCTGATTGACTCAAGGGTTACAGGTACCAACCAAAGTGCCACATCAACGTAGCTACTGCTTTAACCGTGTCGGTATACCCTAGAACAACTCCATCACAGTTTATTGCTACTTACCTTAAAGGTGTTTCCAGATCCGGGTGTAGGATCAAATAACCCAAACAGTTCCCATAAATATAAAGCAAGCAAGACAATCAAGAGAAAGAAATTAAATATGACCTAGATCCTAAGGTTTACCTTACTTTATATTCTTCCCCAACAGAGTCGCCAGTTCTGTGATACGGTGGCAGAACCGACTGTTAATACTAGTTTGCGTTTTTTGTTTGCAAATGTCGCGGTAAGCAAGAGTCACCACCGACTTTTATTTTATCCAATCGGGAAAAGGAAAAAGAACAGAAAAAACCTTTTTCGAGATGTTTCTGAGTACGGGGGGTAGATTAAAGAAAGGGAAGGTGTTAGCACCCTTTCTATCCGTGGTTTTCCACAGGCTCTTAGGTACTTGCTCATTTAGACAATGATATCCCATTATTGAGAAATAGGTAGCATCGTCGTTGGAGTTTTTTTAGGGACATTTTAAGGGACAAATACGATCAAAAAACCAATGTTAGGAAATGTTAGTAATCATCCTAAAGCCTTAAAGATATTTTTCCGAGGCAACATCCGAATGGGTCATTTTAGATCTTTCGGGGCTAGAGGACAACCACTAACAAACCCTACACTTTTGGGGCTAGAGGACAACCACTAACAAACCCTATACTTTCGGGGCTAGAGGACAACCACTAACAAACCCTATACTTCATGACCGTTTAACGAAGGCAACCGGAGTGGAGTAAACCCTAGGAGTGAGCATGCGCGAGTGTAATTTTCAGTTAATTTATCTTTGCACATTTAGGGTTTTCTACCGTATTAATTTTCAGTTAGTCTTTTGATACAATCCTATTAATATACATCTAAGCAGTTTATAGTTTGCGGAAATAAAATGCGGGAAAGTTAAAAGTCCTAGATATTACAAGGCTTTTGCAGATACATAATTATTTTGACCGAAAATAAAGATGCGGAATTAAAACCCTAATTACTATTACAAGCTCAGAGCAGTTACAATAATAATAAAAAGAATTAAAGGCACGCACGGCAGATTAAATGCGAGAATAATTAGCAAAACCTAAAAGATCTAATTAAAAAAATGTTTAGGTTAGGTTTTTTAGAAAAAATCAGATTATATACAAAATTAAACCCAAAGTCTAATTATTTTAAATTATGATAAAAGAAAGAATTAAATTGCCTTAATTTAATTAAAGTAATTAATTAATTAAAGAAACAAAATATTTTTTTATGAAAAATGATTTTGGATGTTTTTTATGATTTTTTTATTAAATGAAAAAAGTAATGATTTTTGTGTTATTTTTAAAAAGAAAATAATTAGAAAATAATTAAAAGAATTAAAATAAAAAAAGATAGAATGGACCTGTTAGAAGCTGAATGAGGGGGTATGATGCTGAATTGCTTAGACCCATGAAGCTGAGCCCATTCCATGCGTGTGATTTCCTGTTGTGCCAGCCTGAGAGTGCACCATAGTCCTTCATTGTTTGAGGCGTTGGATCTGAATTATTGATACATCCAATGGCCAGATGGTGGTAGCGCATGGTAGGCGTTTTGGATGATGATGCATTGAATATGTAGAAACAAAGTAACAAAACAAAATTTGCTGGGACCTGGGATCGAACCCAGGTCCTCCCACTCAAATCAATATGCGCCTTGCCATCTGGGCTATCTGCTTTGTTTGTTAGTATAATAAAACCAAATAATAATATATGAAAACACATGGATAAAAACAGAAAACGCGCGCCAGCATTTGAATGTGCCAGTGAGGTTGCGGCAACTCATCATCTTCCTCCCTGTCTGTGGTATTAGGTCATTACCTTTTACCTACAGACAGTTTTCCATAGCTACAAACCTGTGAGTTACAAAAATCATCAAAACGCATGATAAATTAAATGTGAACACATGGGTTCATTCGTCTTGAACCCACGAGCATCACGGTATCCTTTTTATTTTCCAATTTAACCCGTGTAAGGAAACCCTAAAATAACCAAACAAACCCTAGCCATGGCACATATGCATACAGTCATCAAAACACAAAATTACGTAAACCAAAACATTCCAAATGATAATACAAACACAATGCTATGTTTAATAATGATTAATCATGCATAAATTAAGAAATCAAACTCAAGCTTGGATGTGCAAACTGTGGGTCTGTAACTCGAGATTCTGGACGTGGAAATTCTTGCAATTGATTGGGACACGTTTTGGAGATGTCTAGGAGTCTATTGGTAGTGTTAGAATGGCTTGAATCACCCACTAGGTCCAAGAATGATCCACCACTTTCTTGCAAATTTTTTAGTTTTGTTCTTGTATTCTCACGACTGTAATCCTTTTTCTTGCGCACTGGTTATGTTCAATATATATACTAGAGCATATTAGGTCAACAACAAAACAAATTGTATCTTAGTAAATCATGGAGATTTGATTTGATTTTTCTCCTTGTATGATATGTTTCCAAAATAGCTTAATCATGCAAATTTTGATTCAATTTTCCTTGCATGATTTGGATATGATATGCCAGCTTAATTGGATTTGATTCCTACAAAAAACCAGATCAAACCCAATCTTTTTATATTTTTTGCAATTTATTTGATTTAATTTAACTTTTAAATAATAAAAAATCAAAATAAATAAATAAATAAAGCAAAAAATGTGTGGATGCTGATTTGGGTCGTGGACTATGTTTCCAACAAGATACTATCATGAAAAGCTAGGCCCATTTGACAAAAAAAATGCACTTTTGAGCATATTTGACTTTTGGCAATTTGGTAAAAATGGCCAACTTTAACAAGGCATATCTCCTCCAATTTTAACCCTAGAGAGGTGTTCTTGGACTTTTTAGAAAGCTTACGATGTCCCCTAAATAACCCTTTTGGTTTCATCTCAATTGGTTCTTCCATGTCCATTTAAGAAGCTTTGACCCAAAAGGTGTTTTTGTTGACTTTTCAAAAGGACCTATAATATAGAAATTCATATCTTTTGATGAGTGCATATTTTGAACTTGTGGGATGAAGATAAGTTGTAGGGAATTTAATTCTATTTAAAATGAGCCTTGGATGGAAACATTTTGATAAATTATGAAGAAGTTATGCCTGGTCAAAGTTTGGTTGACTTTTCCCGTGAAACCCTAATTTAGCAACTTTTGGGTTTTGATGAATTTGGGGGCATTCCTTGAGGAATCATGATAAACCTTTGATAAAATGATGGATATATCTTAAAAATGTTTATGTTTACCAAAAATCTTGAAGTTTGACTGTATGTGGGCCACAATTGACTTTTGACCTAGTATAGTTGATTTTCAAGCATCTGGGCAATTGACTAAGGAAACTTCTTGTGCAAGGCATGAAACTTGACATGCATGATATTGAGAACATATTGGTACCATGGAAGTAATTTTGGACCTTTGGACTTCAACCATCTTGATGAGTAGTGAAACCCTAGTTTGAAGCTTGTTACCTTAGGAGGAGGATTTGTCTGGTCAACCCTTAGTCATCCTTGAGCAATTGAGGACCTCTAGAAGCATGTCTTGAGTGAAATGAGAGGGAAAATTTTGGGGTACAACATATATGCATCCCATCTATAGCATTTCATAGACATCTACCATTACAGGTTTCTCATCTTCTTCACTGTTTATTTCAGCAAAGATGTCTTCTGAACAAAGCATCAAAGATCTTCAGGCACAAAATGCCCAATTTCAACAGATGTTCATAACTCTGGCGAAAGGGCAGGAGGACCTGAAGGCCCTCATCCTGAAAGAGAAAAAGAGGAAGAGGAAGAAGAAGTCTGTTGGTATCCTTAATATGTGTAGAAGATTTGGGGGGCCGCTGAAGCAATCAGTTGATATGACCTCCTCGTCCAAAGAAGGGGAGAATCAAGAGAGGAAGACAAGGGAAGAGGACCCCAGTCCTGAAGTTTCTGACAATGGTACCGACTACAATGATGAGCAATATCCTCCCATTGAGGATAGGTACAAGCAGTTAGAGGATTGGCTGAGCGCCATGGAAGTCCGGAGAATACCTGGGTTGGACTTCGAAGAACTGGGATTGGTGTCGGGAGTGGTCATCCCGCAGAAATTTAAGGCTCCATTTTTCGCAAAGTATGATGGGGTGTCTTGCCCAAAGCTTCATCTCTGTTCCTATGTAAGGAAGATTCAGCCTCACACTGCTAATAGGAACTTGTGGGTTCATTTCTTTCAAGACAGCCTGTCAGGGACTCAGCTCAAATGGTTCTACCAATTGGAGGGAACCAATGTTCGAAACTGGGAGGATTTGGCTGCTGCTTTTTACAAGCAGTATCAATACAATGCCGACCTGTCCCCTACTCGTACTCAACTCCAGAGTATGTCCATGGGTGCAGGTGAAGGCTTTAAGGATTATGCGCAGAAGTGGAGAGACTTGGCTGGGAGAGTCCAACCCCTTTTGTCTGATAGGGAGTTGGTCGACATGTTTCTGGGGACGTTGTCTGGTCCATTCTTCAACCATTTAATCGGTAGCTCATCGGCTGGTTTTACGGAGCTGATCTTAACTAGAGAGAGCGTAGAAGTTGGGATCCGAAGCGGTAAAATACAGAAAGACACCTCCTCGAGTTCAGGAAAGAAGCCCTTCGTTGGTAAGAAGGAAGCCAGTGCTATCTATAGCCCAAGAGGTCATGGTAGAGTTGAACACCGTCCGACGGTAAATGCTGTAATGATACCTAGGTCTACGGCTGCTCCACAACACAACAATCAACAAAGGGTAGAAAGACCACAAAGGCAGTTTACCCGGATTAACATGACATTGATAGAGGTTCTACCCCATCTGCTGAGATCCAACTTGGCAACTTTGAAAGAGGCTCCCAAGAATCCTAATACCTCCTCTCCTTGGTAGAATCCAAATGCTCGGTGTGCCTACCATTCTGAGAGTCCTGGTCACGATACAAATGACAGATGGGCTCTAAGAAACAAAGTACAAGGTCTGATTGAAGCCAAGGAGATTGAGTTCGACGCTCCGAAGAAGCCTAATGTCATAACTGCTCCCATGCCTAAGCACAACCGTGGAGTTAACGTCGTCGATACCGATCTATTTGTGACCTCAGTTGATGAAGTTTCCACTCCCCTTATGACTGTTAAGAAGAATTTGTTGTTGGACGATTTATTTCCGGGTTGTGGTGAAGGTTACCATATGTGTTCATCTCTGCTTTCTGGTTGCTATATGCTAAATATAGGTGTCCAACGCTTGATGGAAAGCAGAGAAATTTTGTTCGAGAAAAATTTAACTCCTGCTGTTCCGTTCGAAGATGTTGCTATTATAACCATTTCCTCCAATCCTTCCAAGGCCTCCTCAAGAAGACATGTTAGGATTACACCCGCTCCGAGAGTTACTCCGCTAATAATCACATGTCCTGGTCCTGTCCCGTACACCTCGGACAAAGCTGTCCCTTGGCATTATGGCGCCGATATCTACTATCATGGCGTTAAATAAGACCTGAAGAATGAAGAGGTTAATCCCGATGTCAGTAACATTGTTGGGACCAGTAAGATTACTAGAAGTGGAAGTATTTTCTCTCCCGAGATTTCCCCGAAGACTATCAATAAGCTTGTTGTTATTTCATCTTCTGTTCCTATTCCTGTTCTTACTCCAGTTGTTAACCCTGCTGATGAGTCATCTGGGACTCAAGGCAAAGAAGTTGTAGGTGAGCCTGCCCGGACGGAGGCGCCTAGAAAAGTTGCCGTGGAATCCTCTAAGCAAGAGATAGAGGAAATCTTAAAAATAATCAAAAGGAGCGACTACAATGTGGTCGAGCAGTTGGGGCAGACCCCCTCGAAGATATTGATGTTGTCTTTGCTGTTATGTTTTGAGGCCCATGCAAGGGCCCTGATTGCATTCCTCAATATTGCGCACGTGCCGTAAGAAACCTCAGCCGATCAATTCAAAGACTGTGTGGCCAGCCTGACTTCCGACAATGGGATGGGTTTTTCAGATGTTGACTTAACTTCGAAAGGGAGAAAACACAATGATGCTCTGCATGTCTCGATCGAATGCAGAGGAACTACTATGGCTCATGTGCTTCCTAAGAAGGCTCTTGATCGGTTGGATTGTGAAGGCTTGACCCTAAAGCCCAGTAACATTGTGGTAAAGGCTTTTGACGGGTCAAAGAGAATGGTGCATGGGGAGGTGGACATCCCTGTCAAGGTAGGCTCTCAAACTTTTAAGTCCACCTTCTACGTGATGGACATCAGGCCATCATACTCTTGTTTATTGGTTCGTTCTTGGATCCATGAAGCTGGGGATGTTACTTCTACACTACACCAAATGTTGAAGTATTTGGTGAAGGGGAA
This sequence comes from Vicia faba, assembly GCA_948472305.1. Taxonomy (NCBI): domain Eukaryota; kingdom Viridiplantae; phylum Streptophyta; class Magnoliopsida; order Fabales; family Fabaceae; genus Vicia; species Vicia faba. Next base: position 1,057,572,405 of record OX451737.1, read on the forward strand.
GATAGTCACTGTGCATGGCGAAGAGGAGTATATGGTGAGCCACCTAAACTCCTTCAGGTATGTGGAGATGGACGGGGAATTCATAGAGACCCCTTGTTAAAACTTTGAAGAGGTTCCCCAGATTTTGGCATCAACCGAGACTACCACCATTACCAAACCTCCTCCGAAGATGACTTCTCTCAAGGATGCCAGAACAGTGGTTGAAGAAGGTTGGTGTACCAATTGGGGACGGCTCCCTGATTTTACTCATAAAACTGACAAATTTGGTTTGGGCTTTACTTCAGGGGCTCAAAGGGTTGTTCGACGCGCTCGGGCTGGAGGACTTCCCTTACGCATCAGCAATCGTGGGGTCAACGCTATTGAAGACAGTGAGGCAGACCCTGACATTGACAGATGGATCTACCTAACTACCAACGGTGAACCGAATAACTGGATGGCTAGAGATTTTATTCCAGTTTCTTTTATTCTGCAATAATTGTCTTACTTGTATTCTGAATTTGTAATGAACAATTTTTAAAACTTTTTAGCCTTGTGCTTTACCCGAGGCACAATGGTTCTACCTGTGAGGGTTATTATATTTCATTTCATATATCATCAATGAAGCATTGGACGTTCTTTGCATACAATTTTACAATCTCTGTTTTTTCTTTTCCGTTTTTACTTTATTAATTCAGCTATGCTCTTACACACGCGCACGTATCAAACTGCAGATCCATATCCACTCTGGATCCCATTGATAACAATCCTGCTATTACCAGCTATGACTTTGAAAATCCGATCAACTGAGTCGAGGAAGAAGGTGATAACGATTGTGAGGTGCCTGGAGAACTGGCTAGACTATTACAACAGGAAGAGAGGGATATACAGCCTCATGAAGAGCCAGTTGAGACAATAAAATTAGGCACAGAGATGGTCAGAAAAGAAGTCAAGATCAGCGCAAATCTGGAAGTTAAGATCAAACAGCGGTTGATATAAATGTTGCGCGACTACGCTGAGATTTTTGCCTGGTCATATGAAGACATGCCTAGTTTAGACACTGACATCGTGGTACACTGTCTGCCAACTAAAAAGGATTGTCCTCCGGTTAAATAGAAGGTCCACCGTATGCACCCTGAAATGTCAGAGAAGATAAAGGAAGAGGTTATGAAGCAGTTCGACGCGGGGTTCTTAGCTGTCACCTCCTATCCGCAGTGGGTTGCTAACGTTGTTCCTGTACCTAAGAAGGACGACAAGCTACGGATGTGTGTGGATTACAGAGATCTGAACAAGGCAAGCCCCAAGGATGACTTCCCGCTTCCCCACATTGATGTTCTGGTTGACAATGCCGCACAACACAAAATCTTCTCCTTCATGGATGGTTTCTCTGGCTACAACCAGATCAAGATGGCTCTTGAAGACATGGAGAAGACAACCTTCGTCACACAGTGGGGAACCTTCTGTTACAAGGTGATGCCTTTTGGGTTGAAGAATGCTGGGGAAACTTATCAGCGATCCATGGTCGCTTTGTTCCATGGTATGATTCACCATGAGATCGAGGTTTATGTTGATGACATGATAGCCAGGTCTCAAACTGAAGAGGAACACCTGGATCATCTACAGAGGTTGTTAAAAAGGTTGAAGATATACAAGTTGAGGTTGAATCTGAACAAGTGCACCTTCAGAGTAAGGTCTGGTAAGCTTCTGGGTTTCGTTGTCAGTGACAAAGGTATTCAGGTATACCCCGCAAAGGTAAAGTCCATACAAGAGATGTTGGCTCCCCGTACTGAGAAGGAAGTTAGAGGTTTCTTGGGACGTTTGAATTATATCGCCAGGTTCATTTCACATCTGACTGCTACTTGTGAGCCCATCTTCAATCTTCTGAAGAAAGATCAAGTGGTAAAGTGGAATGACGAATGCCAGACTGCTTTCGAAAGGATCAAGGAATACCTTCAAGAACCGCCAATTCTGATGCCTCCAGTTGAAGGAAGACCTTTGATATTATACTTAACAATGCTAGACAATTCAATGGGGTGTGTGTTGGGGAAGCATGATGAGTCTGGTCGAAAAGAGCATGCAATATACTACCTTAGCAAAAAGTTTACCGACTGTGAGACAAGATACTCACTGCTCGAGAAAACTTGCCGCGCTTTGGCATGGGTTGCCCGCCGGCTAAGACAGTATATGTTGACTGTTGTACCCCAAAATTTTCCCTCCCATATTCTTCAAAGTTTTGACAAGCATCATCTCAATTTGCTCAAGTCTACTCAAGGGTTGCACAGTCCAAATGCCTCCTAAGGCAGTCAAAATTAGGGTTTTGGTTCCTTCAATGAATTTGAGGCTTTCAGTGGTCCAATCAAGTCCCATGGGCCTATATACATTGTCAAGCATCTACATGCCAAGTTGCAAGACTCACAGCATCAAATTGCACAGTCAAAAGTCCCATTTGGTTCACAATCAACTACAGGGGCAAAATGGTCATTTTGCAGTCAAAAGTCAAAATTTTTGGTCAACATCTTATTTTGAGCACAAAATCATCATTTGATCAAGTCTTGATCATGATTCCACAAGCATGGCTCAAAAATCATCAAGATGTAAAAGTTTCTATTTTTGGACAGCTGAAAAGTCAACTGTAACTTGACCAGGGCATAACTTTTTCATGGTTCATCAGAAAAATCCCATCCAATGCTCATTTTGAAGGGGATGACATTTCCTACAACTCATATTCACATTCCAAGTCCAAGAAATGCTCTCACAAAAAGTTATCAATTTCTACATTATAGGTCAATTTCAAAAGTCAACAAAAATGCACTTTAAGTCAAAGACCATAACTTGAGATTGGTAAATCCAAATGACATGGGACCAAAGGCATTGGTTAGAGGACTTCAAGACCTTTACAAAATGTCCAAGAACATGTTCATATGATCCAAATTGAGCAAGATATGCATTGGAGAAGTTGGGAAATTTTCATGAATTTGCAAAAGTCAACTATCCTTAAAACTTCCATTTTTGACAAAAGGGCCCACTTTCTTCCACTTGATTCAGCCTTGTCATGCCACACACGTGTCCCATGATTAATTTCAAGATCAAACATTTATTTTTCTATTTTATTTTATTTTTATTGATTTAATTCATTTTAAATCCATAATAATTCAAATAAAATCTAAAAAATTAATGGAATAGCATCTTTTGATTTGAATAGCTTTTATATGTCATATGCCAACTCACAAATTCGTGCTAGGGTTTTTTGTGCATAAAATCTTGAATTTGCTCCAAAGATGGAAAGTTCTTCAATGGTGGTCAACAAAATCTTGAGACTTCAATAGACCAAGATTAATGCCCAGCTGCTGACCTAATTTTGTTCACAGATACATAAGCAAGCAGTACCAACCTAAGTCACGACTTAGACATTGCACAAACGGCCAAAGCAAAAGTGAAAAATTGTTGAAAAAGTGTGAGACCAAAAACAGTGTTGCAAGCATTTTCAGACAAAAAGGAGTACGTGACCCTTTTCCTTGCCATCCCCTGAAACTAAAGCAATCACAAACACGTCCTGAGACCACCTACAAAGCGCTGTAAGTCACCACAAACTCACCCCTGTACACGAAACTTGAACTCTCTATTCTTGCATTGTTTCTCAAAAACGTTAGCATATTTATACTCCTTGCTTGATTTCTAACGTGACTGCATTAGCCAATTTCATTTTTAGGCCCTGAATCGTGATGCCCAATTCTATGGTTCATGTTCTTGCATTTTAGGCATTTTGTTTTCAGGTGAAATCAGAGCAAATCATGAACATGGATGGACTTAGGAGATGGAGATGAGACCAACCATGGTCTTGGAATACGTTTTTGAAGCCTAGGGATGATTTTGAGAAAAGCATACGAAACTACCTGCGGATAAAAATCCGCAGGTAAATAACCAGCAATTTCATTGAAGAAGATGATGATGTGTTGCAGCATGATTGGCCCTTTTCAAAAATCGTGCGTTATATTTTTTTTTCCAGGCATTGTGTTGATTTACTAATATAATAACCAGTTATTATTATTATTTCAATTGAAGCAATTGGCTCAGTGGCTAAGGCGTGCAAGCATTGAACATTGGGACCTGGGTTCGAATCCCAGGTCCCCCATAATATTTGTTTGTTTCTTTTCATAACATGATCCCATGCAGATTCCCCAAAGCATCTCACCATATACCTCCAGCGCTCAATATGCCAAGTGGCTACAGGCATGCATCCAAAGGCCAGGAGATGATCCTCACCATGCACTCAGTCAACCAACAGTCACTTGATCCAGGAAGTCAACACAAGCTTGGCTTAATGGGCCTCAGATTTCTAAACAAACCCCATTGCTGTCCCAGAACCCCCTTGGTTCATTCCTTTTTCCTTTTTATTTTATATTTTCTAGTATATTTATTAATTATTTTTCTAATTATTATTATTATCACTAAAATTAACATAATTAATTTTTTCACAATAAAATTCAGAAAACCAAAAAAACATTTTTATTAATTTCAATTACTTTTTTTGTAAATAAATTCATTAATTAATTTAGTTGCTTAATTAGGTTAATTGTAATCTTTTTCACATTAAATAAAAATCAAATCTAGAATTAGGTTTTTCTTTTGACACTTTTAATTTCTTTTTTATTTTATTTTTATTTCATTAAAACATAAAAAACACAAAAAAAAACATCTTTTTCTTGTAAATAATTAATTAATTAGTAAATTAGGTTTAATAATTAATTTAATTGCAAAAAAGGACCAATTTCAATTCTTTTCTCAAAAAGGGTCAAAACCCCTAAGGACGTCCCGATTCAATCTTTCGCGGGCACATTTATTTTAATTCATTATATTTATGTATCTGCTCCGGAAATGTAATAGTTAATTAGGCTTTTATCGCTTTATTTACTTTTTCATATTTATTTTCCAAACGGGTTTTGTTTTTGGTGATGTATATACTCGCGCCTTGTAATAGCGTAGATTCAACTTTCCGCAATTTATTTTCCGCACTCCTAACTGTTAATTATGCCTGCAAGATTTGCATGACAAGTAAAATCAACCCGTAGCTCACAAATACATGTGCAAAGATAATATGAACTGAACTTAACACACATGCACATGCCACTCCTAGGGTACGCCTCACTGGTTGCCTCGACGTGGTCGTCAAGTATAGGGTGTTTTAGAGGTCGCCCTCCTGTCTAAAGATCCAGTTGCCTCGAAACGGTTGCCTCGGATAAAAAGGATCTAGGACATTAGGGTTATTGCTAAGGCGTCCTACTATTGCTTTGGTGACCACACATGTCCCTATAATCGAATTGACCCGAATAATTCCAACGATGGTGCTACCTACTTCTCAATAGTGGGATAGTACTGTTTAAAGGACTCTTACACAGCCTAATCCCTTAGAGTAGGTAGATTTCTCCTGGGTACTTGCTCTTTCAAAAAACAAAAATAAACTTTTCGCACTTACACTTTCAAAAAGTTTTCAAACAATTACTTCATACACTCTTGAGGATTGATACAAGAGTTACCTAGAAGTTTTCAAAACGAAACTTTTTCAAAACCCACACACACTTGAAAAGCAAACAAATTTTGAAAACATAGAGCAAGTACCTAAGAGCCCATGGATAACCATGGATAGAAAGGGTGCTAACACTCTCCCTTTCTGTAAATCTACCTCCCGAACCGAGAAACATTCTCGAAAAGGAATTTTGCTGTGCTTTTGTCCTTTCCTTGTTAGAGAAAATAAAAGACGGTGGCGACTCTTGCTTACCGCGACATTTTGCGAACCAGCATTAAAAAACAGTCAGTTCTATTTCCACCGATCACAGAACTGGCGACTCTGCTGGGGACTATTAATAAGTAAGGTGTACCTTAGGATTAGACCATACTTATGTTTTCAATTGCTTGCTTTGATTTCTTTTATATTTGTGGGCCTTGCATCGGAGTTTCATAGATCCTAACCTGGATCTAGGGAATACCCTTTAGGTAGCATAAGCTGTGAGGGACCTGTCCGGTGTAGACCGACACGGGTGAAGCAGTGGGTACATTGGTGTGACACCTTGGTCTGTACCGATATCCCTTGTGTTGCAACAAGGAGAATATGGGTCTTCTGAGGAGTCATTAAGCACCAACCGACCTTAGAACCCTAAATTGACCCAACTTGGCCATAGAATAGTAGCAGTATGCTACACTCATTGAGGCTAAACTCTCGCGATGGTTCTGGCCGCAAGAAAAGATTGCGATGCTGGAGTTATGACCGATTGAGGGTAGTCGATGATATTGAGATCCTCTAGAACCTGGTTACTTTTGATAGGACAGGTCTTAACCAACGAAATGGAAAGAGGGTAGTACCTAAACTTCACGCTGGCCTAAACTCTAAGGGTTGTCTTGTGTGACTTGTGTGCCTTATCATGTTTGCCTGTGTGAATACTTGTGGTGTGCTTTATCATAACATCATACCATCATACCATTGCATGCATCCTGCATAAGGACTGACCCATTTCAAAGACAAGAGGGTTTCATCTTTGCTCTATTTTGTAGGACATTATGATGCCCGTGCGAAGGAATACTATCCGGCTCAACTTTGTTCACCCACCTGATTTGCTTAAAGAGTTGGTTGACAGAATTCCAAATAATACTTCCTTCATCCAGAGGCATGGTTCTCTTCTCGGTTTAGTCACTTCAAAGTGGGACCAACAACTGATGAGTGTCCTGACCCAGTTTTATGATCCCCTGTACCATTGCTTCACCTTTCAAGACTTCCAGCTGATCCCTACCCTGGAAGAATTCTCTGATTTGCTTGGTATCCCTGTTTTGGAACAGACTCCTTTCACTGGTTGGGAAAAGACTCTTAGGCTTGAGGAGATTGATGCAACCCTTCCTTTGACCAACAAAGAGGTAATGGATAACTGGGTGACTAGAAGCGGAGTTAAGGGCTTTTTAGCTAAGTTTCTGATTGGTAAAGCTAACAGTTTCTGGAATGACTTAGACTTCAGGGCGTACGAAGACATCCTGGCTCTCCTAATCTATGGTCTAGTATTGTTTCCAAATCCTGATAACTTTGTCAATATCAATTCCATAAGGATCTTCATGTCTCGGAACCCTGTACCCACTCTCTTGGGTGATACCCTGCAGCAACTCTATGCTCGTACTGCCCGAAGACGGGGAACTCTGTGGTGTTGTGCTCCTTTGTTAGTGAGGTGGTTTATTTCGCACCTCCCTAAGTTCGTACTGAAGAACAAAGAAGTAAGGGGCTGGGCTCATAGGTTAATGTCTCTCACTGATAATGACATCATTTGGACTCTCAGAGGTTTGGATGAGGTAGCTATTATTAATCGTTGCGGAGAATATCCTAATGTTCCATTGATTGGTACCCAGGGAGGAATCTCTTATAATCCATGTCTAGCTCTCCGTCAGTTTGGAAGAGCCAGAAGAGCAGGGCCTCATGAGATGTTGGTACCTCACATCAGTTTTGAGTTTCAGGTAGACAGTGACGAGCTGCGCCGTAGATTCATCAAGGCTTGGGACAGAATTCACAAATCTGACCCACATGAGTTGGGATCGAAGACTTCTTTACCAATGGAACCCTACTACAGATGGGTCCGCATCCGTGCTCAGAAGATAGGTATGCCATACGAAGCTGTCAGGCCTATCATTCTTGAATTTCCTGATAAAGACGGGGTTCCTCCAATTGTCCTCCCTCCTCAGATACCCACTGATGTTGATACACTAAAGAGGTCTTGGGCGCAGCTACAGGAAGAACGAGATTCTTATCGGGAAAAGTTCAACAAACAGGAACAAAAGATCCAGAAGCTGACTAAGCAATTGGAGAATGAGCGGATCCTGAATGACTATATCCGTACTGAGAAGAGGAGGCCATGGGAGCACTGATGGGCTTTGGATGTTTCTTTTACAGCTTTTATTTCCTTTTCAGTATTTTCATTATTGTAATGCCTAAGGGCAAATTGTTGAACAATTTAAAGTTTGAATCTAATAAAGTGTGTTTCCTTTTTGTCTACAAAGTTGAATCCCAATTGTCTTTGAAAACATAAATCATACGCATCTCATTGCATCATATGCATAACAGGTACCTTTTTTCTACAGGTTGCTTAATCTTCTTCGCTGTTTATTTCAGCACTCACTCAATCATCATGTCTTCCGAGCCTACTACCGAACAAGATATCAAGGCCCTCCAGGCCCAGAACGCCCAGTTTCAAGAGTTGGTCATGAGCTTAGCCCAGGGTCAACAGGAGTTGAAGACTCTGCTCTTGAAGGAGAAGAAGAAGAAGAAGAGGACTGTGTTGTTTAACACTGGACGGAGGTTTGGGAATACATTGCAGAATGAGGCTGATCAGGCTACTTCCTCTGTAGGGAAGGATAGTCCCCAAGGGGGAAGGGTTCCTAGTCCTGCGGTCTCCGACAACGAGACAGATTACAATGATGAGCAGTACCCTCCTGCTGATGATAGGTACAAACAGCTGGAGGACCGACTAAGTGCTATGGAGATCCAACATGTGCCCGGGTTGGATTTTGGAGATCTAGGTTTGTCTTCTGGGGTGGTGATCCCACACAAGTTCAAGGCACCTGCCTTTGCGAAGTACGACGGGGCTTCCTGCCCTAAGCTGCATCTCAGATCGTATGTAAGGAAGATCCAACCTTACACTGCAGACAAGAATCTATGGATCCATTTCTTCCAGGATAGCCTTTCAGGGGCTCAACTCGAATGGTTCTATCAGCTGGATGGAGCCAGTATTCGAAACTGGGAGGACTTGGCTACTGCATTTTATAAGCAGTATCAGTATAATTCCGACCTCGCTCCCACGCGTACCCAACTCCAGGGTATGTAACTTGGGATGGGTGAAGGTTTTAAGGAGTACGCGCAAAAGTGGAGAGACCTGGCTGGCAGGGTGCAGCCACCGTTGACTGACCGTGAACTCGTGGACATGTTCTTGGGGACCCTGTCTGGACCGTTCTTCAACCACCTGATTGGTAATTCTTCTGTTGGGTTTACAGATCTGATCTTAACCGGTGAGAGGATAGAAGCTGGTATCAAGTCGGGGAAGATACAGAAAGGTTCCTCCTCGAGTGCTGAAAAGAAGACCTTCAAGAAGGAAGCTAGTGTTGTTTATGGTCCAAGGAGACAGAACAAACCGGAACGCCGCCAAGCTGTCAACGCGGTGGTAATTTCAAAGCTTGCTGCTGCTCCTCAGCAGTATAACCAACCAAGGGGTGAGAGACCCAAAAGGCAGTACACTCGGCTCAGCATGACCCTGTCTCAGATATTGCCGCAACTGCTGTCAACCAATCTGGTAACTGTCAAAGAAGCTCCGAAGGTAGTGAACACCACCTCTCCAAAGTACAATCCCAACGCCCGCTGCGCTTATCACTCTGACAGCCGGGGGCATTCTACCTATGATTGTTGGGCTCTGAGGAATAAGGTTCAGGACCTTATTGATGCTAAAGAAATACAGTTCGAGGCGCCCGAAAGGCCCAATGTTGTGACTGCTCCCATGCCCCAGCATGGAGTGAATGCTGTGGAAGAAGACCTGTATGTAGCCTCTATGGATGAGATTGTTACTCTGTTGTTGACTGTCAAAAGGAACCTGTTGCTAGCCGGTTTATTTCCGGGATGTAGTAAAGGTTGCCTTCTATGTTCTGTTTCACCTGCTGGTTGTCCTTTGTTGAAGTGAGGCATCCAAAGCCTGATGGATAATAAAGAGATCTTGTTCGAAAAGATTGTTGTTCCTGCTACCCGTACCGAAGAAGTTTCTATTGTCACTATTTTCAATAACCCTCCTAAGGCTCCCTCAAAGAAGCCTGTCAAAATCATGTCTACTCAGAAGATTTCTCCTATCATCATCACTGTTCCGGGGCCCATCCCCTATAAATCTGACAAAGCTGTCCCGTGGCACTATGGGGCAGATGTTTATGTGCTTGGAGTAAAACAAGAGTTCGATACTACTACCGGCGTCAGTAACATCATCGGGCCTGCCAAAGTCACTCGCAGTGGTAGGCTGTTCTCACCGAATATTGCACCTCCAGCTATTCAAAGACCTATTGTCATCACACCTGCAAGTGTGCCTGTTTCCCTCCCTGATCAAGTTCCTGTTTCTACCCCTGCTGCCGAGTCATCTGACGCTCGGGGCAAAGGGATTGCTACTGATGTGCCTGCCCAGATGGAGGCACCAAAGACAACCACTGTCGAAGCTTCCAAGCAAGAGATGGAAGAGATCCTCAAAATTATCAAGAAGAGTGATTTCAATGTAGTTGAGCAGCTGGGGCACACCCCATCTAAAATATCTATGCTATCACTGCTATTGTGTTCAGAGGCCCATGCCAAGGCCCTGATTTCCTTCCTGAAGACGGCCCACGTGCCACAAGAAATGTCTGCTGATCAATTTACCGATTGTGTGGCCAACTTGACTGCTGATAATGGGTTGGGTTTCTCTGACGCTGATCTGACTGCCAAAGAAAAGAACCATAACGACGCCCTGCATGTCTCCATTGAATGCAGGGGCACTACTCTTGCCCATGTGTTGGTAGACACCGGTTCTTCGTTGAACGTATTACCCAAGAAGGCCCTAGACAGGTTAGATTGTGAGGGTTTAGAGCTCAAGCCTAGTAACATTGTTGTTCGGGCCTTTGACGGGTCCAAAAGGATGGTACATGGTGAAGTTGATATTCCGATCAGAGTTGGTTCGCAGGTCTTTGATTCAACATTCTATGTGATGGAAATCCGACCATCCTATTCTTGTTTGTTGGGTCGTCCATGGATCCACAAGGCTGGAGTTGTGACCTCCACATTACATCAGAAGCTTAAGTACCCGGTCAGAGGGAAGATCGTAACAGTTCAAGAGGAAGAAGAATACATGGTCAGTCACCTCAACTCGTTCCGGTACGTAGAGATGGATGGGGAGTTCATTGAGACCCCCTTTCAACATTTTGAAGAGGTTCCTCAGACATTGGCAGCAGCAGAGACTGTGACTGAAAAGGGTTCTCCTTTGAAGATGGCTTCCTTAAAGGATGCCCGGGCTGTGATTGAGAAGGGTGAGTGTGCAAACTGGGGTCGACTTCCTGATTTTACTCCGAAGACTGACAAGTTTGGTTTGGGTTTCACCGCAGAAGCTCAGAAGGTTGTTCGTAAGGCAAGGATTGGAAGACCTCCCGTGTTCATCACCAACCCGGGAGTGAATGCTATTAAAGACGACGTCGTGGAGGAATCTGAATTCAACAACTGGATCTACCCAACGACCAACGGCGGACCAAGCAACTGGACGGCGAAAGATTTCATACCTATTACTTTTGTCACTCAGTAATGAACTCCTTTGTTTTGAATTTGTAACAAACAATATTACTAAACTTTATGGCCTGGTGTCTTACCCGGGGCATTGTGGCTTCATTTGTGAGGGATTTTGTGTGTCACTTTCATATATCATTAATAAAAGCATTGGACGTTTTTTACATTTCAAATCTTGTGCTCCTTGTCTTTCTTTATTATATATTGCAAAACAGCTAAATTTACACACACTCACTTATACAGGTTCCAATCCACTCTGGATCCCACTGGTAACGACTCTGCTACTACCAGTTATGACTTCGAAAATCCGATCAACTTGGCCGAAGACGAAGGTGAAGATGATTGCGAAGTGCCTGGTGAGCTGGCAAGACTGCTACTCCAGGAAGAGAGGGCCATTCAGCCACATGAAGAGCCAGTGGAAACGGTAAATCTAGGTACTGAGACAGACAGAAAGGAGGTCAAGATTGGTGCCAATCTGGAGGCTAGTGTGAAACAACGGTTGATTCAGATGTTGCATGATTATGTGGAAATCTTTGCCTGGTCTTACGAAGACATGCCTGGGTTGGATACCGACATTGTGGTTCATCACCTACCTACCAAGGAAGAATGCCCTCCGGTAAAACAGAAGGTCCGGCGTATGCGTCCAGAGATGTCCGAGAAAATCAAAGCTGAGGTTATGAAACAATTTGACGCCGGTTTTCTGGCAGTGACTTCTTACCCTCAGTGGTTTTCCAACGTGGTTCTAGTGCCGAAGAAAGATGGTAAGGTCCGAATGTGTGTTGATTAAAGGGATTTGAATAGGGCGAGCCCCAAGGATGACTTCCCTCTGCCTCATATCGACGTTCTGGTTGACAACACTGCTCAGCATAAAGTATTCTCCTTCATGGACGGCTTCTTCGGTTATAATCAGATCAAGATGGCTCCTGAGGACATGGAGAAGACCACTTTTGTTACTCAGTGGGGCACCTTTTGCTACAAGGTCATGCCTTTTGGGTTGAAAAATGCTGGGGCAACCTACCAACTTGCCATGGTTGCTTTGTTTCATGACATGATCCATCATGAGATAGAAGTATATGTCGACGATATGATTGTAAGGTCCCAAACTGAGGAGGAACACCTTGACCATCTGCAAAAACTGTTTGACCGTCTGAAGTTGTACAAGCTGAGGTTGAACCCAAACAAGTGCACCTTTGGGGTGAGATCTGGAAAATTGCTAGGTTTCATCGTGAGCGACAAAGGGATTCAAGTGGACCCTGCCAAAGTGAAAGCCATACAAGAGATGTGTTGTACCCCAAAATTTTCCCTCCCATATTCTTCAAGATTTGCAAAGAGCATGCTTCAAAATCTCCCCAAGGGTTGCACAGTTCAAGGGCCTCCTAACAGTCAAAAACTAGGGTTTTGGTTCTGGCAAAGAAGTTGAAATTTCCAAGGGTCCAAACAAGTCCCACGTGCCTATAAACATTGTCAAGCATCCTCATGTCAAGTTTCAAGACTCACAGCACAAAATTGCACAGTCAAAAACCCTAATTGCTCAACAGTCAACTGCAGGGGCAAAATGTTCATTTGACAGTCAAAAGTTCAAATTTTTGGTCAACATCTTATTTTGAAGCCACAAACATCATTTGATCAATTCTTGATCATGATTCTCAAGGCATGGCTCAAAAAGTCTCAAGATGCAAAAGTTTCCATATTTGGATAGTTGAAAAAGTCAACTGTAACTCGACCAAGGCATAACTTCCACATGGTTTATCAGAAAAATTCCATCCAAAGCTCATTTTTAAGAGAATGACATTTCCTACAACTCTTCTTCACACTTTAAGTCCAAGAAATGCTCTCACAAAAAGTTATCAATTTCAACATTATAGGTCATTTTCAAAAGTCATCAAAAAGGGACTTTAAGTCAAAGACCATAACTTGAGATTGGTAAATCAAAATGACATGGGACCAAAGGCATTGGTTAGAGGACTTAAAGACCTTTCCAAAATGTCCAAGAACATGATCAAAGCTTAAAAATTGAGCAAGATATGCCTTGTGGAAGTTGGGAAATATTTGGGAATTTTGAAAAGTCAACTTTACTTCAAATGCCTCAAAATTGCTAATGGGCCACATTTTCTTCCAAGAATCATCATCCAAAGGCTATGCACGACCATTTGGCCCAAAGGGGAATTATTTCATCATTTTTATTATTTATTTGGATTTTTTATCACCATTAATTCATTTAATTAAATAAAATATGAAAAAAATACTAAACAAATGTGTTTGAATCTTTTTATGCAGCATATGCCCTCATTGGTTACTCAAGATCTCGTGCACATCAAAAAAGGGAAGATTTGGTGCAAATTGGCATGTTATTCATGAGAAAAAGATTTGAAAAGATGCCATTAAAATCAAATATTTGATTCATGATTACAAGGGTTTTTGGACTCAAATTTCTACCCTAATCCATTGGCATACTTAAGATGATCACAACCCTAGTGCAAAGAACCTTGGAGCTGCGCCCAAACCTAAGAACACACTTTGCAATTTTTGGTAAAAAAGTCAAAACTGAAAACTGCATTAGAGGACGATTCAAAGCTTCTAACCAATTTCAATAGCTTGCCAAGGCTTCAAGGAACCTAACTGCATCCTTTTCCAGTCCCCACGCATCAAGAATTGGTATATAGAACTCAAAATTTCTCATACTTTATGCATGATCGTATTTGAATTTCTGGGCATTTTCCATACATTTTGATTGTTGTTTTATACTAACATGGACCTTCTGAGTCTATTGATATGGTTCAATTGAGTTTTCGTGCCTTATATGGGAATCCACCATTGGAGCCTTCTAGGTTTTCAGAGGTCATAAATTAGGGCTTTCCTCTTCAGGAAAAATTGAGACACAGGACCCACGCCATTAAAACCAGAAGCTCATGACTAATCGATTCCATACCTCGCGATAAATTTATGATCAACAGGGTTCTATTCGCTATTTTTGTATGCATCATTTAGTGGGGGTTTAAAACCCCCGCTATCTAGTTTGTTTTTTTTTCCAGGCAAAATAAAGAACAGATGAAGAAGACGCTTATGTGTCATGACGTGAAAGGGCAGTTCAAATCTTGGCGCGTGTTTTGCTAAAATTCCAGAATAGTGCTTATTTTCCATTATAATATTTGCATCCCATATAATAAACAAAGAGCGCATGTGGTACAGTTGGTGGAACATGCACTTGGTAAGCATTGGGACCTGGGTTCGATTCCCAGGTCCCCTCCCTTTCTCATATTATTTTGTTTTCCATGTTCCTACGCAGCGTGCATTTCAAGGGTTCACCATACGTCCACTATCCAAGCGTGCCACATGTCTCAGAACATCAATCCAATGGCCTTGATCTGAAGACTACCATGTGCGTAGGTCAAACGTGCCACACACAAGCCAAGAAAGTCAACCAAAGGCCAGCATTCCATGGGCCTGATTGCTACAATGATACCTCCAAAAGGGCCAACAAACCCCCCATGTTTGCATTTTTTCTCTTTTCTCTTATTTATTTTAATTACATTATTTATTTTAATTCTTTAAATTAATTTTTCTTTAATATAAAAATAACAAAAAAAAAACAGAAAGACAAAAAATATAAATATATTTTATTTAAATGTTTTTATAAATAAATTCTATTAATTAATTTAGTTTTTAATTCTAGGTTCAATTTTAATGTTTTTTTTAATAAACTAAAAAATGTAGAATTAGGGTTTTAAATACTTTTATCTTTTTTTTTTCTTTTCTTTTACCATTATTAATAATTAATTATTTATTTTGTAAATAAATTGCCATGTAAATAATTAGGTTAAAATTAGGGTACAAACTTAAAACATTTTTTTAATAAATTAAAAATAGTTTAGAATTAGGTTTTAATTCCATTAATTCTCATTAAACTCCATAAATGCAAAAACTCCAAAAATTCTTTCTTTTATTTTCTTTTAATCAATTTCATGATTCCAATTTAATTTCCTTAAAAGGGTCCAACGCCCTCGCATTCGATCACAATTCTATTTCGCGTGCTTATTTTATTTCCTTTTTATAAATTTCATGTAATTCTCCCAAAGCTATGTAATAGATCAATTAGGGTATTTATTTTCCGTATTTTGTTTTATTTCAAATCGGGTCTTGGATTAATTTGGCGATGTAGACCCGCGCCTTTGTAATAGCGTAGGACTTTTAATTCCGCATCTTTTAACTGTTAATTAATTTGCATGAAAGAATGAATGCCAAAATAAAAGCAACGCGTAGATCACCAATGCATGAACAAGATAAACATAAATGAACCCGGCACACAAATCACACACCACCCCTAGGGTATGCCTCATTGTTGCCTTGCCCCTCGAAAGGTGGTCGTCGAGTAGAGGATGTTTTAGTAAGTCCTCATGTCCATGAACATGGCATGAGGGTAGCTTCTAAGGTGTCTTCCTATTACTCTGGTGATCACCATGTCCCGAACCCTCGAATTGACCCGAACACCTCCAACGGTGGTGCTACCTACCTCTCAATGGTGGGATGGCACTACTTTAAGGACATTTACACAGACGAATTCCTTAGGGTAGGTAGACAACTCGTAGATACTTGCTCTAATTTCAAAACAAATCAAAAAACTTCTTTTCACACCGACACTTTCAGAAAGCTTTCGAAAGCAACTTTTCAAACACTCTTGAGGACTGATACAAGAGTCGAACTGAAATTTTTAAAGAAACTTTTTTAAACCCACAGTTGAAAAGCAAACAAAAAATTTTGAAAACACAAATGAACAAGTATCTAAGAGCCCATGGATAACCATGGATAGAAAGGGTTCTAACACCTTCCCTTTCTATAAATCTACCTCCCGAACCGAGAGCAATCTCTATAAGGAATTTTTCTGTGCTTTTGTTCTTTCCATTTGGAGAAAATAAAAGACGGTGGCGACTCTTGCTTCCGCGACATTTCGCGAACCAGTGTTAAACAATCAGTTCCAGATCCACCGATCACAGAACTGGCGACTCTGCTGGGGACTCTTTTTAAAGTGAGGTGTACCTTAGGATAGTTCATAACTGTGTTTTCAATTATATTGACTTGATTGCTTTAAATTATGGGTTGCATCGGAGTTACATAGATCCTAACCCGGATCTGGGGATACCCTGTTAGGTAGCATAAGCTGTGAGGGACCTGTCCGGCGTAGACCGACATGGGTGAAGCAGTGGCTACGTTGGTGTGGCGCCTTGGTCTGTACCGATATCCCTTGTGTCGCAACGAGGAGAATATGGGTCTTCTAAGGAGTCATTAAGCACCAACCGACCTTAGAACCTTAAATGACCCAACTTGGCCAATAGAACAGTAGCAGTATGCTACGCCCATTGAGGCTAAACTCTCGTGATGGTTCTGGCCGCAAGAAAAGGTTGTGATGCTGGAGTTATGACCGATGGAGGGTAGCCAATGATATTGGGATCCTCTAAGAACTCGGTTACTTTGATAGGACAGGTATGAACCAACAAACTGAAAGAGGGTAATACCTAGACCTCATGTTGGCCTAAACTTTAAGGGCTTGTCTTGTGTGACTTGTGTGCCTTTACATGTTTGCCTTTGTAAATATTTGTGGTGTGCTTTATCATAACATCATAACATCATGAGCATTGCATGCATCCTGCATAAGGACTGACCATTTCAAAGACAAGAGGGTTTCACCTTTGCTCTGTTTTGTAGGACATTATGATGCCTATGCGAAGGAATACTATCCGGTTCAACTTTGTTCACCCACCTGAGTTGCTTGAAGAGTTGGTTAGCAGAATTCCAAACACCACTTCCTTCATCCAGAGGTATGGTTCTCTTCTCAGTTTAGTCACTGCAAAGCGGGATCAACAGTTGATGAGTGTCCTGACCCAATTCTATGACCCTCTGTACCAGTGCTTCACCTTTCAAGACTTCCAGCTGGTCCCTACCCTGGAAGAGTTCTCTGATTTGCTTGGTATCCCTATCTTGGATCAGACACCCTTCACTGGTTGGGAGAAGAACCTCAGGCTTGAGGAGGTTGCTGCAGCTCTTCCCTTGACACATCAAGAAGTAATGGACAACTGGGTGACTAGAAGCAGAGTTAAGGGTTTCTTGGCCAAGTTTCTGGTTGGTAAAGCTAACAGTTTCTGGAATGACTTGGACTTTAGGGCATATGAAGACATCCTATCTCTCTTAATCTATGGTCTAGTCTTGTTTCCTAATCCTGACAACTTCATCAATGTCACTGCCATAAGGACCTTCATGTCTCAGAATCCTGTGCCCACTCTCTTGGGTGACATCCTGCAACAACTTTATGCTCGTACTGCCCGAAGACGAGGAACTCTATGGTGTTGTATCCCTTTGTTGGTGAGGTGGTTTATTTCGCACCTCCCTAAGTTCGTGCTGAAGAACCAAGAAGGAAGAGGTTGGGCTCATAGGTTAATGTCTCTCACTGATAAGGACATCATTTGGACTCTCAGAGGTTTGGATGAGATAGCCGTTATTGATCGTTGCGGGGAATATCCTAATGTTCCTTTGATTGGTACTCAAGGAGGAATCTCTTACAATCCATGTCTAGCTCTCCGTCAGTTTGGAAGGGCTAGAAGAGCAGGGCCTCATGAGATGTTGGTGCCTCACGTCAGTTTTGAGTTTCAGGTGGATAGTGACGAGCTGCGTCATAGGTTCATCAAGGCTTGGGACAAAGTTCATAAAGCTGACCCACAAGAATTGGGGCCAAAGACTTCTCTACCTATGGAAGCCTACTACAAATGGGTTCGCATCCGTGCTCAGAAGTTAGGTATGCCATACGAAGCTGTCAGACCCGTCATTCTTGAGTATCCTGACAAAGATGGGGCTCCTCCAACTGTCCTCCCTCCTCAGATACCTACTGATTATGAGACATTAAAGAGGTCTTGGTCGCAACTGTGAGAAGAACGGGATTCGTATCGGGAAAAGTTCAATGAGCAGGAATTGAAGATCCAGAAGCTGACAAAGCAGTTGGAGAATGAGCGAGCTCTGAATGATTACATCCGTACTGAGAAGAGGAGACCATGGGATCAATAAGGAGCTCTGGATGTTCTTTTACAGTTTCATTTCGCTTTTCAGTATTTCCCTTTCATGTAACGCCTAAGGGCAACCTGTTGAACAATTTAAGTTTCAAAGTTGAATCTAATGAAGTGTGTTCCTTTTTGTTTACAAAGTTGATTCCCGATTGTCTTTGAAAACATAAATCATACGCATTCCATTCATCATGTGCATAGCAGGTTTTCTTCTTTTCAGGTTGCTTACTGTTCTTCGCTGTTTATTTCAGCATCATGAACCCTGACTCATCATCAACTGAGATGTCTATCAAGGCTCTTCAGGCGCAGAATGCTTAATTTCAGGAACTGATCATGGGTTTGGCTCAAGGCCAAGAAGAGCTGAAAGCTTTACTCCTGAAGAAGGAGAAGAAGAAGAAGAAGAGAACTGTTATTTTCAACTCGGGCCGAAGGTTTGGCAACACTCTGCAGAATGAAGAGGCTGGTTCTTCTATAGGCAAGAGCAGTCCCCAAGGGGGAAAAGGTCCTAGTCCAGTAGTCTCTGACAATGAGACTAACTTTAATGAGGAACAGTATCCTCCGGCAGAAGACCGGTATAAGCAGTTGGAAGACAGACTGAATGCTATGGAGATCCAACAAGTGACAGGGCTGGATTTCGGAGACTTGGGCTTATCTACTGGTGTGATTATTCCTCACAAGTTTAAGGCACCATCTTTCACCAAGTATGACGGGGCGTCTTGTCCCAAGCTACACCTCAGATCTTATGTGCGGAAGATTCAACCGTACTCAGTGGACAAGAACTTGTGGATCCACTTCTTCCAGGAGAGTCTTTCAGGGACTCATCTCGAATGGTTCTATCAGCTGGATGGGACCAAAGTTCGTAACTGGGAGGAGTTGGCTACTGCTTTTTACAAGCAGTATCAATATAATGCCGACCTTGCCCCTACACGTACCCAACTCCAGGGTATGTCGCTAGGGTCAAGTGAAGGTTTTAAAGAGTATGCACAGAAGTGGAGGGATCTGGCTGGCAGGGTGCAGCCTCCGTTGACTGACCGGGAGTTGGTAGATATGTTCTTGGGGACCCTATCTGGGCCTTTTTTCAATCATCTTATCGGTAACTCATCTGCAGGGTTCACTGATCTTATTCTGGCTGGAGAGAGAATAGAGGCTGGAATGAAGTCTGGTAAAATTCAGAAGGGTACATCGTCAAATTCAGAGAAGAAGCCCTTTAAGAAGGAGGCTAGTGTTGTCTATGGGTCTAGAAGGCAAGAGAAACCTGAACGCCGCCAATCTGTTAATGCGGTGATGATTGCTAAGCCTGCTGCCGCTCCTCGGCAAATCAATCCACAAAGGGGTGAAAGACCCAGAAGAGAGTTTACCCGTCTAAGTATGACCTTATCGCAAATCTTTCCGCAGTTGCTATCCACCAATTTGGTGACTGTTAGAGAGGCCCCGAAGGTTGTGAATACTGCCTCTCCCAAATACAACCCAAATGCCCGCTGTGCTTATCACTCCGATAGCCCGGGACATTCCACTGATGATTGTTGGGCCTTAAGGAATAAGGTGCAAGACCTTATTGACGCAAAAGAGATACAATTTGAAGCGCCTGAGAGGCCAAATGTGGTGACTGCTTCTATGCCCCAGCATGGAGTGAATGTCGTTGATGAAGATGTGTATGCCGTTTCTGTGAATGATGTAGCTACTCCTCTGATGACTGTTAAGAGGAACCTACTACTGGCCGGTTTATTTCCAGGTTGTAGTGAAGGTTGCCTTTTCTGTGCTGTTTCCCTTTCTGGTTGTCCTTTGCTGAAGTTGGGCATCCAAAGCCTGATGGACAGCAAAGAAATTTTGTTCAAGAAGACTGTTGTTCAGTTTGTTCCGGTGGAAGAAGTTTCTGTTGTTACAATCTTTAATAATCCAATCAAGGCTCTCCCAAGGAAGCCGGTTAAAATCATGACCGTCGCACCCGTTGTTATTACTGTTCCGGGGCCTCTCCCCTATGAATCTGATAAGGCTGTCCCCTGGCACTATGGGGCCGACGTGTATGTACATGGAATCAAGCAAGAGTTCAACACTGGCACCAGCATCAGCAATATCACTGGTCCAGCAAAAGTTACCCGCAGTGGCAGGCTCTTCTCGCCTGACATTGCACCACCAACTATTCAAAGACCCCTCACTATAACACCTGCAAGTGTACCTGTTCCCAGTTCTGATCAAGTTGTTTCCCCTGCTGCCGAGTCATCTAATGCTCGGGGCAAAGGGATCGAAGATGAGCCTTCCCGGATGGAGGCACCAAAATCTATGAATGCTGAGGCCTCCCAACAAGAGATGGAGGAAATTCTGAAAATAATCAAGAAGAGTGACTTTAATGTTGTCGAGCAGCTGGGGCATACACCCTCCAAAATCTCTATGCTCTCCTTACTACTGTGCTCAGAGGCCCATGCTAAGGCCTTGATTTCATTTCTCAAGACGGCCCATGTGCCACAGGAGACATCTGCAGTCCAGTTTACTGATTGCGTAGCCAATCTGACAGCGGACAATGGTTTGGGTTTCTCGGATGCTGACCTTACTGCTAAGGGAAAGGACCACAATGACGCCCTGCATGTCTCTATTGAATGCAGGGGCACTACTCTTGCGCACGTGTTGGTGGACACTGGTTCTTCCCTCAATGTGCTACCCAAGAAGGCCTTGGACCGGTTGGATTGTGAGGGCCTGGAGCTGAAACCTAGCAACATCATCGTCAGAGCCTTTGACGGTTCCAAGAGGATGGTCCATGGAGAGGTGGACATTCCTATTCGTGTGGGTTCTCAGGTATTTGACTCTACTTTCTATGTGATGGATATCCATCCATCGTATTCTTGTCTACTGGGTCGACGTTGGATCCACAAAGCTGGGGCAGTGACCTCTACCCTACACCAGAAACTCAAGTACCCCGTCAGAGGGAAGATTGTCACTGTGCCGGGAGAGGAGGAGTATATGGTGAACCATTTGAATTCCTTCAGATATATTGAGATGGACGTGGAGTTTATTGAAACCCCCTTTCAGCATTTCGAAGAGGTACCTCCAACATTGGCAGCAGCAGAAACAGTGGTCGAAGAGGATGTTCCTTTGAAGATGGCTTCCTTGAAGGATGCCCGGGCTGTGATCAAAAAAGGTGAATGTGCTAACTAGGGCAGGCTCCCTGATTTTACACCTAAAAATGACAAGTTTGGACTGGGTTTTACTGCAGAGGGTCAGAAGGCTGTACGCAAGGCAAAGACCAGAAGACCTCCTGTGCTCATTACCAACCCAGGAGTGAATGTTGTTGGGGATGAAGATGAAGTAGAAGAATCAGAGTTCGATAGCTGGATCTACCCGACGACTGATGGTGGATTGACCAATTGGATTGCCAAAGATCATACTCCTGTTACTTTTGTTACGCAGTAATAAACTCCTTTATTTTGTTATTTGTAATAAACAATTAAAACTCTATGGCCCGGTGTCTTACCCGGGGCACCGTGGCTTCGTTTGTGAGGGTATATTAATTGTCATTTCATATAGCATGAATAAAGACTTTGGACGTTTTCTCGCATTTCAAATCTTATGCTCCTTTTCTTTCTTTCCTTTCTTTATATATTGCAAAACAGTTGTATTTACACACACTCACTCATACAGGTTTCAATCCACTCTGGATCTCACTGGTAACGACTCTGCTACTTCCAGTTATTACTTCGAAAATCCGATCAACTTAGCCGAAGATGAAGGTGAAGATGATTGCGAAGTGCCTGGCGAGCTTGCAAGAATGTTACTCCAGGAAGAGAGGGCAATTCAACCACATGAAGAGCCGGTGGAGACAATAAATCTGGGTACTGAGACGGACAGAAAGGAGGTAAAGATTGGTGCCAACCTAGAGCTCAGCGTGAAGCAACGGTTGACTCAGATGCTACATGATTATATGGAAATCTTTGCTTGGTCCTACGAAGACATGCCCGGTTTAGATACCGACATTGTGGTCCATCACTTGCCTACTAAGGAAGACTGCCCTCCAGTTAAGCAAAAGGTTTGTCGTATGCGTCCAGAGATGTCTGAGAAGATCAAAGCCGAGGTTATGAAACAGTTTGACGTCGGGTTCCTTGCAGTGACTTCTTACCCTCAGTGGGTTGCTAATGTGGTGCCGGTACCAAAGAAAGATGGAAAGGTCAGAATGTGTGTCGATTACAGGGATCTGAACAGGGCCATCCCCAAAGATGACTTCCCCCTACCTCACATTGATGTCCTTGTTGACAATACGGCTCAGCACAAGGTGTTCTCTTTCATGGATGGTTTTTCAGGGTATAATCAGATCAAGATGGCTCTGGAAGACATGGAAAAGACTACCTTTGTTACTCAGTGGGGCACCTTCTGCTACAAGGTCATGCCATTCGGGTTGAAAAATGCTGGGGCAACCTACCAACGTGCCATGGTTGCTTTATTTCATGACATGATCCATCATGAGATAGAAGTGTATGTTGACGACATGATTGCAAGGTCTCAGACTGAGGAAGAACACCTAGATCATCTGCAGAAATTGTTTGACCGACTGAAGTTGTACAAGCTGAGGCTGAACCCGAACAAGTGCGCCTTCGGGGTAAGGTCTGGAAAGTTGCTAGGTTTCGTTGTAAGCGACAAGGGTATTCAAGTGGACCCTGCCAAGGTTAAAGCTATTCAGGAGATGCCAGTTCCCAAGACAGAGAAAGAGGTCAGAGGCTTTCTAGGACGTCTGAATTACATTGCTCGATTCATCTCGCATCTAACCGCTACCTGTGAGCCAATCTTCAAGCTGCTGAAGAAAGATCAGGTAGTACGTTGGAATGATGAATGTCAGGCCGCTTTTGACAGAATCAAAGAGTATCTCCAAGAACCGACCATTCTTATGCCACCGGTTGAGGGGTGACCTCTGATATTATACCTGACAGTACTTGACAACTCAATGGGGTGTGTGCTGGGGCAGCATGACGAGTCTGGACGAAAAGAGCATGCCATTTATTACCTTAGCAAAAAGTTTACCGACTGTGAGACCCGATACTCACTGCTCGAGAAAACTTGCTGCGCTTTGGTATAGGTGGCTCGCCGACTGAGACAGTATATGCTGACTCACACTACCTTGTTGATCTCAAAGATGGATCCTATAAAGTATATATTTGAAAAGCCTGCTCTGTCTGGGAGAATAGCAAGATGGCAAATGATCTTGACAGAATACGACATTCAGTACACGACCCAGAAAGCCATCAAGGGAAGTGTATTGGCAGACCACTTGGCAAATCAGGCAGTAGACGACTATCAGTCAATGAACTTCGAGTTTCCAGACGAGAGCATCATGATTGTGACTGATTGTGAAGTACCTGGACCGGATGAAGGACCTGAGGAAGGATCCCGATGGTCTCTGCACTTTGACGGAGCCTCCAATGCTTTGGGTAACGGTATCGGCGCTGTAATCATATCCCTCCAAGGCACTCATACTCCACTCACTGCCCGGCTATGTTTCAACTGTACCAACAACATGGCGGAATATGAGGCATGCATCATGGGTCTCCAAGCTGCGATCGACTTAAGGATCAAGTTTCTGAGTGTCTTCGGAGATTCTGCTCTCGTGATCAATCAGATCAAAGGGGAGTGGGATACGAAACATCCGAATCTTATTCCTTACAGAGAATGTGTGTTGACATTGATCCCCCACTTCACAGAGATAACCTTTGAACATTTCCCAAGAGAGGAGAATCAGTTGGCGGACGCGTTAGCTACGATGTCTTCCATGTTCAAAGTCAAATGGGACAATGAGGCTCCCCGAATCATTATCTGGAAACGGGACGAACCGGCATACTGTTGTGATCTTGAGACTGAATTGGTGACTGAGAAGCCTTGGTACCATGAGGTGAAGAGATATTTGGAAGCTCAGGAATACCCTGAAGGTGCATCTGTCAACGATAAGAAGTTTCTGAGAAGGTTCGCAGCGAAGTTCTTCCTTAGCAACGGCATTCTGTATAAGCGAAACCATGATTCGACCTTACTGCGTTGTGTGGACAAGATAGAGGCATAAAGGATCATGGAAGAGCTACATGAGGGTACTTTCGGAACACATTCCAGTGGACACACTATGGCGAAGAAAATCCTTCGGGCAGGGTATTTCTGGTCCACAATGGAAGCCGACTGCTACCAACATTCTCGGACATGCCATAAATGCCAGATATATGCAGACAAGGTGCATGTTCCTCCAGTTCCTCTAAATGTTCTGACTGCGCCTTGGCCGTTTGCAATGTGGGGAATAGATATGATCGGCGAGATTAAACCTACAGCATCCAATGGGCATCGCTTCATCCTGGTAGCGATTGATTACTTCACAAAGTGGGTTGAAGCAGCTTCCTACGCTACGGTAACCAAGACTGTTGTGGCACGGTTCATTCGGAACAACCTGATCTGTCGATACGGCGTCCCAGAAAGGATCATTACGAACAACGGTACCAATCTCAATAACAAGATGATCACTGAGCTCTGCGAGCAGTTTAAGATACAGCACCACAACTCTTCTCCTTACAGACCGAAGATGAATGGGGCTGTAGAAGCAGCAAATAAGAACATTAAGAAAATCGTGCAGAAGATGACAGTGACTTATAAAGATTGGCACGAGATGTTACCGTTTTCTCTACATGGGTACCGTACCTCAGCCAGGACGTCAACTGGGGCAACTCCTTTCTCCTTGGTCTACGGTATAGAGGCAGTCTTACCGATCGAAGTACAGATACCCTCTCTCCGGATAATGAAGGATGCAGATCTGAACGAAGATGATTGGATCCAGACACGACTTGATCAGCTAAACCTTATTGACGAAAAGAGACTCGCTGCTATTTGTCATGGTCAAACGTACCAAAAATGGATGATCAGGGCATTTAACAAAAAGGTCAGACCACAAGAATATCAAGTTGGGGATCTGGTAATCAAGCGCATCATCCTTCCTCAGAGTGATCCAAGGGGCAAATGGACCCCTACGTATGAAGGGCCATTTGTGGTTAAACATGTGTTCTCAGGGGGAGCCATGATTCTAACCAACATGGATGGTGACGACCTTCCTCACCCCGCCAATGCAGACATAGTAAAAAGATACTACGCATGAAAAAAGACCCGCTAGGTTGACATACCTAGGCAAAAATTAGGGCTTCCCGGCGAACCAAAAGGGTTCGGGCAAAATGAAGGGATGAAATGAAAAAATCTGTACACCCGGCAAGTCAAAAACCCGAAAAGGCGGCTTGGGCAAAAATGGGTATCCCGGTGGACTGAAAACCCGAAAGGGCGGTCCAGGCAAAAGTTAGGGATAAAGCGTAATACTATGTCTCATTGGATCACTTTGCATCCAGAATCCGATATCTACATCAAGTTCAGACAGCATCGATCAATCAGCTTCATCTTCAACCTAGGTCATCAAGTGATGAGACGCTCGAAGATATAAGGGCGATAGCAGAGTTGGAACCCAGTGGGATCATTCATTTCACACAGCTGTTTTATTTCTTTTGTACAAATTTGTATAAACTCTTTTGTTCGGTGGCGTTCTCTTACTAGGACGTCAGCCTCTTGTACATAAACGCCTATTTTACAGTCAAATTCAAAAATCAATACAAAAAATCACTTTTCAGCTAAAATTGCCAAATGTTTTTTCCTTTTTCTATTTTGTTTTGCGAAGAACGTCCAAGGTTCAATTTGTGATATATGCATTGACACTAATTGCTAACTCATAAATATTTGCATACGAAACAAAGGATTAATTACAGGTAATATTAGAAACAGGGGCAATAATGAGTTGTCTAAGCGATCTAATTTCTCGATCCACCAAGGTACCAAGGTAATTTCGGCTGAAGAACATAACCAGTATATCTTAATTCCCCAGAGAGTGTACCAGCAAGTCCGTGCACTCTCCCCAAGAAAAGCTATTATCAGCCTTAAGGAAGTTGGGTATCCCCCGCAGATCTCAACATTCCCCAGCACGATATACAGACATTCCTAACAAGCATCCCCGACAGTCTTGGTCTAAAGATTGTTCCCCGGCGGTATATCAAACACTCAATGGAGCTACTTCACCGGCATATCGAATTAATTTCCCCAGGAGAGTCCAATTAAGATTTCCCCAGGAAAGTTGGAGTCCATCTCCCCAAGCAGTAAGCTCATCCCCAGTAGATTCTGGAAGCTTGTCCCTCGCAGAGCACGAACGCGTCTCCCGGCTTTATTCAAAGGTTATTTCCCTACCAGGATATAACTGGGTTATCCTCAGCCAAAAACCACAAAAAGATCATTCTCGGCAAAGTCTTCTTATCCCCAGCACTTCCAACACAACAATGGTATCCCCAGCGAAGTTACCATCAACATTTCGGCAAAGTACCTCTCTCCCCACAGAGTACTGTTCCCCAGCAAGACCACTAGAGTAATTTTCTCCCCGCAGAGTAATCCATTCGCCAAGTTTATTTCCCAACAGAGTTATCTTCTCCTACCGGTATTCTTGCAACTATCATCCCCAGCGGAAGCAAAGATCTATTCTTCAACATCAGCCCAGGAGTGACTTCCCGGCACCCGTCAAGGATTCATTTTCCTAGACAAAAACATACGTTCATAAACATCGCATTTCCATACATTATAGCATGCATATACGCATCATATCTTACAAATCTCATTTATGTTGAGAACATCATTGCTGGATCCATATCACGCATTGCATATGACTGACCTTTACCTTTCAAGAAAGATCCAGTTAAGTTCTCAAGCTATATTTCAAGACTTTAGTCTGGTTCAGTTAAATCGACCCTAAGATTTTCCCGATTCTTATCCAGTCAAAGGCCTTCTCTGGTTCAGTCAGATCGACCCTAAGATCTCCCTGATTCTTACCCAGTTGAAGATTCCAAGACCTAGCCTGGTTCAGTTAAATCAACCCTAAGATTTTCCTGATTCTTATCCAGTCAAAGGCCTTCTCTGGTTCAGTCAGATCGACCCTAAGATCTCCCTGATTCTTATCCAGTTGAAGATATTTCAAGACCTTGTCCGGTTCAGTTAAATCGACCCTAAGATTTTTCTGTTTATTATCCAGTCAAAGACCTTCTCTGGTTCAGTCAGATCGACCCCAAGATCTCCCTGATTCTTATTCCAGTAGAAGACATCCAAGATTCTCTCAGCGTCCCTGTTGAGGTAGTAATCTCCCAAGATTCTCTCAGCGTTCCTGTTGAGGTAGTAATCACCCAAGATTCTCTCAGCGTTACTGTTGAGGTTGAAGTCGCCTATGATTCTCTCAGCGTTCCTGTTGAGGTAGTAATCATCTAAGGTTCTCTCACCGTCCCGTTGAGGTAGTAACCATCCCTGGTTTATTCATCACCATTTGAAGCTCCAGATTCAATTCCTGTAACCAGTCAGGGCACATCTATACAAAGAGCTTGAAGACCAGCTCCTGTAACAGGCCAGGTACTCATTTTCTTTTTCAGGTACGCAAGTTCTCGCTAAGGAATCTCTTACGCGATCGACACCCAGATGGCATCTATAAGCCCATCCACCTATCCATCATCTCTTAGCATGGCATCTATAAGCCTATCATCCTATCCATCAATCTCCAAATGGCATATGTAAGCCCATTCCCATCATCACACTGCTAACATGTGAGCGCAAATTTCTGGGCACTCTAGTGTTCAATCATCTTCCACCTTCGGATTACGAAAGGCACGTCAGCCAATCTGCATCCTCAGGTCTAAGAAGATTGATCAGGGGCAACTGTTGTACCCCAAAATTTTCCCTCCCATATTCTTCAAGATTTTCAAAGAGCATGCTTCAAAATCTCCCCAAGGGTTGCACAGTTCAAGGGCCTCCTAACAGTCAAAAACTAGGGTTTTGGTTCTGGCAAAGAAGTTGAAATTTCCAAGGGTCCAAACAAGTACCACATGCCTATAAACATTGTCAAGCATCCTCATGTCAAGTTTCAAGACTCACAACACAAAATTGCACAGTCAAAAACCCTAATTGCTCAACAGTCAACTGCAGGGGCAAAATGGTCATTTGACAGTCAAAAGTTCAAATTTTTTGTCAACATCTTATTTTGAAGCCACAAACATCATTTGATCAATTCTTGATCATGATTCTCAATGCATGGCTCAAAAAGTCTCAAGATGCAAAAGTTTCCATATTTGGACAGTTGAAAAAGTCAACTGTAACTCGACCAAGGCATAACTTCCACATGGTTTATCAGAAAAATTCCATCCAAAGCTCATTTTGAAGAGAATGACATTTCCTAAAACTCTTCTTCACACTTCAAGTCCAAGAAATGCTCTCACAAAAAGTTATCAATTTCAACATTATAGGTCATTTTCAAAAGTCAACAAAAAGGGACTTTAAGTCAAAGACCATAACTTGAGATTGGTAAATCAAAATGACATGGTACCAAAGGCATTGGTTAGAGGACTTCAAGACCTTTCCAAAATGTCAAAGAACATGATCAAAGCTTACAAATTGAGCAAGATATGCCTTATGGAAGTTGGGAAATTTTTGGGAATTTTGAAAAGTCAACTTTACTTCAAATGCCTCAAAATTGCTAATGGGCCACATTTTCTTCCAAGAATCATCATCCAAAGACTATGCACGACCATTTGTCCCATAGGGGAATTATTTCATCATTTTTATTATTTATTTGGATTTTTTATCACCATTAATTCATTTAATTAAATAAAATATGAAAAAAATACTAAACAAATGTGTTTGAATCTTTTTATGCAGCATATGCCCTCATTGGTTACTCAAGATCTCGTGCACATCAAAAAAGGGAAGATTTGGTGCAAATTGGCATGTTATTCATGAGAAAAAGATTTGAAAAGATGCCATTAAAATAAAATATTTGATTCATGATTACAAGGGTTTTGGGACTCAAATTTCTACCCTAATCCATTGGCATACTTAAGCTGATCACAACCCTAGTGCAAAGAACCTTGGAGCTGCGCCCAAACCTAAGAACACACTTTGCAATTTTTGGTAAAAAAGTCAAAACTGAAAACTGCATTAGAGGACGATTCAAAGCTTCTAACCAATTTCAATAGCTTACCAAGGCTTCAAGGAACCTAACTGCGTCCTTTTCCAGTCCCCACGCATCAAGAATTGGTATATAGAACTTAAAATTCCTCATACTTTATGGATGATCGTATCTGAATTTCTGGGCATTTTCCATACATTTTGATTGTTGTTTTATACTAACATGGACCTTCTGAGTCTATTGATATGGTTCAATTGAGTTTTCGTGCCTTATATGGGAATCCACCATTGGAGCCTTCTAGGTTTTCAGAGGTCATAAATTAGGGCTTTCCTCTTCAGGAAAAATTGAGACACAGGACCCACGCCATTAAAACCAGAAGCTCGTGACTAATCGATTCCATACCTCGCGATAAATTTATGATCAACAGGGTTCTATTCGCTATTTTTGTATGCATCATTTAGTGGGGGTTTAAAACCCCCGCTATCTAGTTTGTTTTTTTTCCAGGCAAAATAAAGAACAGATGAAGAAGACGCTTATGTGTCATGACGTGAAAGGGCAGTTCAAATCTTGGCACGTGTTTTGCTAAAATTCCAGAATAGTGCTTATTTTCCATTATAATATTTGTATCCCATATAATAAACAAAGAGCGCATGTGGTACAGTTGGTGGAACGTGCACTTGGTAAGCATTGGGACCTGGGTTCGATTCCCAGGTCCCCTCCCTTTCTCATATTATTTTGTTTTCCATGTTCCTACGCAGCGTGCATTTCAGGGGTTCACCATACGTCCACTATCCAAGCGTGCCACATGTCTCAGAACATCAATCCAATGGCCTTGATCTGAAGACTACCATGTGCGTAGGTCAAACGTGCCACACACAAGCCAAGAAAGTTAACCAAAGGCCAGCATTCCATGGGCCTGATTGCTACAATGATACCTCCAAAAGGGCCAACAAACCCCCCATGTTTGCATTTTTTCTCTTTTCTCTTATTTATTTTAATTACATTATTTATTTTAATTCTTTAAATTAATTTTTCTTTAATATAAAAATAACAACAAAAAAAACAGAAAGACAAAAAATATAAATATATTTTATTTAAATGTTTTTATAAATAAATTCTATTAATTAATTTAGTTTTTAATTCTAGGTTCAATTTTAATGTTTTTTTTAATAAACTAAAAAATGTAGAATTAGGGTTTTAAATACTTTTATCTTTTTTTTTATTTTCTTTTACCATTATTAATAATTATTTATTTATTTTGTAAATAAATTGCCATGTAAATAATTAGGTTAAAATTAGGGTACAAACTTAAAACATTTTTTTAATAAATTAAAAATAGTTTAGAATTAGGTTTTAATTCCATTAATTCTCATTAAACTCCATAAATGCAAAAACTCCAAAAATTCTTTCTTTTATTTTCTTTTAATCAATTTCATGATTCCAATTTAATTTCCTTAAAAGGGTCCAACGCCCTCGCATTCGATCACAATTTTATTTCGCGCGCTTATTTTATTTCCTTTTTATAAATTTCATGTAATTCTCCCAAAGCTATGTAATAGATCAATTAGGGTATTTATTTTCCGCATTTTGTTTTATTTCAAATCGGGTCTTGGATTAATTTGGCGATGTAGACCCGCGCCTTTGTAATAACGTAGGACTTTTAATTCCACATCTTTTAACTGTTAATTAATTTGCATGAAAGAATGAATGCCAAAATAAAAGCAACGCGTAGATCACCAATGCATGAACAAGATAAACATAAATGAACCCGGCACACAAATCACACACCACCCCTAGGGTATGCCTCATTGTTGCCTTGCCCCTCGAAAGGTGGTCATCGAGTCGAGGATGTTTTAGTAAGTCCTCATGTCCATGAACATGGCATGAGGGTAGCTTCTAAGGTGTCTTCCTATTGCTCTGGTGATCACCATGTCCCGAACCCTCGAATTGACCCGAACACCTCCAACGGTGGTGCTACCTACCTCTCAATGGTGGGATGGCACTACTTTAAGGACATTTACACAGACGAATTCCTTAGGGTAGGTAGACAACTCGTAGATACTTGCTCTAATTTCAAAACAAATCAAAAAACTTCTTTTCACACCGACACTTTCAGAAAGCTTTCGAAAGTAACTTTTCAAACACTCTTGAGGACTGATACAAGAGTCAAACTGAAATTTTCAAAGAAACTTTTTTAAACCCACAGTTGAAAAGCAAACAAACAATTTTGAAAACACAAATGAGCAAGTATCTAAGAGCCCATGGATAACCATGGATAGAAAGGGTGCTAACACCTTCCCTTTCTATAAATCTAACTCCCGAACCGAGAGCAATCTCTATAAGGAATTTTTCTGTGCTTTTGTCCTTTCCATTTGGAGAAAATAAAAGACGGTGGCGACTCTTGCTTCCGCGACATTTCGCGAACCAGCGTTAAACAATCAGTTCCAGATCCACCGATCACAAGATGCCAACTCCCAAGACAGAAAAAGAAGTCAGAGGCTTTCTAGGACGGCTGAACTACATTGCCCGATTCATCTCGCACCTAACTGCTACATGTGAACCAATCTTCAAGCTACTGAAGAAAGATCAAGTAGTACGTTGGAACGATGAATGTTAGGCCGCTTTCGACTGAATCAAAGAGTATCTCCAAGAACCACCCATTCTTATGCCCCCGGTTGAAGGGAGACCTATAATCTTATACTTGACAGTACTGGAAACCTCAATGGGGTGTGTGCTGGGGCAGCATGACGAGTCTGGCCGAAAAGAGCACATTATTTATTACCTTAGCAAAAAGTTTACCGACTGTGAGACCTGATACTCACTGCTCGAGAAAAATTGCTGCGCTTTGGTATGGGCTACTCGCCGGCTGAGACAGTATATGTTGACTCACACTACACTCTTGATTTCAAAAATGGATCCAATAAAGTATATCTTCGAAAAGCCCGCCTTGTCCGGAAGAATAGCAAGATGGCAGATGATCTTGACGGAATATGACATCCAGTACACGACTCAAAAAGCAATCAAGGGAAGTGTATTGGCAGACCATTTGGCACACCAGGCAGTGGATGACTACCAATCTATGAACTTTGAATTTCCAGACGAGAATATCATGGTGGTGACTGATTGTGAAGTACCTGGACCGGATGAAGGACCTGAGGAAGGATCCCGATGGTCTATGCACTTTGACGGAGCCTCAAACGCTTTGGGTAACGGTATTGGCGCCGTGATCATATCCCCAAAAGGCACTCATACTCCACTCACTGCCCGGCTATGTTTCAACTGCACCAACAACATGGCAGAGTATGAAGCATGTATCATGGGTCTTCAAGCTACAATAGACTTAAGGGTCAAGTTTCTGAGCGTCTTTGGATATTCCGCTCTATGGATCAATCAGATCAAAGGCGAGTGGGATACGAAACACCCAAATCTTATTCCTTACAAAGAGTATGTGTTGACGTTGATTCCCCACTTCGAAGAGATAACTTTTGAACACTTCCCAAGAGAGGAGAATCAGTTGGCGGACGCGCTGGCTACGATGTCTTCCATGTTCAAAGTCAAATGGGACAACGAGGCTCCCTGAATCATTATCTGGAAGTTGGACGAACCGGCACATTGCTGTGATCTTGAGGCAGAAGAGGTAACTGAAAAACCTTGGTATCATGAAGTGAAGAGGTACTTGGAAGCTCAAGAATACCGCGAGGGTGCATCTGTTAACGACAAGAAGTTCCTGAGAAGATTCGCGGAAAAGTTCTTCCTCAGCAACGGCATTCTCTACAAGCGAAACCATGATTCAACTCTACTGCGTTGTGTGGATAAGACGGAAGCAGAAAGGATCATGACAGAGCTGCATGAAGGTACCTTCGGAATGCATTCCAGTGGACATACCATGGCAAAGAAAATCCTTCGGGCAGGATACTTCTGGTCCACCATGGAAGCTGACTGTTACCAACATTCTCGGACGTGTCACAAATGCCAGATCTATGCTGATAAAGTGCACATTCCTCCAGTTCCTCTGAATGTCTTGACAGCACCTTGGCCTTTTGCAATGTGGGGCATTGATATGATCGGCGAGATCAGACCTACGGCATCCAACGGGCATCGCTTCATCCTGGTGGCAATTGATTACTTCACGAAGTGGGTTGAAGCAGCTTCCTACGCTACGGTAACTAAAAACGTCGTGGCACGGTTCATTCGACACAACCTGATCTGTCTCTACGGTGTACCTGAGAGGATCATTACGGATAATGGTACTAATCTCAACAACAAGATGATCACTGAGCTCTGCGAGCAATTCAAGATACAGCACCACAACTCTTCTCATTACCGGCCGAAGATGAACGGGGCTGTAGAAGCAGCTAATAAGAATATTAAGAAGATTGTGCAGAAGATGACAGTGACCTACAAAGATTGGCACGAGATGTTACCGTTCGCTCTTCATGGGTACCGTACCTCAGCAAGGACGTCAACAGGGGCAACACCCTTTTCCTTGGTCTATGGCATGAAGGCAGTCTTGCCTATTGAAGTGCAGATACCCTCTCTCCGGATAATGAAGGATGCAGGTTTGAGAGAAGATGACTGGATCCAGACTCGGCTTGATCAATTAAACCTAATTAACGAAAAGAGACTCACTGCTATTTGTCATGGTCAGACGTACCAAAAACGGATGATCAAGGCATTTAACAAGAAAGTCAGACGACAAGAGTATCAAGTCGGAGACTTGGTAATCAAGCGCATCATTCTTCCGCAAGGTGGTCCCAGGGGCAAATGGACCCCTACGTACGAAGGGCCATTTGTGGTTAAACATATCTTCTCAGGGGGAGCTATGATTCTAACCACCATGGATGGTGACGACCTTCCTCACCCCGCCAATGCAGACATAGTAAAAAGATACTACGCATGATAAAAGACCCGCTAGGTTAACACACCTAGGCAAAAATAAGGGCTTCCCGGTGAACCAAAAGGGTTCGGGCAAAAATAAGGGATGAAATGAAAAAAAATATGTACACCCGGCAAGCCGAAAACCTGAAAAGGCGGCTTGGGCAAAAATGGGTATCCCGCTGGACTGAA
Source organism: Vicia faba (assembly GCA_948472305.1). Lineage (NCBI taxonomy): Eukaryota > Viridiplantae > Streptophyta > Magnoliopsida > Fabales > Fabaceae > Vicia > Vicia faba. Next base: position 1,057,606,774 of record OX451737.1, read on the forward strand.
AACCCGAAAGGGCGGTCTAGGCAAAAGTTAGGGATAAGCGTAATACTATGTCTCATTGGATCACCTTGCATCCAGACTTCGGTATCAACTATCAGGTTCAAACGGCACCAATCAGTCAGCTTCATCTTCAACTAAGCAGCGAAGTGATGAGACGCTTGAAGACATAAAGGCGATAGCAGAGTTGGAACCCAGTGGGATTTTTCACATAGCTGTTTTGTTTTCCTTTTCAAAATTGTATAAATTCCATTTTGTTCGGCGGCGTTCTCTTACTAGGACGTCAGCCTCTTGTACAAAAACGCCTATTTACAGGCAAATTTCAAAATCAATACAAATCCACTTTTCCAGAAAAATTGCCAATTGTTTTTCCTTTTTCTGTTTTGTTTTGCAAAGAACGTTCAATGTTCATTTTTGATATATGCATTTGACATTAATTGTTAATCATAAATATTTGCATGCGAAACAAAGGACTAATTACAGGTGACATCAGAAACAGGGGCAATAGTGAATTGTCTAAGTGATCTAGTTGCTCTGTCCACCAAGGTACCAAGGTAAGTTCGGCTGAAGAATGTAACCAGGATACCTTCACTCCCCGTCGAGTAAGACTAAAATCAGCAATACTCTCCCCTAGCAGAGTCGGTCTCCCATCAATCCTGAAAAGGCACAGTATCCCTAGCAAGTCAGCGACACTCTCCCCAAGCAGAGTTAGCCTACTGTCAGCCTTAAGAAAGTTGGATACCCCCAGAAGATCTTAATATTCCCCAGCGGAGTATACAAATGTTCCTAATCAAGCATCCCCGACAGTCTTAATATAAGATTGTTCCCCGGCGGAATACAAATACCCCAGTGAAGCCACTCCCCCATTACAGTCCAAAAGTTTCCCGAGGAAAGTGGAATCAATCTCCCCAGTAGATTCTGGAAGCTTATCCCCAGTAGATTCTGGAAGCTTATCCCCAGTAGATTCTAGAAGCTTATCCCCTACAGAGTACGAAAGCGTCTCTCCCCGACCATATTCAAAGGTTATTCCCCACCAGAGCTTATAACTGGGTTATCCTCAGCTAATTACCACGGAAAGATCGTCCTCGGCGAAGTTCTTCCTACCCCCCGCGAAGTTCATCAAATCCTCCAACAAAGCTTATCAACAGGAATCCCCAGTGGAGTTCTCATCAAAACCTCAGCGAAGCATCTCTTCCCATAGAGTAATTCCCCGCAGAGTAATCTCTCCAACAAGTTTATTCCCCAACGGAGTCATCTTCTCCTACCGGTTTATTCTTGCAATCATCATCCCCAGCGGAAATGAAGAACTTTATTCTTCAACATCAGCCCAGGGTTCAACAAGCTCCCGGCTTTCGTCAAGGATTTATTTTCCTAGACGAAAATACATTCATAGACATTTCACATTTCATACATATTGCTTACATACATGACAAAGTGCATACGACACTATCTCATTTTTGAACATCATGACATCATGCATTTCATACATCATGACATTGCATACAACTAATGTTTTGCCTTTTCAGGAAAAAGGTCAATCAAAAGACGATTACTATCAACTGTCGCAGTTCCAGATTCGATACCTGTATCCAGCCAGGGATATCTGTGAGCGATTGATTGTGGATTCGACACCTGTATCTAGCCAGGGCATATCTACATGAAGAGTTTAGAGATTCGATACCTGTATCCAGCCAGGGCATATCTGTAGACGACCTAGTTCCGGATTTGATACTTGTATCTATCCAGGGCATATCTGTGAGTGATTGATTGTGGATTCGACACCTGTATCTAGCCAGGGCATATCTACATGAAGAGTTTAGAGATTCGATACCTGTATCCAGCCAGGGCATATCTGTAGACGACTAATTCCAGATTCGATACATGTATCTAGCCAGGGAATATCTGTGAGTGATTGATTGTAGATTCGATACCTGTATCCAGCCAGGGCATGTCTGCATGAAGAGTTTAGATATTCGATACCTGTATCCAGTCAGGGCACGTCTGTAAGAAACCTTTTAAAGTTCCGGATTCGATTCCTGTATCTAGCCAGGGCATATCTGTGAGCGATTGTTTGTAGATTTGATACGTGTATCCAGCCAGGGTACGTCTGTAAGCAACCTTTTGAAGTTCCGGATTCGATTCCTGTATCTAGCCAGGGCATATCTGTGAGCGAGTGTTTGTAGATTCGATACCTGTATCTAGCCAGGGCATATCTACATAAAGAGTTTAGAGATTTGATGCCTGTACCCAGCCGGGGCATATCTGTAGACGACTAATTCCAGATTCGACACTTGTATCTAGCCAGGGCATATATGTGGACGATTGATTGTAGATCTATACCTGTATCTAGCCAGGAAAGTTATCTGCATGAAGAGATTGAAGATCAACACCTGTAACAGGCCAGGAAATTATCTCTCTTTCTCAAGTACGCAAGTTCTCGCTAAGGAATCTCTTACGCGATCGACACCCCTAGATGGCATCTTTAAGCCCATCTCCACAACTATCCATTACACTTCCAAATGGCATCTATAAGCCCATTCCCGACAAGGTTCTGTCACATCCAGATGGCATCTATAAGCCCATCCTCCCATCCCTCATATTTCCAAATGGCATCTGTAATCCCATTCCCGCCATCACACTGCTGATACTCTACTATGCGAGTGCAAATTTCTGGGCACTCTAGTGTTCAATCATCTTCCACCTTCGGATCACGAAAGGCACGCAAGCCAATCTACATTCTCAGGTCTAAGAAGATTGAACAGGGGCAACTGTTGTACCCCAAAATTTTCCCTCCCATATTCTTCAAAGTTTTGACAAGCATCATCTTAATTTGCTCAAGTCTACTCAAGCGTTGCACAGTCCAAATGCCTCATAAGGCAGTCAAAATTAGGGTTTTGGTTCCTTCAATGAATTTGAGGCTTTCAGTGGTCCAATCAAGTCCCATGGGCCTATATACATTGTCAAGCATCTACATGCCAAGTTGCAAGACTCACAGCATCTACATCCCATGGGCCTATAATAGTTAAATAGGATTTAAGTTCTTATAACCCCTCCCCCCCCCCCCCCCAATTTGTAAATTTGTACCCCCATCCCTAAATGATGTAATAGCGTAGGACTTTATATTTCTACAATTTATCGCTTTTCAAATATAAATGCTAGTAATTAGGGTGTGTATGGCAAGACATGAAATCAACAAATAGATAATCCTAATCAAGACTAAATGCATGTAAATCAAACACACTATTGACACATGCACCCTAAGGATAATCTCACTTGTTGCCTATCAAAAAATAGTTATGTCCCTCGAACATGGGCTTTTTAGCAAAATACCCTTGATAAAAGATCGTAGTCCCTCGATGACCCTTGATGTTGCCTTCGATAAACGATCTAGTCCCTAACACAAAATTGCTAAAACGTTCCATGGGTTGCCTTCTATGACTATACAAAAACGTCCAGCGCCCGTCCCTTCACATCCAACGATGGGGCTTCTTACCAAAATCAATGGTAAGATAGCAATATCTAAAGGAGGAAGAAAAAGAACACTTAAGACCTTTTGAGTAGGTAGTTTCGCTCCTAGTTGCTCGCTTGCTCACAACAAAACATTTTTACACCAACACTCTCATTTGAAATATTTTCAAAAGACAACACTTTGTACACGTTCTTATAGAAACGAGAGCCATTACAAAGAAAAACCTTTTCAAAATCACTTTCAAAAAACACAAACACCTCTTTGAACTATTTTTGAAACAAACACTTTGTACGCGTTCTTATAGAAACAAGCACCATTACAAAGACATTTTAAAAATAATTTCGAAACCCACACCACAAGTACATTCAAACAAAAGCAAGTGATCTAGAAAGTAACTAAGAGCCCATGGAAAACCATGGATGAAAAGGATGCTAATAACTTCCCTTTTCATAATCTACCCCCCGAACTCAAGAAAACATCTCTAAAGGTCTTTCTTGTTCTTTTCAGCCTTTCCTTATTGGATAAAAGAAAAGTCGGTGGTGACTCTTGCTAATCGCAACATTGCGATCAAACGCAAAACAAAAGTCAGTTCTCCCACCGTATCACACACGCCACTACATCAAACCATCAAGTTACTTCGTATGTGATGGGGAAAAAGATTCAAATTTCTGAAGATTTTATTGCAAGGTTGATAGGTCATAACGGCGGAGGCATCCATTGCAGTGACATGGCAGAAAAATGTTCTGACCTAATAATAATATCAAGAGAAATTTTTACTTCTGGGCAGCCATCAAACATAATTAAAGATCTGAAGTACTATTTCAGAATTTGGGCAAAAATTATTTTGGGCTGCATCAACCACAGGAAGCCCACAAGCTCTCATGATTATATCAACATTGACCAACAATTTATGTTGTACTTCATTGTAACAAAGGCAAAGATAAATCTTCCTCATCTTCTATTCAATCATCTGAAGACAAGTGTGAAAGAAACTAGAGAAGAAGAAATAACTAAGATGCATTTGATACCTCTGGCTAGGCTGATATCAGATATTCTAACTGAAAACAAATTGGTAGAATATCTGATTGAAGCTCATCAGATCAGCACTCTAGAAGCATGTGCTGGAAAGCCTCTAAATGCGAAGAATCTGAAGAAGATGAAAATCATTGACAACATTAAGAAGGATCCAACTATTTCAACCAAAGAAGTCATCACATCAAGAAGAGTTCCTCTGAAGTATTTCCCTTTGTTCTCTCAAATAGATGCTTCTCTAGAAATCACTGTCATATATTTGGAAGCATGCAAGATGGATGGGACTAATCCTGAATTAAACATTTGTGATCTACGTCAACAGGCTCCATAAGTTGTTCTCAAGAAATCCAGAAAAAGGAAATCTGCAGGAGAAGGATCTTCTCAGAAGGTACCAAAGACTTCCAAGAAGAAAGGTAATGCTTCTTTTATTTCTGTTGTAGAATCAGTGATTTTATCAACATCTGAAACATCCTCCTCTCCAAAACCCATAGAAGACCCCTCACCACAAACCTTTGATGATTTTGATATAGAATTTGATCCTTCAGTCACACTAGAAAACATTTTGAACGAACCACACTCTCCTACTGCACATCTTGACCAAAATCAGCCAGAACTTGCTTAAGTTCTTTCTGATATTGATCAATTTGATCCAGAATTTCAAGCTCCCCACATAGTAAATCCAAACTTCCAAGCTCCCCACTCTGAAAATCCAAATGTTCACGCTACCCAACCAGAAAATCCAAATATTTACTCTGATACCACTACACCAATTCTTGGAATAACAGAAAGTCTCATGGTTCAACAACCTCTCTCAATCCACAACATTCCAAAAATTCCATCTCCTTACCATTCCACTCCACCAAACACACCTCCCTCACCCATTATCATTTCTGATTCTCCCTCTCCCTCTCCTATCAATCCCCCAGAAGATCACCTTTGCACAATAATAGACTTAGAAGCGCTGGATAATTTTTCCTCTAGCTCTCACAAAATTGCCATCCCTAAACCAACACCAAAACTTACCAAGGCAGATGTTGGTAAAAACTTACTGATTTTTGAAACAAAGATAAATGAATGGATTAACTCTATGAAGCTAGCCTGCTTAGAAAATCTGAATCCCGCTGCTTTTGATTCACACTAGAATCAGTTCAGAAAATGGTTCAACTCTGAATCCCAAAAACTCAGGGAGTTAAGCTATGAAATGGCCCAACGGAACTTCTGTGATCAGCTGAATGTTTTCAAGGATCAAGTTATGCGTCACTGGGAAAAGAAACCTATTCTTCTGCTGGATAATGCCCCCTAGGAAGATCTCCAGCCTTCAAAAGTTGATGAACCATGCTCTGATAATCTTCCTCTGGTTATTATTCAAGACAAAGGCAAAGATACTGAAGAAGCTACTGAGTCAGAATCTGCTGCAACTTGCTCTGATAAGGTTGCACCTTCTGTGGATATACCTTCTTCATCTCTGGTTATGCAAACTCTGGAGGAAGTGAAGAAAGAAAATGCAGTGATCAGGGAGAGATTAGAAAAGCAAGATGATACATGCAAATAAATTAAATGAATGCTGGGAAAACAAGAGGAATCGAACACTCAGATTAAGAGCTTGTTGGAAGCCTTGTTCACACGACATACTCAACCTCAATCTTAGTTTTTAAAACTTGTTTTATTTACTGTATTCAATTTTTTGTTGTTGTTTGCCTCTGAATGTGTTACTGCAATCATTTTTAATGCAACTCAACTTTTTCTTCTGAATATTAGTGTTTATATCGCTTTTTGATTCTTTACAAAAAGGGAGAGAATGTAAGATATTTCTAATAACTGTATCTTGACACAGTCTCAAACATTTTGAATATCATAACTTCTAGTTTTATTTTTCTGAAAGCAAAACAGGAACAAAACTCGGATGAAGACAGAAGTAGATGCATCAAAAGCTCTGATCAGAATGAACTTCACGGAAGTAATTCATCTCTATCTGAGTACTCAACTCAGAGGGAGACCCTATAATGCTTTATGTTCTTTCTATTTTTATTGAAATATCCTAGTTTTTGTCATCATCAAAAAGGGGGAGATTGTTAGAACATAGTTTGATTCTAAAACCCTTGTAAGAGTTTTGATGATAACAAACACAAATAACAATTATGCACTCTAAAATTATATTTTGTTTTGTAGAGAAGTTATGATGGAAGAAGATCAGAAGATAAGTTACAAAGTTGTTTCTGTTGTGATTGTAAACATCTCAAAAAAAGCTCTAATGAAATAAGATCAGAAGATGCGCTAAAAGGATGTTTCAACTCTGATTATAAAAATCTTTGAAAGAAGTTCTAACGCTGCAAACAAGATTTCATGGCTCTGGTCTCCAAAGTTTTGAAGCAAGTAGCAACAGATACTTCAATGTTCTAAAGCGTTACAAATCAAATATTTCCATTTCAAGAGTAACAGCTGGAATGGAACAAGGATCTTTATTTTTGGAAAGCGCCTTAATTGTCATTAATCAAGTTTCCAAATGATCATCCATGATTCTCCTATTTAAACAAGCCTTGGGGGTAAATCATTTACAATTTCATACACACAACAACGCTGCTATCATCTCTCATCCTCAAACGTTTAATATTTTCAAACTGTGTAAAACATCACAGTATTGTGACACTGTTTTATTAGAAATGCTATTGTACACTGTTTATTCATACATTGTTTAACTGAATTTCCTTGAGAAAAATCGGGTTATGGTTATACTCAAGAAGACTTTGGCAGTTGTCAAAGTAGATTTGTAGTCAAGATTGATTAGTGGATTAAGACCTCATTGGACAGAGGCGAAATCACCTTGGCGGGTGGACTGGAGTAGTTTGATTTCAAAAGAACCAGGGTAAAAATCAACGTGTTCTTTTCATTAAGTTTTAAGATCCCAATTCACCCCCTTCTTCTGTTTTTCCATTCTTCAGTTTCGTAGTAACTTTCGGGGATAGTAACGACTCCATTGGGGATTGTAATGACTCTGCCGAGGATCAAAGGGTTTCTTCCATTGGTTTGTAACAGTCTGAAAGCAAGCTCGAGCTGGTGAATTTGTAGTCTAGTGGGGAAATAAATCTTGTTTATTTGACGATCTGCTGGGGAGGTGTTTTCTTTTGACAAAAATCCTCAAGGCTTCTTCTTACGACCAACTCAGCTGGGAAGAGGGTTTTTAGGAGATTGAAACTCTGGCTAGGGATTGCATGAATCTGACTTTGTGGGGATGATGTTAACGAGATAACTCTGTGGGGATACCTCAACTGCATTAAAGAGATGCTTGTTACTATTTGCAAGCACACACTTGATAAATAGTTTAATCATGTTCATAAACATATGTTCATTCAATTTTAGTCATTGGACATTTTTTGCACTCAAAACAGAAAGAAAAAAAAGTTTTACACTTCAAAGTATATTTTATATTGATGTTTTGCCCATGAATAGGCGTTTTTGTACAAAGAGAAGGAGATCCTAGTAAGAGGAAATCGTCGAAAGGAATACAAAGTGGAAACAAAAATAAATAGCCATGTGGAAGTGATCTCACTGTGTCCCAATTCTGCTATTGCCCCTATGTCTTCGAACATCATCCGTTGTTGTTGAAAGAGATTGATTGGAATGATCTTGGACCATTGAACTTGGTAATAAAGTTGGCTGTAGAGGTTTTGCGGCATATAGTCATACGATTTATTCCTTAACTTTTTCCTGGACCACCCTTTCGGGTGTTCAGTCCACCAGGATACCCTTTTTTACCTAAATCTCCCTTTCGGGTTTTCGACTCGTCGGGTGTACAATTTTTTTTTGCATATATCCATAACTTTTTCCCGAACCTCTTTGGTTCACCGGGATGCCCTCATTTATTCCTAGGTATGTCAACCTAGCGGGTCATTTTATGCATAGTATTTTTTAACTATGTCCGTGTTCATAGGATGTGGGAAGTCTTCGCCATCCATAGTAGTCAGCATCATGGCACCTCTAGAGAAAACTTTCTTTACCACAAATGGTCCTTCAAAAGTGGGAGTCCATTTTCCCCTGGGGTCGCCTTGTGGAAGAATGATGCGCTTTATTACCAGGTCGCTGGTCTGATATACTCGAGGCTTGATCTTTTTGTTGAAAGCCTTGATCATACGTTTTTGGTACATCTGACCATGACAAATAGCATCCATTCACTTCTCGTTAATCAAGTTCAACTGATCCAACCTAGCTTGAATCCATTCGTCTTCACCTAAATCTTCTTCTTTCATTATCCTTAGAGAAGGAATCTGAACTTCGACGGGTAGGACAACCTCCATGCCATATACCAAGGAGAACGGGGTTGCCCCAGTTGATGTTCGAGCTGAAGTACGATAGCCATGGAGAGTAAATGGTAACATATCATGCCAGTCTTTATATGTCACCACCATCTTTTGCATAATCTTCTTGATATTTTTGTTAGCAGCTTCCACTACACCATTCATCTTGGATCTGTACGGAGAAGAGTTGTGATGCTTGATTTTGAACTGAGTATAAATTTCCATAATCATAGCATTGTTGAGGTTGGTTCCATTGTCAATGATGATCCTTTGGGGGATACCGTAACCACATATGAGGTTGTGCTTGATAAACCTGGCTATAACATTCTTGGTGACTGAGGCATATGAGATAGCTTCGACCCACTCGGTAAAGTAATCAATAGCAACAAGGATGAAACGGTGTCCATTGGAAGCGGTAGGTTTGATATATCCAATCATATCAATGCCCAACATTGCAAATGGCCACGGAGCAGTCATGACATTTAAAGGAATACGATGTACATGGACCTTGTCAGCATAATTTGACACTTGTGGCAAGTCCTTGAGTGATGATGACAATCAGTTTCCATTGTGGACCAATAGTAACCAACCCTCATGACTTTCTTGGCCATAGTGTGTCCGCTAGAGTGGGTCCCAAAGAGGCCATCATGCATGTCTTCCATAATTTTCACTACCTCCTTCTTGTCCACACACCGGAGTAGAGTAGAATCATGGTTGCGCTTGTACAGGATTTTGTTGCTTAGAAAGAATTTGGCTGAAAATCTTTGCAAGAACTTCTTATCATTGATGGAAGCTCCTTCAGGATACTCTTGTGCTTCAAGATATCTCCTCACCTCATGGTACCATGGTTTCTCTTCATCAGTGTCAAGCTCATAGCAGTGCGCAGGTTCGTCGAATCTTTCGATTATAATCATGGGAGCTTCGTTGCCCCATTTGACTTTGAACATGGAAGACATTGTTGCCAAGGCATCTGCCAACTGATTTTCTTCTCTAGGGAATTGTTCAAAGGTGATCTCCTCGAAGTATGGTATCAGGGTTAACACAAGCTCCTTGTAAGGAATAAGGTTAGGATGCTTAGTGTCCCATTATCCTTTGACTTGACTGATCACTAGAGCAGAGTCTCCAAATACATCCAAGTGCTTGATCCTTAAGTCAATGGAAGCCTTCAAACCCAATATACACGCCTCGTACTCATCCATGTTGTTCGTACAATCGAAGCACAATCTAGAAGTGAAAGGAGCATGGAAACCCTCAGGAGAAATAATCATAGCACCAATTCCATTTCCCAAAGCGTTGGAAGCCCCATCGAAAACCATAGTCCATCAGGATCCTTGTTCAGGTCTGTCATACGGTCTGAGTTTTTCATAGTCAGTCACTAACATGATATTCTCATCCGGGAAGTCAAAGTTCTTAGATTGATAATCATCAACAGCTTGATGGGCCAAATGATCTGCCAATACACTTCCTTTGATGGCCTTTTGTGTTGTATATTGAATATTGTATTCAGTGAGAATCATTTTCCATCTAGCTACCCGTCCAGAGAGAGTGGGTTTCTCAAAGATGTACTTGATATGGTCTATCTTAAAAATCAATAGAGTGGTGTGAGTCAACATATACTGTCTTAGCCGGCGAGCAGCCCATGCCAGAGTGCAGCAAATTTTCTCGAGCAGTGAATATCTGATTTCACAGTTGGTAAACTTTTTGCTCAGGTAGTATATTGCATGCTCTTTTCAACCAGACTCATCATGTTGGACCAACACACACCCCATAGAATTCTCTAGTACAGTCAAATACATGATAAAGGGTCTTCCTTCAACTTGAGGCATGAGGATAAGAGGTTCTTACAAATATTCCTTGATCTTATCAAAGGCAGCTTGGTAGTCGTCGTTCCATTTGACTACTTGATCTTTCTTCAAGAGTTTTAAGATTGGATCACAAGTAGTAGTTAGATGAGATATGAAACGGGAAATGTAATTAAGATGACCCAAGATTCCTTTAACCTCCTTTTCAGAATGGGGAACTGGCATTTCTTGAATGGCTTTTACCTTTGCAGGATCAACTTCGATGCCTTTACCACTGACGACAAAACCTAGAAGCTTTCCAGACCTTACTCTGAATGTGCACTTATTAGGGTTCAAACTCAACTTGTACTTCTTCATCCTCTCAATAGCTTGTGTAGGTGGTCGAGATGCTCTTTTTCAGTTTGCAACCTTGCAATCATATCATCTACATATACCTCTATTTTACGATGGATCATATCATGAAATAAAGCTACCATAACTCTTTGATATGTTTCCCCTGCATTATTTAATCCGAACAAAATGAACTTGTAATAAAAGGTGCCCCATTGTGTAACAAAGGTGGTCTTTTCCATGTCTTCGAGAACCATCTTGATTTGGTTGTAACCAGAAAATCCATCCATGAAGAAGAAGATTTTATGTTGAGCTATGTTGTCAACCAAGACATCAATATAAGGTAGAGGGAAATCATATTTTAGGCTTGCCCTATTTAAATCCCTATAGTCTACACACATACGAACCTTTCCATCCTTCTTCGGCACGGGGACCACGTTTGCAACCCATTGAGGATAAGATGTCACTGCTAGGAAACCTACATTGAATTGTTTCATCACTTCAGCTTTTATCTTTTCAGACATGTCACGCTGCATGCGACGAACCTTTTGCTTAACAGGAGGGAAATATTTCTTTGTTGGCAGACGATGAACCACAATATCAGTTTCCAACCCTAGCATATCTTCATACGACCAAGCAAACACTTTAACATAGTCATGTAGAATCTGAACCAGTCTGCTCTTGATATTGTTTTCTAAGTTGGTGCCGATCTTGACTTCTTTCTTATTTGTCTCAGTACCTAGGTTGATAACTTCGACTGGCTCTTCATGAGATTGGACAACATTCTCCTCTTGCATCAGCAGCCTGGCTAGTTCTCATAGTATTTCACAATCTTCCTCGCCTTCGTCTTCGGCTTGGTTAATTGGATGTTCGAAGTCATAACTGGCAATAGTAGAGTCGTTGGCAGTCATAACTTGCAATAGTAGAGTCGTTGGCAATGAGATCCGAAGTGGATGGGGATCTGCAAGTGTGTTTGTGTGCATTTAAGACACATGGCTATTGAAAAATGTGATAAAGAAAAAGAAAGATAGTGAACACAAAATTTGAATGCAAAAGATCCAATGGTTTATATTAAATGATCATATGATAAATGAACATGAATAAAACCCTTAACAAATGGACCATAGTGCCCCAGGCAAGGCACATGGCTTAAAAGTCATTGTTTGGAATTTAAAATTACAGACAAAAGTTCTTGAATTTATAGAAAATAATAAACAGTAATTACTCCTCAATGAAGGATATGGGAGTGAAATCCTTTTCATGCTAGTTGTTGAGCTTTCTCCCGGAAGTAGGGTAGATCCATTTTTCAAAAGCGCATTCATCATCAGAGTCTTCGACAACATTTACTTTAGAATTTTCGATGTGAAGAGGTGGCTTTCCCACACAAGCGCGCTTGACCTCTCTTTAAGCCTTGATAGTGAAACCCAATCCAAATTTGTCTGCTTTGAATAGAATCTCGGGGAGTTGCTCCCAGGTAGTACAGCTTCCGTCTTCGACTATGGCACGGGAATCCTTAAGCAAAACCACTCTTGGCTCAACTTTATCAGCATTTGGTATGTCAGAGGAGATTTTGGTGATGGAAACTATAGGAGAAACCAATTCGAAAGCCTAGCACGGAGTTTCTATAAACTCACCATCCATTTCCACATACTTGAAGGAATTGAGGTGGCTCACCATAAATCTTCTTTGTTGCAAACAGTAACGACCTTCCCTTTAACTGGATACTTTAATTTTTGATGAAGGATGGATGTTACTGCCTCTGCCCCCATGTATCCAAGGGCACCCAACTAAACAGGAGTAAGCAGGACGGATGTCCATTATGTAGAAGGTAGAGTTGAAAATTTGTGATCCAACTTTAATTGGGAGATCCACCTCTCCATGAACTATCCTTTTAGACCCATCGAAAGCCCTTACAACAATATCACTTGGTTTTAACACCAGGCCTTCGTAATATAACCGGTCAAAAACACCTTTGGGTAACACATTTAGAGATGAGCCAGTATCAATTAAGACATGTGCCAGGGTGGTTCCCTTGCATTCAATAGAGACATGCAAGGATTTGTTGTGGTTCCTTCCCATAAGAGTCAAATCAGCATCGGAGAACCCTAATCCATTTTCAGCCGTTAAACTTGTTACGCAGTTCACGAACTGGTCAGTTGTGGTTTCTTGGGGCACATGGGCTTTCTTTAATAACTTGATTAGAGCTTGGGCATGAGCGTCCGAATATAGTAACAATGACATCATGGATATTTTGGAGGGGGTTTTCCCCAGTTGCCCCACTATTTTGAAGTCACTCTTCTTTATGATTTTCAGGATTTCCTCCATCTCTTGAGTGGAGGGCTCTTCAGCATCAATATCTTTTATAGGTGCCTATATCCCAGCAGACTCACCTTCTTATTCTTTTCCTTTAGTGTTGGCACTAGACTTGTCATTGGTTATGCGAACGGGAGTTGTTGTAGTAATTGGCGGTGAAATATCAGGGGAAAATATCCTCCTTGTTCTTGTTACTTTACTGGAACCTGCAATATTAGTAACATCAGCTTCGTTTTCATTGATCCAAGAATCTTTTTTTATCCCATGATAATAAACCTCGGCACCATAGTTCCATGGAACTGCTTTATCAGAGGAGTAGGGAATAGGCCCAGCGACAATGATTATTAAAGGAGCAATGGTTGGTTCGTTTGAAATCCTAATAGGACCCTTTGAGGGGATCCTAAGAGGCTTGTTAGAGATGGTTATTATGGATAGGTCTTCAGCTTTGTTGGTTAAACTTTTTATGGTAGGAATCTTCTCAAACAGAATCTCGTGACTATTTATCAGGCGTTGCACACCTTCCTTGATCATAACAAACACAATTTTTAGAACAGCCAGGGAACACCCCGACTCTCAACAAATTATCTTTCACATTAGTTAATGAAGTTGTTAAATCCTCAATGGAGGAAACAAAAGTAGTATCATCAATCGCATTGACACCTTTTCCATGGTTCGGCATGGTGCGGTTATCACATTTGGAGTGGCGGGTAGATCAAAATCAATCATCTTATCGTCTATTAGATCTTGAATCTTGGTCTTTAGCGCCCAGCTTTGATCGGTCTCATGCCCAAGATTGTTTGAATGATATGCCCACTTGGCATTAGGATTGTATTTTGGTGATGAAATGTTTGGATTGCATGGTGGATCACGCAATGTCACTAAGTTGGCCTTCAACAGATGTTGCAAGGCTTGGGGCAGTGACATGCTAATCCTTGTGAACTGTCTTCGAGGAACTTTGGATCGTTGATTGCTGGATGATTGTCTTTGAGCAGATGGAGGGTTGGAGATTAAAACAGCATTAACAGATGGACGGCGATCCTTCTTGGTATGGGCCCTTTCCCCATACACAACATTTGTTTCTTTCTTTCCAGTGAAGGGCTTCTTTATAGAGTTGGACATGGAAGAAGATGCCATGGGAATTTTTCTTCTCTTAATGCCACTTTCAACCCTTTCACCAGTTACGATCAACTCGGTGAAACCAGACGAAGAATTTCCAATTAACAGGTTGAAAAATGGGCCAATTAATGTACCCATGAACATATCAACTAGTTCTCTGTCAGTTAGGGATGGTTGGACTCTACCAGCAAGATACTCCATTTTTGGGCGTACTCTTTAAACCCTTCATTAGTACTCATTCTCATACCTTGAAGTTGAACTCTTGTTGGTGCTAAATAATTGTTGTATTGATATTGATGATAAAAATCATTAGCCATATCTTCCCATGTGTGAATCGGGCACCCTCCAATTGATGGAACCATTCTAGTTGAGTTCCAGCTAAACTCTCTTGGAAAAAATGGACCCATAGCTTTTTTTCGATAGTGTACGGCTGTATCTTGTGCACATAAGACCTTAGATGAAGTTTCGGGTAGGAAACTCCGTCATACTTGGCGAAGATAAGTATCTTTAACTTATGGGGAATGACGACCCCAGGTACTAAGCATAAATTACCAAAATCCAAGCCAGACACAACTTGAATTTCAACAGCCTTTAGTCTATCCATCAACTGCTTGTATTTATCCTCGGAAGGTGGGTATTGTTCATCAAAGTAGTCTTCATCCTCGGAAGATTGATCATTTGAACCCCCAGCACGAATGCTCTTTGCCTCTTCCACCTGGTTCTCGTCTTCCTTGGATGACTCTTCAACTATCTGCATCTGACAGACTGGGCCTTTAAACCTTTTCCCCATGTTGATGAGGGCCTTCTTCTTAGTCTTCTTTTTGGCCGCCAGCAGCGTCATCATCTCTTGTTGTCCCTTGGCCAGGGTCATCAAGGTTGCTTGGAACTGGGAATTATGCGCTTGCAAGTCCTTCACTATTTGCTCGATATCTATCTTATTAAAATAAACAATAGATAGATAAGGAAACCTATTGTGGAAACCTTGTTTATGTTATGATGCATGAAAATGTGTATGCAAATTATTTCAAGGATTTAGAAGATTTAAATTTCTTTAGACAAAAGGGAACAAACATTAATTGTATTAATAACTTCAAATTGATTACAACATGCCTCTTGGGCTTACATTGAAACAAAAGAAACAAAATGAACTAAAATACAATAAAAATTGCTCAAGTTTCCTATGGATGCTTCCTCTTTGGAGAAATATAGGCATTCAGGCTCCTCTCCTCATGAAGTTGTCTCGTGAGGTCTAATCTCTTCTTCTCGCTTGCATAAAACTGGGCTTCAAAGGTGTCTCGCTTTCCCTTTAGCTGAATCCAAGCTCTTTGCAAATCTTCAAGAGAAGTCGGCATATCAGGATAAAGGACGGTATACGAAACATCCCCTTCGGCAACAAGCTCCATGATGATAGGTAGGATGGCTTCATAAGGCATCATGAAGTTTTGGGCGCGAGTTCGAACCCACTTGAGATAAGGCTCCAAAGGAATGGAGTTCTTATGCCCCAACGTCTTGCTATCAACCTTGTTAACCATGCCCCAAGCTCGTATGAATCTCTGAAGATAACCTTGGACATCGTTCTCGTAGTCGAATGCAATTCCTTGGACAAGTGCATCATGAGGGCCATCCCTCCTAGCATACCCAAATTGTCGTAAGGCCAAACAAGGATTGTAGCTAATACCTCCCCTAATTCCAAGTAGAGGGACATTATGGAATTCCCCACAATGGTCAATAATAGTAATGTCGTCCATAGATCGTACACACCAATAAATATCAGAATATGTGAGTGACATCAACCTACTAGACCATCTTAAGCCTTGCTCGTTCTTCATAACAGATCGGGGTAGGTTCAAAATAAACCACCTAGCCAACAGAGGAGTGCAACACATAAGAAGTCCTCTTCTCTTCATGGTGCGAGTGTGAAGAGAATGCAAGATATCCCCAAGTAAAGTAGGCACCAGATTGCGAGATAGAAATTTTTTGACAACGTTCACATCTATGAGTTGGTCATGATTGGGAAATAGAACCATCCCATAGATGAGAAAAGCCAAAACTTCTTCAAAGACTTGTAAATCCAGAGCATCCCAAAAATATTGAGCCCTCTCAAACAAAAACTTGGCTAGAAACCCTTTGACACCACTTCTTGTTTCCCAATTGGCCACAATGTCGGACCGAGGTAAATGTAGAGTTTGAGCAATCTCTTCAAGTCTCGGGTCTCTTTCAATACCGTTTAAGGGTAGTTGATAAATAATAGGAATTCCAAAGAGTTGAGAGAATTCTTCCATATTAGGCACAAGTTGGTAATCGGGAAAGGTAAAGCAATGGTGTTTAGGGTCAAAGAATTGGAATAACATTTTTACCATATCCTATTCAAAGCTTGTTGTAACCAAGTTGACGAGACGGTTGTATTTCTTGGTGAAGGGAGAATCATTGGGGACCCTTGATGCCAATTCTTTAAGTTGAGGAGGCATTTTGATGAGGTTAATTTGGACATTATTCCTGTGAGTGGGAGCCATGTCCTACAAAATAAGACAAAGATAAATCTCTAGGTCCTTGAAATGGTTAGTGCAGAATGCCATGGTATGATGTCATGATGTCATGTACAAACAAACATATACACACAAAGCAAACAAGTCCTTAGGTTTAGGCTTGCATGAGGTTAATAGGTAAGTATCCTCTTGAAGTTTTGTTGGTTCAACCTGTCCTAGAAAGTAATCGGGTTCTAGGGAATCTCAATATCATCGATCTTCCTTCATCAGGCATTGTTTCAGCGCAAGCCTCTTTATTGGTGACCGAAATATCCCGAAAGTCCGATCTTAATGAGCGTAGTATCGAGTATTAACCAACTTTAGACTACACCAAAGTCGGCTATCTCACTACTTCCTGATGGCCAAGTTGTTCAATTAAAGGTTCTAAGGTCAGTTAGTGCTTCATGACACCACACAGCGGCCCCATATTCTCCTTGAATAGACTCAAGGGCTACCGGTACCAACAAATTTGTCACACTAATGTAGCCATCGCTTCAACCATGTCGGTATACCCCATACAGTTTCCACGATCTATTTCTACTTACCTAATAATGTTCCTCAATCCGGGTAGAGGATCAATACAAACCCAAACAAGGACCTACAAAATGTAAAGCAAACAAGTCAAACGATGAAAGCATTTAAAGGTGATCTAGTCTCTAAGGTAACCCCACTTGTAAGATAAAATCCCCAGCAGAGTCGCCAGTTCTGTAATATGGTGGGAGAACTAACTTGGGTGTTTTGCGTTTTATCGCAATTGTTGCAGATAGAAAAAGTCGCCACCGACTTTTCTTTTATCCAATAAGGAAAGGGTGAAAAGAACATGAAAAACCTTTGAGAAATTTTCTTGAGTCCGGGGGGTAGGTTATGAAAAGAGAAGGTGTTATCACCCTTTTCATCCATAGTTATCTATGGGCTCTTAGTTGCTTGCTAGATCACTTTTTAAATTTCTTTGTTTGAAATACGTTTGTGATAGGTTTTTGAAAGCATTTTTTGAAAAATGCCTTCATTTAGGCAAACTTTGTAATGATTCTCGTCTCTATAAGAATGCATACAAAGTGTTGGATTTTTTTGAAAATATTTCATGTTTTAAAAGTGTTTGGTGTATTTTGGAAATATGTCTTGTTTTGAAGATGGATTGTGAGCAAGCAACTAAGAACGTTCTACCTACTCAAAAGTCTTTCGTTCATTTCTCTCTTCCTTTGATATTGTTATCTTACCATTGATTGGTAGGAAGCCCTATCTTTGGATGTGAAGGGACAAGCGCGGGTCATTGTATAGTCATGAATAGCAATGTTGTGAGATACCTTAGCATTTCTCTTAAGAGACCAAGATCATTTGTAAGGCAACATTCGTAGCATCATCGAGGGACTATGATCTTGTATTTCCGACTGTTTTTACTAAGATGACTCACATGCATATCATGACCATTTTTTAAGGCAACAAGTGGAGTTAACCCTAGAGGTGCAAGTGTGCAAGTGTTTATTTTTCATGCATTGTTTTTTCTTGGATTAGGATTGTCTAAGATTGATTTTTATCTTGCCATACACACCCTAGTTACTAGCATTTGTATTTGAAAGTGGTAAATTGCGTAAAATAAATTCCTACACTATTACATTGTTTAGGGGGATGGGGGTAAAATTTATAAATGAGGATGAATAGGAGCTTAAACATTACAACCATATTGAATAGCCATGAAGAAAATATGTGAAACATGTAAAAACAAAGGAAAAGGAAAGAAAAATTCATTTTTTTTATTAAAATTATGGGTCGACACATGCTCTTATACATCGACACATAACCTTCCCTTGCCCCTGTATTGCCAAATCAACTCAGTATGAGTCGATACATAATGGTATCTATCGACTCATAAACTGCATGTGTTGACTCATACGTGCTTTGTGTCAACTCATACACTCTTTTTTCCTTCTTTTTTAGGCCTGTATAACAGTATGTGTCGACTCATAAAGCTATGTGTCGACTCATAAACTGGTTTTACACTAAGATGCGTCGACTCATATAGGTATGTGTCGACTCATACTATCATTTTTTTACTTCAACATTGTTTTGCTGCATACATGGGTTAGTTCTTAACACATAAATAAAAAGAATGGAAGACAGACAAAGGGTTAGCTTCAATGGAAATGGTTACTACATTTTATCTTCAAAAATGAATAACTAATGATGCTTGAAATGAAGAGTTAAAGTCAAGAAGACTTACCTTGAAGCTGGATTTTATACTTTGAGCTTGAGTTGTTGTCTTGACTGTTCTTGAACTTGAAAAAAACAGAGGTGTTACAGAAGTTCTTTCTTGAGTTTGAACAACTTCTAAGTGATGTATGTAAGGTGCTTAGATGTTTGGACAAAACTTGCAAGGTATATAGAGTTCTAGGATTTGGATTTCAAAGCTCAAGAAGTGGAAGCTTTGTGGACTGTTATGGCTTTTGTGAATATGAGATTTTGGGGGTTTATCAACAAAACTTTTGGCTTTTTCTCTATTTTTCTGACCTCTTTCTCTTTCAAATGCTCCTATTTCAAGGAAAAGGGTTTGTGAACAAGATGATTTGGTTTACAAACTATGGAGTTATGGCTAGGTTGGATTGCAAATATCAAGTTATGTCATGGTCCCAAGATGAATTACCAAAATTGATGGTTTATAGGGGTTACTTTCCATGATTTATGGTGGAGTAAAATCAGAAACAAACAAAGTATGGGCTCAAGACAAAATTTGTACAAAAATATTGCTTTTCAAGAATAGCAATGGTGCCTTTATGCCATAAATGGAAAGATCTTTTGGACAATGGCTTAAACACTTGGGTAATAGCTCAAGAGTGGGTGTAAGCATTAAATTATGATGAGATTTGAAAGCAAGGAGGCCTGCAACATAAGATTATGCAGCAAAGCATAAGAGTTTTGTTATGTGTTCTTCACTAAAATGACTTGCAATTCAATAATGGATACTCAACTTCATGCTCTTGAATGTCCTAGCTCATGTATAATAAATTCATGATCTTGGTTGTTTTGGAAAGTTTGAAAAATCCTCTATAACTTTCATGTTTGTCATTTTGACAAAATCATCTTGGAACTATGTGAAAAAATGCCAAGAATTTGGGATAAAATCCTGACCAAAATCTGTTGAAAATTTCTCTAAGTGTTAGATGAAAATGTCATGACTTCATAAATTTATAACTTAAAATTCAAGAATTTCTATAAAAAGTCCTGCCCTATAATATTTTAGATCTCATTGAGATCTACAACTTTCATGTTGGAAGTTTTCCTTGAATCATCTTGCATTATGATGAAAATATGGCATGAATACTTGAAATTTTCATGTATAAAAACACTTAGAAAAATTTCTAAGTCTTGAAGAGTTTGACTTTTCACGTTGACTTTTGACTTTCTTGATTTCTTGATGATCACACTTGACATTCTTGAATGTCTTGATGAATTTTGACCTTTGAGACTTAATGTTGACCCAAGAGTCAGAATTTGACTTTTCAGTGTACAGTTGACTTTTTCATCAATTGACCAAATTTCATTTATCAATCCACTGATCTTAAGAAATGTTTTAAGATATGCAAATAAGTCAAAATGATGCATTTAAATTCTTGAGATCATGTTTCAAACCAATAAGTCATGTATTAGGTCAAAAGTCAACGATCAGTCGCTTTCAGTCAAAACCCTAATTTGTGGTCTCAGTGTTTCGAAGGTGATTTTGTATGATAAATTCTTGAGAACCCTTGAGCATTGGAGACCCTTTGTGAAATGTCTTGAGAAAAGAGAGGGCAAATTTTTGGGTACAACTTTTAGTTATAAGACCGATCGTGTAATCAAATGGGTAATAATTAAGATGAATTGATTAAAATTGATGATGTTTGTTATATTTTTTTCTTAAAAATCAAAATAGGTTGAGAGATTTTAGAAATTAAAAATTATAAAATAAAAATATTATCAGTCAAACCTTTATTTGTTCATTAAAAAAGTTTAATAAACATTTAAAATCATATAGGTGGGTCAGATCTCCCTCAAGAGACTAATCCCTCAAGAGATTTAACATTGTTGTATTCTCAAGACAGGGATCGAACCCAGGATCTCTGGTTAAGTTGGAACAGAATCACTTCATCTTATCCAACTGCTCTTAGGTAAAGTCAGGACATTTAGTTCAACGTAATTTAATATCTATATGAATTTGTTATCTAGATTCAAATATGTAATTAAGTCATCCAATTTTAGGTGAATCATTCATGTTATTTGACTAGTGACTCATACATTTGACCACCAATTTCTTGACTTTGAAATCTTGTCAGTAGCGAGAAGTCATGTACGGTGGTTTTTAAGGTTGTCTAAGGGAACAAATCGTGTGAGGTGAGATGATTTTTTGGTGGTCGACACTGCTGGATTACAGATGGGCAGTTAGATTGACAGTGTTCAGGCTACTAGGAGCGAAGTGCACTCTGAGTAGTAGTGGATGTGTATGAATTGAGGATCTCCCTTTCTCACATTAGGGGAGAGGTATTTATAAAGTCCTTTTAGGCTTGGGCTAGAGATCTAATTAGTGGTTTTCCCTAGCTTCATGACCAAGGAATATGGTCATGGGAGGACTTGGTCTCCTTAGATTATAGGAAGAGTGGTTTTTCCCTTTGATTGAACCTTCGTTAGTTAGTCATTATGGGTCTACATCATCACCCATGTTTACTAGGTGAATGGATAATGGGAACCCACCTCAAGCAACCTCATAGCCCTTTTCGGGTGGCTTATTGGCCCCATTAAGGCAGTTGGTGGCTTCACTGAGCGCCTCACCCCTTGCCCCATTGTTGGCCTTCCTTTCTTTAACTTAAGCTACCCCTTAATGGGACCGATAAGAATATAACATTAGATAGTCCCTTAGGCACGAGGGATTATTAAATGGTGAAGTGTTTAATAAACCTCGTGTAAGGGGAGCTTAAGCCTATAGGCAATGCACTTAAACGAGCCTATCTTCCAAGACTCTTAGTTGAGTTCTTCAGGCGCAACTTTATGACTATTCCCTCAGGCGAGATTTTATGTTAGGTCTCTTAGGCTGGACTTTATATTTAAGCCTCTTAGGCGAGACTTTATAGTTGATACTCTTAGGTGGACTTTGAAATCGAGTCCCTTATGCGAGATTATATAGTCAATCCTCTTACGAGAGACTTTATAGTTGAGTCTCTTAGGTGAGACAGTATAGTCGAGTCTCTTAGGCGAGACTTCATAGACGGTTCTCTCAGGTGAGACTTTATGTCGAGTGTCTTAGGCGATACTTTATAGTCGAGTCTCTTAGGGGAGACTTTATAGTCGAGCCCCTTAGGTGAGAATTTTTGACCTCTTGAGTAGGACTTCTATTGAGCCCTCAATCAAGACTTGTGACCAAGTCTTAGGGGCTAGATATTGGTCACGCCTCTTAGGTATGACTCTTGAGTTTGGCCCCGCCCGAGGAGACAAAAAGTTCCTCAAGTGACAATTGGGTTAGCCTGAGGAATCTAAGTCCCTCAGGCACAATAATATTAAGCTCAACTAATGAGACATTAAGTCCCTCAGGCGGAGCGATGGACCTCTCAGGGGGACTTCTATCATGCCCTCAAACAAGACTTTAAGTCTCTCATGCTAGACTTTGGTCGCACCTCTAGGAAGATATTTATATGATGGATCCACCATGAGGAAAATCTAAATACCTCAGGTGAGAGGTTTAATTAAACCTATTCGAGGGGACTCTTAACCCCTCAAGAAATGTTATATATTTCGCTCAGCTGATGAAACTTTAAGTCCCTCAGGCGTGTTGACCCTTCTCAAGCGGGACTTCCATCAAGCCCTCAAACAAGACTTAAAACTAAGTCTCTTAAGCAAGATTCCAGTCGTACCTCTTGGGCAAGATTTGTATGTCTCGGTCCCACCCGACAAAACTCCAAGTCCCTATGGCGGAGAGTTTAAATAGGTTATTCGTGTAGCTCTAAAGGGCGACAAGGATCTCTGTTATGAAGTCCAACATATGAAATATTGTCTTAAGAGGCGATAATGACTTCCCAGTGGAAGTCCAACGTGTTCATGTATCATCTCGAGAGGCGACAAGGATCTTCTTGTGAAAGTCCTGCATATTCATATTGCCATGAGAGGCAATAAGGATCTTCATGTGGAAATCCAACATAGTCATCTTGCTCCAAGATGCGGCAAGGATCTTCTTGTGGAAGTCCAACATATTCATATTGCCATGACATGCGACAAGGATCTTCTGATGGAAGTCCAACAAATGTAATTGCCTCGATGGGTGGCAAGGCTCTTCTAGTGGAAGCCCATATATGTATATTCCCTTGAGAGGCGGAAATGATTTTTTCGTGGAAGTCTAGTGTTGCAGCGGTAAAGTGACAAGCAAAACGTAAAGTATTAATTTTACTAGGTGATATTTAGGTTATATTGTATCGTGTCCATAGAGATTGGTTATCGATTCTCCGTTCAAATAATCATTCCTTAATGAGTTTGGGGGAAATGGGTTGGGGGTATGAAAGGTAAAAGCTATTAACAAGAAAGTAAATTCATTCTTCCAAGGTGAAACTTATCAAGCATGCATATATACTACTTCTCATATACTTAAACCTATCCACCAGTTATACTCAACCTACAAGACTCATGAATGGCATCACGTGTCAAACACAACACCCATTGTATCACCTCGTTGGCGATCTCTCAACCAACCTTAACAACACAGAAGTCAATTGTGTCACTCGCATTGCCGATCTCTCAGCACAACACAACCAGCACATAGGCATTAATCACAGACACCCAAGTGAATAATAGAAATAAATCTATCTCTAGAATCAAGACACTATTAGATAATTATCCTAGATAAGAATTCAAGCAGTATATGTCTATAACAACTCAAATCCCTAGCACAGAGTAAAAATCAAGGATAACAATCCATAAAGATTTGTAAAGCAAATTAAATATAACGCCATGGGAGAAAAATATACATAAGATCAAAGTAAATACATATACAAACTCAAAAAAAAATGAAATGCATAGAGAGGAGAAGAGATAAACCACAAATCTTCTAGTTTATCAGTGCTGGTCAATGGGAGTAAAAACTATCCTCAAAACCATAACCAGACAAAATGAAATGAAAAATGAAATATAAAGAATTTCTGGTCCGCACGCGTCGGCCGACGACATAAAAGTGCCGCCTGGCGACAGTTCCTGAACACAAGGCCCGGGTTGCGCCATATATGCAACTGGGGGAAAATATCTACCCTCTCCTGGCGAAGGGAAGCTTATCCAGATGACATCCTAATTTCTCGCCCAGCGAGCTGTTGGCGAGCCCGAGTCAATGGCTACTGGAAAACTGATCATTTTCTCTCGCCCCTCCGTCGCCCGGTGAGGCAGACACGAAGGCTCCTCACCCAGGCTTCTCTCGACGAGGCACACCAGAACAACAAATTTTGTTGCTCTTTCTGTATAAATCCAATGGCTTTTCCCTTCTTGGCCTTATTCCTTTATTTATCCAACAATACATCTTGGAGCTTTTATTCCTCATGCTTCAACAATGCTCAAATACCTATAAAATGAATACAAAACTATCAAACAATATACTATGTACACAAGAACACAAATAAACACAAACTAAACGTATTTATACACAAAGTTGGGTTATTCAACAGATGTTAACAACAAAGAGTCGATAAGTGCAACAAAAAGTATATACAAAAATAACTACAATTTGCATTTATCAAACTCTCCCCAACTTGAACTTGTTTGTACTCAAACAAGAAACAATGACTCAAAGAAACAAAAACGATCAACCAAAGAATCACAAATCGACACGTTTTAAAATCAGAAAACAAATGCAATGGTTCAAATGAAAAACAATACACACAAAGTAAACACTTACCACTAAACTCCGACTATAACATAAACATGAGACAAATTCTAAATACAAAAATAATGTCAAACATTCTAAAATAACACTAGTTCACAAATGAATCACGCCTAGCAAAACTAATCATCAGTAGATGACAAACACACAAAAATGAGGTATTTTCACTCATCCACAATCTTGCAAACAATATACTAAATTATACACTCATCCAAAAGTCATGTTGAAGACATAAAAGTAAGAATCACAAGGGATTTTTAAGGTTGTAATGTGGCTTGGTTAACAAACAAGGGATAAGTCCTAAAGCTAATCGAAACAAAAACTTACCTAAACCTAAGGGAGTGATCAACTCTTAAAAGTTCAAATACAAAATTCCAATCAAACTTCTTCTTCATTCCAAATTTATTAAACCAACACACATCACTTATTATCACAATATTATTCCATACTCTTTTTGTTTTTCTTTTTCAAAGATTTTTCAATTTTTTTCTTTTTCTTTTTTTCTTTTTTTCTTTTTTCTTTCTTTCTTTCTTTTTTCTTTTTTTCTTTATTTTCTTTTACAACCTCATAGAAATTACAACATAATCACATAAACATCCCTCTCCCCAACTTGAACTCAACCATCATCATAATATGAATACTCCCTACTTTGTAAGGCAAGACAAAAATTTAAACTATTTAAGGGTTCAAGAAATCACAGAATCAATGTCCATACAAAAACGAGAATCAAACACTCATAGACAAGCATTTAGCAAAAACAACATGGATACTAACAAAAAGGCTCAAAAGGGGATACTAATGATCACACACTCACAAGGTAAATTGACTATTTGTCTAGGTAGCTGTGATCAAAATGAAACAAAATTCCTTGATCCTTTTCATGCATACATACAATCAACACAAACAAAAAATTAAGCATAATAAAATCCAGTTAAAACAAGAATTGTGGCCTCCAGCATATGTGAACAATGGAAAGCTACCTCACAAAAAGGATATGAACTAAAGTGGTTCACAAATGAATACGTATATAAAATAATGAATGGTATAAAAATTGTAAAAATCCTAAGTATCATGAATATGCTAAAGTATAGAAAGCGATAAACACATTCCTCGAACGTGTAAAAAACATTAACAAAATCATTACCAAACATTCACAAGTCGAAACGATCAAACTTGATAAATCACCTCAATGTCCTCAAGCTATTCACAACAAGCTCAAAGAAAAACACAAAAATGAACACAAATAATACACACATACTAAAAGACCAAATTAAATTGTCTAAATAAATTTAAAAGTGAAGATATAAAATTTAAGAACTAGTTCGAGTTAAATTTGTTTAGACAATTGCATTCAACTACCTAAACTAACAAACATAAAAAATAATAAAACATGCTTGTTTTACGTCCTAAGCTCGACATCTGTTATTTAAGAACGTTCCTCCAAGTTGCTTCCACATGGTTATTCCTAACCAACACATAAGCAAACGTGAAAGGAAACAAACAATGATATAACAAACTTACAAGTATAGAAAACATGTACAAGTATCAATATACACAAGTAAAAATAGACAATATATACGATATATACAAAACTCAAAAACAAAGGAATTATCACGATCCGAAAAAATAAATCAATCTCTGGCAACGACGCCATTTTGTTACAGCAGTAAATTGGCAAGCAAAAAGTAAAGTATTAATTTTACTAGGTGATATTTAGGTTATATCATGTCGTGTCCACAGAGATTAGTTATCGATTCGACGTTCGGAAAATCACTTGTTAATGATTTTTGAGGGATAATGGGTTAGAGGTATGAAAGATAAAAGCTATTGACAATAAAATAAATTCATTCTTCTAAGGTGAAACTTATCAAGCATGCATATATACTACTTCTGACAGACTTAAACCTATAGACCAATTATACTCAACCTACAAGACTCATCAATGTCATTATGTGTCAAACACAACACCCATTGTATCACCTCGGTGGCGATCTCTCAACCAACCTCAATAACACAAAAGTCAACTGTGCCACTCGCGCTGACGATCTCTCCGCATAACACAACGAACACATAGGCATTAATCACAGACACCCAAGTGAATAATAGCACTAAATATATCTCTAGAATCTAGAAACTATTATATAATCATCCTAGATAAGAATTCAATCAGTATATGTCTATAACAACCCAAATCCCTAGCACATAGCAAAAATCAAGGATAAGAATCCACAAAGATTTGTAAAGCAAATTAAATATAACTCTATGGGTGACAAATATACATAAGATCAAAGTAAATACATATACAAACTCAACAAAAGATAAATACATAGATATGAGAAGAGATGAACCATGAATCTTCCGATTTGTCAGTATCGGTCAATGAGAAATCAATCTCCAATCGTCCATAAGCAAAGTCCTAGTGTTGTTTTCTAATCTAACCTAAGGAAAAATGAGGGTTAATGGAGTTGGGAGATGTGATACGGTGGCGGAACCGACTGTTATATACTGGTTTGCATTTTGCGTTTTTTGTTTGCAAATTTTTGCGGTAAGCAAGAGTCACCACCGACTTTTATTTCATCCAGCTAAGGGAAAGGAAAAAGAACAGAAAAAACCTTTTTCGAGAATATTTCCGAGTACGGGGGGTAGATTATAGAAAGGGAAGGTGTTAGCACCCTTTCTATCCATGGTTTTCCACGAGCTCTTAGGTACTTGCTCATTTTAAAATTGCTTGTGGGTGTGCTTGTTTTAAAAAAACAAGTTTACTTCGTGATAACCCTTGTATCAGTCCTCAAGGGTGTGACGAAGTGTTTTGAAAATTGTTTGAAAAGTGTTGGTGTGAAATTTGTTTGTTTGAGCAAGTACCTAGGAACTATTTACCTACTCGAAAAAGACTGTTCGTTTTCCTTTTGACAACGCTATCCCATTATTAAGAAATAGGTAGCACCGTTGTTGGAGTTTTGAGGGACGTTCGAAGGGACATATGCAATCACAAAAGCAATGTTAGGAGGTGTTAGTAATCATCCTAAATCCCTAAAGATATTTTTCTGAGGCAACATTCGAATGGGTCATTTGAGATCTTTCGGGGCTAGAGGACGACCACTAACAAACCCTATACTTCATGACCATTTAACCGAAGGCAACCGAAGTGGAGTAAACACTAGGAGTGAGCATGTGTGAGTGAACTTTTTCAGTTAATTTGTCTTTGCACATTTAGGTTATCTACCATTTTAATTTCCAAGCATTCTTCCCATACAATCCTATTAGCATACATCTAACAATTTATAATTGCAGAAGTTTAAAGTGCGGAAATAGAAATCCTAACTATTACATGGCTTTCGCAGATACAAAATTATTTTACTGAAAAATAAAAATGTGGAAGTTTAAAACCCTAATTAACTATTACAACCTCGAAGCAGTTACAAAATTAATAAAAGGTAATTGAAATACGCGCGATGAATTAGATGCGAGGACGATTAGAAAACCTAAAAAATCTAATTTGAGAAAACAAATATTTAAGTTATTTTTTTGAAGAAAAAAATTAATTATTTACAAAAATCAAATCCTAATTTCTAATTGATTTTAATTATAAAAAGGAGTTAAATTAACCTAATTCTTAGTTAAATTAATTAATTAAAGAAAATAAATATTTTTATGAAAAAATGATTTTTTGGTGATTTTGTGATTTTGATTAAATAAAAATAATTTTGATGTTATTTTAAAATCAATATAATTAGGGAATAATTAAAAAGAAATAAAAATAATAAATAAAAAAAGAGAAGAATGGGCCTGTTAGAAGCTGGAAAAGAGGGGTGTATATCTGAATTCTTCAGGCCCATTAGTGACTAAGCCATCCTTGCGTGGATCTTGTGTAGCTCCCTCCTGATGGTGTACCATAGTCTCTGGCTGGTGGGGCGCTGGATTGGACTGATGGTGAATCCCATGGCTGAATGTTGATGGAACATGGTAGATGCTTGGGATGGTGATGCATAGGATCTGTAAAGGAGGCATAAAACAAAGAAAATTGTTGGGACCTGGGATCGAACCCAGGTCCCTTCACTCAAATCATGCGCGCTTTACCAACTGAACCACTTGCTCTTTTTGTTAGTATAATAGAAACAATAGGTATTATATGAAAAAGAATGGATTAATGAATCAAAAGGAAAACGCGTGCCAACATTCAAATAGCCCAATGGTGACTGAACACCTTATCACCTTCTTCCTCCTCCGTCGTCTTAGGTAACGACCTTTTACCTACGGGCGATGTCCATGGCTACAAACCTGTATCATTCAAAAATCAAATATACGCAATATAAATTCCCATGGAGACCATGAATCGACTGGGCTTGAAGCCTTGAACATCACGGTGCCCTTATCCATCCCTAATTTTGTCTGTGCTAAAAGACCCCAAAATGGAGTTTGAAACCCTAGTAATGGCAGTCATACATATAGGCTTCAAAAATTCAATTAAATGATCCAGACATGTTAGAAATACATCAATGATCACAAATATATCATTAAATTATGCTAATGATGCAAGAATGGCTGTAATCGATTTTGAAAAGGCAAGCAAATCGTATGAGGTATAGCGAGCGTTTCTGGGCGTGAAAGGACCTGCAATCAATTGGGTTAGCTTCTGGGAAGGTCCAGGAATTGCTTAGGAATGTTGGAAGGCCTTGAATCATCCTCTAGGGTAGAGATCAGATCACCACTTTTTTCCAAAATTTTGAGTTTGTTCTAGTGTTCTTCACGATTGCAACCTCTTATTTTTGTGCATGGCCTTGTTCATTATATATCCCTAAGTGAATTAGGGTTATAAAAATAGTTAGTATCTTTTCCATTTTTGAAGATTTGATTTGGTTTTCATGTTGTATGATATCCTTCCAAATTTGTCCTAATCATTCCATTCTTGTGCCAATTAAATTTGATTCGATTTGATCTTGATATGCTAGCATAATTAGCTTGTGATCCTGTCCAAAAATCAGATCAAAACAAATCTTTACTATTATTTATCATTTATTTAATTTAATTCAATTTTTAATTAATAAAATAAGTAATGAAGCAAATAATATGAGAGTAAATATTTGGGTCGTGGACCATGTTATGAGTGAGGTGCAAGCATAAAAAGTTAGGCCCATTTGGCAAAAAATGCAATTTTGAGCATATTTGACTTTTGGCAATTTTGCAAAAAAGGTCAACTTTGACAAAGCATATCTCTTCAAATTTTAACCCCAAAGAGGTGTTCTTGGACTTTTTAGAAATATTAGGATGTCCCCTAAACAACCCTTTTGGTCTCATCTCAATTGGGTCTTCCATGTTCATGTAGGAAGCTTTGATCCAAAATCTTGAAGTTTGACTGTATGTGGGCCATAGTTGACTTTTGACCTAATACAGTCGATTCTCAAGCATCTGAGCAGTTGACTAAGCAAACTTCTTGTGCAAGGCTTGAAATTTGACATAGAGGGTCTTGAGAACATATTAGGACCATGGATAGAATATGAATTCTTTTGAGTTCACCCATCTTGATGAAAATGGAAACCCTAGTTTAAGATACATTGCCTTAGGAGAGAGTTTGGCTGGTCAACTCTTGGGCATCCTTGAGCAAATTGAGGATCTCTAGGAGTGTGCTTTGAGTAAAATGAGCGGGAAAATTTTGGGGTACAACAGATGCCCCTGTTCAATCTTCTTAAACTTGAGGATGTAGATTGGCTTGTCTGCCTTTCATAATCTGAAGGTGGAAGATGATTGAACACTAGAGTGCCCAGAAATTTGCACTCGTATGAAGTGACACTTGATTTGATGATGTCGAGAATGGGCTTACATATGCCATTTGGAGAAGATGACAGAAGATTTTTGGATATGGGCTTAAGGATGCCATCTAGAGGATGTTGATCTCCTAAGATATTCCTTTGATGAGAATTCATATTCCTATCGTTAAGGAGGATTCTGCTGAGGAATGTTGGTATTTGTCTTGGGAGAAATAGAATTTTAGGAGCTTCAGTTGTCTGTTACTCTACTGGGGAAATAACTCCTGCTTGAGGAAGCGGAAGTGAACTGCATATTTGGTCAGGGTACAGGCTGCACTGCGACTTACTGGGGAAATGCGAAATCGATCATGTTTGATTAGGTTTAGGTCTTACAGTGTTGTGAACTATTGTCTGGAGATAAGAGAGAAGAAACCTGGATGGTAGGGTTATAAGAAGGAACATGGGTCATAGGTTTACTTCGAAATGAAAGCCTGAATAGTAGGGCTATGAGAAGGAACCTGGATAGTAGGGTTACTTCGAAATGAAAGCCTAGATAGTAGGGTTGTTAGAAGGAACCTGGGTCGTAGGGTTACTTAGAAATGAAAGCCTGGATAGTAGAGCTTTGAGAAGGAACCTAGATAGTAGGGTTACTTCGAAATGAAAGTTTGGATAGTAGGGTTACTTCGAGATGAAAGCCTGGATAGTAGGGCTATGAGAAGGAACCTGGGTCTTAGAGTTACTTCGAGATGAAAGCCTGGATAGTAGGGCTGTGAGAAGGAACCTGGATCGTAGGGTTACTTCAAAATGAAAGCCTGGATGGTAGGTCTATGAGAAGGAACCTGGATAGCAGGGTTACTTCGAAATGAAAGCCTGGATAATAGTGTTGTGAGAAGGAACCTGGGTCGTAAGGTTACTTCGAAATGAAAGCCTGGATAGTAGGGCTATAAGAAGGAACCTGGATAGTAGGGTTACTTCAAAATGAAAGCCTGGATAGTAGGATTGTAAGAAGGAACCTGTATAGTATGGTTACTTCGAGATGAAAGTCTGGATAGTAGGGATGTGAGAAGGAACCTGGGTCGTAGGGTTACTTCGAAATAAAAGCCTTGATAGTAGGGCTATGAGAAGTAACCTGGATAGTAGGGTTACTTCGAAATGAAAGCCTGGATAGTAGGGCTATGAGAAGGAACCTGGATAGTAGGGTTACTTCGGAATGAAAGCCTGGATAGTAGGGTTGTGAGAAGGAACCTGGGTCGTAGGGTTTCTTCGAAATAAAATCCTGGATAGTAGGGTTGTGAGAAGGAACCTGGATAGTAGGGTTACTTCGAAATGAAAACTTGGATAGTAGGGTTGTGATAAGGAACCTGGATAGTAGGGTTACTTCAAAATAAAAGCCTGGATATTAGGGCTGTGAGAAGGAACCTGGGTCGTAGGGTTACTTCAAAATGAAAGCCTGGATAGTAAGGCTGTAAGAAGGAACCTGGATAGTAGGGTTACTTCAAAATGAAATCCTGGATAGTAGGGATGTTAGAAGGAACCTAGATAGTAGGGTTACTTCGAAATGAAAGCCTGGATAGTAGGGCTGTGAGAAGGAACCTAGATAGTAGGGTTACTTCGAAATGAAAGTCTAGATAGTAAGGCTGTGAGAAAGAACCTGGATAGTAGGGTTACTTCAAAGTGATAGTGTAGATTAGTTGACCCGTTTGGTTTAGGGAACTGAGTTTCCGTTAGTTGTCTGCAGACGTGACCTGTATAACTGTTGGATTTGTTGAAAGCTAATTGTCTTTCCTGAAAAGATAACAGGGTTAATTATGTGCGATATATGAAATGCAGGGTGAGATGATGTTCTCAAAATAAATAAGATTATGTTGTATATGATATGTATGTGTATGTCATGATGTATGTTCATGAAATGCTATCGGGGTATGCCCACGTCTGGGAAAATAAATCCCTGACTATTGCTAGAGATTTATGAATATTCTGTTAGGAAGAGATTCTGCTTGAGAATAAACTCTGCGTGTGTGATACGGTGGGAGAACTGACTTGAGGATTTTGCTTTTTATCGCAAATGTTGCGGTTAGAAAGAGTTGCCACCGACTTTTCTTTTATCCAAAAAGGAAAGGTGAAAAAGCACAGGAAAGACCTTTGAGATTGTTTCTTGAGTTTGGGGGGTAGATTATGAAAAGGGAAGGTACTAGCACCCGTTTCATCCATGGTTTTCCATGGGCTCTTAGTTACTTGCTAGATCACTTGCTTTTGTTTTGAAATTGTGCTTTGTGTGGTTTTGAAAGTATTTTGTAAAAGAGGCCATTTTTTAGGACATCTTTGTAATGATTCTCGTTCGTAAGAATGTATACAAAGATGTTTGTCTTTTTGAAAATGTTTTCAATATTTGTAAGATGTTTTGAAATGTTTGTGTTTATTTGTGAAAATAGCAAGGAGATTTGTTTGAAAAGGAGCAAGTAACCAAAAATAATCTACCTACTCAAATATCTTTCTTGTTCATTTTCTTTTCCTTTGATATTATTGTCTTACCATTGATTTGGTAAGCAACCCTATCTTTGGATGTAAACGGGACGGGTGTGGGTCATCATATAACCATGATTAGCAATGTTGTAAAGTATCTTAGCATTTTTTTAGGGACTAAGATCGTTTTATAAGGCAACTTTGAATAGCGTCATCGAGGGACTATGATCTTATACTTGTTTGTTTTTGCCAAGATACTTCGCATGCGTAATATGACCATTTTTATGTAAAGCAACCAAGTGGAGTAACCCTAAGGGTGGTTGTGTGCAAGTGTGTTATTTTTATGTTTGATTTTGTCTTGGATTTAGGGTTTTCTATTTGATTTGTTTTTATCTTGCCATACAAACCCTAATTACTAGCATGTTATGTAAAAGCGATAAATTGCGTAAATTAAATATTGCTACGCTATTACAACACTTTATGGGAGGGGGTATACAAATTATGAATGTGGATTTGAAATAATGTAAACCTAATTTAATCTATTACAACCAAATTGAATTTGTACAAGTATTTAAATAAACAATATACAATATAATTTAAATATGCAATGTTATGTATATGCAAGAAAAAGAAATTTGCTTTGTTTTTCATGTGCAAAAGAATTTTGACGTAATCCTAATAACTTAAGAAAAGGAAATTATTTCTTAAAAAAAATGATTAACCCTAATTTCTAATTTAAAAGAAAATAAAGTTCTTATAAGTATTATTTTTTTGTGTATTTTTTGTCTTAAAATAATAAATAATATTTATGAAAATATTTAGTCTTTTTATATGTCAAAATAAATATTTACAAGTATGAAGAAAAAGGAATAAAAATATATCTAAGTCTATTTTCTTTTTACAAGTTTATTTAAGAAAAATAGTTAGTATGTAATAAAATAAAATATAAAAAAATATTTTTTATGTGAAAATAAAATAAAATAAATCAAAATGCAATATTTGTCATGTTTTATATATTTTATGATTTTATATGTTAAAAAAATATATATTTAATAAAATGAAAATGAAAATAAAAATAAATAATAAAAAGATTGGGCCAGGGGTGCTGTAAGAGAAAGGAAGGTAAGTGTTAGAAAAAATGAGAGGCCCAAAGGAACCAAGCCCACGCTGCCAAAAATGTCAAAAATGAAGCTGAAAAAATAAGAAAAGTGCAAAAGGTAGTGCCAAGGTTTGAACCCATGACCTATGTATTTCCAGCGCGCTACCTTGCCACTGGGATGGATGTACATCTGTTAGTTCATATGAAACATAAAATACATAACACATAACACCTCCTAGCCCTGTACTTCATCTTCTTCCTCAAGCTAGCCAGAACCTCTGTATCTTTCTCATTTCTCCATGAAAATGGAAACTTCCAACATGAAAATGATAGTACTCTTTCTCACGATTTCAACCATGTAACTCATGTAAACTAACAGTCAATGATTAAAACTAATTTCAAAGGCCCTAATTTTAAACCTAATTTTTTACAGAAATTTGAACTCTAAAATTCTCTATAAACAATGAATATAAATGAAATTTATGAACATGGTTGGTCTTAGCACAAGGATATCTACATTTTATCTTCACAAATCGTGACCAATAGATGCATGTACGAAGAGATAGAAGTTGGAGTTCTTACCTCTTTCAGCTGAGATCGTGAATGGAGTTTGAGTGAGATTTATGAAGGCCTGAAGATTCCTTTAGCTTGCTTGAACCTCCCTGAGTGTGTTCCAATCCTTACCTTGCTTAGAAAGTGCCTGAATCTCTCTATCCAAGTCAACCTGCAAGCTTGAAAAACAAAAATGGCAGAGGGGGAAGGAGGAATTACAGTGAAGGGATGATGGTCTGGAACACTTAGATATGATTTAGGTTAAGTGTTTGAGTGATTAAAACTTGAAACGCACAAGTAGATTTCTGGATTACTATGCTTGGTCTCAAACTGTATGTTTTGACAGGTTTTTCGTGATAGGGAGTTTTTGAGAGTTTATGGCCTTTTGCAATCGTGTTCTAAGTTGTAATGTGTTTGTGTATAAGTATAGAGAAGGTTTCTAATCCACTCCCCAACAGATTTCTGAGTTCTAGCCTTTTTGCACTCTTACTTGCTTTTTAAGAAAGGTGAAGAGACCACTCTCTACATGCTTGTACAGGCCTGCTTGGAGTTGGTACAAGTCCTAGACAATTTGCTTTTGGTTTATAGGACTTGTGTGTGCTGAGAAAACATGTCCAATGCTCAAGAAGGGAAAAGTTGCAAAAGTTATGCTTTTCCAAAATGGCAATGGCAACTTTGTGCCATTTATGGAATTAAAGCTTGGACAAAGACTCTTGTGCTGGATTAAGGCTTTATCATCCATGTAAGCATTAAATTATGAAGTGAGAAACAATTTTGAGACCTGTAAATCAAGGATTAGGCAGCATAGGTTCAGATTTGAATTTTGTTCTTCATGAAATGGCTTGAAATCAAAGTGAGAAATTGCCAACTTCATCTCTTTGATTCTCCTTACTCAAAAATGATCTCAAGGAGTTCTTGGACATTTTGTAAATATTTCAATATGCTCTAATACTCATCTTTTAAATGCATTTCAAGATTCCTCTTGGAACTAGGTGAAAAATTTCCATGAAGTTTGGTCAAAAACCTGCCTAAATTAGGGAAAAATTTCACTAAGTTATCTTAGTTTATGAGCATGTATTCACAAAATTATATCTTGAGATCCAAGCATCTTTAGGGAAAAGTGTGTGAAAAATGTTGTAGATTTCATGGAGATCTATAACTTTCATGTTGGGAACTTTCTTTGAATCATCTTGTATCATGGTGGAAAATTGGCTTAAAGTTGAGAAAAAATAAGAAATTTTCTTTACTTAGAAAATTTTCTAAGTTAAGAAAATTTCAAATTTCAAAACCAAATCTTCAATCTTTGATTTCTTGATGAACAAGTTTCATGTTTTGACAAGTTTTGATGAATTATGATCCTTGGCACTTGATTTTAACCAAAAAGTCAAAGTTTGACTTTTCAGTATATAGTTGGCAAAATATGACGGAGTGTCATGTCCTAAGATGCACCTCCGATCATATGTGAGAAAGATCCAACCATAATTCGCTGATAAAGACTTGTGGGTGCATTTTTTCCAAGATAGTCTATCTGGAACACAACTCGACTGGTTTTACCAACTGGAAAGGGCCAACGTCCATAATTGGGAAGATCTTGCCGCAACTTTCTACAAGCAATATCAATATAATGCTGATTTGGCGCCTACCCGTACTCAACTTCAGAGTATAGCTATAACTTCCAATGAGGGTTTCAAGGATTACATGCAGAAATGGAGAGATCTAGCTGGAAGAGTTCAACCCACTCTATCTAAAATGGAATTGGTGGACATGTTCTTAGGTACTCTATTGGGCCCTTTTTCAACCATTTAATTGGAAGCTCATTTGCAGGATTTGCTAAGTTAATACTAACCGGAGAGAGGGTGGAAGCTGGCATAAAAATAGAAAGATTAAGAAGGATTCATCTTCTTCTATAGCTGTGAGGAAGCCTTTTATTAGGAAGAAAGAAGTAGATTATATATATCCACAAAGGAACCAAGGGAGAGCCGAACACCGACCAATGGTAGGGGCTGTTATGATCCCAAAGCCTACATCTGATCAACCAAGAAGTAATCAACCGAGGGTGGAAAGGCCAGTCTGGTAATTCACCAGAATCAATATGACTTTGTCCCACGTATTACTGCATCTTCTGAAATCCAATTTGGCAACTTTAAAAGAAGCTCCAAAAAACCCCAACACAGCGTTCCCTCATCATCACCCAAATGCCTGTTGCACATATCACTCTGAAAGTCCGGGTCACGACACCAACAACTGTTGGGCCTTGAAAAACAAAATTCAAGACCTTATAGAGGTGAAAGAAATTGAGTTTGATGCGCCCGAGAAGTCAAACTTCATTTCTGCTCCTATGCCCAGACATGGTCACAACACCAATGCTATTGAAGAAGATTTGATTGTTACCACAGTTGATGAATTCGTAACTCCACTCCCAATCATTAAGATAAACTTATTGAAAGCTGGTGTATTCCCGGATTGTAATGAAGACTGCCATCTCTGCTTAACCTCACCAACTGTTTTCCCTTTGTTGAAAACAGGCATTCAATGCTTGATAGACAACAAAGAGATCCTGTTTGAAAGTACTCTTATTTCACGTATTCCTGTTGAAGACATTTCAATCATTACCATCTCCACCAATTCTTCCAGGGTCCACAAAAGACCCGTTAGAATTACATCGGTTCCAAAAACTACTCCTCTTATAATCACAATGCCTGGGCCAATCCCATATGAATCAGACAAAACTATGCCGTGGAATTACGGTGGGGATATCTACTACCATGGCATCAAACAAGATGGGCTGGCCGTCGAAGAGATAAGCTCCGAAGAAGAAGATTCCGACATTAGCAATATTGTCGGAACTAGTAAGATTACCCGAAGCGGTAGAATCTTTTCTCCAAAAATTGCCCCCCCAAAGGCAGTTTTTGGACCCGTGGCTGCTCCAAAGGTTACTTTTGTACCGATAATCATCTCTGCAAGTGCACCTATTAACGAAGACGATACAACCCCTGTTATCATTCCTACCAACACTCCTGCTGCTGAAACTCGAGGAAAAAGTATTCAAGTAGAGCCTGTCCGGACGAAGGCTCAATCCTTGACTATCCCCAAGACCTCCAAGAAAGAAATGGAGGAGATCCTGAGAATCATAAAGAGGAGCGACTATGATGTAGTTGAAAAGTTGGGGAAAACACCCTCCAAAATCTCCATGCTGGCATTGCTACTGTGTTCCAAGGCACATGCGAAAGCCTTGGTGAAATTTCTAAAGACAGCCCATGTGCCTCAAGAGACGTCTGCTGATCAATTTCAAGATTGTGTGGCCAGCTTGACAGCAGGTAACGGCCTAGGCTTCTCAGATGCTGATCTGACACCAAGGGGAAGAAAGCACAACGAGGCATTACATGTCTCTGTAGAATGTAGAGGCACAACTCTGGCCCATGTCTTAGTGGACATTGGCTCATCTTTGAATGTTTTACTGAAGAAAGCTCTCGACAGACTGGACTGCGAAGGACTGACGTTGAAACCAAGTAACATAGTCGTAAGGGCATTTAATGGCTCAAATAGGATGGTACACAGGGAGGTGGATATCCCCATAAAGTTTGGGACTCAGACTTTCAATTCAACCTTTAATGTAATTGACATCCACCCCTCTTACTCTTGTCTGGTAGGACGGCTGTGGATCCATAATGCTGGCGCTATCACCTCTACACTGCACCAGATGTTAAAATATTCGGTCCAAGGAAAGATTATCACTGTCCACGGAGAGGAAGAATATATGATTAGCCACCTCAATTCCTTCAGGTATGTGGAATAGGACGGCGAGTTCATTGAAACTCCTTTTCAACATTTCGAAGAAGTCCCCCAAGAGGTAGCCGTGACCAAGACTGTGTCCCAGATTCCCAAGATTACAAGACCTCCACTCTGGATGTCATCTCTGAAGGACGCCAAAGCAGTAGTAGAGGAAGGTGGATGCACCATCTGGGGGCAACTTCCGGATATTCCGTATAAATCTGACAAGTTTGGCTTAGGTTTCACTTCAAGTTCTCAAAAGGATGTACGCCGTGCCCGTGCTGGAGGGCCACCCTTGAAGATTAACAACCGAGAGGTCAATGCAGTAGAAGATGGTGGAGAGGATTCCAGCTTGGAGGATTGGATCTTTCCGACTATCGATGGAGGACTCCGCAATTGGGAGGCCAGAGACTTCATCCCAATAAATTTCATCCCTCAGTAATTTATCTTTTACATATTGTTGGATATGTAATATTGAAAAACAATTCTCACTCTCAAAATCTTGTGTCTTACCCGAGGCACAATGGTCCATTTGTAAGGGTTATTATTTCATCTTCATATGACATTCAATGAATCATGGACGTTTTTCGCATACAAAATTTTGTGCTCATTGTTTTTTTATTTTATGTTTTATTTTTTAAAGGATGGCTATACCCTTACTAACACCCACACTCACAAATGCAAGTACCCCTCCATTCTGGATCCCATGGGTAACGATACTGTTATGGCCTTTTGTGACTCTGAGGATCTAATCTACCAAGCCGAAGACGAAGGTGAGGAAGATTGTAAAGTACCAGGGGAACTTGCCAGACTACTACAACAAGAGGAAAGAGCCATTCAATCTCACGAGGAACTTGTGGATACAATCAACTTGGGTATTGAGAAGGATATAAAAGAGGTCAAGGTGGGTGCCAATCTGGAACCCAGTGTCAAGGAGCGTCTGATTCATCTGTTGCATGATTATGTTGAGATCTTTGCCCCCAGATGGTGCATCCACCTTCCTCTACTACTGCTTTGGCGTCCTTCAGAGATGACATCCGGAGTGGAGGTCTTGTAATCTTGGGAATCTGGGACACAGTCTTGGTCACGGCTACCTCTTGGGGGACTTCTTCGAA
This sequence comes from Vicia faba, assembly GCA_948472305.1. NCBI lineage: Eukaryota > Viridiplantae > Streptophyta > Magnoliopsida > Fabales > Fabaceae > Vicia > Vicia faba. Next base: position 1,057,646,267 of record OX451737.1, read on the forward strand.
ATGTTGAAAAGGAGTTTCAATGAACTCGCCGTCCAATTCCACATACCTGAAGGAATTGAGGTGGCTAATCATATATTCTTCCTCTCCGTGGACAGTGATAATATTTCCTTGGACCGGATATTTCAACATTTGGTGCAGTGTAGAGGTGACAGCGCCAGTATTATGGATCGACAGTCGTCCTAGCAGACAGGAGTAAGAGGGGCGGATGTCCATTACATTAAAGGTTGAATTGAAAGTCTGAGTCCCAAACTTTATGGGGATATCCACCTCCCCGTGTACCATCCTCTTTGATCCATCAAATTCCCTTACGACTATTGTTGCACCCCAAAATTTGCCCTCTCATATTCATCAAGATTTGTCAAGTCAAAGCCTCAAAATTCCCCAAGGGTTGTGCAGCTCAACTGTCTCCTATACAGTCAAAACTAGGGTTTGAGTTCTGGTCAAGCAAATGAACTTTTCAAAGGCCCAATCAAGTCTCATATGCCTACAAATATGGTCAAATATCCTCATGTCAAGTTTCAAGGCATTCAGCTCAAAATTGCACAGTCAAAACCCTAGATTGCACTACAGTCAACTGTAGGGGCAAAATGGTCATTTGACAGTCAAAAGTTCAAATTTTTGGTCAACATATCATTCTGAAGCCACAAACATCATTTGATCAATGCTTGATCATGATTCTCAAGGTTTGGCTCAGAAATCATCAAAGATGCAAAAGTTGCTATATTTGGACAGCTGAAAAAGTCAACTGAAATTGACCAGGGCATAACTTTCACATGGATTATCAGAAAAATCCCATCCAAAGCTCATTTTGAAGAGAAAGACATTTCCTACAATTCATCTTCATGTTCCAAGTCCAAGAAATGCTCTCACAAAAAGTTATCAATTTCAACATTATAGGTCATTTTCAAAAGTCAACAAAAAGGGACTTTAAGTCAAAGGCCATAACTTGAGATTGGTAAATCCAAATGACATGGGACCAAAGGCATTGGTTAAAGGACTCAAATACCTTTCCAAAATGTCCAAGAACATGTGAAAAGCTTAAAAATTGACCAAGTTATGCCTTGTGGAAGTTGGGAAATTTTTGGGAATTTTGAAAAGTCAACATTGATGCAAAAGGCCTAAAAATGCAAATGGGCCCATTTTTCTTCCAAGTTTCTTCATGCCAAGCCTATGCACGACCACTAGGCCCAAAGGGAAGTATTTTCATATTTTTTAATTATTTATTTGAATTTATATTAATTTATATTCATTTAAATCATTTTAATACATGAAAAATATAAACCTAACCTAAAAAAATCTTTTTATGCACATTCCAAGGTCAATATTTCGTGCACATCTTAAATAGGCAAGTTTTGGTGTGATTTGAGCATGATTGAACCAAAAACCATGAAAAAAGATTCAAAAAAGATCTTCCAAAATCAAATATGTGAAATCATCAATGCATTGGATTTTGTCTAGTTTTCTTGACCTAAATCGTTCCATACAAGTATGAGATCAGAACCCTAATGTAAGGAGACTGCAAGCTGCGCTCAGAAACCACATACAAACTTGCAAAATTTCTCCAAAAAGTGAAAACTGAAATCAGCTCTAGGAAGCGTTTCAAAGCGCAAATCTGATTCCAATAGTTTCCTGAAGGCTCACTGGATACATTCCAATCAATAACAACGACTAAAACCTCAAGAAGTGGTAGTTAGAACTCAAACTGTACCAAGAAAATCTTGAAATCGCATAGCATAATTTAAGCATCTTTTTGCATTTTTGTTTATATATTCATGTTCCTGATGAAGTTTGTGAACTAACCATCATATTCAATTGAGTTTTTATGGTACATACACGATTCCACCATATGTGATTTTTAGGGTTACAGGTTTTCCAGATTGGGGCTTTCACAACCAAGTGAAATTAGGGCTCAAGATGACCATGGCTGGATTCAGCACATCAAGACGAAGAAGTCTTGACCCTCGCGCCCAATTTATATACATCATAGCGCTAGTCGCTATTTTTCCGTAGCCTGCCTAAAACCACGCCCAGAAACCGTTGCCATATTATTTTGTATTGCAGGGGACATGAGGACGAAGACATCGTGGCGAAGCGTGGTTCGTCCATTTGAATCTCGCGCGTTTTTGATTCACTAACGTCACGTTTTACTTATTATGCTTACATGTTATTATATGTTAAATGAAACGCAAGTGGCACAGATGGCAGGCGAAGGCATGGATAATCCACAAGACCTGGGTTCGAGTCCCAGGTCTTCAACAATTTCATATTATTTTTCCTTTGGTAATTGCATGCAGGCCTAACATGAAGGTTCACCATACACACTCAATATTCATCGCCCACGCGTCCCAGGAGATCTAATCAAGGGTCAGATTGAAGGCATACCATGGAGGCTGGTCAACATGCCACACAAAATCGAGGAAAGTCAGCGAAATCAAGCTTATTGGGCCAGGCTTTTCAAATCTATACCTCCTGAATTGGGGACTACCCCCCCCCCCTGGTTTGCCTTATTGTTTTTTATTTTTATTTCCTTAATTTTTCTTTTTATTTCTTTTAGTTGCTATTTATTTAGTTAATTATTTTTACAAAATATAAAAACATTCAAAAAATCAGAAAAAGCCAAAAATTAATAAATATTTATATTATAATTATTTTCATAAATAAATTAGAATGTAAATTATTTAGTTTAATTAGATTTTAATTTTAATTCCCTTTTAATAAATAAAAATCCAAGAATAGAATTTAGGTTTAATAACTTTTATTTTCTTTTTTAATTTCCCCTTTTTTCAGAATGATAATGTTATTTATTTATTTTCATAAATCAAAAAAATGTACATAAAAAAAATTTTAGGTTTAATTTAGATCTTAATTTAATTCTTTCATAATAAATAAAAAATATTAGAATTAGGGTTTGTCTTTTAATTTAATTTCAATTAGCTCCTTTTTCTCATTAAATCTAAAAAACACAAAAAATACCATTTGCATTTAATTTTAATTTTAAATTCCTTATTAATTTTAAATTGTTTGCAAATGGGTCCAACGCCCTAGTTTTGTTTAATTCCTTTATTTCGCGCATTTACTTTTTATCGTTTATATAATTATGTAAATCTCCCAAAGCCATGTAACTTTACTTTTCGCACTTTATTACTTCGCATTATTTATTTTTCGCTAAATCGGGTCCGGTTTAATTTTGGCGATGTGGACCCACGCCTTTGTAATAGCTGTAGATTTATTTTCCCGCAAACTTTATTAACTGTTAAAATGCATGCAAGAATGAATGGACAAATTAAAATCAAGCGTAGAACACGACAAACATGACAAGACAAATAACTGAAACATGACACACAATTCGCACACACCACCTCTAGGGTACGCCTCACTGTTGCCTTTCGAAAGGTGATCGTCGAGTAGAGGATGTCTTAGTAAGTCCTCATGATCCGGGAACCTGGCATGAGGGTAGCTTCTAAGGTGTCTTCCCATTGCTCTGGTGATCACCACGTCCCGAACATCGAATTGACCCGAACACCTCCAACGGTGGTGCTACCTACCTCTCAATGGTGGGATGGCACTACTTTTAAGGACATTTACACAGACGAATTCCTTAGGGTAGGTAGGTTCTCAAGGATACTTGCTCTAATCTCAAAACAAATTCAAAAAGACTTTTCACACCCATACTTTTCAAAAGCTTTCAAAGCAAATTTTTCAAACACTCTGACGTATGAGTCGATCTGAAATTTTTTCAAAGAAACTTTTTAAACCCACATTGAAAAGCAAGCAAATATTTTGAAAACACGTTGAGCAAGTATCTAAGAGCCCATGGATAACCATGGATAGAAAGGGTGCTAACACCTTCCCTTTCTATAACCTACCTCCCGAACCGAGAGCAATCTCTTTAAGGAATTTTTCTGTGCTTTTGTCCTTTCCAATTGGAGAAAATAAAAGACGGTGGCGACTCTTGCTTCCGCGACATTTCGCGAACCAGCGTTAAACAGTCAGTTCCAGATCCACCGATCACAGAACTGGCGACTCTGCTGGGGACTTAACTTAAAGTGAGGTGTACCTTAGGGTTAGTTCATAACTGTGTTTTCAATTGCTTTCCTTGTTTGCTTTATTATTGTGGGACTGTCTTGGGAGTTCTATAGATCCTAAACCCGGATCTGGGGGGGATACCTTCTTAGAAAGTAGCAACAAGGCTGTGAGGGAACTGTGCGGGGTATACCGACATGGTTGAAACAGTCTGCTACGTTGATGTGGCACTTTGGTGTGTACCGGTAACCCTTGAGTTCAGTCAAGGAGAGTACGGGGCCTCCGCGTGGTGTCGTGAAGCATCAACAGACCTTAGGAACCTTAATTGAACTATCTTGGCCTCTTTAGGGTAGTGAGATAACTGACTTTGGTGCAGTCCGAGGTTGGTTGATACTCGATACTACGCTCAATTGAGGGTTGCTTTCCTGGAATATTTCGGTCGCCAGTTCAGTGGCTAAATCGAAACGATGAACAACGAAAGCAATCCCGTGATATTGGGACCCTTAGAACCCGGTTACTTCTAATAGGACAGGTTGAGCCCACCAACTTCAAGAGGGTACTACCCAGACCCCATGCTGGCTTAAACCCTAAGGGTTTCTCTTGTGTGACTTGTGTGCCTTTGTACTTGCCTACTTGCATGCTTGTTAGCTGACACATGAACTACTTGCAGGTTTTGTTTATAGTCCTTAACTAGGACTCATGACAGGGTTTACCAAATTTCTTGCAGGTTTTGTTTATAGTCCTTAACTGGGACTCATAACAGGGTTTACTAGATCTCTTGCAGGTTTTATAGCCCTTAATTGGGACTCATAACAAAGTATACTGAATTTCTTGCAGGGTTTGTTTATAGTCCTTAATTGGGACTCATAACATGGTTTACCTACATCACCCCATGCATAGCATGACATCACACCCTGCATACATCCTAACCCATTTCAAGGGTCTCAAGGGCTTGTGATGCAGGTCACGATGAATCAAACATCCCAGCAAGGGGCAAAGAGGATTTATTTTCCTCTAGCAAAGGTTGTCAGGGGCTATGACCCACTGGATATGGTGAGCCTTTGACCCTTGAAGAAGGACTCTCAACAACATGAAGTTCCTTCAATCAAGTTACCGGTTCTCAACTCTAACAAGTTTCTCTGTTTACCCCGCGAGGTCCTTGAAAACATTACATGCATATCATACATCTCATTGCATTGCAGGTATCCCTTTGACAGGTTGCTTACCCTTCTCCGCTGTTTATTTCAGCCGCTCGTCATGAATCCTGAATCATCAGCCGAGCAGACTATCAAGGATCTCCAGGCTCAGAATGCCCAGTTCCAAGAGCTGATCATGAATTTGACTCAGGGGCAACAAGACCTGAAGGCTCTCCTCTTGAAGAAGGACAAGAAGAAGAAGAGGACTGTCTTGTTCAGCCCTAGACGCAGATCTGGGAATACGCCACAAGTTGAAACGGAGAGGACAACCCCATCTGTGGGAAAAAGCAGTCATCCAGAGGAAAGGGTGCCCAGTCCAGAGGTCTCCGACAACGAGACAGATTTCGACGACGAACAATACCCTCCGGCTGAGGACAAGTACAAACAGTTGGAGGACAGAATGAAAGCTATGGAGGTTCAACAGGTACCTGGGCTGGATTTCGGAGATCTGGGTTTGTCAACTGGTGTGGTTATTCCTCGGAAGTTCAAAGTACCACCCTTCTCTAAGTATGACGGGGCGTCTTGTCCCAAGCTGCATCTAAGGTCCTATGTTCGGAAGATCCAACCATACACGGTGGACAAAAACTTGTGGATCCACTTCTTCCAGGAAAGTCTTTCAGGGACTCACCTCGAATGGTTCTATCAACTGGATGGGACCAAAATTCGTAACTGGGAGGAGTTGGCAACTGCTTTCTATAAGCAGTACCAGTACAATGCCGACCTTGCTCCCACCCGTACCCAACTCCAGGGTATGTCGTTGGGGTCAAGTGAAGGTTTCAAAAAATATGCGCAGAAATGGAGGGATCTTGCTGGAAGGGTACAACCACCTCTGACTGATCGGGAACTTATCGATATGTTCTTGGGGACCCTATCTGGGCCATTTTTCAACCATCTCATCGGGAATTCTTCTGCTGGGTTCACAGATCTTATCTTGACCGGGGAGAGAATTGAAGCTGGCATCCGGTCTGGGAAAATTCAAGAGGCTGCACCTGCTGATAAAAAGCCTCATCATGGAAAGAAAGAATCCAATGCTGTGCACGGTAAAAAGAGCCGTCATGAGACCGGGGCAATCCAGATCCCCAGCCCTGGACCTGCTCAACAAGGACAGGGGCAGCAGCGCAAGGAGAAACGGCAGTACACCAAACTCAACATGTCGTTGGATCAAGCACTGCAACAACTGTTGAAGACAGGGCTGATCACCTTAAGGGCTCCTCTTCGGAATCCGAACACTTCTGCTCCCAACTATCATCCCAATGATAGGTGTGCATATCATTCAGATAGCCCGGGGCATACTACAGACAATTGCTGGCCTCTCAAGAATAAGATTCAAGATATGATCGACGCTGGAGAGATTCAGTTTGAAGTGCCAGAGACTCCGAACATAGTCACTGCTCCGTTGCCCAATCATTGAAGCCTTTTGTTTATTTGAATTTTTGAGCTGTACTTTTCTTTGCTTATACAAACAATTAATGTCATAGCAAACTCTTTTATTCTATTAATGCATCGCATATGTCTGTTTTGGAAATTAATACAATTATTTTCATTATGTTCAAATATCTTTTCATATTTTTTCTGATGATCAACTCTTGGTTAATAATTCTGAGCCTCTTGAGGGAGGATGACGAAAACGATACCACGATCTTTACAGTATGCTTTTGAACAGACCCCGCTGATGAGGTACAGGCATTGTTTCAATTCCTAAACACTGGAGTTATAAGGATGATAATCCCTCGTCAACCCCTCTGAGCCAAAGAAGTAGGAGTTTTTATTTTCGAAAATCAAAACCCTTAATCATAACCTGGGGCAGGGTAGTCTCTCAGTTGATTCAAGTGCATGACGAACGGCACCAAAGAGGTCCTTACAACACAAAGACAGTGGTGGTTCAGAACAATCAAAAGGACAGGCAGTCATCATCAAAATTCATAAATGAAAAGCCCAAAAAGTCTAAACCTACAAAGGGGACTTATGAAACTGGGGCATCCCGCTGACTGTGACTCCAAAAGGAAACAGTTCAGGCAAAAAAAAGAAAGGGATAACGAAATCAAAAAAGAAAGAGGTCCTACAAACCCTTAACAAAAAAGGAATGACTGCCTATTCAAAATAAGTTATCAACATCTGAACCATTATTGGAACATCAGGACAAAGACTCAAGCAAGGTCTAACGCACGATCAACTGAGTTTAGGTTTGGAGAACATCACGAAGAGCGGGTGGGTACAAATAAATTTGAGCCTTTATCCTTTGTTTCTTAAACCGTGAACCAAGCCACGTTATAACCCTCAAAAGTCCTAGCTGAAGCATGGGTTAGTTCGAAAGCATACTGTTACGAAAGGTATCCTGACTCCTGAAGGCCTACGGTAAATACGGAGTTGACATCACGTTTTACAAACATTCGCTTGTTTTATGAAAAGAATGCATTTTCAAAAACTTCGAGACAGACATAAGCTTTGCATTTTTAACATAACTTTGTTTGCATATGACTTTTTGTTTGAACAGCGTAGAAATTCGCATGACGAAAGTCTAATGAACAAGAGTGTCTCCAATCAAGGGACACGGCATGATCATGGTCTACCATCTGGGGCAGTTAAGTCAAGATCCAGAGGATCTCTCAAAAGGCCAAATAGCCTGGGGCAAATCTCCGCCTAAGCCATTTGGGGCATTCCAACAATGAATCTTGCACGATCATACACCTTCTGGTAATATGGCAACACAAGCAGCCAGGGGCACCTTCCCTGCATTCTAAAAGCATGGGCATAGTCGAAAAAATACTACGCAAAATCAAAGACCCGCTAGGTTGACACACCTAGGCAAAAATAAGGGCTTCCCGGCGAACCAAAAGGGTTCGGGCAAAATGAAGGGATGAAATGAAAAAAAATCTGTACACCCGGCAAGTCGAAAACCTGAAAAGGCGGCTTGGGCAAAAATGGGTATCCCGGTGGACTGAAAACCCGAAAGGGCGGTCTAGGCAAAAGTTAGGGATTAAAGCGTACGACTATGTCCCGTCTTCTTGTCATCTGTCTGCCAGAAGAAGGTTTATCTCTCAACAACTAGCAGCATCCCACAAGTGCCTCCCCCATAGAAACCGGGGCAATAAAAGTTGGTCTGAGTAGTCTGATCGTTCTATCCTCCAAGGTATCAGGGTAGGTCCTGTTGAAGAGCGTAACCAATACAGTCAATACCTCCCCAGGAGGGTCCAACCCAGCTTCCCCAGGAAGGTTGGAATCTATCTCCCCAAGCAATAAGCATGTCCCCAGTAAGTTACGGAAGCTTACCCCTCTCAAGGCACGAACGCGTCGCCCGGCTTGATTTAAAGAGTTATTTCCTTAACAGGATATAACTGGGTTATCCTCAGCCAAAAAACCACGGAAAGAACGTCGTCTCCGAAGTCTTCTTATCCCCAGCGAAGTCCATTCATACTTCCAATACAGCAAGGTATCCTCAGCGAGTCATCCTCAACAATTCAGCAAAATCATCCCCCCACAGAGTATTTCTTCCCAGCATGGTCGCTAGAATATCTTTTTCTCCCCGCAGAATCCTCCATTCGCCAAGTTTATTCCCCAACGGAGTTATCTTCTCCTACCGGTATACTTGCAACTATCATCCCCAGCGGAAGCAAAAGCTATTCTTCCACATCAGCCCAGGATGCGACTTCCCGGCACCCGTCAAGGATTTATTTTTCCTACGACGAAAACATACATTCATAAAACGTCACGTACATCATTATAGCATGCATATGCATCATATTACACGAATCTCATTGATCTTGAAAACATACAGTTCATGCATCATGATTTTGCATACAATTATGTTCTACCTTTTCAGGAAAAAGATCAATACAAAAATGACTACTATCAACTAATCGCAATTCATTCTAGATATAGTTTCAGATGTAAACCCAGCGATGGTGACGTTCTGATGCTGCTTCCAGATTCCCTTCTAGATATAGTTTCAGATGTAAACCTAGCGATGGTGACGTTCTGATACTGCTTCCAGAATTCCTTCTCGATATAGTTTCAGATGTAAACCCAGCGATGGTGACGTTCTGATGCTGCTTCCAGAATTCCTTCTCGATATAGTTTCAGATGTAAACCCAGCGATGGTGACGTTCTGATACTGCTTCCAGATTTCCTTCTAGATATAGTTTCAGATGTAAGCCCAGCGATGGTGACGTTCTGATACTGCTTCCAGATTTCCTTCTAGATATAGTTTCAGATGTAAGCCCAGCGATGGTGACGTTCTGATACTGCTTCCAGATTTCCTTCTAGATATAGTTTCAGATGTAAACCCAGCGATGGTGACGTTCTGATACTGCTTCCAGAAGTCTTTTTGATATTCTCCTCTCCGATGATGAGTGTGAGGTGATATTCTCCCTATGGTTCCCTCTCTAACGGTGCATGAGGTAGTAATCCCTTTTTTGATATTCCCCTCTCCGACGATGAGTGTGAGGTGATCATTCCTTTCAGACTATAATTACCTATGGTTCTCTTCCCAATATTGCAAAGATGGTAGTTCCCGCCAAGATTTTTCTCAACGAGCGTTGTTGAAGTTAAAGTCACATAAGGTTCTCTTACCATTCATGCTAAGGCGGTAACCATCCCTGGTTCATTCATCAACGTTTTGAAGCTCCAGACTCAGCTCCTGTAACCAGTCAGGACACATCTTTACCAAGCATCTAAAATCAGCTCCTGCAACGTGTCAGGTACTCACTTTGTCTTTTGCAGGTATACAGGTTCTCGCTAAGGAATCTCCCCTGCAATCAACATTCAGATGGCATCTATAAGCCCATCATCCTATCCAGCAATCTCCGAATGGCATCTATAAGCCCATTCCCATCATCACTGCTACTATGTGAGCGCAAATTTCTGGGCACTCTAGTGTCCAATCATCTTCTACCCTCGGATTACGAAAGGCACGTCAGCCAATCTGCATCCTCAGGTCTAAGAAGATTGAACAGGGGCAACTGTTGCACCCCAAAATTTGCCCTCTCATATTCATCAAGATTTGTCAAGTCAAAGCCTCAAAATTCCCCAAGGGTTGTGCAGCTCAACTGTCTCCTATACAGTCAAAACTAGGGTTTGAGTTCTGGTCAAGCAAATGAACTTTTCAAAGGCCCAATCAAGTCTCATATGCCTACAAATATGGTCAAATATCCTCATGTCAAGTTTCAAGGCATTCAGCTCAAAATTGCACAGTCAAAACCCTAGATTGCACTACAGTCAACTGTAGGGGCAAAATGGTCATTTGACAGTCAAAAGTTCAAATTTTTGGTCAACATATCATTCTGAAGCCACAAACATCATTTGATCAATGCTTGATCATGATTCTCAAGGTTTGGCTCAGAAATCATCAAAGATGCAAAAGTTGCTATATTTGGACAGCTGAAAAAGTCAACTGAAATTGACCAGGGCATAACTTTCACATGGATTATCAGAAAAATCCCATCCAAAGCTCATTTTGAAGAGAAAGACATTTCCTACAATTCATCTTCATGTTCCAAGTCCAAGAAATGCTCTCACAAAAAGTTATCAATTTCAACATTATAGGTCATTTTCAAAAGTCAACAAAAAGGGACTTTAAGTCAAAGGCCATAACTTGAGATTGGTAAATCAAAATGACATGGGACCAAAGGCATTGGTTAAAGGACTCAAAGACCTTTCCAAAATGTCCAATAACATGTGAAAAGCTTAAAAATTGACCAAGTTATGCCTTGTGGAAGTTGGGAAATTTTTGGGAATTTTGAAAAGTCAACATTGATGCAAAAGGCCTAAAAATGCAAATGGGCCCATTTTTCTTCCAAGTTTCTTCATGCCAAGCCTATGCACGACCACTAGGCCCAAAGGGAAGTATTTTCATATTTTTTAATTATTTATTTGAATTTATATTAATTTATATTCATTTAAATCATTTTAATACATGAAAAATATAAACCTAACCTAAAAAAATCTTTTTATGCACATTCCAAGGTCAATATTTCGTGCACATCTTAAATAGGCAAGTTTTGGTGTGATTTGAGCATGATTGAACCAAAAACCATGAAAAAAGATTCAAAAAAGATCTTCCAAAATCAAATATGTGAAATCATCAATGCATTGGATTTTGTCTAGTTTTCTTGACCTAAATCGTTCCATACAAGTATGAGATCAGAACCCTAATGTAAGGAGACTGCAAGCTGCGCTCAGAAACCACATACAAACTTGCAAAATTTCTCCAAAAAGTGAAAACTAAAATCAGCTCTAGGAAGCGTTTCAAAGCGCAAATCTGATTCCAATAGTTTCCTGAAGGCTCACTGGATACATTCCAATCAATAACAACGACTAAAACCTCAAGAAGTGGTAGTTAGAACTCAAACTGTACCAAGAAAATCTTGAAATCGCATAGCATAATTTAAGCATCTTTTTGCATTTTTGTTTATATATTCATGTTCCTGATGAAGTTTGTGAACTAACCATCATATTCAATTGAGTTTTTATGGTACATACACGATTCCACCATATGCGATTTTTAGGGTTACAGGTTTTCCAGATTGGGGCTTTCACAACCAAGTGAAATTAGGGCTCAAGATGACCATGGCTGGATTCAGCACATCAAGACGAAGAAGTCTTGACCCTCGCGCCCAATTTATATACATCATAGCGCTAGTCGCTATTTTTCCGTAGCCTGCCTAAAACCACGCCCAGAAACCGTTGCCATATTATTTTGTATTGCAGGGGACATGAGGACGAAGACATCGTGGCGAAGCGTGGTTCGTCCATTTGAATCTCGCGCGTTTTTGATTCACTAACGTCACGTTTTACTTATTATGCTTACATGTTATTATATGTTAAATGAAACGCAAGTGGCACAGATGGCAGGCGAAGGCATGGATAATCCACAAGACCTGGGTTCGAGTCCCAGGTCTTCAACAATTTCATATTATTTTTCCTTTGGTAATTGCATGCAGGCCTAACATGAAGGTTCACCATACACACTCAATATTCATCGCCCACGCGTCCCAGGAGATCTAATCAAGGGTCAGATTGAAGGCATACCATGGAGGCTGGTCAACATGCCACACAAAATCGAGGAAAGTCAGCGAAATCAAGCTTATTGGGCCAGGCTTTTCAAATCTATACCTCCTGAATTGGGGACTACCCCCCCCTGGTTTGCCTTATTGTTTTTTATTTTTATTTCCTTAATTTTTCTTTTTATTTCTTTTAGTTGCTATTTATTTAGTTAATTATTTTTACAAAATATAAAAACATTCAAAAAATCAGAAAAAGCCAAAAATTAATAAATATTTATATTATAATTATTTTCATAAATAAATTAGAATGTAAATTATTTAGTTTAATTAGATTTTAATTTTAATTCCCTTTTAATAAATAAAAATCCAAGAATAGAATTTAGGTTTAATAACTTTTATTTTCTTTTTTAATTTCCCCTTTTTTCAGAATGATAATGTTATTTATTTATTTTCATAAATCAAAAAAATGTACATAAAAAAATTTTTAGGTTTAATTTAGATCTTAATTTAATTCTTTCATAATAAATAAAAAATATTAGAATTAGGGTTTGTCTTTTAATTTAATTTCAATTAGCTCCTTTTTCTCATTAAATCTAAAAAACACAAAAAATACCATTTGCATTTAATTTTAATTTTAAATTCCTTATTAATTTTAAATTGTTTGCAAAAGGGTCCAACGCCCTAGTTTTGTTTAATTCCTTTATTTCGCGCATTTACTTTTTATCGTTTATATAATTATGTAAATCTCCCAAAGCCATGTAACTTTACTTTTCGCACTTTATTACTTCGCATTATTTATTTTTCGCTAAATCGGGTCCGGTTTAATTTTGGCGATGTGGACCCGCGCCTTTGTAATAGCTGTAGATTTATTTTCCCGCAAACTTTATTAACTGTTAAAATGCATGCAAGAATGAATGGACAAATTAAAATCAAGCGTAGAACACGACAAACATGACAAGACAAATAACTGAAACATGACACACAATTCGCACACACCACCTCTAGGGTACGCCTCACTGTTGCCTTTCGAAAGGTGATCGTCGAGTAGAGGATGTCTTAGTAAGTCCTCATGATCCGGGAACCTGGCATGAGGGTAGCTTCTAAGGTGTCTTCCCATTGCTCTGGTGATCACCACGTCCCGAACATCGAATTGACCCGAACACCTCCAACGGTGGTGCTACCTACCTCTCAATGGTGGGATGGCACTACTTTTAAGGACATTTACACAGACGAATTCCTTAGGGTAGGTAGGTTCTCAAGGATACTTGCTCTAATCTCAAAACAAATTCAAAAAGACTTTTCACACCCATACTTTTCAAAAGCTTTCAAAGCAAATTTTTCAAACACTCTGACGTATGAGTCGATCTGAAATTTTTTCAAAGAAACTTTTTAAACCCACATTGAAAAGCAAGCAAATATTTTGAAAACACGTTGAGCAAGTATCTAAGAGCCCATGGATAACCATGGATAGAAAGGGTGCTAACACCTTCCCTTTCTATAACCTACCTCCCGAACCGAGAGCAATCTCTTTAAGGAATTTTTCTGTGCTTTTGTCCTTTCCAATTGGAGAAAATAAAAGACAGTGGCGACTCTTGCTTCCGCGACATTTCGCGAACCAACGTTAAACAGTCAGTTCCAGATCCACCGATCACAACTATGTTACTTGGTTTCAACGTCAGTCCTTTGTAGTCCAGTCTGCCGAGAGCTTTCTTCAGTAAAATATTCAAAGATGAGCCAGTGTCCACTAAGACATGGGCCAGAGTTGTGCCTCTACATTCTACAGATACATGTAATGCCTCGTTGTGCTTTCTTCCCCTTGGTGTCAGATCAGCATCTGAGAAGCCTAGGCCGTTACCCGCTGTCAAGCTGGCCACGCAATCTTGAAATTGGTCAGCAGACGTCTCTTGAGGCATATGGGTTGTCTTTAGGAATTTCACCAAGGCTTTCGCATGTGCCTCGGAACACAGTAGCAATGCCAGCATGGAGATTTTGGAGGGAGTTTGCCCCAACTTTTCAACTACATCGTAGTCGCTCCTCTTTATGATTCTCAGGATCTCCTCCATTTCTTTCTTGGAGGTCTTGGGGATAGTCAGGGATTGAGCCTTCGTCCGGACAGGCTCTACTTGAATACTTTTTCCTCGAGTTTCAGCAGCAGGAGTGTTGGTAGGAATGATAACAGGGGTTGTATCGTCTTCGTCAATAGGTGCACTTGCAGAGATGATTATCGGTACAGAAGTAACCTTTGGAGTAGCCACGGGTCTAAAAACTGCCTTTGGGGGGGAAATTTCTGGAGAAAAGATTCTACCGCTTCGGGTAATCTTACTAGTTCCGACAATATTGCTAATTTCGGAATCTTCTTCTTCGGAGCTTATCTCTTCGATGGCCAGCCCATCTTGTTTGATGCCATGGTAGTAGATGTCCCCACCGTAATTCCACGGCATAGTTTTGTCTGATTCATATGGGACTGGCCCAGGCATTATGATTATAAGAGGAGTAGTTTTTCGAACCGATGTAATTCTAACGGGTCTTTTGGGAACCCTGGAAGAATTGGTGGAGATGGTAATGATTGAAATGTCTTCAACAAGAATAGGTGAAACATGAGTACATTCTATTAGGATCTCTTTGTTGTCTATCAAGCGTTGAATGCCTGTTTTCAACAAAGGGCAAATAGTTGGTGAGGATAAGCAGAGATGGCAGTCTTCATTACAACCCGGGAATACACCGACTTTCAACAAGTTTATCTTAATGATTGGGAGTGGAGTTACGAGTTCATCAACTATGGTAACAAAAAAATATTCTTCAACAGCATTGGTATTGTGACCATGTCTGGACATAGGAGCAGAAATGACGCTTGGCTTCTCAAGGCCCAACAGTTGTTGGTGTCGTGACCCGGACTTTCGGAGTGATATGCGCAACGGGCATTTGGGTGATGATGAGGGAACGCTGTGTTGGGGTTTTTTGGAGCTTCTTTTAAAGTTTCCAAATTGGATTTCAGAAGATGCGGTAATACTTGGGACAGAGTCATATTGATTCTGGTGAATTATCGGACTGGCCTTTCCACCCTCGGTTGATTACTTCTTGGTTGATCAGATGTAGACTTTGGGATCATAACAGCCCCTACCATTGGTCGGTGTTCGGCTCTCCCTTGGTTCCTTTGTGGATATACATCATCTACTTCTTTCTTCCTAATAAAAGGCTTCCTCACAGCTATAGAAGAAGATGAATCCTTCTTAATCTTTCCATTTTTATGCCAGCTTCCACTCTCTCTCCGGTCAGTATTAACTCAGTAAATCCTGCAGATGAGCTTCCAATTAAATGGTTGAAGAAAGGGCCCGATAGAGTGCCTAAGAACATGTCCACCAATTCCCTTTCAGACAGAGGGGGTTGAACTCTTCCAGCTAGATCTCTCCATTTCTGCACGTAATCCTTGAAACCCTTATTGGAAGTTATAGCCATACTCTGAAGTTGAGTACGGGTAGGCGCCAAATCAGCATTATATTGATATTTCTTGTAGAAAGTTGCGGCAAGATCTTCCCAATTATGGACGTTGGCCCTTTCCAGTTGGTAAAACCAGTCGAGTTGTGTTCCAGACAGACTATCTTGGAAAAAATGCACCCATAAGTCTTTATCAGCAGATTATGGTTGGATCTTTCTCACATATGATCGGAGGTGCATCTTAGGACATGACACTCCATCATATTTTGCGAACAAAGGCACTTTGAATTTCGGAGGAATCACAATCCCCGACACTAGTCCCAATTCTTCAAAGTCTAGACCTGGCACCTTTTGTATTTCCATAGCACTTAAACGCTCTTCAAGATGTCTGTACTTATCATCAGCTGGAGGATATTGTTCCTCATAGTAGTCTTCCTCTTCTTCCTCCTCTTCAGATTCTGACCGAACCGTTGTTTCCTTTCCTTTCCCCTCTCCTTCACCGGATGTTGTTGCAAAATTCAAGGTTCTTCTAGTCTGCCCCAAAAATCTTCTCCCCATGTTTAAAACCCCAGTGACTTTCTTTGTTTTCTTTTTCCTTTCTTCAGCCAGCAGAGTCTTCTACTCTTCTTGCCCCTTGTCTAGGGTCATGAGCAAATGTTGAAACTGCGTGTTTTGAGCTTAGAGATCTTTGACTGTTTGTTCAAGATCCATCTTACTGAAATAAAAAGTAGAGAGATGAGGAAACTCGTTGCAAAAGACCTGTTTATGTTATGATGAATGATATGTGCATATGCAATGTTTTAAAGGATTTCAAAGATTCAAGTTCATTTTAGACAAAAAGAAACACACGTTATATTAATAAGATAAAGTTTGAGTACATAAATGCCCCTTGGGCAAAATAATACAAAACTCTAAGATAAAAAAGTAGTGTGCATCCTCTTTGGTGTAATGTAGGCATTTATACTCTGCTCCTCATGAAGTAGCCTAGTGAGTTCCAAAACCTTCTTCTCGCTTGCGTAGAATTGGGCTTCGAAAGTATCTCGCTCTCCTTTGAGTTGTATCCTTTGTAGGTCTTCAAGAGATGTGGGCATGTCAGGATGTAGGATAGTGAATGGAACTTCTCCCTCCTTAACATGCTCAATGATCACCGGAAGGATGGAAGGATAAGGCATCATAAGAGTTTGAGCGCGGGTTCGTACCCATTTGAGGTAAGGCTCAAGAGGGATGGAATTCTTGTGCCCCAAAGTCTTGTTATCCACCTTGTTTAGCATCCTCCAAGCTCGGATGAATCTCTGGCGAAGACCTTGATCGTCTTTTTGTAGTTGAATACCAAACCTTGAAACAGCATCTCGTACGGGCCATCCCTTCAGGCGTAACCAAACTGTCTTGGAGCTAAACATGGGTTATAAGTGATGCATCCCCTAATGCCAAGTAGAGGGACATTAGGGAATTCCCCACAATGGTCAACAATGATAACATTCTCTTTGGATCGGGAGCACCAATGAATATCTGAATGTTTGAGCGTCATAAACCTTTGTGACCACCTTGAACCTTGCTCATTCTTTAAGACTGATTGGGGAAGATGAGAAATAAACCATCTTTCCAGGAGAGGAGTGCAACACATAAGGACGCCTATTTTCCTCATTGTGCGAGTGTGAAAAGAGTGTAGGATATCCCCTAGCAATGTAGGCACCGGATTGCGTGACATAAAGATTTTGACGGTGCTCACGTCTATGAGTTGGTCAGGATTGGGAAATAAGACAATCCCATAGATAAGAAGAGCCACAATTTCCTCAAAGTCTTCTAAGTCTAATGAATTCCAACAGCTTTGGGCTTTCTCAAACAGGAACTTTTCTCAGAAGCCTTTGACACCACTTCTAGTTTGCCAATGAGTTGTTACATCAGATGAGTGCAAGTGCAGAGCTTGAGCAATCTCTTCTGGATTTGGGTCTCTTTCCTCACCTTTGAAAGGTAGTTGATTAAGAATGGGAATCCTCAAGAGTTGAGAGAATTCTTTCAAAGTAGGCACAAGCTGATAGTCGGGAAATATGAAGCAATGGTGCAAAGGGTCAAAGAACTGAAAGAGCACCTTCATCATATTCTCATCTGTGTTGGAGGTGACCAAGTTGAGTAGACGACCATGTCTCTCGGTAAATGGATAGTTCTCAGGTATCCTTGAAGCTAGCTTCTTAAATTGTGGAGGAATTCTTACAAGGTTGACTTGGATAGTTTTCCTGCGAAGTGAATCCATATCCTACAAAACAAGAACAAAGATGAATCTCCAAAATCCTTGAAATGGTTAGTAGATGTATATGATGTTCATGATGTCCATGATGTTATGTACAAGTATTCATATACAAGCAAAGCAAACAAGTTCTTAGTTTAGGCTTGCATGGGGTTTTATAGGTAAGTACCCTCTTGAAGTTTAGTTAGCTTAAACCATCCTAATAATAGTAACCGGGTTCTAAGGAGCTCAATATCACCGGATTGTTTCCTTGGTCATTGTTTCAGCTCAAGCCTCTTTAATGGCGACTGAAATATCCCAAGAAACCAACCCTCAATGAGTGTAGTATCGAGTATCTACCAACTTCAGACTGCACCAAAGTAGGTCATCTCACTATATCCTAAAGGCCAAGTTGGTCAAGTAAATGGTTCTAGAAGTTCATTAGTGCTTCATGACATCACTCAACGGCCCTGTATTCTCTTTGATTGACTGAAAGGCTACCGGTACCCATAAATATATCACACAAACATAGCTATTGCTTAGACCATGTCGGTATATCCTGCACAGTTTCCATAACGTATTGCTATTTACCTATAATGCATCCCAAATCCGGGTAGAGGATCCAAACCCAAACAAAGAACCATAATGTAAAGAAAACAAGTCAAACAATGTAAGCAAATAAAGGTGATTTAGCCCTTAGGTAACCCCACTTTTATAATTTTCCCCAGCAGAGTCGCCAGTTCTATGATACGGTGGGAGAACTGACTTGAGGGTTTTGTGTTTTATCGCAAATGTTGCGGTTAGCAAGATTCGCCACCAACTTTTCTTTTATCCAAAAAGGAAAGGTGAAAAAGCACAGGAAAGACCTTTGAGATTATTTCTTGAGTTCGGGGGGTAGATTATGAAAAGGGAAGGTACTAGCACCCTTTTCATCCATGGTTTTCCATGGGCTCTTAGTTACTTGCTAGATCACTTGCTTTTGTTTTGAAATTGTGCTTTGTGTGGTTTTGAAAGTATTTTGTAAAAGAGGCCATTGTTTAGGCAATCTTTGTAATGATTCTCGTTCGTAAGAATGTATACAAAGATGTTTGTCTTTTTGAAAATGTTTTCAATATTTGTAAGATGTTTTGAAATGTGTGTGTTTGTTTGGGAAAATAGCAAGGAGATTTGTTTAAAAAGGAGCAAGTAACCAAAAACAATCTACCTACACAAATGTCTTTCTTGTTCATTTTCTTTTCCTTTGATATTGTTGTCTTACCATTGATTTGGTAAGCAACCCTATCTTTGGATGTAAACGGGATGGGTGTGGGTCATCATATAACCATGATTAGAAATGTTGCAAAGTATCTTAGCATTTTTAAGGGACTAAGATCATTTTATAAGGCAACTTTGAATAGCATCATCGAGGGACTATGATCTTATACTTGTTTGTTTTTGCCAATATACTTTGCATGTGTAATATAGCCATTTTTATGTAAGGAAACCAAGTGGAGTAACCCTAAGGATGCTTGTGTGCAAGTGTGTTATTTTCATGTTTGATTTTGTCTTGGATTTAGATTTTTCTATTTGATTTGTTTTTATCTTGCCATACAAACCCTAATTACTAGCATGTTATATAAAAGCGATAAATTGAGTAAATTAAATATTGCTACGCTATTACAACATTTTATGGGAGGGGTGTATACAAATTATGAATGGGGATTTGCAATAATGTAAACCTAATTTAATCTACTACAACCAAATTGAATTTGTACAAGTATTTTAATAAACAATATACAATATAATTTAAATATGCAATGTTATGTACATGCAAGAAAAAGAAATTTGCTTTGTTTTTCATGTGCAAAAGAATTTTGACCTAATCCTAATAACTTAAGAAAAGGAAATTATTTCTTAAAAACAAATGATTAACCCTAATTTCTAATTTAAAAGAAAATAAAGTTCTTTTAAGTATTATTTTTTTGTGTATTTTTTGTCTTAAAATAGTAAATAATATTTATGAAAATATTTAGTCTTTTTATATGTCAAGATAAATATTTACAAGTATAAAGAAAAAGGAATAAAAATATATCTAAGTCTATTTTATTTTTACAAGTTTATTTAAGAAAAATAGTTAGTATGTAATAAAATTAAATTGAAAAAATATTTTTTATGTGAAAATAAAATAAAATAAATCAAAATGCAATATTTGTCATATTTTATATTTTTTATGATTTTATATGTTAAAAAAATATATTTATAAAATGAAAATGAAAATAAAAATAAATAATAAAAAGATTAGGCCAAGGGTGCTGTAAGAGAAAGGAAGGTAAGTGTTAGAAAAAATGAGAGGCCCAAATGAACCAAGCCCACGCTGCTAAAAATGTCAAAAATGAAGCTGGAAAAATAAGAAAAGTGAAAAAGGTAGCGCCAAGGTTCGAACCCATGACCTATGCATTTCCAGCGCGCTACCTTGCCACTGGGGTGGCTGTACATCCGTTAGTTCATATGAAACATAAAATACATAACACATAACACCTCCTAGCTCTGTATTTCATCTTCTTCCTCAAGCTAGCCAGAACCTTTGTATCTTTCTCATTTCTCCATGAAAATGGAAACTTCCAACATGAAAATGATAGTACTCTTTCTCACAATTTCAACCATGTAACTCATGTAAACTAACAGTCAATGATCAAAACTAATTTCAAAGGCCCTAATTTTAAACCTAATTTTTTACAGAAATTTGAACTCTAAAATTCTCTATACACAATGAATATAAATGAAATTTATGAACATGGTTGGTCTTAGCACAAGAATATCTACATTTTATCTTCACAAATTGTGACCAATAGATGCTTGTACGAAGAGATAGAAGTTATAGTTCTTACCTCTTTCAGCTGAGATCGTGAATGGAGTTTGAGTGAGATTTATGAAGGCCTGAAGATTCCTTTAGCTTTCCTGAACCTCCCTGAGTGTGTTCCAATCCTTACCTTGCTTTGAAAGTGCCTGAATCTCTCTATCGAAGTCAACCTGCAAGCTTGAAAAACAAAAATGGCAGATGGAGAAGGAGGAATTACAGTGAAGGGATGATGGTCTGGAACACTTAGATATGAGGTAGGTTAAGTGTTTGAGTGATTAAAACTTGAAACGCACGAGTAGATTTCTGGATTGCTATGCTTGGTCTCAAACTGTAAGTTTTGACAGGTTTTTAGTGATAGGGAGTTTTTAAGAGTTTCTGGCCTTTTGCAATCGTGTTCTAAGTTGTAATGTGTTTGTGTATAAGTATAGAGAAGGTTTCTAATCCACTCCACAACAGATTTCTGAGTTCTAGCCTTTTTGCACTCTTACTTGCTTTTTAAGAAAGGTGAAGAGACCACTCTCTACATGCTTGTACAGGCCTGCTTGGAGTTGGTACAAGTCCTAGACAATTTTCTTTTGGTTTATAGGACTTGTGTGTGCTGAGAAAACAGGTCCAATGCTCAAGAAGTGAAAAGTTGCAAAAGTTATGCTTTTCCAAAATGGCAATGGCAACTTTGTGCCATTTATGGAATTAAATCTTGGACAAAGACTCTTGTGCTTGGATTAAGGATTTATCATTTGTGTAAGCATTAAATTATGAAGTGAGAAACAAGTTTGAGACCTGTAAATCAAGGATTAGGCAGCATAGGTTCAGATTTGAATTTTGTTCTTCATGAAATGGCTTGAAATCAAAGTGAGAAATTTCCAACTTCATCTCTTCGATTCTCCTTACTCAAAATGATCTCAAGGAGTTCTTGGACATTTTGGAAAGCTTGAAATGTTCTCTATAACTCATATTTGAAATGCATTTCAATATTCCTCTTGGAACTAGGTGAAAAATTGCCATGAAGTTAGGTCAAAAACCTGCCTAAATTAGGGCAAAATTTCACTAAGTTATTTTAGTTTATGAGCATGTATTCACAAAATTATATCTTGAGATCCAAGCATCTTTAGGGGAAAATGTGTGAAGAAATGTTGTATATTTAATGGAGATCTACAACTTTCATGTTGGGAACTTTTATTGAATCATCTTGTATCATGGTGGAAAATTGGCTTAAAGTTGAGAAAAAATAAGAAATTTTCTATACTTAAAAAAATTTCTAAGTTAAGAAAATTTCAAATTTCAAAACCAAATCTTCAATCTTTGATTTATTGATGAAATTTTTTCATATTTTGACATGTTTTGATGAATTGTGATCCTTGGCACTTGATTTTGACCAAAAAGTCAAAGTTTGACTTTTCAGTATACATTTGACTGCAAATTTCATCTATCAATCCAATGAAATTGCAATGTTTTGAACGATGTTATTAGGTTAAGACGATACAATTGAATCCTTGAAATCATGATTCAAATTAATTGGTCATTTGCTAGGTCAAAAACCAGAAATTTCCCTTTCTCAGTCAAAAACCTAATTTTGACCATTTCGCCCCTTTGATGATTTGTTCAAATTTCTTGAGGAATTATGGTCCAAACTTGATCAAATGATACATATGAGTCTAAAATGTTGATGTGGATCAAAAGTTATGAAGTTTGACTGTAAATTGGCCATGGTTGACTTTTTTCCCAATACAACTGATTTTTAGGTCAACTGTCCAATTGACTGATCAAAAATGTGATTCAAGGCTTGAAACTTGTCATGAGTAATCTTAGGGGTCCATAATGATGTTTGAAAGTCATATGAAGCATTGATAGTCCAAAAATCTTTGTACAATCTCAAACCCTAATTTTGGGGTGATCAGTGCATGATGAGATGTCTTGAGCTGATCAAACCATAATCCAGTCTTGAATCAAAGAGATCTTGTGAGAATAATCTTGATAAATGAGAGGGAAAATTTTGTGGTACAATAGCGGAGAACAAACTTAGAAAATGAATTTTTGTATTGAAGTGATGAACTCTATCGGAGATTGAGCCTCTATATCTAGAGAAATAAACTCTACTTGGGGGATGAGATTTACTGACCCGCCCGCAATTACAGAATTTTTCTAGAGGATATAGTTGTCAGGTTTCAGAATGACCTTGGCTGGGGAGGTTACGTCCTGTTTCGGGAAGGCTGACATCAATGTTTTTACTCTGTAGGGAGTGTATGCACTAATGATTATGCTCCAAAGCTGACTCTCTCTCGGTATCTGCTGGGCGGAGTAACTGTCGGGTTTGGCACTTCTTGTTTTTGCCCCTATTTTTGGAATTACGAATAACTGTCTTTTGTTTCTTATGCAAATATTTATAAGCAGCAATCATTTTCAAATGCATATATCAAAAATAAGTCATTGGACGTTCTTGCGAAACAAAATAGAAAAAGAAAAACGAATCGAAGTTTCTTGCGAAAATGATTTGTATTGATTTTTGAAGTTGGCCTATAACAGGATTTTTTGTACAGAGAGGTTGACGCTCTAGTAAGAGAACGCCGCCCAAAAAATGGAAGCTATACAAATTTATGTAAAAGAAAAAACAGCTATGTGAAACAACCCCATTGGGTTCCAACTCTGCTATTGCCTTTATATCTTCAAGTGTCTCATCACTTTGCTTCTTGGCTGAAAGTTGATCAGATTGATTGGTGTTGTACGAGCTTGATAGTCGATACCAAAGTCTGGTCGCAAAATGATCCAATGAGACATAGTGGTACGCTTTATATCCCTAACTTTTGCCTGGACCTCCCTTTCGGGTTTTCAGTCCACCGGGATACCCTTTTTTGCCCAAGCCGCCCTTTCGGGTTTTCGACTTGCCAGGTGTACAAATTTTTTCATTTTCATCCCTTACTTTTGCCTGAACCCTTTTGGTTCGCCGGGAAGCCCTTATTTTTTCCTAGACCAGTCAACCTAGCGGGTCTTTTAATTAGGCGTATTATTTTTTCACTATGTTTGCATTGACATGGTGAGGAAGGTCGTCACCGTCCATGGTGGTTAGAATCATAGCTCCACTCGAAAAAAATGTTCTTAACCACAAATGACCCTTCGTACGTGGGGGGTCCATTTGCCCCTGGGATCACCTTGAGGCAGTATGATGCTCTTGATCACTAGATCCCCGACTTGATATTCTTGATGCCTGACTTTCTTGTTAAAAACCTTGATCATTCGCTTTTAATACGTCTGGCCATGGCAGATAGTAGTAAGTCTCTTTTCATCGATTAGATTTAACTGATCAAGTCGGGTTCGGATCTAGTCGTCTTTGTTCAAACCTGCATCCTTCATAATCCTGAGAGAAGGTATCTGGACTTCGATGGGTAGGACTTCCTCCATGCCATATACCAGAGAATAGGGGGTTGCCCTTGTCGACGTCCGTGCTGAGGTACAGTACCCATGAAGAGCAAATGGCGACATCTCATGCCAGTCTTTGTATGTCACCGTCATCTTCTGTACAATCTTCTTGATGTTCTTGTTTGCTGCTTCAACAGCGCCATTTATCTTTGGCCGGTAGGGAGAATAATTATGGTGTTGTATCTTGAACTGTTTACAAAGCTCGGTAATCATTGTGTTGTTGAGATTCGTACCATTGTCAGTAATAATTCTCTCTGGCACACCATATCGACAGATCAGATTATGTTGGATGAACCACGCCATGATGTTCTTGGTTACTGTAGCAAAAGAGGCTGCCTCAACCCACTTCATGAAGTAATCAATGGCTACTAGGATGAAGCGATGTCCATTGGAAGCGGTGGGCCTGATTTCTCCGATCATGTCGATGCCCCACATTGCAAAGGTCCACGGCGTTGTCAAGACGTTTAAGGAGACCGGAGGAACATGCACCTTATCAGTGTAGATTTGGCACTTATGACAAGTTCGAGAGTGCTGATAACAATCGGCTTTCAAAGTGGACCAGTAGTATCCTACCCGTAGGATCTTCTTAGCCATGGTGTGTCCAATAGAATGGGTTCTGAAGGTTCCTTCATGTAGATCTGTCATGATCCTCTCTGCTTCGCTCTTGTTTACACACCGTAGTAGCGTGGAGTCATGGTTGCGTTTATAGAGGATTCCATTACTGAGGAAGAATTTTACAGCGAACCTTCTCAGAAACTTCTTATCATAGACAGATGCCCCTTCGAGATACTCTTGAGTCTCGAGATACCTTTTGACTTCGTGAAACCAGGGCTTGTCTACCACTTCTTCGGTATCGAGTTCACAGCAGTGTGCTAGTTCATCCAACCTCTCAATGGTGATTTGGGGAGCTTCATTGTCCTACCTAACCTTGAATATAGAAGACATGGTAGCTAGCGCGTCCGCTAACTGGTTCTCCTCTCGTGGGAAATGTTCAAAGGTTACCTTCTCAAAGTGTGGGAGAAGTGTCAACACGTGCTCTTTATATGGGATGAGATTCGGGTGCTTCGTATCCCACTCTCCTTTGATCTGACTTATCACCAAAGAGGAATCCTCGAATACACTCAAGAACTTGATCCTTAGGTCGATAGTAGCTCTAAGACCCATAATACATGCTTCATACTCCGCCATGTTGTTGGTGCAGTTGAAACATAATCGGGCAGTGAACGGAGTATGATAGCCCTCATGAGATATGATTACAGCGCCAATGCTATTACCCAGTGTGTTTGAGGCTCCATCAAAATACATAGACCATCGGGATCCCTCCTCAGGTCCTTCATCCGGTCCAGGTTCTTCATAGTCAGTTACCAACATAATATTCTCATCCGGGAACTCAAAATTCATGGACTGGTAGTTATCCATGGCCTGATGAGCTAAATGATCGGCCAATACACTTCATTGATTGCTTTTTGGGTTGTGTATTAGATGTCATACTCAGTTAAGATCATTTGCCACCTTGCTATCCTTCCGGAGAGAGCGGGCTTCTCGAAAATGTACTTAATCGAATCCATCTTCGATATCAACAAGGTAGTGTGAGTCAGCATATATTGTCTCAGTCGGCAAGCAGCCCATGCCAAAGCACAGCAAGTTTTCTCGAGAAATGAGTATCGTGTCTCACAGTCAGTAAACTTTTTGCTAAGGTAGTATATCGCGTGCTCTTTTCGACCAGACTCGTCATGCTGCCCCAGCACACACCCCATTAAATTGTCTAGCACTGTCAAGTACAATATCAAAGGTCTTCCTTCAAATGGAGGCATCAGAATTGGTGGTTCTTGAAGGTATTCCTTGATTCTTTTGAAAGTTTTCTGGCATTCATCATTCCACTTTACCACTTGATCCTTTTTCAAAAGCTTGAAGATTGGCTCACAAGTAGCAGTCAGATGTGAAATGAACCTGGCGATATAATTCAGGCGTCCCAAGAAACCTCTAACTTCCTTCTTTGTACGGGGAGCTGGCATTTCTTGTATAGCTTTTACCTTTGCAGGATCTACTTGGATGCCTTTGTCGCTGACAATGAAATCCATAAGTTTGCCAGACCTTACCCCGAAGGTGCACTTGTTCAGATTCAACCTCAACTTGTATATCTTCAACCTGTCGAACAACTTTTGTAGATGAACAAGGTGCTCTTCCTCATTTTGAGACCTAGCTATCATGTCATCAACATAAACTTCGATCTCGTGATGAATCATATCGTGGAACAAAGCGACCATGGCGCGCTGATAAGTTGCTCCAGCATTCTTCAACCCAAAAGGCATCACCTTGTATTAGAAGGTGCCCCACTGCGTGATGAAGGTTGTCTTCTCCATGTCTTCAGGAGCCATATTGATCTGGTTGTAGCCAGATAAACCATCCATGAAGGAGAATATTTTGTGTTGCACGGTGTTGTCGACCAGAACATTAATGTGAGGAAGAGGGAAGTCATCCTTGGGGCTTGCCCTGTTCAGATCTCTGTAATCTACACACATCCGTACCTTACCGTCCTTCTTAGGTACCGGAACGATGTTAGCAACCCACCGTGGATATGAAGTGACAGCTAAGAACCCTGCATCGAACTGTTTCATGACCTCTTCCTAGATCTTCTCTGACATTTCGGGACGCATACGGCGGACCTTCTGTTTAACCGGAGGGCAGTCTTCTTTAGTCTGCAGGTGATGTACCACGTTATTAGTGTCCAAACCGGGCATGTCTTCATAGGACCAGGCAAAGATCTTAACATAGTCGTGCAACATCTGTATCAACCTCTGTTTGACGCTAAGCTCCAGATTTTCACCTATTTTAACCTCTTTTCTGTCTTCCTCAGTACCCAAGTTCACTGTCTCAACCGGCTCTTCATGAGGATGTATGACCCTTTCTTCCTGTTGTAATAGTCTAGCAAGTTCTCCAGGCACCTCACAATCATCCTCACCTTCGTCCTCGGCTTGGTTGATCAGACTTTCGAAGTCATAACTGGAAATAGCAGAGCTGTTATCAATGGGATCCAGAGTGGATATGGATCTTCAGTATGATACATGAGTGTGTGTAGGAGACTAGCTGTTTTGATAAAGTGACAACAGAAAAGAAAAAAAACAGAGAGCGCAAAATTTGTATGCAAGAAACGTCCAATGCTTTATTAATGATATATGAAATGACAAATAATAGCCCTCACAAGCAAAGCCAATGTGCCTCGGGCAAGGCACAAGGCTGTAAAGTTTTAAATTTTTTATTACAAATCTCAAAACAAGTAAGACAATTACTGCGGAATAAAAGAAATTAGTATAAAGTCCCTAGGCGTCCAGTTACTCGGTCCACCGTTGGTAGTTAGGTAGATCCAGCTGTCAATGTCTGAGTCTTCCTCGCTGTTTTAAATGGCATTAACCCCTCGATTGTTGATGCGGAGGGGAGGTCCTCCAGCCCGAGCACGTCGAACAGCCCTTTGAGCCCCTGTAGTAAAGCCAAAACCAAATTTGTTAATTTTGTGAGTGATATCAGGGAGATGACCCCAATTGGTACACTCACCTTCTTCAACCACGGCCCTGGCATCCTTGAGAGAAGCCATCTTCAAAGGAGGTTTGTTGCTAGTAGTAGTTTCAGCCGGTGCCAAGATCTGAGGGACCTCTTCGAAGTTCTGACAAGGAGTTTCTATGAATTCCCCGTCCATCTCTATGTACCGGAAGGAATTGAGGTGTCTCACCATATACTCCTCTTCACCCCGCACAGTGACAATCTTCCCTTTTACCGGATACTTCAGCATTTGGTGTAGTATGGAAGTAACTTCCCCAGCCTCGTGGATCCAAGGAGGACCCAGCAAACAAGAATACGACGGCCTGATGTCCATCACATAGAAGGTAGACCCAAAGGTCTGAGAACCCACTTTGACAGGGATGTCCACCTCCCTGTGCACCATTCTTTTAGACCCATCAAAATCCCTTACCACAATGTTACTAGGCTTTAAATTCAAACCCTCGTAATCCAATCGATCCAACGCCTTCTTGGGCAGAACATTCAGCGACGGCCCAATATCTACCAACACATGAGCCATAGTGGTGCCCTGCATTCAATCGAGACATCCAGAGCATCATTATGCTTCCTTCCCTTTGGTGTCAAGTCTGCATCTGAAAAACCCAGCCCATTGTCAACAGTCAGGCTAGCCACGCAATCTTTAAATTGATCAGCTGAAGTCTCCTGCGGCACATGCGCAGTTTTGAGGAATGCAATCAAAGCCTTCGCATGGGCCTCTGAGCATAAAAGCAGGGATAACATGGATATCTTTGAGGGGGTCTGCCCCAGATGCTCGACCATGTTGTAGTCGCTCTTCTTAATTATTTTCAGTATTTCCTCTATCTCTTGCTTAGAAGCTTCCACAACAATTTTTCTAGGCGCCTCCGTCCGGGCAGGCTCACCTATAACTTCTTTGCCGCAGGTACCAAACGATTCGCTGACAGGGGTATTAACTAGAGTAATAACAGGAGCCGTAGTCGATGTACCAATAGGAACAGCAGATGGAATGACAATAGGCTTGTTGACAGTCTTAGGGGAGATCTCGGGAGAGAAGACCCTTCCACTTCGGGTAACCTTGCTGGTTCCGACAAAGTTATCAATATCAGGATCAGCCTCTTTATTTTTCAAATCTTGTTTGATGTCATGGTAGTACACATCGGCACCATAATGCCAGGGGACAACTTTGTTCGGGACATACGGGACAGGACCAGGAACAGTGATTATTAGCGGAGCGATTCTTGGAGCAGATGTAATCCTAATAGGTCTTCTCGAGGAGACCTTGGAAGGATTGGCGGAAATGGTTATAATAGAAATTTCTTCAGACGGAACAATGGGAACCAAAGTTTTCTCGAACAAAATTTCTTTGCTGTCCATCAGGCGTTGAACACCTGACTTCAGCAAATGGCAACCAGAAGTTAGAAATGAACACATGTGGCAACTTTCACCACAACCCGGAAATAAACCGGACATCAACAAATTCTTCTTCCCAGTCATGAGAGGAGTAGAAACTTCATCCACCAAGGTCACAAACAAGTCGGTATCAACATCAAAAATTCTACGACTGTGCTTAGGCATGGGAGCAGTTATGACATTGGGCTTCTTCGAAGCATCGAACTCAATTTCCTTGGCTTCAATCAGATCTTGTACCTTATTTCTTAGAGCCCAACAGTCATTGGTATCGTGGCTAGGACTCTCAGAATGATAGGCACACCGAGCATTTGGATTATATCGGGGAGATGTGGTATTTGGATTCTTGGGAGCCTCTTTCAAGGTTGCCAAGTTGGATCTCAGCATATGAGGTAAAACTTCAGCCAATGTCATATTGATTCGGGTAAATTGCCATTGTGGTATTTCCACCCTTTATTGATTGTTGCATTGTGGAGTAACTGTAGGCCTAGGTATCATTACGGCACTTACTGTTTGACGATGTTCAGTTCTGTTTTGGCCCCTCGGGCTATAGATGGCATTGTCTTCCTTCTTACCAACAAAAGGCTTCTTTATCGAACTCGAAGAGGCATCCTTTTGTATCTTGCTTCTCTGAATCCCAGCTTTTACTCTCTCTCCAGTCAGAATCAGCTCGGTGAAACCAGCTGACGAGCTTCCGATCAAATGATTAAAGAATGCACCAGATATCGTCCCCAGAAACATATCAACCAACTCCCTATCAGACAATGGGGGTTGGACTCTTCCAGCCAAGTCTCTCCACTTCTGTGCATAGTCTTTAAAGCCTTCACTCACCCCCATGGACATACTCTGGAGTTGAGTACGAGTAGGAGCAAGGTCGGCATTATATTGATACTGCTTATAGAAAGCAGCATCCAGATCTTCCCAATTTCGGACATTGGCTCTCTCCAGTTGGTAGAACCATTCAAGTTAAGTCCCTGACAGACTATCTTGAAAGAAATGAACCCACAAATTTCTATCAGTGGTGTGGGGCTGAATCTTTCTGAAATAAGAGCAGAGATGGAGTTTTGGGCAGGATACCCCATCATACTTTGCAAAAATTGGAGCTTTAAACTTCTGTGGGATGACCACTCCCGATACCGATACCAATTCTTCAAAATCTAACCCAGGTATCCTCTGGACTTCCATGGCACTCAAACAATCTTCCAACTGCTTGTATCTATCCTCAGCAGGAGGATACTGCTCATCATTGTAGTCGGTATCATTGTCAGAAACTTCAGGACTGGGATCCTTCTCCCTTGTCTCTTCTTCTTGATTCTCCCCTTCTTTGGATTAAGAGGTCAGATCAACTTGTCGCTTCAATGGCCCTCCAAACCTTTTTCCCATATTCAGAATACCGAAAGCCTTTTTCTTTTTCTTTCTCTCTTTCAGGATGAGGGCTTTCAGATCCTCCTTCCCTTTCGCCAGATTTGTGAACATTTGTTGGAACTGGGCATTTTGTGCCTGAAGATCCTTGATGCTTTGTTCGGAAGACATTTCTGCTGAAATAAACAGCGAAGAAGATGAGAAACCTGTAATGGTACATGTACATGAAATGCTATGAATGGGATGCGCATGCAATGATTTCAAAGACTTTGGGAGATTTAAATTTACGAACCAAAATAAAACAAATATTTTATTAGCTGAATTCAAAGTTCAAATGCCTTTTAGGTGTTACAATTAAAAACAAATCAAAAACTAGAAAAGAAATAAAAATTCCCATGGATGCTTCCTCTTTGTGCCGAGATAAACATTGAGTCCTTTTTCCTCATGGAGCTGCTTTGTGAGTTCTAAAACCTTCCTCTCCTGGGCATAGAAATGATCCCTGTAAGTATCCCGCTCCTTCTTCAACTGAATCCAAGACCTCTGTAATTCTCCAAGATCAGTGGGCATATCAGGATAGAGAACCGCGTAAGGAATACCCCCCTTCAGTAATGGGTTCTATAATCACTGGTAAAACGGCCATATAGGGCATCATAAGCTTTTGGGTGCGAGCTCGTACCCATTGGAGGTAAGTTTCCATAAGAATGGAAGCCTTTGGCCCCAAAGCCTTGGCGCCAGATCTGTTTACCATGCCCCAAGCTCGTATGAACCTCTGGCGATACTCTTGAACATCATCCTCATAGTTGAATACGATGCCCTCGATAAGTAACTCATGGGGACCATCTCTTCGAGCATAACCAAATTGTTGCAGAGCTAAACAAGGATTGTAGGTTATACCCCCTCTGATGCCAAGTAACGGGACATTAGGGTACTCCCTGCAGCGGTCAATAATAGCAGTGTTTTCCATAGTTCGGGAACACCAGAGGATATCCATGTGAGCGAGAGACATTATCCTTTGTGTTGTACCCCAAAATTTTCCCTCCCATTTCCTCAACATTTTCTCATCACAAGACCCTTGAAGATCAAGATCCAGTTAGGGTTTCCTCTGCTCAAGACTTCTCCTTGCACTGTGGACTCAAATTAGGGTTTGTGTTTTCCCAAGGATATTTTGACCTAAAATGCCTAATATGACTTTCATGCTTCATATTGGACTCCCAAGTTTCTCCATACCAAGTTTCAAGTCTTGATTCCAAGTTTTGCCCAGTCAATTGGGCAGTTGACCTAGAAATCAACTGTATTGGGGAAAAAGTCAACTGTGGCCAATTGACAGTCAAATCTCATGAAATTTGATCCACATCAACATTATGAACTCATATGGACCATTTGATCAAGTTTGGATCACAATTCTCCAAGAAATTTGATCAGATCACCAAAAGGGCAAAATGGTCATTTTTAGGGTTTTGACTGCACAAAGGCAATTTTTGACTGTTTGACCTAGCCAATGGCAAACCAAGTTCACATATGGACTCAAGGACTCAATGAAATGGTCTTGACACATTCATCAAGCTCAAAAGATCCCAAGTACACAAGATTGACAGTTGAATTTCCCAGTCAATTGATCAATTTTGACTGTATACTGAAAAGTCAAACTTTGACTTTTTGGTCAAAATCAAGAGTCAAGATTCATTTTTCATCAAAACATGCCAAGTCATGAAACTTGTTCACCAAGAAATCACAAAATGCAAATTAGGGTTAGAAAATGGAATTTTTCATAACTTAGAATTTTTCTAAGTTATGAAAAACCCTAATTTTTTCCCAACTTTGCCCCATCTTTTCACCAAGCTCCATTTGGATTCAAACAAAAGTCAAAACATGAAAGTTGTAGCTTGTTGCATAATCTACAACTTTGATTCACAAAGTTTTCTCATTTGAAGCTTGTATCTCAAGTTACAATTTTTTGAATAAGGGCACTAAACCATTTTTAACTTAGTAAAATTTTAACCTATTTTGACAAGGTTTTCTACCCCACTTCAAGGCCATTTTCCATACCCTTCCACTTGGAATTTCAATTTGCATTTCAAATATGGATTGTAGTACACATTCCAATATTTCCAAAATGTCCAAGAACTCATCAAACAACCTCATAACTTGAGAGATTCGAATTTCACAAGTTGGCAAAAATTCACTTTTGTTCTTCATCAAAACATGTTCATAATTTTGCAAATTTAAACTCAGCTTGCTTTATGCTTGATTACAGGTCCTTGAACCATTCCATACTCAATAATTTAATGCATATTCAATGTGTTAGAGTGTTGTTCTTTGAGTGCAAGCATTGTATGCAAGATTAATCCTAAACTAGATAAAGTGAACTTTCCATTTTTGAAAAGATTAACTTTATGTCCAATTGCAAATCAAGAAAGTACATGGAAAATCTGCTTGGCACAAGATTATGTGCATAACACACTGATCAAGAGAGGATTATGCAGCATATTAGGGGGTCCTCTACTGACCTAGAAAGCCAACTTGCTTTTGTTTGCTTCAAGTTGAAGAAAAGTCCATAACTTGTACCAACTCTCTTCTCAGCTTTAGCATACAACACAAAAGCTATCAAACACATTCCAAAGAACATATCCAAGCTTTGGCACGAGTCATTGACCTTTCAAGCACCCTCCATCTCAGAATCATCCTCAAACTGCAAAAACAGGGTTGCCTCTGCAGTTTGAGTGCCAACTCCCATTTCCCTCGAGCATTCTTACCAAAATCAATCCATATACACTCCCTAGCATATATGCAAGCTAACCATGACCTAAAACCTGACCTGTAATCTCTCTAACAGTTTCCACCATTTTCATTTTTTCCTCTTGTAGTTGAAGTTCCACAGCTCGATACAAGAAGTTTCAAGACAAAGTAAGCACTGAAAAAGCATCCCTGGACCTCAAGGAAGCTTTTCCAATCATTACCTTGCACTAGAAGTTCCTCATTCTCCAGATAGAAGTTCAACTGCACAGGTAAAACTTTGAACTCGTATCTCCCTTATCATGCATCTTTAGTCTTAAGTTTGTGAAGAAACAAGGTTCTACTCATAGCCCTGAACATGTACATATCTTTACATTTCATTTCTTTTGCCTGAGTAGAGAGAATTTGGAGTTTGAAAATGGCAGAAAAATTAGGTTAGGATTTGGGGGAGGAGAAATTCTCCCTCATCTTAGAGAGTTAGGTCAAGTTCCATACATGGTTAGAATCGTCTCTTCATGCTGAACATTTGTTGTGTTATGAGTTTTTGCTAAAAAGCCAGGAATCAAGAGTTAGAAGAAGCTGAACATGGCGCGCGTTTTTTCAAACATTTGTGCTGGAGGTTGAAGACAGTGGCATTGGGTTGGGCTTGTGTGTTTTTCTCTTATTCACACCACATATTTGCTATTACACCCCCTGAGTCCATTTGCTTTATTTTTATTCTTTTTTGACTTTTTCTTTTTTGATTGACTTTGTTTATTTTTTCTCATGACATTAAAATTTTGAAAATATTTTTTCCATCATTTTTTGAATATATGGCATATTTATTTGATTTATTTCTTTTGTTTGTATATAAATATTATATATATATACTATTATTAGAATAAATAGAAAAATAGTGTAAATACATTTTTTTTTATTTTTTATTTTTTATTTATTTACCTTATGAAAATATTCCACATAAAAATACTTTTTTTTTATTTATCTTGTTAAAATATTAAATATATATTATTTTGTGTATAATATATATTTAAGACTTGAATATATAAATATATATATATGTTTATTAATATGTTTAAGTTAAAATATAAAAATACTTGAATTTTTCATTTTTTTAATATTTGATACAAAAATACTTTTTTTTTAATATACTTCATTTTATTTTATTTTTTATAAATAATAAATAAATATTTGTATTAAATTAGATAATAATACATTTTCTTTAAAATTAGGGTCTTTGCCCTAAATTCAAAATACTCCAAAAAAATAATATAATTTTTATTTTCTTTTCTCTTTTATATAAATAATATTTTTTTCATACATATACAAAACATTTTTTTTGTGCATCTTGCATTCTTATGTAATTTTTTGTACATTGATTAAATTGCAAATATTCAAAATGATGTAATAATTTAGGTTTAAATTACTTGTCAATATCCCCATTTGAACATTTGTACCCCCCTTCCCATATTTGGTTTTGCAATAGCTTAGTAAATTTATTTTCGCACTTTATTGCTTTCTAATGATAACATGGTAGAATTAGGGTTTGTATGCGAAAAACGATAAAAAATAGTTATGACCTAATCTCAAGATAAACAAGCATGAAAATGAACACACAAATCACACTTGCACCCCCCTAGGGTATTCCACTTGTTGCCTTTCAAAATTGGGCCATATTGCATGTTGAACTTCTTTGGGAAAGGCAAACAATTTGAATGATCATAGTCCCTCGATAAAACTTTTCAAAACAAACAAAAACAAAAGATCAAGTCCCTTAAAGAAAATTGCCCAAAGACATTTAACGCCGTTGCAATTATGGTCTAAACGACGACCCGCGCCTGTCCCTTTCACATCCTAACACAAGATTGTCCACCAAATTCAATGGTGGAACAAACTTGTTAAAAGGGTTAAAACATAGCAACAATCTTTTGAGAAATTCAGGAGTAGATAACCTCTTAGTTACTCGAATCAAACTTGCCAAAACAAAACACTTGCCTAATTTCAAAACCACACAACACTACACTTTCAAAACTACTTTCAAAAACAAATGAAAACCTTTTCAAAAGACATACATCTTTGTATACATCCCCACACGGATCATTACAAAGGTTGCCACCACATTGGCCTCTTTTCAAAACATTTTCAAACCCACTCACACTCAAGCACCATTTTAAACAATTGAAAACAAAAGGCAAGTGATCTAAGCAAGTAACTAAGAGCCCATGGATAACCATGGATAGAAAGGGTGCTAATACCTTCCCTTTCTATAATCTACTCCCCGAACCCAAGAAAACATCTCAAAAGGTTTTTTGCTGTGCTTTTCAACCTTTCCTTAGGATAAAATAAAAAGTCGGTGGCGACTCTTGCTCAACCGAAACATTTGCGAATACAAACGCAAAACCTCAAGTCAGTTCTCCCACCGTATCACAGAACTGGCGACTCTGCTGGGGAAAACTTTAAAAGTGGAGTAACCTTAGGGCTTAGATCACCTTTGTTTTCAATTGTTTGCCTTGCTTGCTTTTATGTTTGTGGGCTTTGCATCGGAGTTTCATAGATCCTAACCCGGATCTGGGGAATACCCTTTTAGGTAGCATAATCTGTGAGGGACCTGTCCGGCGTAGACCGACATGGGTGAAGCAGTGGCTACGTTGGTGTGGCATCTTAGTCTGTACCTATATCGCTTGTGTTGCAACGGGGAGAATATAGGTCTTCTAAGGGGTCATTAAACACCAACCAACCTTAGAACCCTAAATTGACCAACTTGGCTATTAGGACAGTAGCAGTATGCTACACTCATTGAGGCTAAACTCTCGAGATGGTTCTGGCTGCGAGAAAAGATTGCGATGCTGGATTTATGACCGATTGAGGGTAGCCAATGATTTGAGATCCTCTAGAACCCGGTTACTTTTGATAGGACAGGTTTTAACCAACAAAACCAAAAGAGGATAATACCTGAAATTCATGCTGGCCTGAAACCTAAGGGTGTCTTGTGTGACTTGTGCGCCTTATTTGCCTATGTGAATACTTGTGGTGTGCTTCATCATAGCATCATGCCATCATACCATTGCATGCATCCTGTATAAAAGGCTAACCCATTTCAAAGACAAAAAGGTTTCATCTTTGCTCTGTTTTGTAGGACATCATGATGCCCGTGCGTAGAAATACTGTCCGGCTCAACTTTGTTCAACCACCAGTTTTACTCAAGGATCTGGTTGGTAGGATTCCAAACACTTCTTCCTTCATCAACAGACATGGTTCTCTCCTTGGCTTGGTCACTGCAAAATGGGACCAACAACTGATAAGTGTTCTGACCCAGTTTTATGACCCTCTGTACCACTGTTTCACCTTTCAAGACTTCCAGCTGGTTCCTACCCTGGAAGAATTTTCTTATTTGCTTGGGATCCCTGTCTTGGAACAAACTCCATTCACTGGTTTGGAAAAGACTCCTGGGCCTGAAGAGATTGCTGCAATTCTCCCCTTGACCAAAGAAGAGGTATTGTCCAACTGGGAAACTAGAAATGGGATCAAGGGCTTTTTGGTCAAATTTCTGGTTGGCAAGGCTAATGATTTCTGGAATGACTTGGACTTCAAGGCGTACGAGGATATTCTGGCTCTTTTGATCTATGGTCTGGTATTGTTTCCAAACCCTGACACTTTTATCAGTATCCATGTTATAAGGATCTTCATGTCTCGAAATCCGGTACCCACTCTTTTGGGTGATATTCTACAACAACTCTATGCTCGTACTGCTCGAAAACGGGGGACTCCGTGGTGTTGTGCTCCTTTGCTAGTAAGGTGGTTTATTTCGCACCTTCCTAAGTTCGTGCTGAAGAATGAAGAAGGAAAAGGTTGGGCTCGGAGGTTAATGTCTCTCACTGATAATGACATCACTTGGACTCTCAGAGGTTTGGATGAGGTAGCTGTTATTGATTGTTGCGGAGAATACCCTAATGTCCCGTTGATTGGTATCCAAGGAGGAATCTCTTACAATCCGTGTTTAGCTCTCCGTCAGTTTGGAAGAGCCAGAGGAGATGGGCCTCATGAAATGCTGGTTCCTCACTTCAATTTTGAGTTTCAGGCAGACAGTGACAAACTACGCCAGGGATTCATTAGAGCCTGGGACAGAATCCACAAAGCCAACCCACATGAGTTGGGACCAAAGACTTCTCTGCCATTAAAGCCCTATTGCAAATGGGTCCGCATCCGTGCTCAGAAGTTAGGGATGCCCTACGAAGCTGTTAGACCTCTCATTCTTGAGTCTCCTGATGAAGATGGGGTTCCTCCAACTATCCTCCCTCCTCAGATACCTACTGATTTTGACACCATGAAGAGATCTTGGGCGCAGCTAAAGGAAGAACGGGATTTCTATCGAGAGAAGTTCAACGAGCAGGAACGGAAGATCCAGAGGCTGACTAAGCAATTGGAGGAAGAACGGGTCCTGAACAACTACATCAGCACTGAAAAGAGGAGGCCATGGGAGCATTGATGAGCTTTGGATGTTTCCTTTTGTAGTTTATTTCCTTTCCAGTATTTTTCATTCCTGTAAAGCCTAAGGGCAAATTGTTGAACAATTGAAAATTTTAATCTAATGAAGTGTGTTTCCCTTTTTTGTCTACAAAGTTGAATCTTGTTTGTCTTTGAAAACATAAAACATACGCATTCCATTGCACCATATGCATAGCAGGTACCCTATTTCACAGGTTGCTTAATCTCCTTCGCTGTTTATTTTGCACAGTCATCATGAATCCAGACTCCTCCAGTGAGCAAGCAATCAAAGCCCTTCAGGCCCAAAATGCACAGTTTCAAGAGATGGTCCTAAGCCTAGCCCAAGGTCAGCAAGAGCTGAAGACTCTACTCCTGAAGAAGAAGAAGAAAAAGAGGACTGCGTTGTTCAACACCGGACGCAGATTTGGGAACACACTCCATAATGAAGCTGATCCAACTACTTCTTCTGCTGAGAAAAACAGTCCCCAAGGGGGAGGGGCTCCTAGTCCCGCAGTCTCCGACAACGAGACGGACTATAACGACGAACAATACCCACCTGCTGCTGACAGATACAAGCAATTGGAGGACCGCTTAAGCGCCATGGAAATTCAGAATGTGCCGGGACTGGATTTCGGAGATTTGGGGTTATCTTCTGGGGTAGTAATTCCACACAAGTTTAAGGCGCCTGCCTTCGCCAAGTATGATGGGGTCTCCTGCCCAAAGCTGCATCTAAGGTCGTACGTAAGGAAGATCCAACCTTATACGGCGGATAAGAACCTCTGGATTCACTTCTTCCAAGATAGCCTCTCGGGGTCACAGCTTGAATGGTTCTACCAACTAGATGGAGCTAGCATCCGACACTGGGAAGATTTGGCAACCGCATTCTACAGACAATACCAATACAATTCTGATCTCGCTCCTACACGTACCCAACTTCAGGGTATGTCTCTAGGAACGGGTGAAGGGTTCAAAGAGTACGCTCAAAAATGGAGAGATTTGGCTGGCAGGGTGAAGCCTCCATTGACTGATCGAGAGCTGGTTGATATGTTCCTAGGGACGTTGTCTGGTCCATTTTTCAATCATTTGGTTGGTAACTCCTCCGTTGGGTTTACAGATTTGATATTGACGGGAGAAAGAATTGAAGCTGGCATCAGGTCAGGCAAGATACAAAAGGCTGCCTCCATAAGTGCTGAGAAGAGGTCGTTTAAGAAAGAAGCAAGTTCCGTCTACGGCCCTAGAAGACAAGTCAAGCCCGAAAGTCGCCAAGCCGTCAATGCTTTGGTCATCTCTAAACCTGTTGCTGCTCCTCAGCAGTACAATCAACAAAGAAGCGAAAGGCCCAAGAGGTAGTATACCCGACTGAGTATGACCTTATCTCAAATTTTACCCCAACTGTTATCCACCAACCTGGTGACCCTCAAAGAAGCTCCTAAGGTCGTCAACACTGCGTCTCCTAAGTACAACCCAAATGCCCGGTGTGCTTATCATTCTGATAGTCCCGGGCACACTACTGATGATTGTTGGGCCTTGAGAAACAAAGTGCAAGATCTGATCGACGCAAAGGAAATTCAGTTTGAAGCACCGGAAAGACCAAATGTTGTAACTGCTCCTATGCCCCAGCATAGAGTAAATGCCATTGAGGAAGAAATGTACGCTGTTTCGGTAAATGAAGTTGTCACCCCTCTGAAGACTGTTAAGAAGAACCTACTGCGGGCCGGTTTATTTCCGGGTTGCGGTGAAGGTTGCCTGTTCTGTGCTGTTTCCCTATCTGATTGTCCCTTGCTGAGGTTAGGCGTCCAAAGCCTAATGGATAGCAAGGAGATTCTGTTTAAGAAGTCTGCTGTTCAGTTGGTTCCGATAAAAGAAGTTTCTGTGGTTACCATCTTCAATAATCCAATCAAGGCTCCCCCGAAGAAGCCTGTTCAAATCATGACTGTTGCAGCTGTGATTATTACTGTTCCGGGGCCTCTCCCCTACGTATCTGATAAAGCTGTCCCCTGGCATTATGGGGCAGACGTATATGTAAATGGAATCAAACAAGAATTCGACACTGGCGCCAGTATCTGCGATATCACTGGTCCAGCCAAGGTCACCCGCAGTGGCAGGCTCTTCTCGCCTGACATTGCACCGCCCGCTATTCGAAAACCCCTCCTTATAACACCTACAAGTTTACCTGTTCCTGATCAAGTTGTTTCCCCTGCCGCCGAGTCATCTAATGCTCGGGGCAAAGAGGTTGAAGAAGAGCCTGCCCGGATGGAGGCACCAATACCTGTAAATGCTGAGGCCTCCCAACAAGAAATGGAGGAGATCTTGAAAATAATAAGGAAAAGTGATTTCAATGTTGTCGAGCAGCTGGGGCATACGCCCTCCAAGATCTCCATGCTCTCCTTATTGCTATGCTCCGAGGCCCATGCTAAGGCCTTGATCTCATTTCTCAAGACGGCCCATGTGCCGCAGGAGACGTCTGCAGTCCAGTTCACTGATTGCATAGCAAATCTGACAGCAGACAATGGCTTGGGTTTTTCAGATGCTGACCTGACCGCGAAGGGAAGAGACCACAATGATGCTCTGCATGTCTCTATTGAATGCAGGGGCACTACTCTGGCACATGTATTGGTAGATACTGGTTCTTCCTTGAATGTTCTACCGAAAAAGGCTTTGGACCGTTTGGATTATGAAGGCCTAGAACTGAAGCCCAGCAATATCATCGTCAGGGCCTTTGACGGTTCAAAAAGGATGGTTCATGGAGAGGTTAACATCCCTATTCGTGTGGGCTCTCAAGTGTTTGACTCTACTTTTTATGTGATGGATATACGTCCATCGTACTCTTGTCTACTGGGTCGACCTTGGATCCATAAAGCTGGGGCAGTGACCTCTACCTTGCACCAGAAGCTGAAGTACCCTGTCAGAGGGAAGATCATCACTGTGCAAGGAGAAGAGGAGTATATGGTGAGCCATTTGAATTCCTTCAGATACATTGAGATGGACGGGGAGTTTATTGAAACCCCCTTTCAGCATTTCGAGGAGGTACATCCAATTTCAGCAGCAGCAGAAACAACAGTCGAAGAGAATGATTCCTTGAAGATGGCTTCCCTAAGGGATGCCCGGGCTGTGGTTCAGAAAGGCAATTGTGCAAACTGGGGTCAGCTTCCTGACTTCACTCAGAAGAACGACAAGTTTGGGCTGGGCTTTACTGCAGAGGCTCAGAAGGCTGTGCGCAAGGAGAAGGTCCGAAAAGCTCCGGTGTTTATCTCCAGCTCAAGGGTGAATGCTATCGAGGAGGATGTGGAGGAAGCAGAGTTTGACAGTTGGATCTACCCGACTACCAGCGACGGACCAAGCAACTGGACGGCAAAGGATTTTACCCCTATCACATTTGTCACGCAGTAATTAATTTCTTTTGATTTCCAATTTGTAACAAACAATATGTTAAAACTTTGTTGGCTCGGTGTCCTACCCGGGGCATCGTAGCTCCATTTGTGAGGGCCTTTTGTATGACATTTTCATATATCATCAATCAAAACATTGGACGTTTGTTGCATTTCAAATCTTGTGCTCTTTTCCTTTCTGTGTTATATATATTGCAAAACAGCTATATTTACAAACACTCACTTATACAGGTTTCAATCCACTCTGGATCTCACTGGTAACAGCTCTGCTACCGCCGGTTATGACTTCGAAAATCCGATCAACTTGGCCGAAGACGAAGGTGAAGATGATTGCGAAGTGCCTGGTGAACTCGCAAGACTGCTACTCCAGGAAGAGAGAGCTATTCAGCCACATGAAGAGCCGGTGGAGACAATTAACTTGGGTACTGAGACAGATAGGAAAGAGGTCAAGATTGGTGCCAATCTAGAGCTCAGCGTGAAGCAACGATTGATCCAGATGCTACAGGACTACATGGAGATTTTTGCTTGGTCCTATGAAGATATGCCTGGTTTGGATGCCGACATTGTAGTTCACCACCTTCCAACCAAGGAAGATTGCCCTCCGGTAAAGCAAAAAGTCCGACGGATGCGTCCAGAGATGTCTGAAAAGATCAAGGCCGAGGTTATGAAGCAGTTTGATGCCGGGTTCCTTGCAGTGACTTCTTACCCTCAGTGGGTTGCCAATGTGGTGCCAGTGCCGAAGAAGGACGGTAAAGTCAGAATGTGTGTTGACTACAGGGATCTGAACAGAGCCAGTCCCAAAGATGACTTCCCCCTACCTCACATTGATGTCCTTGTTGATAATACAGCTCAACACAAGGTGTTCTCCTTCATGGATGGTTTTTCAGGGTATAATCAGATCAAGATGGCTCCAGAAGATATGGAAAAGACTACCTTTGTGACTCAGTGGGGCACCTTCTGTTACAAGGTCATGCCATTCGGGTTGAAAAATGCTGGGGCAACCTATCAACGTGCCATGGTTGCTTTATTTCATGATATGATCCATCATGAGATTGAGGTATACGTTGATGACATGATTGCAAGGTCTCAAACTGAGGAGGAGCACCTTGACCATCTGAGGAAGTTGTTTGACCGACTCAAGTTATACAAGCTAAGGTAGGTTTCATTGTAAGTGATAAAGGTATTCAGGTGGACCCTGCCAAGGTAAAAGCCATACAAGAGATGCCGACTCCAAAAACAGAGAAAGAAGTCAGAGGTTTCCTAGGACGACTGAACTACATTGCCCGATTCATCTCACATCTGACTGCTACTTGTGAGCCAATCTTCAAATTGCTGAAGAAAGATCAAGTAGTATGCTGGAATGATGAATGTCAGGCTGCCTTTGAAAGGATAAAGGAATACCTCCAAGAGCCACCCATTCTTATGCCACCGGTGGAAGGAAGACCTCTGATACTATACTTGACAGTGCTTGATAATTCAATGGGGTGTGTGCTGGGGCAGCATGACGAGTCTGGCCGAAAAGAGCACGCTATTTATTACTTGAGCAAAAAGTTTACCGACTGTGAGTCTCGTTACTCACTGCTTGAGGAAACTTGCTGCGCTCTTGTATGGGCTGCTCGCCGGCTGAGACAGTATATGCTGACTCACACTACGTTATTGATTTCAAAAATGGATCCCATCAAGTACATATTTGAAAAGCCCGCTCTGTCTGGAAGAATAGCGAGATGGCAAATGATCTTAACAGAATATGATATCCAGTATACAACTCAGAAAGCAATTAAGGGAAGTGTACTGGCGGATCATTTGGCACACCAACCTGTGGACGATTACCAATCATTGAACTTTGATTTTCCGGACGAAGACATCCTGGTAGTAACTGACTGTGAAGTACCTGGACCGGATGAAGGACCTGAGGAAGGATCCCGATGGTCTATGCATTTTGATGGAGCCTCCAATGCTTTGGGTAACGGCGTCGGCGCTGTAATCATATCTCCCAAAGGAACTCATACTCCCCTCACCGCCCGATTATGTTTCAGTTGCACCAACAACATGGCAGAATATGAGGCATGTATCATGGGTTTACAAGTTGCAATCGACTTAAGGATAAAATTTCTAAGTGTCTTCAGAGATTCCGCTCTCGTGATCAATCAGATCAAAGGCGAGTGGGATACGAAACACCCGAATCTTATTCCTTACAAGGAGTATGTGTTGACCTTGCTTCCCCACTTTGAAGAGATAACTTTCGAACACTTCCCTAGAGAGGAGAATCAGCTAGCGAACGCCCTAGCTACGATGTCTTCAATGTTCAAAGTTAAATGGGACAATGAGGCTCCCCGAATCATTATCTGGAAGTTGGACGAACCGGCATACTGCTGTGAACTGGAGGCTGAGATGGTGATTGAAAAACCCTGGTACCATGAGGTGAAGAGGTACTTGGAAGCTCAGGAATACCCTGAAGGTGCATCTGTCAATGATAAGAAGTTCATGAGGAGGTTTGCTGCAAAATTCTTCCTCAGCAACGGCATTCTCTACAAACGGAATCATGATTCAACTCTGCTACGTTGTGTGGATAAGGCAGAAGCAGAGAAAATCATGATGGAACTGCATGAAGGTACATTTGGAACACATTCCAGTGGACACACCATGGCTAAGAAAATCCTTAGGGAAGGATATTTCTGGTCCACAATGGAAGCCGATTGTTACTGACACTCCAGAACTTGTCATAAATGCCAGATCTATGCTGACAAGGTGCATATCCCTCCGGTTCCTTTGAATGTCCTGACGGCACCTTGGCCTTTCGCAATGTGGGGCATCGATATGATCGGTGAGATCCGACCGACGGCATCCAATGGGCATCGCTTCATCTTGGTGGCGATCGATTACTTCACGAAGTGGGTTGAGGCAGCTTCCTACGCCACAGTAACCAAGAGCGTCGTGGCACGTTTCATCCGGCATAACCTGATCTGTCGTTACGGCGTCCCGGAAAGAATCATTACGGACAATGGTACCAATCTCAATAACAAAATGATCACTGAACTCTGTGAACAATTCAAGATACAGCACCACAATTCTTCTCCCTACCGGCCGAAGATGAATGGGGCTGTAGAGGCAGCCAATAAAAATATCAAGAAAATTGTGCAGAAGATGACAGTGACCTATAAGGATTGGCACGAGATGTTACCGTTCGCTCTGCAT
The DNA here is from genome assembly GCA_948472305.1 of Vicia faba. Classification (NCBI taxonomy): domain Eukaryota; kingdom Viridiplantae; phylum Streptophyta; class Magnoliopsida; order Fabales; family Fabaceae; genus Vicia; species Vicia faba. The sequence continues at coordinate 1,057,690,501 of OX451737.1, forward strand.
GGGTACCGTACCTCAGCAAGGACGTCAACCGGGGCAACTCCCTTCTCCTTGGTCTATGGCATGGAGGCAGTCTTGCCAATTGAAGTCCAGATACCCTCTCTCCGGATAATGAAGGATGCAGACTTGAATGAAGATGATTGGATCCAGACTCGACTTGATCAATTAAATCTGATTGACGAAAAGAGGCTCACTGCTATCTGTCATGGTCAAACGTATCAAAAACGGATGATCAGGGCATTTAACAAGAGAGTCAGACCACAAGAGTATCAAGTTGGGGACCTGGTAATCAAACGCATCATCCTTCCTCAAAGTGATCCCCGGGGCAAATGGACCCCTACATACGAAGGGCCATTTGTGGTTAAACGTGTGTTCTCAGGAGGAGCCATGATCCTAACCACCATGGATGGTGACGACCTTCCTCACCCCGCCAATGCAGACATAGTGAAAAAATACTACGCATAAATGAAAGACCCGCTAGGTTGACATACCTAGGCAAAAATAAGGGCTTCCCGGCGAACCAAAAGGGTTCGGGCAAAAATAAGGGATGAAATGAATAAAAATCTGTACACCCGGCAAGTCGAAAACCTGAAAGGGCGGCTTGGGCAAAAATGGGTATCCCGATGGACTGAAAACCCGAAAGGGCGGTCCAGGCAAAAGTTAGGGATAAAAGCGTAACACTATGTCTCATTGGATCACTTCGTATCTGGAATTCGGCATCAACTACCTGGCTCAGATTTCGGCATCAACCAATCAGCTTCCTCTTCAACTAGGCAGCAAAGCGATGAGACGTTCGAAGACATAAAGGCGATAGCGGAGTTGGAACCCAGTGGGATTGTTCACATAGCTGTTTTGGTTCCTTTTTCAAATTGTAAACTCTATGTTATTTGGCGGCGTTCTCTTACTAGGATGTCAGTCTCTTGTACAAAAACGCCTATTCACAGGCAAAGTTTAAATCAATACAAATTCACTTGTCCGTACAAATTACCATTGTTTTCCTTTGTTTTGTTTTGTCTTGCGAAGAACGTCCAATGTTCATTTTTGATATATGCATTTGACATTAAAATTGCTGATTCATAAATATTTGCATATGAAACAAGAGATTGATTACAGGTGACATCAGAGACAGGGGCAATTGAAGTTGTCTAATGCAGTCTGGTTGTTTTGTCCGCCAAGGTACCAAGGTAAGATCAACTGAAGAAGGTAGCCAGATCATCTCAATTTCCCCGCAGAGTAAAACAAGATTCGACAATACTTTCCCCAAGCGGAGTTGATTCCCCGTCGATCCTAAAAAAGCACAGCATTCCCCGGCAGGTCTTAAAACTCATCCCCAGTAGATTCTGGAAGCTTATCCCCTGCAGAGTACGGACGTCTCTCCCGAGTTTTATTTAGAGTTATTTCCTCACAAGGACTTATAACTGGGTTATCCTCAGCTAAAAACCACGGAAGACCGCCCTCGGAAAAGTTCCTTCAATCCCCAGCGGAGTTTATCATCATTATCCCCAGCGGAGTTTATCATCATTATCCCCAGCGGAATCCGTCATTAAAGTCCTCAACAGGCCTCTTATCAAAACTTCGGCCAAGTATCTCTTCCACAGAACAACTCCCCGGCCGTTCGGCAAGGATTTATTTTCCTAAGACAAAATTGCATTCATAAACATTTCACGTTTTCATACACCTTGCTTACATACATGATAAAGCGTATACAACACTATCTCATGTTGAACATCATGACATCATGCATATCATACATCATGACATTGCATACAACTTATGTTTTTGCCTTTTCAGGGAAAAAGACAATCCCAAAGACAACTACCTTCAACTGTCACAATTCCAGATTCGATACCTGTATCTAGCCAGGGCACATCTGAGAGTGACCAGTTTCCAGACTCGATTCCTGTATCCAGCCAGGGCATATCTGTTGACCACATTTCCAGACTCGATTCCTGTATCTAGCCAGGGCACGTCTGAAGAGTTCGAAGATTCGATTCCTGTATCCGGCCAGGGCATATCTAACAACTGTCACATTTCCAGACTCGATTCCTGTATCCAGCCAGGACATATCTGTTGACCATGTTTCCAGACTCGATTCCTGTATCTAGCCAGGGCACGTCTGAAGAGTTCGAAGATTCGATTCCTGTATCCAGCCAAGGCACATCTATTAACGACTATTTCCAAATTCGACTCCTGTATCTAGCCAGGGCACATCTGTGAGCAACCGATTGTAGATTCGATACCTGTATCTAGCCAGGGCACATCTGCATAAGGAGATTGAAGATCAAACACCTGTAACAAGCCAGGAAAACATCCGTCTTTCTCAAATACACAAGTTCTCGCTAAGGAATCTCTTATGCGATCGACACTTCCAAATGGCATCTATAAGCCCATTCCCGACAAGGTTCTGTCACGTCTCCAGATGGCATCTATAAGCCCATCTCCCTATCTACCACCTCTCCAAATGGCATCCGTAAGCCCATTCCTGACATCACATTGCTGATACTCCAGCATGCGAGTGCAAATTTCCGGGCACTCTAGTGTCCAATCTCCTTTTACCCTCGAGTCACGAAAGGCAAACTTGCCAATCTAACTCTTCAGGTTCAAGAAGATTGAACAGGGGCAACTGTTGTACCCCAAAATTTGCCCTCCCATTTCCTCAACATTTTCTCATCACAAGACTCTTGAAGATCAAGATCCAGTTAGGGTTTCCTCTGCTCAAGACTTCTCCTTGCACTGTGGACTCAAATTAGGGTTTGTGTTTGCCCAAGGATATTTTGACCTAAAATGCCTAAGATGACTTTCATGCTTCATATTGGACTCCCAAGTTTCTCCATACCAAGTTTCAAGTCTTGATTCCAAGTTTTGCCCAGTCAATTGGGCAGTTGACCTAGAAATCAACTGTATTGGGGAAAAAGTCAACTGTGGCCAATTGACAGTCAAATCTCATGAAATTTGATCCACATCAACATTATGAACTCATATGGACCATTTGATCAAGTTTGGATCACAATTCTCCAAGAAATTTGATCAGATCACCAAAAGGGCAAAATGGTCATTTTTAGGGTTTTGATTGCACAAAGGCAATTTTTGACTGTTTGACCTAGCCAATGGCAAACCAAGTTCACATATGGACTCAAGGACTCAATGAAATGGTCTTGACACATTCATCAAGCTCAAAAGATCCCAAGTACACAAGATTGACAGTTGAATTTCCCAGTCAATTGATCAATTTTGACTGTATACTGAAAAGTCAAACTTTGACTTTTTGGTCAAAATCAAGAGTCAAGATTCATTTTTCATCAAAACATGCCAAGTCATGAAACTTGTTCACCAAGAAATCACAAAATGCAAATTAGGGTTAGAAAATGGAATTTTTCATAACTTAGAATTTTTCTAAGTTATGAAAAACCCTAATTTTTTCCCAACTTTGCCCCATCTTTTCACCAAGATCCATTTGGATTCAAACAAAAGTCAAAACATGAAAGTTGTAGCTTGTTGCATAATCTACAACTTTGATTCACAAAGTTTTCTCATTTGAAGCTTGTATCTCAAGTTACAATTTTTTGAATAAAGGCACTAAACCATTTTTAACTTAGTAAAATTTTAACCTATTTTGACAAGGTTTTCTACCCCACTTCAAGGCCATTTTCCATACCCTTCCACTTGGAATTTCAATTTGCATTTCAAAGATGGATTGTAGTACACATTCCAATATTTCCAAAATGTCCAAGAACTCATCAAACAACCTCATAACTTGAGAGATTCGAATTTCACAAGTTGGCAAAAATTCACTTTTGTTCTTCATCAAAACATGTTCATAATTTTGCAAATTTGAACTCAGCTTGCTTTATGCTTGATTACAGGTCCTTGAACCATTCCATACTCAATAATTTAATGCATATTCAATGTGTTAGAGTGTTGTTCTTTGAGTGCAAGCATTGTATGCAAGATTAATCCTAAACTAGATAAAGTGAACTTTCCATTTTTGAAAAGATTAACTTTATGTCCAATTGCAAATCAAGAAAGTACATGGAAAATCTGCTTGGCACAAGATTATGTGCATAACACACTGATCAAGAGAGGATTATCCAGCACATTAGGGGGTCCTCTACTGACCTAGAAAGCCAACTTGCTTTTGTTTGCTTCAAGTTGAAGAAAAGTCCATAACTTGTACCAACTCTCTTCTCAGCTTTAGCATACAACACAAAAGCTATCAAACACATTCCAAAGAACATATCCAAGCTTTGGCACGAGTCATTGACCTTTCAAGCACCCTCCATCTCAGAATCATCCTCAAACTGCAAAAACAGGGTTGCCTCTGCAGTTTGAGTGCCAACTCCCATTTCCCTCGAGCATTCTTACCAAAATCAATCCATATACACTCCCTAGCATATATGCAAGCTAACCATGACCTAAAACTTGACCTGTAATCTCTCTAACAGTTTCCACCATTTTCATTTTTTCCTCTTGCAGTTGAAGTTCCACAGCTCGATACAAGAAGTTTCAAGACAAAGTAAGCACTGAAAAAGCATCCCTGGACCTCAAGGAAGCTTTTCCAATCATTACCTTGCACTAGAAGTTCCTCATTCTCCAGATAGAAGTTCAACTGCACAGGTAAAACTTTGAACTCGTATCTCCCTTATCATGCATCTTTAGTCTTAAGTTTGTGAAGAAACAAGGTTCTACTCATAGCCCTGAACATGTACATATCTTTACATTTCATTTCTTTTGCCTGAGTAGAGAGAATTTGGAGTTTGAAAATGGCAGAAAAATTAGGTTAGGATTTGGGGGAGGAGAAATTCTCCCTCATCTTAGAGAGTTAGGTCAAGTTCCATACATGGTTAGAATCGTCTCTTCATGCTGAACATTTGTTGTGTTATGAGTTTTTGCTAAAAAGCCAGGAATCAAGAGTTAGAAGAAGCTGAACATGGCGCGCGTTTTTTCAAACATTTGTGCTGGAGGTTGAAGACAGTGGCATTGGGTTGGGCTTGTGTGTTTTTCTTTTATTCACACCACATATTTGCTATTACACCCCCTGAGCCCATTTGCTTTATTTTTATTCTTTTTTGACTTTTTCTTTTTTGATTGACTTTGTTTATTTTTTCTCATGACATTAAAATTTTGAAAATATTTTTTCCATCATTTTTTGAATATATGGCATATTTATTTGATTTATTTCTTTTGTTTGTATATAAATATTATATATATACTATTATTAGAATAAATAGAAAAATAGTGTAAATAATTTTTTTTTTTTTATTTTTTATTTATTTACCTTATGAAAATATTCCACATAAAAATACTTTTTTTTATTTATCTTGTTAAAATATTAAATATATATTATTTTGTGTATAATATATATTTAAGACTTGAATATATATATATATATATATATATATATATATATATATATATATATATATATATATATATGTGTTTATTAATATGTTTAAGTTAAAATATAAAAATACTTGAATTTTTCATTTTTTTAATATTTGATACAAAAATACTTTTTTTTTAATATACTTCATTTTATTTTATTTTTTATAAATAATAAATAAATATTTGTATTAAATTAGATAATAATACATTTTCTTTAAAATTAGGGTCTTTGCCCTAAATTCAAAATACTCCAAAAAAATAATATAATTTTTATTTTCTTTTCTCTTTTATATAAATAATATTTTTTCATACATATACAAAACATTTTTTTTGTGCATCTTGCATTCTTATGTAATTTTTTGTACATTGATTAAATTGCAAATATTCAAAATGATGTAATAATTTAGGTTTAAATTACTTGTCAATATCCCCATTTGAACATTTGTACCCCCCTTCCCATATTTGGTTTTGTAATAGCTTAGTAAATTTATTTTCGCACTTTATTGCTTTCTAATGATAACATGGTAGAATTAGGGTTTGTATGCGAAAAACGATAAAAAATAGTTATGACCTAATCTCAAGATAAACAAGCATGAAAATGAACACACAAATCACACTTGCACCCCCCCCTAGGGTATTCCACTTGTTGCCTTTCAAAATTGGGCCATATTGCATGTTGAACTTCTTTGGGCAAGGCAAACAATTTGAATGATCATAGTCCCTCGATAAAACTTTTCAAAACAAACAAAAACAAATGATCAAGTCCCTTAAAGAAAATTGCCCAAAGACATTTAACGCCGTTGCAATTATGGTCTAAACGACGACCCGCGCCTGTCCCTTTCACATCCTAACACAAGATTGTTCACCAAATTCAATGGTGGAACAAACTTGTTAAAAGGGTTAAAACATAGCAACAATCTTTTGAGAAATTCAGGAGTAGATAACCTCTTAGTTACTCGAATCAAACTTGCCAAAACAAAACACTTGCCTAATTTCAAAACCACACAACACTACACTTTCAAAACTACTTTCAAAAACAAATGAAAACCTTTTCAAAAGACATACATCTTTGTATACATCCCCACATGGATCATTACAAAGGTTGCCACCACATTGGCCTCTTTTCAAAACATTTTCAAACCCACTCACACTCAAGCACCATTTTAAACAATTGAAAACAAAAGGCAAGTGATCTAAGCAAGTAACTAAGAGCCCATGGATAACCATGGATAGAAAGGGTGCTAATACCTTCCCTTTATATAATCTACTCCCCGAACCCAAGAAAACATCTCAAAAGGTTTTTTGCTGTGCTTTTTAACCTTTCCTTAGGATAAAATAAAAAGTCGATGGTGACTCTTGCTCAACCGAAACATTTGCGAATACAAACGCAAAACCTCAAGTCAGTTCTCCCACCGTATCACACTTTGTGACCAACCCAAACCTTCTTCATTCTTCAGTATGGACTTAGGGAGGTGAGAAATAAACCACCTCGACAATAATGGCATGTAACACATAAGAACCCCTCTTCTCTTCATGGTACGAGTATGAAGAGTGCGCAAAATATCTCTGAGAAAGGTAGGCACAGGGTTGCGAGAGAGGAAGATCTTGATAGCATTCACATCTATGAATGAGTCTGGATCAGGGAATAGAACTAACACATAGATTAGAAGAGCCAATACCTCCTCAAAAGCTTGAAAATCTATATCATCCCAAAACAGCTGGGCCTTGTCTATCAGAAACTTGGCTAGAAAACCCTTGACTCCGCTTCTCGTCTCCCAATTGAATACCACGTCGGCTCGTTTTAGATGCAAATCTGCGACAATGACTTATGGCTTGGGAACTTCTTCCAGACCTGTGAAGAGAAACTGTTCAAGAATGGGTATATCCAACAGCTGAGAGAATTCTTCCATGATAGGCACCAACTGATAGTCTGGAAAGGTGAAGCAGTGGTGCTTGGGATCAAAGAACTGAAAGATTACACTCATCATCTTCTCATAAAAGTTTGAAGTAACCAGGTTGAGAAGTCGACCATGTCTCTTAGTGAATGCAGAAGTTTCAGACACCTTTGATACTAGCTCTTTGAGTTGGGAAGGTATCTTTACAAAGCTGATTCGGATAGTGTTTCTATGAACAGAAGCCATGATCTGCAAAATAGAACAAAGATAAATTCCCTTGGTCTTTGAAATGGTTAGTGCAATAAGAATGGATGCTCTGTTATGATGCATGATGTCATGATAAACCACAGGTATAGCAAACACAGAAAAATCACACCAAGTTCATAGGTTTAAAGCTTGCATGATGTTAAAGTTCATACCCTCTTGAAGTTCAGTTGGTTTCAAACCTGTCTTAAAAAGTAACTGGGTTCTAAAGATTCTCAATATCACTGACCATCCTTTATCGGGCATTGTCTCAGCTCAAGCAATCTTTTCTTGCGGCCGAAATATCCCGAAAGTCCGATCTCAATGAGTGTAACATCGAGTATCAACCAATCCTCAGCTCTATACCGAGGCCGGCTATCTCACTACTTTCTAATGGGCAAGTTTGTTCAACTAAGGTTCTAAGGTCCGTTAGTGCTTCACGACACCACGCGGTGGCCCCGTATTCTCCTCGTTTCCACACAAAGGATACCGGTACCAACCAAAGTGTCACACTAACACAGTCATCGCTTAAACCATATCGGTCTACACCGCACAGTCTCCACGATCTATTGTTGTTTACCTAAAAAGTGTCCCCATATCTGGGTGTAGGATCTATATTAACCCAAGAAAAACCCTTTAAGAATAAAGCAAACAAACAAGAAAGAAATTTTGAAAGGACCTAGATCCTAAGGTAAACTCCACTTTATTAGTCCCCAGCAGAGTCGCCAGTTCTGTGATACGGTGGCAGAACTGACTGTTATATACTGGTTTGCGTTTTGTGTTTTTTGTTTGCAAAATTTCGCGGTAAGCAAGAGTCTCCACTGACTTTTATTTCATCCAACTAAGGAAAAGGAAAAAGAACAGAAAAAACCTTTTTCGAGAATATTTCTGAGTACGGGGGGTAGATTATAGAAAGGGAAGGTGTTATCACCCTTTCTATCCGTGGTTTTCCACGGGCTCTTAGGTACTTGCTCATTTTAAAATTGCTTGTGGGTGTGCTTGTTTTAAAAAAAAGTTTACTTCGTGATAACCCTTGTATCAGTCCTCAAGGGTGTAACAAAGTGTTTCAAAAATTGTTTGAAAAGTGTTGGTCTGAAATTTGTTTGTTTGAGCAAGTACCTAGGAACTATTTACCTACTCAAAAAAGACTGTTCGTTTTCCTTTTGACAGCGCTATCCCATTATTAAGGAATAGGTAGCACCGTCATTGGAGTTTTAAGGGACGTTCGAAGGGACAGATGCGATCACAAAAGCAATGTTAGGAGGTGTTAGTAATCATCCTAAAGCCCTAAAGATCTTTTTCCGAGGCAACATCCGAATGGGTCATTTGAGATCTTTCGGGGCTAGAGGACAACCACTAACAAACCCTATACTTCATGACCGTTTAACCGAAGGCAACCGAAGTGGAGTAAACCCTAGGAGTGAGCATGTGCGAGTGAACGTTTTCAGTTAATTTGTCTTTGCACATTTAGGTTATCTACCGTTTTAATTTTCAAGCATTTTTCCCATACAATCCTATTAGCATACATCTAACAATTTATAATTGCGGAAATTTAAAGTGCAGAAATAGAAATCCTAACTATTACATGGCTTTCGCAGATACAGAATTATTTTGACTGAAAAATAAAAATGCGGAAGTTTAAAACCCTAATTAACTATTACAACCTCGAAGCAGTTACAAAATTAATAAAAGGTAATTGAAATACGCGCGACGAATTAGATGCGAGGATGATTAGAAAACCTAAAAAATCTAATTTGAGAAAACAAATATTTAGTTATTTTTTTGAAGAAAAAAAATTAATTATTTACAAAAATCAAATCCTAATTTCTAATGATTTTAATTATAAAAAGAGGTGAAATTAACCTAATTCTTAATTAAATTAACCTAATTCTTAATTAAATTAATTAATTAAAGAAAATAAATATTTTTATGAAAAAATTATTTTTGGTGTTTTTTTTATTTTGATTAAATAAAAATAATTTTGATGTTATTTTAAAAGAAATATAATTAGGGAATAATTAAAAAGAAATAAAAATAATAAATAAAAAAAGAGAAGAATGGGCCTGTTAGAAGCTGGAAAAAAGGGGTGTATATCTGAATTATTCAGGCCCATTAGTGACTAAGCCCAGCCTTGCGTGGATCTTGTGTAGCTCCCTCCTGATGGTGTACCATAGTCTCTGGCAAGTGGGGCGTTGGATTGGACTGATGGTGAATCCCATGGCTGGATGTTGGTGGCACATGGTAGACACTTGGGATGGTGATGCATAAGATCTGTAAAGGAGACATAAAACAAAGAAAATTGTTGGGACCTGGGATCGAACCCAGGTCCCTCCACTCAAATCATGCGTGCTTTACCAGCTGGACCACTTGCTCTTTTTGTTAGTATAATAGAAACAATAGGTATTATATGAAAAAAGAATGGATTAATGAATCAAAATAAAAATGCACGCCAACATTCAAACAACCCAATGGTGACTGAACACCTCATCATCTTCTTCCTCCTCCGTCGTCTTAGGTAACGACCTTTTACCTACGAACGATGTCCATGGCTACAAACCTGTATCATTCAAAAATAAAATATACGCAATATAAATTCCCATGGAGACCATGAATCGGCTGGGCTTGAAGCCCTGAACATCATGGTGCCCTTATCCAGCCCTAATTTTGCCTGTGCTAAAAGACCCCAAAACGGAGCTTGAAACCCTAGTAATGGCAGTCATACATATAGACTTCAAAAACTCAATTAAATGATCCAGACATGTTAGAAATACATCAATGATCACAAATATATCATTAAATTATGCTAATGATGCAAGAATGGTTGTAATCGACTTTGAAAAAGCAAGCAAACCGTATGAGGTATAGAGAGCGTTTCTAGGCGTGAAAGGACTTGCAATCGATTGGGTTAGCTTATGGGAAGGTCCAGGAATCGCTTAGGAACGTTGGAAGGCCTTGAATAATCCTCTAGGATAGAGATCAGATCACCACTTTTTGCCAAAATTTTGAGTTTTTTCTAGTGTTCTTCACGACTGCAACCTCTTGTTTTTGTGCATGGCCTTGTTCATTATATATCCCTAAGTGAATTAGGGTTATAAAAATAGCTTGTATCTTTGCAATTTTTGAGGATTTAATTTGGTTTCCATGTTGTATGATATCCTTCCAAATTTGGCCTAATCATTCCATGTTATTTGACTTTTTAGAAAGCTTAGGATGTCCCCTAAACAACCCTTTTGGTCTCATATAAATTTGGTCTTCCATGTTCATGTAGGAAGCTTTGACCCAAAAAGTGTTTTTGTTGACTTTTCAAAAGGACCTATAATGTGGAAATTCATATCTTTTTGTGAGTGCATATTTTGAACTTTAGGGCTGAATATGAATTGTAGGGAATTGCATCCTATTAAAAATGATACTTGGATGGAAATTGTTTGATAAAGTATGAGGAAGTTATGCTTGGTTAAAGTTTGGTTGACTTTTCCTAAGAAACCCTAATTTAGCAACTTTTGAGTTTTGAGGAATTTGGGGCATTCCTTGAGGAATCATGATCAACCCTTGATCAAATGATGGATATAACTTCAAAATGTTGATGTTGACCCAAAATCTTTAAGTTTGACTGTATGTGGGCCACAATTGACTTTTGACCTAATACAGTCGATTCTCAAGCATCTGAGCAGTTGACTGGGAAAACTTCTTGTGCAAGGCTTGAAATTTGACATGGAGGGTCTTGAGAACATATTAGGACCATGGAGATAATATGAAGTCTTTGGAGTTCACCCATCTTGATGAAAATGGAAACCCTAGTTTAAGATACATTGCCTTAGGAGAGAGTTTGTCTGGTTAACTCTTGGGCATCCTTGAGCAAATTGAGGATCTCTAGGAGTGTGTTTTGAGTAAAATGAGAGGGAAATTTTTGGGGTACAACAGGAGAAGAAACTATCCCCAAAAACATAACTAAATAAAATGAAATGAGAAATGAAATATAAAGAATTTTTGGTCCACACGCGTCGCCCGATGACAGTTTCTAAACACAAGACCTAGGTTGTGCCACGTATTCAACTGAGGGAAAATATCTACCCTCGCTCGACAAAGGGAAGCTTCTCCTGACGACATTGTTATTTCTCTCCCAACGAGCTGCTGGAGAGCCCAAGTCAGTGGCTACTGGAAAACTGATCCTTTCCTCTCGCCCCTTTGTCACCCGGCGAGGCAGACGCGAAGGCTCCTCGTCCAGGCTTCGCCCGATGAGGCACACCAGAATAACAACTTTTGTTGCTCTTTCTGCATAACTCCAATGGTTTTTCTCTTTTTGGCCTTATTCCTTTATTGATCCAACAATGAATCTTGTATCTTTTATTCCTCATGCTCTTACAATGCTCAAATACCTACAAAATGAATACAAAACTATCAAACAGTACACTATGTACACTAGAACACAAATAAACACAAGCTAAACGTATTTATACACAAAGTTGGGTTATTCAACATATATTAATAACAAAGAGTCGATAAGTGCAAAAAAAAGTATATACAAAAATAACTACAATTTGCACTTATCATCTAGTAAATGTAATAGCCTCGAGAGGAAGCAAGGATCTTTTGGTGGAAGTCCAACAAATTTTATTTCCTAGAGGGGCGACAAATATATTCCCTTGGAAGTCCAATATATATATATATATATATATATATATATATATATATATATATATATATATATATATATATATATATATATATATATATATATATATATATATATATATATATATATATATATATATATATATATATATATATATATATATTGCCATGATAGGTGGAAAGGATCTTCCTGTGGAAGTCCAGCATATTCATATTTTCCTGAGAGGCAGCAAGGATCTTCCTGTTAAAGTCCAACATATTCATTTTTCTATGACAGGTGTTGCACCCCAAAATTTACCCTCTTGATTTAGGCTTATGTTTCATCATGAATATCATATTGCATTGCATTCATACATTGTGATGGGATCAAATTACTTTGGTTATCAAGTCTTCCCCAAGCTTTGAAGGTTGATTGCATTGACAAGTTACTCAAGTAGAACCTTATCATCCAAACCTATGGATTTTTCAAGCTCAAAAGTTAGTGCATATCTCAAGTTTTTTATCGATCTCTTTGGATCATCAGAGGATTGAAGTTTGTGTTTGATTACAAGAAGAATCTCTCTTTTGATTCACCAGTCAAATTAGGGTTTTGCTTGATCAAGGCTATTGATCAATGTACAAGTCTGGATTTGGAAGCTACAACATCTCATTGGTATTTGGAAAGTCTTTGTACAAGAAATTGGTCAAGATGCCCAGAGGATTTGAAATTTTGGAGATGATTCATCAGTCTCCTAAAGGTGTTAACCAAATCTAGGGTTTGGGATTTCATCACGATTTCTTGAGAATTTTGAAGTGAAATTTTGTACATGGCCTCTATATACTTGGAAGATCATATGTTTGAAGTTTTGATCATCAATTTTGAAGGGAAGTGGATCAATTGATTCAAAGGGGCAAAATGGTCATTTTGGTCAAAATCAGTCAAAGTCAAGGTTGACCAAGTGAACTTTTGGCCAACCATCAATTCAAGGGTGTAATTTTCATATTTCAAGTCCATTTTTATCATTGGATCAAAAAGATTGAGGTTTGGGGTTGAAACTTGTTCATGAAGAAACCCTAAAAGTTTCTAATTTTGGAAAATAAGGACTTAACTTCAAAAATTCATATTTTATTCACCTTTGATCAAAAAAATGCAAATGAAGTATGCTTGGAAAGATAAGAGGATGATCTTTCATCTCCTTTTGGTTTCATGTACAAATTGGTAAAGAGTCAAGAGTTCTAAAGCTTGGAAGTCACAAAATTATAGGTCATTTTCCAAATTTAGTGAATTTCATGTCAAATTTTGAGGACCTTAATGGATTCAATTGCAAAAACTAAAAACTAAGGGATTGTAGATCTTTACAATACATTTCCAAATTGTACTCATTTGTGTCCAAATTCAAAAATATGAGCAAGTTATGGACTTTGGAATTTTGAGGCATTTTATTGAATTTTGACAAATATGCAAAATGGTCATTTCTTGCAAACTCAAGTTTTAGCCATTCCTTTTGCTTCTAGTTAAGCGCATGAGCAATTTGTGACATGCTGAGGCCCATTACACTCACCATTTCGTGCCCCATATGGTATTGCACATGTTGGATTGAAAAAATGACAAACTGGCTCAATTTTGCAAATTCACCAACACTCTCTCATTCAAAGCAATCATAAGCTGGCATTTGGAGAATGTATTTTTGACTTCATTTGGCTCACAAAAGGCAAGCAAATGCATGAGTGAAACGCAAGCTCCATGTGCATCCTCATTTTTTCCCAAAACTACCAAACTTGCCCTCCAACAGTTTTGAGTGCCAAATACCACTTTTATCCTCTTACTCTTGTGCTATATAACAAGAATCAAGGCTCAGTTGTGAAGGAAGAGGCTCATAATCGCTACATTGCAAATTTGAAAATTTTGAAGCATCTCTGCAAATTGCTTCGAATCTCTCTTCTCCTTGGATCATTCTTCAAAATTCTTGGTGTTTCAGCTTCAGTGAAGTAAGTAGCTCAAGCCTGCACCATTGGATTGCTTATGGAGTGAAGGAATCGTGTTTCCAGTTTTCACATCCATGTGAGTTTCTTGAACTTTGATTTATGTGTTTCAGCTTGAATTGATGATGTAAATCATGTTCATTGAGTTGCTAGCTGGCCAATCACTAGGATTGATGTATATTTGAGCTTTGATTCAAGCAGAATTGTTGAAATTGTGTTCATGAATTTGATGTTTGCAGTGAGTTTTTTCAGTTTTTGAGACTTTATTTCTTGATCCATGCTTGATCTTTGAGAGTGATTCAAATTGCATAATGTAATATGATCTGCTAGCTTTAATTTGCACTTGATTTCATGGATTTTGGTTGAGAAACGAGCATGATTGATGGATCTGAACATAGGCTCATGACCTGTTGTGTTGCACGCGTTTTTCCCTATGTTGGAGGTTGAAGATGAAGTGAGGTGGCGCGCTGTGATTGGCTTGATTCAAATTTTAATGCATTTCATATTATTTGATTTTAATTGATTTTCTGATTTTTTTATTTCTTGATCAAAACAATTTAAAAAATTCTGAAAAAATTATCACGAGTCCAAAATAAATTCTCCTATCTAGTGTAATTTTATTGGAATTTTTAAAAATGTTTTGATTGGTTTAAAAATTCATAAGTTTAATTAATTGTTTGTTTAAAGATTATTTTTATTTTAATAGTTCTTTTGATCTAAAAATTCCACAAAAAATGATTTGGACTCATAAAATAATGTAGAAATTGATTCTTAATTTTGTTTAGCATTTGTTCTATTTTAATTAGAAATTTAATTTGAGAAGTTTATTTGAAATATTTGTTTCATAATTTTAGTTTTAATACTTCCTTTAATTCAAAAATCCTCAAAAAAATCATGTAAGTTTGTTTTTAATCATAGAATCTGAATATAATTTTATTTTGACCTTTTTGTGACTTTTGGCTAGGGTTTGCATTTTTGCCTTTAAATAATAGTTTAATTGTTAATTGTTTGTTTGATTTTTATTTTAATATTTCCTCTAATTTAAAAATTCCAAAAAAAATATCAGGGATGTGTGTTTTTAATACTAATATTTGAATATAATTTTGGTTAGATATTTTTCTGATTTGTTATTAGAGTTTTATTTTGAGATGTGAATATTTGTTTAATTGATTAATTGTTTGAATTTGATTTTTATTTTTGACTTCTCTTTAATTCAAAAAATATGGAAAAATAGGTATTTTGACCTCTTGAGTTTTGTTATGTTTGATGTATATTTGTTCTGATTTTTTTTTTTTGAATTTTGATCTTATCTAATCAATATTTAAGATTAAAAGCCAAAAATTAGGGTTTTGTTGCTTATTGTGCAAGTTTCATTTTCAAAACCATTATGCCCTGGATTTTCAATGGAATTTAAGTCTTGATTATGGTTCATGAATGTATTGAGGATCTGAAAACCATTTTTATTGAAATATTTGACTTGGTTTGATATTTTTCCATGAGTTATTTTGAAAACTTGTCTAGTTTTGGTAGTTTTGCCAACTAGTTTTGAACTTTAGGCCTCATTTGATCCCCTCCTCAACCATTCATGAACTTAAGACTTACTTTCTGACTTCTACAGACTTCAAAGATGCTAAGAAATTTTTGGTTTGAATTATTGAAATCCTTTTCTATTTTTGATATATTTTTGAAGTGAAGGTACCCAATTAATGTTGCATATCTTGTTGCAATTTGTTTGATGGCCAATGAACTTGAGTGAGGCCTATGATTGGGAACCTAATGATCATGTTGTATGTGTTTATCCACATAAACTCAAGTCATTTCACTTAGTGCCCTATATTTGAATGATTGAACCTTTTGATGCATTGTGTGGGATTTCTCTTCTATTATGCTTGTGAGCTGTGTTGAAATAATTGAGTATGATTGAATTGTGTTTGCTATTGACCTTCATGGTCTTTGATTGTATTATTCTCAAGCTCCCATGATCCTTGATTGATATTCATTTGTCAACTCAACATGGTGATAGAAAGGAGCAACATTCCTCTGATTCTTTTGACCAAATTGTGCATATGCTTGTTTCCTTTTGTCCATCATGACTATTGTTTGATAGTTGCTATCATATTTTCTCATTTCATCATGGTGTCATCATCCATCCCTTATGTGAATCATCATTCTATTTATGGGAATACTAACTTGGTTGTTGAATGTGTGAGGTACTTTGAGGAAAGTTTCCATTTTTGGCTTGAGGCTACTGTGTTTCACTTTATTTATGGAACACAACTTATTATATTGGCACTGCTATTGTGTTTGGCATATTTGATAGTCAATGCAGGATATATATATATATATATATATATATATATATATATATATATATATATATATATATATATATATATATATATATATATATATATATATATATATATATATATATATATATATATATATATATATATATATATATATATATATATATATATATATATATGTGTGTGTGTATGTGTGTGTGTGTGTGTGACTATGAATGTTATACATTGCCCATGGGATCTGTTCATATCTGAAAATCTCAATACTTACATCCTGATGGCGTAATTTCTGACTTGATTTGTCTACTGATGCCAGCTTGCTTGAAGTTCTCTGGGTTTCTTTTATTCTTGCTCAGTTGCTACGGATAGTTATCCGTTTGGTATTGCACTATTTCTTTTCTTCTATTTTCATTTTGTATAGTTTTATTTTGCATGATGGGACCTCTGTTGCTGATATATGTCTGGAGGCCCTCTATTTTTGTTTGATACATGTGTTGTGTTTGCTTTTGATCGATGAGTCACTCAATTTATAAATTGAGATCACGACTTCGCTCTCAGTGCATGTTCCCTATAGGATGTTTATTTTTTTTCTTCTTTAATTGTTGATCGATGAGTCACTCAATTTAGAAATTGAGATCACGACTTCGCTCTCAGTGCATGTTCCCTAGAGGATGTTTATTGTTTTTCTTCTTTAATTGTTGATCGATGAGTCACTCAATTTAGAAATTGAGATCACGACTTCGCTCTCATTGCCTGTTCCCTATAGGATAGTTTTTTTAAGCTTCCTTTGACATGTTAATTAAGGTAGGAATCCATGCATGCTAACATAGGATAGGAATTTCCTTTATCCTTAACCTTAGGGTCAACCATTGTATGATAACACTAGGGATAGTGCTAGGCTAGTTTCCCTTAGTTGTTTTTTCCTTCCTTTGCATTTTGCATCTTAAAACAAAAATTGTTTTCTTGGCAAATCATAAAATACCTCTAATAAACTCAAACCCTTCTTCAAGGTAAAAGATACAAACCAATCCTATTTGTTTATGCGCCTCTTGGCTTTGTTCTTAAACCTGGTTTGTCGATGTTTTGCCATCGCACATTTGTTTGAAGTTGATGTTTCGCCATCGCACATGTTTGTTATCCTACTTTGATTCTCAATATCATTGTTAGGTGTGATGTTTCGTCATCCGTTTTATTGATGTTTTGCCATCTTTGCCATGATATCTTGTTATCATTTAGCCGATGTTTCGCCATCACACATTTGTTTGAAGCCGATGTTTCACCATCGCACATGTTTGTTATCCTACTTTGATTCGCAATGTCATTGTTAGGTGTGTTGTTTTGTCATCCGTTTTATTGATGTTTCGCCATCTTTTCCATGATACTTTGTTATCTCTTAGCCTATATTTCGCCATCGCACATTTGTTTAAAGCCGATGTTTCGCCATCACACATGTTGGTCATCCTACTTTGACTCTCAATGTCATTGTCAGGTGTAATGTTTTATCATTTGGTGTTTCTCTATCTTTGACATGTTACTTTGTTTTTATTTAGCCGATGTTTTACCATCTCATTTGTTTGTTGTTATATTTGATGTTTTGCCATCTTGACTGTTTTTGTTGTCTTAACTAAAAAACACAAACCAACCAAAATATATAAGCCGAACTACGGCTGCTCTGATTTCTTAAAAGGGATACATAGGCAATGGGGTAGGGCCCAACCGAGCACATCTTTTATTTTCCCTACATTGTTTTTTCTTTCGCATGCATTCCCTTTTCAGTTTTAAGCCATAGACATAAGTTTTGACCACACCCATTAGATTAGACAACAAGAGTGGATACCGTAGAGTACTACGGGCGTGTGGGGTGCTAATACCTTCCCCTCGCGTAACAGACTCCCTTACCCGATCTCTCGGTCAAAAGACCGTGATTTCTCCCTTTTCAGGTTTTCTCGATGTTTACGTTTCCCTTTCGACGGGATAAAATACGTTCGGTGGCGACTTCATTGATGTTTCATTACATCCAGATGACAGGTTTGGCCGAGTTGTTTCAGCTGGCGACTTCACTGGGGACAGATTGACCTCTTTCTGGTCCATCCCGGAGTCGGTCCTAGCTCTTGTTGGTTTTCTTTTTGGGTGTTTATTTTACCGCTTTGCATATTTATCTGTTTGCATTGCATCCTATGTGCACTTTAATTTCTGCATACTGGATTTGGCTGGACTGTGTAGATTCTAGATTTCTTGGTGGGTGGGTTGTTCCATGAGGTAAAAGGCCTCATACCCAGGCTATGAGTGAATTCCATAGGAACTAGGAATAGAGTGGCCATGGCAGCTATGAGGCGGATGCTTTGTAGACCTGACTATGAGACCCATGACTTCGGAGGTAGTTCAGATAGGTGTTATCGTATGAGGATACCGACATTTGAGCTCTTGTACTCTGATTTGGCTTTTAACCTTACCTTGACCTAGACTACACCCGTGAGAGGGGCGGGAAAACTTTTCTTACAGGTATAGGTACTGTTGGTGACTTTGTGTTGTGAAGGTGACTCAGGTTCCCATGATAGTTTTGAAGCTTTGGGATTTTCTTTTGATCTTAAGTGGTGTTATTCTGTAATGGTCCAGCCATTATCCAGTGTGAAACTTTGATCCTGTCATGTTGCATCATAGCATATTTATTTCTAAAAAATGATGTATAAAAAATAACTAGCATATGCATGTCATCTTCCAGGGACATTCGAGAGTCTTCTTTCCATCAGAAATGGCTAGCCCCCCGTCAGATGAGTTTGATTCAGTTTGTGTTAAAGAGCCCACCAGGCATACATTCTCTTATCAGATTCCTTTTATTGATGTGTCTGAATTGAAGAGGTTGAGTTCTTATCTGAAGGGTGATGTTCTGAATAATTTTAGCAAAAATTACGGCAATTTGTTACTAATCCTTAACACTCCAGTTGACCCAATGGCTTTGATCACCCTCTTCCAGTTCTATGACAAGGAATCACGGTGTTTTACTTTTCAAGATTATCAACTGGTTCCCACACTAGAATAGTACGCGTACCTACTTAATATCAAGTTGTCCGATGAAGTTCCTTTTGTCCAAGTACCGGAGAAGCTGAAGTTCGAAGTTATTGCTGAAATTCTTCATTTAAGTTGGAAAGAGGTGAAGGACAATTGGAAATCAAGTGAGGATACTACAGGGTTTTATTTGGATTTCTTAGTGAAGAAAGCTGAAGAGTGGGCAAGGAAAGGGAAATTGAGTGACTTCAGCTCTTTGTTTGCTCTCATGATATACGGGATCGTCCTCTTCCCTCGCAAGAGAAATTTTATGGATTTGACGGCTATTTGTGTTTTTAGAAATAAGAACCCTGTATCGACACTCTTGGCAGATACTCTTTACACCATTCATTTCAGGCATGGAAAAGGAGGTAATGTAAGTTTATGTCATTCAATGTTGTATCAATGGTTTAAGTTGCACCTACCGGTAAGTGGCCCTTTCATGGATACCAAACATTCTCTCTGATGGTCATCAAGACTTGTCAACCTTACTTCATTTGATATCCGGTGGAATTATGACATGGGGGAAGTACGAAGTATTATCACTAGCTGTGGAGATTTCCCTAATGTTCCCCTCATAGGAACTAAGGGGTGTATCAACTATAATCTTGTGCTTGCTTATCGTCAATTGGAATATGCAATGGATGGACTGCCAAAGGTTGAGGAGGTGTCTGAATCAGTGTATTTTGTTAGAGGAAGTGATCATGTGATGTTGAAAAGAGTGACAAGTGCTTGGAAGAGAATTCACAAGAAAGATAGAACTACTTTGGGTAAGAAGGTTCCTATTGCTAGAGTTCCTTACTTGGAATGGATTAGAGCCAGGGTTAAGATTTTACGGTTGCCATTTGCAAAGTCGGCTCCTATATGTGAGCAACCTCCTACTGTTCTGAGTAACACGGTGCCTACCGAGGTGTTCACCCAGGTTCATGTTGAGAACATTTAACTTCGTGCAAAAGACCGTGAGGTAAGGATGAAACTTTATTGGGTAGATCAAGAAAGGGCCGACTTAGCTCGTAAATTCAAAGAAGCTCAAGGGGAAACCTCTGATGCAACCAGTTTTAGGAAGAGGTCTCATGCTGAAATGGAAAAAGAGTTGAGTAAAACCCAGCAAGAGTGTCAGAAGCTTCAGGCATATGAGAATAGCTACAGGAAGAAGATTCAAAACTTGGAGAAACAGCTCAAAGACAAAGATGTTCAGCTTAAGAAGGAAGTAGCCCAGAGGCGTGTCGCGGAGGGTCGGTTTCAAGAAAGCAAAGTAGTCGCATCATAACTTTTGAAAGAGAAAGCCAGGCTTGAAGAGTATTGTCAACACCTTGAAGCGTGTCTTGTTCCGGAGATTTAGTTTAGTTACTTACCTTTGGTGTATTTGGTCACCCCCAGGATTGTTGGAAGGGACCATTATTTTTTTTTATTATTCAGGTTTTTTGTTAAGTTTACTTTGAAACACGTATTTTTTTGTTTATCGTTACACTCTTAAATGTCTGAAGTCACTCGAACATCGTTCCTTTTGTTTGTAAATAATTAAAATGTTTATCTTATTGTCTTTTTTTCCTTTGATTGTATGTTTGATCTTTGGTTGCACGCCATGATTGATGAATAAAAGGACTCTCGAATACCGGGAAATGACAAACATATCATGCACATCATGCATTTCATAACATTACAGGTTATCTCAAGACGGTATTCTTATTCTTCTGCTTTTCTTATTCAGAATTCAAGACGACTACTCATCGGTATTCAACCAGAAACAATTTGCCAAGACAGATGGAACAAGTTCAAGCTGAACTCGCTGAAATGAGGGCCCAGATGGCTACTCAGATGACCCAGTTCATGAAGGTCATCACCAATGTGAATCATCGGCAAGAGAAACTAGCTGCCATTGTCAACAACCAGCACTGCTATCCAGGGGATGGCGGAAATCAAGGGCTCTATCAGGACATTTCTGTAGGATTGGGGGATGTGCAAGATCAGCCTGTTGGAAATTTTCACGAGATGCCCGGAAATCCTTTTGTGCGCAACGTAAGGCAGTTTCCCCTGTCTCCGGGACCTCGTCTTATGGGGAACAGAAGAGATAATCATGGCGGTGTAAGGACCTATCAGGAGCAGGATTATGACTTTGACCAGGATGAAGATCAGTTTTCTATTCGGCGTTCAGAGTCGGAAGTTCAGGTTGAGGATATGAAGTATCGGTTGTTGGAAGAACGTTTGAAGGCCATGGAAGGGAAAGGAGTCCTTGGTATGGATGCTAATGATCTCGGGTTGGTGTCTGGGGTGAAAGTCCCTCCAAAATTAAAGCCTCCTGTATTTGAAAAGTACAACAGAACGTCATGTCCTGTTACTCATGCAACTGCTTATTTCCTAAAGATGTCGGTGCATACTGAGGATCAGGGGCTTTTGATTCACTTTTTCCAGGATAGCCTATCTGGGGCATCCCTGGAGTGGTACATGAAGTTGGAGAAAACCCATACTCATTGCTGGAATGATCTTGCTCGGGCCTTTGTCAAACATTATCAGTACAATATGGATATGGCGCCTAATCGCACTCAGTTACAGAATTTGTCACAGGGACCAAGAGAATCTTTCAAGGAATACGCTCAGAAGTGGCGTGAGTTGGCTGCGAGGGTTCAACCTCCACTCATGGAGATAGAACTCATCGATATGTTTATGAGTACCCTGCAAGTGCCATTTTATGAGCACATGATAGGAAGTACTTCGGCAGGATTTGCAGACTTGGTTATGGCTGGTGAAAGAATTGAGGTAGGTTTGAAATTGGGGAAAATTCAGATTGGAGGTTCTAGTGGCTCATCAGGGGGCAGTAAGAAACCATTCAACACTTACCCTAAGAAAAGGGAAGGTAACGCGAGTACGGTTCACTCTCATAGAGGAAGAAGAGAGGATCGTCAGCACCAACAAGTCAATGATGTTTCTATTACTGTTAATGCTCCTCTACAGCAGAGACCAAATACAGTTCCTCAACAACAGAGACAACAAGATACTCCCCGTCAGTATAATAATCAACAACAGAGACAGTTGAGAAAACTCGATCCCTTACCGTTATCTCTTACTGAAGCACTCCACCATTTGCTCGATTTGAAGTTGATCGGTTTGAGAAATATGCCACCACCTGCAAGACTTCCTCCTAACTATGATGCTAATGTAAGATGTGAATTCCATTCAGGCGGAGTTGGTCATTCTATTGACAATTGCTTTGCATTGAAGTGCAAGATACAAGATTTGTTGGATGCTAAGGCAATTGAGTTTACTCCAGTGACTGGTCTGAATGTTATTCAGAACTCAATTCCTAGGCATGGAGCGGGTGTTGTCAATATGATTGATGATAATGGTGAAATGTTGAATTTAATCATGAATGTGGAACAAG
This sequence comes from Vicia faba, assembly GCA_948472305.1. Lineage (NCBI taxonomy): Eukaryota > Viridiplantae > Streptophyta > Magnoliopsida > Fabales > Fabaceae > Vicia > Vicia faba. The sequence continues at coordinate 1,057,713,342 of OX451737.1, forward strand.
TAACTACTTCGTTGCGGTATGTTAAGAGGTATTTGCTTGACAATTCTATTTTCCCGGGTTGTACTTCAGAGTGTGCCAAGTGTAGAGAGCAACCGAAGGGCTGTGATGATTTAAAAGCCAGTATCCAGTTGATGATAAAGGAGGGTTCCTACAGTTTGATAGAAAACCGAGCTACCGTAAGGTTACCGAAGAAGATATTGTCGTGGTATCTATTCCTTACACCCCTGTGCACATTCCTACCCCATCTAGGGCACCCCCTTTGATGATTACGGTACCTGGTCCCATGTCGTATACCAGTGAGAAGGCCATCCCATGGCATTATGGTGTCGATGTTTATTACCATGGGGTGAAGTAGGAAGTTAGTACTCGTTTGTCTGAGGAAGAACGTGTTGAAGATAATGAACGGGAAGTTCATAATTTTTCTGGTGTGGGTCGAATGACTAGAAGCGGGAGAGTATTTGGTCCTTCCAATGTGCAAGATGCGGCATATGTTTCCGCAAGAGAAAAAGGAAAACAGTAAGCGATAATTGGTAATCCAAGGGTTACACCGGCTAATGTGACTCAACCAATTCCGATACCAGAAGCTTCTTCAGTTCCCAATGAGGTTGAAGAGTTAATGTGAATTATCAGAAAGAGTGATTATAGCATATTTGATCATCTGATCCATACTCCTTCTAAGATGTCTATCTTGTCTCTGTTGATTTATTCAGAACCTCACAGAAATGCTTTGATGAAGTTGTTAAAGAATGAGTTCATGCCACATGAGATAACAGTCAACAAGTTTGAGAATGTTTGTGCTAACATATCTGCCAGGAACGGTCTGGGCTTCACAGATTTTGATCTTCCTCCGAAGGGGCAAGACCATAACAAAGCGTTGCATATTTCAATGGAGTGCAGGGGCACTACTTTATCCCGGGTTTTGGTGGATACAGGATCGTACTTGAATGTATTGCCAAAGTCAGCATTGATGAAGATTGATTATTCTGGACTGGAGCTGCACCCTAGTGATTTGATGGTGAAGGCGTTTGATGGGTCTCGAAGGTCAGTATTTGGGGAGGTGGAGTTACCAATCAAGGTTGGTCTTCGCACCTTCACGGCTACATTTTTTGTGATGGATATACAGCCAGCGTGTTGTTGTTTGTTGGGTCGGCCGTGGATTCATAAAGCAGGGGCAGTTACTTCTACTCTTCATCAGAAACTCAAGTATCTTGCAGAGGGAAAGGTGATAACTCTGTGTCGGCGAAGAAGAGTACATCGTGAGTCATTTGACATCATTCCACTATGTTGAAGTTGAAGGCAAGATACATGAGACTCTGTTTCAGGCGTTCGAGACAGTTCATGCTGTCAATTTTCCTCCTTCAAAGCAGAAGAGGAAAGCTGAAACTGTTATGTCTTCTCTCAAGGATGCGAGAGCTGTGGTGGAAAATGGTAACTCTGAAGGTTGGGGTCAGGTGTTGGAAGTTACCCCAAAATTTGATAAATTTGGTCTTGGTTTTAGCCTAGGTCAGCAGAGTACAACTCCCAGAGCATCTAGTCTATCTACTCCTGTGAAGTTTTCCCGTCCTTGTGCTGCTCAAGAAGGACACGTCAATGCAGTTGGTGACGATAGGGTTGATGGCTACAATATCGAAGATTGAATTCGTTCGAGTATTCCAGGCCAGACACTCAACAATTGGACTTATGTGGATGTTATCCAAGTTTCAAGCGCTAAGGAGTAATTTTCTTGTTTTCTTTTATTATCATATCATAATTCCTACGCTCTGCCCAAGGCGTAGTGGATCATTTGTGTAGGGCCACCATGTTTATTTTCAAAAGTTTATCATGAAATAAAGGATGTTTTTGCATTCAAAATTTTGCTCCATTTCTTTTTATTTGAATGGAAATGTTTCTCTTTCCACACACTGTCACTAAAAAATGCCAAAATGTCATTCATGCAGATGCACTTCCACCACCGATCATATTGATAACGACTCTGCTATGACTCATTATGACTTTGATACTCCTATTTATCAAGCTGAAGAAGAAGCATATGAGGATTGTGATCTTCCTGAAGAATTAGCAAGATTGTTAAAACAAGAGGAGAAGGTTATCCAGCCGAATCAGGATTTGATTGAGGTGGTGAATATTGGCACAGGAGAGGTAAGAAGAGAAGTCAAGATAGGGGCCGATCTCGAAAAAAAGTGTAAAGGTCAGATTGATTGAGCTACTCCATGAGTATTCTGATATCTTCGCTTGGTCTTATGAGGATATGCCTGGGTTGGATACACACATAGTGGTGCATCGACTACCGCTCAAAGAAGGTTGTTCCCCTATCAAGCAAAAGCTCCGAAGAACTCATCCTGAGATGTCCAAGAAGATCAAGGAGGAGGTCCAGAAGCAGTTGGACGCGAATTTCTTAAAGGTCATCAATTATCCGCCATGGATTGCAAATATTTTGCCTGTGCCCAAGAAGGATGGTAAGGTCAGGATGTGCATGGATTATATGGATTTTAACAGGGCCAGCCCTAAAGATGACTTCCCTCTTCCACATATTGATGTGTTGGTCGATAATACTGCTCATTCCAAAGTGTTCTCGTTCATGGATGGTTTTTCAGGTTACAATCAAATTAAGATGGCTCTGGAGGATATGGAGAAGACAACATTTATCAAGCCTTTGGGAACTTTCTGTTATAAAGTGATGTCGTTTGGTTTGAAAAATGTCAGGGCAACATATCAGTGCGCCATGGTCACTCTCTTTCATGATTTGATTCACAAAGAGATTGAGGTTTATGTGGACGATATGATTGCTAAGTCTGACACGGAAGAGGAACATCTTGTTCATTTGAAAAAATTGTTTGAGAGACTGAGGCAGTTCCTGCTGAGGTTGAATCTGAATAAGTGCACCTTCGGGGTGAGATCCGTCAAGCTGTTGGGTTTTATTGTAAGTGAAAAAGGTATCGAGGTGGACCCGGCCAAGGTAAAAGTGATACAGGAAATGCCTGAACCAAGGATAGAGAAGGAAGTACGTGATTTCTTGGGAAGGTTAAAATACATTTCTAGATTTATTTCTCATCTCACAGCCACCTGTGAACCTTTGTTCAAGTTGTTGAAGAAAAGTCAGACAGTGAAATGGAATGAGGATTGTCAGAAGGCCTTTGACAAGATAAAGGAGTATTTGCAGGAACCTCTGATACTCATGCCGCCAGTGGAAGGAAGGCCACTAATCATGTAGCTAACTGTGTTGGAGAGCTCAATGGGTTGTGTCCTCGATCAGCACGACGAGACAGGGAAGAAAGAGCAGGTTGTTTACTACTTAAGTAAGAAGTTTAATGCGATTCGAGGTACTCATTGTTGGAAAAGACTTGTTGTGTGTTTGCCTGGGCCGCCAAACGTTTGAGGCAGTACATGTTAACTCACACCACCTACTTGATATCCAAAATGGATCCAATCAAGTATATTTTTGAGAAGCAAACTCTTACATGCAGGGTAGCCCGTTGGCAGATGATACTCACCGAATATGATATCCAATACACTACTCAAAAAGCAATTAAGGGTAGTGTATTGGCCGACCATCTTGCTCATCAGCCCATGAATGATTATTAACCGATGAAGTTTGATTTTCCAGATGAGGAAATTGTGTATATTTTGGATTGTAATATGACATACCCAGACGAAGGACCCGAGCCGGGGTCACGTTGGACGCTTGTTTTTTATGGTGCCTCCAATGCCATGGGCAACAGTGTCGGATCTATTATCACTTCCCCTGAGGGATACCATATTCCTTTCACGACTCGTATTTGTTTCGATTGCACTAACAACATGGCCGAATATGAGGCTTGCATTTATGGCATTGAAGCGGCGATCGACCTGCGCATCAAATTTTTGAAAGTTTATGGGGATTCTAATCTTGTTATCGGCCAGATTAATGGAGATTGGTAGACTCGCCATCAGAACCTAATTCCCTATTGTGAGCATGTTATGAAGTTGATTCAGTACTTTGAAGAGATCACGTTTGAACACATTCCTAGAGAAGAAAACAATCTAGCTGATGCAATGGCAACTTTGTCCTCCATGTTCAAGGTTAAGTGGGCTAATGAGGCACCTTACATTACCATCAGAAGTTTGAGTGAGCTAGCTTTCTGTTTTGAGGCTAGTTTGGAATCAGATGGTAATCCTTGGTTTTATGATGTTAAACGATATCTTGAAACACAAGAGTACCCTGCAGAGGCATCTGTCACAGATAATAAGTTCTTGAGAAGGTTTTCAGCCAAGTTCTTTCTTAGTGGTGATGTGTTGTATAGAAGGCATCATGACGGCTTATTGCTCAGATGTGTTGACAAGAAAGAAGCAGCTAGAATCATTAAGGAGATACATGAAGGTGATTTCAGGACCCATTCTAACAGGCATACCATGGCTAAAAAGATTTTGCGAGCAGGTTATTATTGGTCCACCATGGAAACTGACTGTTACAATCATGCACGGGTTTGCCACAAATGCCAAGTCTATGCTGATAAGGTGCATATGCCGCCAGTACCTTTGAATATCTTGACTTCCCCTTGGCCATTTGCGATGTGGGGAATTGATATGATCGGAAAAATTGAACCGAATTCATCCAACGGGCACCATTTCATTCTGGTTGCCATCGATTATTTTACAAAATGGGTCGAAGTTGCATCATATGCCAATGTCACCAAGCAGGTGGTAACTCGGTTCATTAAGCACAATATTATATGTCACTACGGAATGCCTGAGAAGATCATTACCGATAATGGGTCTAATTTGAACAACAAAATGATGAATGAGCTTTGTGAGTCCTTCAAAATCAAGCATTATAACTCTTCCCCATACCGACCAAAGATGAACGGTGTTGTCGAAGCGGCCAATAAGAACATCAAAAATATTGTGCAGAAGATGGTGGTGACCTATAAAGATTGGCATGAGATGCTGCCTTTCGCTTTGCATGGTTATCGCACCACTGTACGTACTTCGACTGGGGCAACCCCATTTTCATTGGTTTACAGCATGAAAGCCGTATTGCCGGTAGAAGTCTAGATTCCTTCTCTTAGGATCATGAGGGATGTTGAGCTGGATGAAAGTGAATGGGTACAGAATCGGCTGGATCAGTTGGAACTTATTGACGAGAAGAGGTTGACGGTTGTATGTCATGGTCAGGTATATCAGCAAAGGATGAGGAAAGCTTTTGATAAGAGGGTACGGCCTCAGTGTTACAAGCCAGGTGACCTTGTGCTAAAAAGGATAATTCTCCCCCAGGGAGATCCCAGGGGCAAGTGGGTTCCGACTTATGAAGGTCCTTTCGTGGTCAGAAAAGTTTTCTCTGGAGGATCGATGATGCTCACGACTATGGATGGAGAGTACTTCCCTCTCCCTGTGAATGTTGACGTAGTTAAAAAATACTTTGCATAAAAAAAATAAAAAAATGAAAAACCCGCTAAACTGAAAACCCGAAAGGGCGGTTTAGGCAAAAAGAGGGTGTCCTGGTGAATCGAAAACCCGAAAGGGAGATTCAGGCAAAAGTTAGGGACTTAAAGCAAATGACTACGCTCAGCATGAGATCCTTTGTTTCTTTCCTTCATTCTGTCACCTGGCATAAGCTCGAAGCTAATCCAAGAATGATCTGTCTGAAAGCGGGAAGCAGGAAGATAAGAGTCATAAGAGTCCTAGCAGAGTCGGGACTTGATGGATATTCACATTCACATTGCCATTTGTAAACACTTGTTTGTTTTGATTTTGTAATTACTTGCTTCTAAATGTAGATGCCTTTTTCACAGGCTGATTTCTCAAAATCAATAGAACATGTTCTTTCAAGTATACGTATACGTTTCTTTTCTCCCTTTTTTACTTTTTTTTTGCAAAAACGTCCAATATTTTTGATAAGCATGTGCATATAAACTTCGTGGACCTTACACGGAAATGGTAATCTAAGTCATGGTTAGTTGATCGCTTGAAATACGGATAACAAACACAACTACTACCGTGCAAGGGGCATGTTTGTTTCTCTGATGGATAGGATTCTCATTCACCTTACTGGTGTTTACCTTGCCTTTTGTTTCACCGCTCTGTGCTATTGGTAAAGGTCATGGGTCAGGGTAATATCAAGATTATGGCAGGTCGGCGAGATCGACGAACCTGGTTGGAGATTTTTCTTCCCCATAATGGATTTTATTATGTTTCTTTGCCGCACTTTCATGTGTTATCTTGATTGATTGTTTTAGCATTGTCTGCATATAGGATTTTATTTATGACCGAATGTCAGTCTTGATGCGTTGAATATTTTTGCCTTGAAAAAAAATTTTGTTTCATTTTACTTAATTCGTCCAGTATCACTCTTTAATCGTTTTTTCGGGCATTTTGATACCAACTGTGCCAATTCTTTTGCTTAGCCAAGAGTTTGGAGGAAGGAGTTTGGATAAAAACAATGACTGTAGTGGTATGCTTTTGAGTAGAACCCCGTTGACGATGTACAGGCATTGTTTCAATCCCCAAACACCAGAGATATAAGGGAGTTAGACCCTCGTTAACCCCTCTGAGCCTTCGAAGTAGGAGTTTCTTTTCCATTCAAAAAAAAAACCTTTTTTAACCAGGGACAGGGTAGATGTTCAAAAGAATTTGACCAAGCATTCAAATTTCAGAAGGAATGTCCCATCTGAGGATCACCATATTTTATCTTTCGCATCATGAGATCAAGAAAATTTTCTAAACCACGATGTTCATTTCCTCACAAAGTTCTGAGGTCGAGATCGAATCGATACAATAATGACTATCCCTCGCCGACCAAGGAATGAGGCATCTGTTTTCTTCAAAAAAAAGAGATAAAAAGAGAAAAAGTTCAAATACCTAAAGTCACATTGACTTGTTCAAAGTGGAAAGTATGAATAAGAAAGAAACAAAAAGTCGCTTAGGCAAAAGTTAGGGCATCCCGCTGGACTCCCAAAATCGAAATTCAAAAGATTTTGTCCAGGAAAAAGTTAGGGAAAAGAAGAGCCTAAAAGGACCCAAAAAAAAGAGAGATTATTCAATGAAATTTTCATCAAAAGAAGAGGAACAATAATATCAAAAACAAAATCAGCAAAAGTTAAGTGACAATCATGTTGGAGAATTTGTCGTGATCACTCAACCGTTATAAATCCTTTTGAAAGAGAAATGCTTGTGATAAGTCAACTAAACTTAGGACAGGAGAATATCACGAAGGGGGTGGGCACCAAATAGCTTGAGCCTTGAAAAAAAATTCTAAAAAATCTCGAACTAGGCCACGTTACAACCTCTAAAAGTCCTAACTGAAACAAGGGTTTAACTCGAAAGCATACTACAACAGGATAACGTTTACTAAACTCCCAAATATGTGTTGCATATTGTTTTACCCCAAAATTTTCACTCCCATATTTCTCAAAACATTTCAAGAAAGATCTTCAAGTTGTTCAAGGAAGTCCAAGGGTTGACCAGACAAGCTCTCTCCTAAAGCAGTCTACCTCAAATTAGGGTTTCATGTTGCATCAAGACACTTTAGTCCAAAGGATCCCAAATTCTCACCTTTTTCCTAATATGTTCTCAAGATCATCCTTGTCAAGTTTCAAGCCCTGCAGAGGAAGTTTGCTCATTCAATTGCTCAAAGGCCTAAAAATCGATTGTGCTAGGGCAAAAGTCAATTGTGGCCCACATACACTCAAACTTCAATATTTTTGGTCAACATCCTCATTTTGAAGTATTATTCATCATTTGATCAAGGTTGGATCATGATTCATCAAAGATTGCTCACAATTCATCAAAATCCAAAAGTTGCTAAATTAGGGTTTTGTAGGAAAAGTCAACTCAAATTTGACCAAGCATAACTTTCTCATACTTTATGAGAAATGACACATACAAAGCTCATTTTTAAGAGGATGAAATTCTCTACAATCCATCTTCAGCTCCCAAGTCCAAAATATGCACTCACAAGAAGTTATGAATTTGGACATTATCGGTCATTTTGAAAAGTCAACAAAAACACCTTTTTTGTCAAAGCTTCATACATGAACATGGAAGAATCAATTGAGATGAGACCAAAAGGGTTATTTAGAGGACATCTCAAGGTTTCTAAAAAGTCCAAGAACACCTTAAAATAGTAAAAATTTAGGAAGTTATGTATTGGTGAAGTTGACTTTTTTTGCAAAATTGCCAAAAGTCAAAAGTGCCTCAAATTGCAATTTTTGCTAAATGGGCCTAACTTTTTTCACTTTTTTTGAGTTGGTAGCATGTTCCACGAGCCATAGCTCTTCCCATTTGTCTTTATCTTATTTTTTCTATTTATTTTGATTTTTATTATAATTAAATCAATTTAAATCAAAACAAATCATGAAAAAATCCAAATCATCCAAACTTCAAGATCTTGTGCACATTTCAGGTCCCATATACAGCTAGCAAGTGAATCAATTCGTGCAAGGCATAGGTGGGCACAAAAAGATTTACTTTGGCCTATTTTGGAAGGAATTTTATGGAAATCAAATCAAGATCACAAATCATAATTGGCAAAGATTGAGATCATATTTGTAAACCTAATTCATCCCTTGGTATATAGTAAACAATTGCAGCCAGAAAAAACGAGGTTTGGAGGCGCACAAAGGAAGAACAAAACTTGAAAAAATCACCAAAAAGTGCTGAATTTATTTCACACTTCCAGACGTTTTCAAGACTCATAAGCCATCCCATTCACTTCTTGGGAGTGCAAGGAAGCCATAGCAATCAGAAACAAGGATCCTCACGCGCTAGAACTCACTGTAAGTGATCCACGACCATGGCTTTTTCTTGAAATCGAATCACATGATTTTGGCACTTATAGCATGAATTACATACATATTCTTGTTCCTTGAAGCATTTGCAAGTTGTTCATAACAATTAATTGCATTTTTTCTAACTCTATAAAGATTTGCCATTATTAGGGTTCTTGGTCTCGTTTTACGGTTTTTGTGTACAGGTGAAATTGGTCCACAAGAAGGGCACCATGATGCTCAGAATGCCAAGACGATTTGATTCATGGCATTAGACATCATTTTTTATGCTTGTGTGTGATTTTGAGATATGCAGGGTGTATAGCGACGGACATTTGTCTGTAGGTAAAAGTCTCTGACTTTTACCAATGGAGAGAGGACAGGGACTATGGTGTGGCAGCCCCTGATTGCCCCATTTGAAATTTCGTGCGTGATGTTTTATTATTTTGTTCGTTTTCAATATATTGATTAATTGTTATTCCATATACAAAGAAACCACGTGGTTCAGTTGGTAGCGAAGCAGTGGGAAAAAGCCTTGGGACCTGGGTTCGAATCCCAGGTCCCCCCATTATTTCATATTATTTTCATTCAGATGATCAGGCGTGCATACAAGGTAGGGAAATCACCATGTACCCTCAAGATTCAACCTTTGGATTTCCAGAAGGCCAGATCTGAAGGCCATCATTTGGAGGACCATGATACACCCCAGTCAACAGGCAGCATGGAATCTTGGAAAGTCAAACGTGGACCAAGTTTATTTGGGCCCAGAATTGTTGTTCACACCCCCAAATTGCTTATTCTCAGGCCCAGTTTTCTTTTCCTTTTCTTTTATATTTCTTTTATTTAAATTACTTAAATTATTTTTACTAACACCAAATTAATTCTTTTTTTATAAAAAACCATAAAATAATTTTTTATCCAATTAGATTCAGAAATTATTTTTTATACAAAAATTAATTTAATTAGTTTATTTAATTTTAGGGTAACTTTAATTCTTTTGTAAATAAATAAAAAAACAATTAGAAAATTAGGGGTTTTGTTTAAATTAAATTCTATTTTCTTTTTCTTAAAAATAATCAAAAATACAAAAATAGGTCATGTAAATTATTTTCTTTACATTAATTTAATTGCTAATTAGATTTGTATTTAATTTAAAAACCTTATTCTTTTTCTTAAAAATAATCAAAAACAACAAAAAAAATTTTTTATTTTAATTAGATTAGACGAGGTTGAAACCCTAATTTCCCTTCGTTCTTTATTCGTCGCGCGGTTATTTATTTTTACAATATTGATGTAATTGCTCATGGGATGTAATAGATTAATTAGGACTTTTTCGTTCATTTATCGTTTTTTACGGGTTGTTTTTGGCTATATAAATTAATACATGAAGCCTTGTAATAGCGTAGCTTTACTTTCCACACTTTAATTTCCGCAAAATATTAAACTGTTAGATGTATGATGTTAGGGTTGCATGACAAAAATGTATGATTAACTTTAAAACGGTTAGCAAACCCTAAATGTGCAAAGATAATAACTTGATATCGAATCACTCGCACATGCGCACTCCTAAGGTATACTCCCACTTCGGTTGCCTTCGGTAAACGGTCATTAAGTATAGGATATTTTAGTGGTCTCTCTCTTGTCTAAACAAAGATCAAAGTCTCGTTCGGAAAAGTTGCCTCAGAATGGTTGCCTCGGATATGTTGCCTCGAAGATTGATCTTAAGACATTAGGGTTATTACTAAGACGTCCTAACATTGCTTTAGTGATCGTATGTCCCTTTCGAATTGACCCTTACAACTCCAACGACGGTGCTACCTACTCACTAATAGTGGGATAACACTGTCCAAAGGAAACAAAAACAGAAACAATTCTTTTTTCGAGTAAGTAGATGCTAGTAGGTACTTGCTCAAAACAAACTTTTTTGACACTTACACTCTTTTCAAACAAATTTTTCAAAACGACTTCGTAACACTCTTGAAGACAGAAGCAAGGGTTAAATCGAAGTAAAACAAAAACTTTTCAAATCAAACACACACAAGCAATTTTGAAAATGATGAGCAAGTATTTAAGAGCCCGTGGAAAACCACGGATAGAAAGGGTGCTAATACCTTCCCTTTCTATAATCTACCTCCCGTACTCAAAATCTTGAAAAAGGAATTTTTCTGTGCTTTTTTCCTTTCCAGTTGGATAAAATAAAAGTCGGTGGCGACTCTTGCTTACCGCGACATTTTGCAAAAACAAACGCAAAACGCAAACCAGCATTTCAAAACAGTCTAGTTCTGGCCACCGTATCACAGAACTGACGACTCTGCTGGGGATTTATAAGTGGGGTATACCTTAGGATTAGTTCATCATATTTGCTTCTATTGTTTGATTTGATTGCTTTATCTTTGAGGGCTTTGTATCGGGACTTACTATAGATCCTAACCCGGATCTTGGGGACACCTTTTAGGTAAGTAGCAATGAACTGTGAGGGAACTGTACGGCATAGACCGATACGGTTAAAGTAGTAGCTACGTTGATGTGACACATTGGTCGGTACCGGTATCCCTCGTGGAGGAACAAGGAGAATACGGGGCTGCTATATGGGTCATTAAGCATCAACTGACCTTAGAACCTATAATTGACGAACTTGGCCATAGGAAGTAGTGAGATAGCCGGTCTTGGTGTAAAGCTGGGAACTGGTTGATACTCGATACTACACTCATTGAGACCATAATCTCGAGATAGTTCCGGCCGCAAGGAAAGATTGCGTGAGCTGAAACCATGACCGATGGAGGATGGTCAGTGATATTGAGAACCTTTAGAAACCGGTTACTATTATTAGGACAGGTTGAAACCAACTGAACTTCAAGAGGGTAGTACCTAGACCCCATGCAAGCCTGAAACTTAAGGGCTCTTGTGTGACTTGTTTGCCTTTGCCATGTCTGCTATCTGTTATACCTGTTGTGTGATTTATCATGACATCATGCATCATAACATAGCATGCATACTTCATTATACTAACCATTTCAAAGACCAAGGGGATTTATCTTTGTTCTGTTTTGCAGATTATGGGTTCAGTGTGCAGAAACACCATTCGAGTTAACTTTGTGCAAATGCCTGCTCAACTCAGAGAGTTAGTCTCGAAAGTTCCTGATACTTTTTCATTCGTTAGAAGACATGGTCATATCCTTAGTTTGGTCACTTAAAAGTTGGATGAGCGGATGATGAGCGTGCTTTTCCAGTTCTTCGATCCGGTGTATCATTGTTTCACCTTCCCGGATTATCAGTTAGTTCCCACTTTGGAAGAGTTTTATGACTTATTGGGTATATCCATCCTTGAGTAGACACCCTTCACAGGTTTGGAGGAGGTTCCTAGACCCGAGGACATTGCTTCATCCTTACATCTAAAAAAGGCTGATGTAGTATCCAACTGGGAGACACGGAGCGGGGTTAAAGGTTTCTTGGCCAAGTTTCTGATGGATCAAGCTCAACAGTTTTGGGATAACTTGGAATTTCAAGATTTTGAAGACATTTTGGCCCTCCTCATCTACGGCTTGGTTCCTTTCCCGAATCCAGATTCCTTCATAGATATGAATGCGGTTAAGATCTTCTTGTCCCTCAATCATGTGCCTACTCTTCTGGGTGATATTCTGTATGCTCTCTATACTCGTATCGTGCGAAAAAGAGGAACCCTCGTGTGTTGCACGCCGCTGCTGGTGAGGTGGTTTATTTTGCACCTCCCCAAGTCTGTATTGAAGAATGAGGAAGGTTTAGGTTGGGCATATAGGATAATTTCCCTTGCCCATACGGACATTCTTTGGAGTTCTAAGGATATGGAAAGAGTAGCTATCATTGATCGATGTGGGGAATACCCTAATGTCCCGTTACTTGGAATTAGAGGGGGAATAACCTACAGTCCTTGTTTGGCTTTACAACAGTTTGGTCGCGCTCGGAGAGACGGTCCTCATGAGCTGCTTCTTACGGATATTGCATTTGATTATAAGGAGGATGTTGGTGAGCATCGCCGCAGGTTTATACGAGCTTGGGGCATGGTGAATAAGTCTGACCCTCACGAGCTAGGGCCAAAGACTTCTCTCCCTATGCAACCTTATCTCCAGTGGGTTCGAGCTCAGGCTCAAAAGCTTGGGATGCCTTATGAAGCTGTTCTGCCAATGATTGTAGAACATACCAATGAAGAGGGCGTTCCTTATACAGTCCTTTATCCCTACATGCCTACTGATCTTGGGGCATTGAAGAGATCCTAGATTCAGCTGAAAGAAGAAAGGGATACCTACCGGGAGAAGTATCATGAGAAGGAAAGGAAGATCTTGAAACTCACGAGGAAACTTGAGAATGAAAGGATAATCAATGACTACGTCAGCACGAAGGGAAAGCGACCATGGGATTTCTGATTTTGCTTGTTTCTAGTTTAGATTTATTTTCAGTTTATTTCTTTTGTAACGCCTTAAGGGCATTGTTAAGCATTTTTACAAGTTTAATCTAATAAAGTTTGTTTATTTCTTGGTTTACAAATTTAAATCTCCCAAAGTCTTTGAAATCATTTCATACGCATTCCATTACCATGCACCTCATTACAGGTACCGTTACAGGTTTCTCATCTTCTTCGTTGTTTATTTCAGCACATAATGTCTTCTGAAATACCTACTGATCAAGTCATCAAAGCTCTTCAAGCACAGAATTCTCAATTCCAAGAGATGTTCCTGAACTTGGCCAAAGGGCAGCAGGATTTGAAGACTCTCATCCTAAATAAGAAGAAGAAGAAGAAGAAGGTGGTTCTGCTGAATATGGGTCACAGATTTGGGAATAGGTTGCGACAGGAAGCTGATCTGTCTCATTCATCTAAAGGGGGATAGAATCAAGAGGAAGAAAAGGGTCCTAGTCTTGTGGTCTCTGATAATGATACTGATTTTGATGAAGAACAGTACCCTCCAACTGAGGATAGGTACAAACAGCTTGAAGACCGTCTGAGTGCAATGGAGATTCAGAAGATACCTGGTTTGGACTTTGGAGATCTGGGACTAGCTTCTGGGGTGGTGATCCCTCACAAGTTTAAAGCTCAGGTATTTGCCAAGTACGATGGAGTATCATGTCCAAAGCTCCATCTCCGCTCGTATGTCTGAAAAATCCAACCTTACACTGCCGATAGAAATTTGTGGTACATTTCTTTCAAGATATTCTGTCAGGGACTCAGCTTGAATGGTTTTATCAATTGGAGGGAGATAATGTCTGCAACTGGGAGGACCTTGCTGCCGCTTTTTACAAACAATACCAGTATAACACCGACCTTTCTCCCACACGTACTCAACTTCAGGGTATGTCTATGGGTGCAAGCGAAGGTTTTAAGGACTATGCTCAGAAGTGGAAAGATCTGGCTGGAAGAGTACAACCCCTTTGTCTGATAGGGAGTTGGTGGATATGTTTCTTGGGACTTTGTCTGGTCCATATTTTAATCATCTGATCGGAAGTTCATCATCTGGGTTTATTGAATTGATTTTGACTGGGGAAAGAGTGGAAGCTGGTATCAGAAGTGGCAAGATACAGAAAGGTGCTTCATCAAATACAGAAAAGAAGCCTTTCAAGAAAGAAGCTAGTGCAGTTTATAGCTCGAGGAGCCAAAACCAACCTGAACGTCGCCAAGCGGTTAATGCGGTAGTAATATCAAGACCCATCGTTGCCCCACAATACAACAATAAGCAAAGAGTAGAGAGACCGCAAAGACAATACACTCGGCTCAGTATGACCTTATCTCAAATTTTACCGCAATTGTTGAAGACTAACCTGTTAACTCTGAGGGAGGCCCCGAAGAATCCCAACACCACATCTCCGCCATATAATCCGAACGCCCGTTGCGCTTATCACTCCGATAGCCCGGGGCATGATACTAACAACTGCTGGGCCTTGAGGAATAAGGTGCAAGATTTGATTGAAGCTAAAGAGATTGAGTTTGACGCTCCAGAGAAACCCAACGTCATAACTGCACCCATGCCCAAGCATGACTCGGGAGTCAATGCAATTAGAGATGATGAAGAAGAGTCAGATTTCGACAGCTGGATCTACTCGACTACCGACGGTGGATTGAACAATTGGACGGCGAAGGACTTCGGGCCCGTTTCTTTTATTACACAGTAATAGACTTTTGTTTTTGAGATTTGTAACAGACAATTTGAAACTTTACGGCCCAGTGCCTTGCCCGATGCACCTTGGCTTTGTTTGTGAGGGCTTATTATTTGTCATTTTCATATATCATCAATAAAGCATTGGACATTTTCTTACATTACAAATTTTGTGCTCCTTGTTTTTATTTTCTATCTTGCACTTTATTAAAACAGCTATTGTCTTACACACACTCACATATCATAATGCAGATCCACATCCACTCTAGATCCCACTGATAATGACTCTGCTACTGCCAATTATGACTTTGAAAGTCCGATCAACCAAGCCGAGGACGAAGGTGAGGATGATTGTGAAGTGCCTGGGGAACTTACTAGACTATTACTGCAGGAAGAGAGGGCCATACAGCCCCATGATGAGCCGGTTGAATCAGTAAATTTGGGTACAGAGGAAGACAAGAAAGAGGTCAAGATAGGTGCAAATCTGGAGCCTAGCATCAAGCAACGATTGACACAGATGTTACGCGACTATGTTGAGATCTTTGCTTGCTCTTATGAAGATATGCCTGGGTTAGATACTGATATTGTGGTACACCGCTTTCCAACTAAAGAAGATTGTCCTCCGGTGAAACAGAAGGTTCGTCGTATGCATCCCGAGATGTCTAAGAAAATCAAAGTTGAGGTCATGAAACAGTTTGATGCCAGTTTTCTAGTTGTTACTTCTTACCCACAGTGGGTTGCCAACGTGGTTCCGGTGCCAAAGAAAGATGGTAAGGTACGGATGTGTGTGGACTATAGAGATCTGAACAGGGCGAGCCCCAAAGATGATTTCCCTCTCCCTCACATTGACGTTCTGGTCGGCAACACCACGCAGCATAAGATCTTCTCCTTTATGGATGGCTTTTCTGGTTACAATCAGATTAAGATGGCTCCCGAGGATATGGAGAATACGACCTTCATTACACAGTAGGGTACCTTTTGCTACAGGGTCATGTCGTTCGGATTGAAGAATGTTGGGGAAACGTATCATCGCGCCAGGGTCGCTTTGTTCCACGACATGATTCACCATGAGATTGAGGTGTACGTTGACAACATGATTGCAAGATCCCAAACTGAAGAAGAACATCTTGACCATCTCCAGAAACTGTTTGACAGGTTAAAGATGTACAAGCTGAGGTTAAACCCGAACAAGTGCACCTTCGGGGTAAGGTCCGGTAAGCTGTTGGGCTTCGTCGTTAGTGATAAAGGTATTCAAGTGGATCATGCAAAGGTGAAGGCTATACAGGAGATTCCAGCTCCTTGAACAGAAAAGGAAGTCAGAGGTTTTTTGGGACGTCTGAACTACATTGCCCGATTCATTTCACATTTGACTGCTACTTGTGAGCCGATCTTCAAGTTGTTGAAGAAAGATCAAGTGGTGAGATGGAATGATGAATGTCAGGCCGCTTTCGAAAGGATCAAGGAATATCTCCAAGAGCCACCAATTCTGATGCCTCCAGTTGAAGGAAGACCTTTGATCTTATACTTGACAGTACTCGACAATTCAATGGGGTGTGTGTTGGGGCAGCATGACGAGTCTGGCCGAAAAGAGCATGCTATTTACTACCTTAGCAAAAAGTTTACTGACTGTGAGACCCGATACTCACTGCTCGAGAAAACTTGTAGCGCTTTGGCATGGGCTACTCGCTGGCTGAGACAGTATATGCTGACTCACACTACCCTATTGATATCAAAATGGATCTAATCAAGTATATCTTTGAAAAGCCTGCCTTGTCTGGAAGAATAGCAAGATGGATGATGATCTTGACTGAGTATGACATCTAATACACGACCTAAAAGGCAATCAAGGGGAGTGTGTTGGCAGATCATTTGGCACATCAGGCAGTGGATGATTACCAGTCTATGAATTTCGAGTTTCTGGATGAGAGCATCATGTTGGTGACTGACTGTGAAAAACTTGGACCGGATGAAGGACCTGAGGAGAGATCCTGATGGTATATGTATTTTGATGGAGCTTCAAACGCTTTGGGTAATGGAATTGGCGCCGTGATCATATCTCCTGAAGGCTTTCATACTCCATTCACCGCCCGATTATGTTTTAGCTGCAACAACAACATGGCGGAGTATAAAGCATGCATCATGGGCCTTCGAGCAGCTATTGACCTAAGGATTAAGTTCTTGAGTGTATTCAGAGATTCCACTCTAGTAATCAGTCAGATCAAAGGCGAGTGGGATACGAAACACCCAAATCTTATTCCTTACAAGGAGTATGTATTGACGTTTCTTCCGCACATCGAGGAGATAACCTTTGAACACTTCCCAAGAGAGGAGAATCAGTTAGCGGACGCGCTAGCTACCATGTCTTCTATGTTCAAGGTCAGGTGGGACAATGAGGCTCCCCAGATTACCATCGAGAGGTTAGACGAACCCGCGCATTGCTGTGATATTGAGACTAAAGAGGTAGTAGATAAACCCTGGTTCCACGAGGTAAAGAAGTATCTTGAGGCTCAGGAGTACCCCGAGGGTGCATCTATTAATGATAAGAAGTTCTTGAGGAGGTTCGCTGCGAAGTTCTTCATTAGCAATGGTATCCTTTACAAGTGTAATCATGATTCAACCTTACTGTGATGTGTGGATAAATGCGAGGCAGAAAGGATTATGGCAGAGTTACATGAAGGTACCTTTGGAACTCATTCCAGTGGACATACCATGGCAAAGAAGATCCTACGGGAAGGATACTATTGGTCTACTATGGAAGCCGACTGTTATCCACATTCTTGAACTTGTCATAAGTGCCAAGTCTATGCTGATAAGGTGTGTATACCTCCAGTTCCTATGAATGTCTTGACAGCTCCTTGGCCTTTTGCAATGTGGGGCATCGATATGATCGGCGAGATCAGACCTACTGCGTCCAACGGGCATCGTTTCATTCTGGTAGTCATTGATTACTTTACAAAGTGGGTTGAAGCAACTTCCTTTGCTACAGTGACCAAGAACGTCGTGGCGCGGTTTATTCGGCACAATTTGATCTGTCGATATGGTGTACCAGAGAGGATCATTACGGACAATGGTACAAATCTCAACAATACAATAATTAGCGAGCTCTGCAAGCAGTTTAAGATACAGCATCACAACTCTTCTCCTTACCGGCCGAAGATGAATGGGGCTGTTGAAGCGGCTAATAAGAACATCAAGAAGATTGTGCAGAAGATGACAGTGACATACAAAGACGGGCACGAGATGCTACCATACGCTCTTCATGGGTACCGTACCTCAGTTCGGACATCAACAGGGGCAACACCTTACTCTTTGGTGTATGGCATGGAAGTAGTTTTACCCATTGAGGTCTAGATACCCTCTCTTTGGATTATGAAGGATGCAGGTTTGAGCGAGGACGATTCAATCCAGACCCGGCTTGATCAGCTGAACTTAATCGATGAAAAGAGATTTACTAATATTTGTCATGGTCAGATGTATCAAAACGAATGATCAAGGCATTTAATAAGAAAGTTAGACGACAAGAGTATTAAGTCGGGGATCTGGTGATCAAACGCATCATACTGCCACAAGGTGATCCCAGGGGCAAATGGACCCCTACTTACGAAGGACCATTTGTGGTTAAGAACATCTTCTCAGGAGGAGTTATGATTCTAACCACCATGGATGGTGACGACCTTCCTCACCCTGTCAATGCAGACATAGTGAAAAATACTACGCATAATCAAAGACCCACTAGGTTGACTGGCCTAGGCAAAAATAAGGGCTTCTCGGCGAACCAAAAGGGCTTGGGAAAAAGTAAGGGATGAAAATGAAAAAATATGTACACTCGGCAAGTCGAAAACCTGAAAAGGCGGCTTGGGAAAAAAAGGATATCCCGGTGGACTGAAAACCCGAAAGGGAGGTCCAGGCAAAAATTAGGGATTGAAGCGTAACACTATGTCTCATTGGATCATCTTGCAACGAGACTTCGATATCGACTATCAAGCTCGGACGATGCTGATCAATTTAACTTACCTTCAACCAAGTAGCAAGGTGATGAGACTCTCGAAGATATAAAGGCAATAGCAGAGTTGGAACTCAGTGGGATTGTTCACATAGCTATTTTTCTTTCTTTTACACCAATTGTATAAATTCTATTTGTTTGTCGGTGTTCTCTTACTAGGACGTCAGTCTCTTGTACAAAAACGCATATTCACAGGCCAACTTCAAAATCAATATAATTCATTTTCACAAAGAAATTTCGAATTCTTTTTCTTTTTCTGTTTTGTTTTGCAAGAACGTCCAATGTTTATTTTTTGATATATGCATTTGACAATAATTGCTGCTCATAAATATTTACATGCGAAACAAAAGACGATTAATTATAATATCAGGAACAGGGGCAAACAAGAAGTGTACCAAACCTTACAGTTGCTCTGACCACCAGGTATAGGGATAGACCTAGCTGGAGAATATGACTAAAGGTACATTCACTCCCCGAAGAGCGAAAGGTATCTAAAAAACAGTGATTCTCCCCAAGCAGAGTTTATCTATCACCAGCACTAGAAGATTATCCCCAGTGGAGTTTATTTCTTCCACAAAGCGGAAACTCAATCCCCAACAGGATTCATCATCGCCAGAAACGGTAATTCATCCCCAGCCGAGGTTATTTCTCCAAATCAGCAGATCTTCTAGCAGAATTTCCCTTCCCCACAAAGTCATTCTCTCGTCAGTTTATTCTCTAGCAGGATCATCCTCCCAATTACCTTCGGTCGTTATCCCCAGCGAGTGAAACTCTTTCATTCTCCAGCAGCAATCCTGGATTTATTTTCCCCAGCTAGAAAACATCATAAAAACATTGCATGTCCATACATCATGACATGTGCATACGTATCATACAACACAATCTCATTTATTTTGAGAACATCATCGCTTGATACATATCATGCATTACATACGACTAGCCCTTTACCTTTAAGGAAAAGATACAATCAAATTCTCACAAAGTTCAAGCTATGAAGCCCGGGTACAACCGGATAGTATCTTGATTACTCCATCATATTGTGAAATCCGGAGAACGACCGGATAACAATATCAAACACCGCGAAGCCTGGATTCGACCAGAGAGTGGTTTATCTCTAAGCTATGAAGCCCAGATTCGACCGGATAATACTTTAGTCCCCAGCAAGCCGTGAAGCCTGGATTACGACCGGATAACAGCTCAGCAAGTTACTGTGAAGCCTGGATTACGAACAGATAGCAGTGCGAGTCACCATGAAGCCTAGATTCGACCAAATAGTGGTATATCATAAACACAAGCCATGAAGCTCAGATTACGACCGGATAACAGCTCAGCAAGTTATTGTGAAGCCTGCATTACGACCAGATAGCAATATGAGTTCCTGTGAAGCTTGGATTATGACCAGATAGCAGCCAAAGACACCGCGAAGCCTGGATTACGACCAGATAGTGGTATAACTTTAATACAAGTTATTAAGCCCGGATTCTACCGGATAGTATCTTGATTTCTCCGAACACCATAAAGCCTGGATTCGACCAGATAATGGTATGAGACATTGTGAAGCCTGGATTACGACCAGATAGCGGTAAGGGACACTGTGAAGCTTGGATTACGACCAAATAGCAGTTTACCCGACCAATTACTATGAAGCCCGGATTCGACTGGATATTAGTAGGCCCAAAAATCAAATGGAAGCCCGGAGGCGACCGGATAACCACTTGATTTCTTCTGAAGCCTGGATTACGACCAGATAAGAAGTAAGGTATTGTGAAGCCTGGATTATGACCAGACAGCAGTAGAGGACACCATGAAGCCTGGATTCGACCAGATAATGGTATGAAGCATCGTGTAGCCTGGATTACGACCAGATAACGATAAAAAGACTGAAGCCTGGATTACGACCAGATAACAGTACAAGACAATGTGAAGCTTAGATTTTGACCAAATAGCAGTTTACCTGGACAATTACTAAGAAGCCCAGAGTCGACCGGATATTAGTGTGCCCTAAATTCAAGTTGAAGCCTGGACGCGACCAGATAACAACTTAATTCCTTCTGAAGCCTGGATTACGACCAGATAAGAATTGAGAAATTGCAAAGCCTGGATCACGACCGGATAGAAAGTTTAACCTCATATCCCCATTAAGTCACTGTAAAGCCTGGATTACGACCAGATAGCAGTCGGTCTTATCATTATGAAGCCTGGATTACGACCAGATAGTAGTTCACTTTCACCTCTTCGACTAAAAGATGATTCCCCAGTAGAATAACGGACGACCGAAGCTCCTAAAATTCTATTCCTCTCAAGACAGAGACCAGCATTCCCCAGCGTAGTCTTCCTCAACAACAGGTATACAGACTCTCGCTAAGGATTCTCTTATGCGATCAACATTTCTTCTGATGGCATCTTTAAGCCCATCTTCCGTCATCATTCTCCAAATGGCATCTATAAGCCCATTCCCAACATCGCAAGACAAGTACCACTTCATGCGAGTGCAAATTTCTGGGCGCTCTAGTGTTCAATCATCTTCCACCTTCGGAGCATGAAAGGCAGAAAAGCCAATCTACATCCTCAGGTTTAAGAAGATTGAACAGGGCACCATGATGCTCAGTAGGCCAAGACGGTTTGATTCATGGCATTAGACTTCATTTTTTATGCTTGTGTGTGATTTTGAGATATGTAGGGTGTATAGCGACGGACGTTTGTCCGTAGGTAAAAGTCTCTGACTTTTATCAACCGAGAGAGGACATGGATGATGGCGTGGCAGCCCCTGATTGCCCCATTTGAAATTTCACGCGTGATGTTTTATTATTTTGTTCGTTTTCAATATATTGATTAATTGTTATTCCATATACAAAGAAAGCACGTGGTTCAGTTGGTAGCGAAGCAGTGGGAAAAGGCCTTGGGACCTGGGTTCGAATCCCAGGTCCCCCATTATTTCATATTATTTTCATTCAGATGATCAGGCGTGCACACAAGGCAGGGAGATCACCATGTACCCTCAAAATTCAACCTTTGGATTTCCAGAAGGCCAGATCTGAAGGCCATCGTTTGGAGGACCATGATACACCCCAGTCAATAGGCAGCATGGAATCTTGGAAAGTCAAACATGGACCAAGTTTGTTTGGGCCCAGAATTGCTGTTCACACCCCCAAATTGCTGATTCTCAGACCCAGTTTTCTTTTCCTTTTCTTTTATATTTCTTTTATTTAAATTACTTAAATTATTTTTACTAACACCAAATTAATTCTTTTTTTTATAAAAAACCATAAAATAAACTTTTATCCAATTAGATTTAGAAATTATTTTTTATACAAAAATTAATTTAATTAGTTTATTTAATTTTAGGGTAACTTTAATTCTTTTGTAAATAAATAAAAAAAACAATTAGAAAATTAGGGGTTTTGTTTAAATTAAATTCTATTTTCTTTTTCTTAAAAATAATCAAAAATACAAAAATAGGTCATGTAAATTATTTTCTTTAAATTAATTTAATTTCTAATTAGATTTGTATTTAATTTAAAAACATTATTCTTTTTCTTAAAAATAATCAAAAACAACAAAAATAATTTTTTCTTTTAATTAGGTTAGACGGGGTTGAAACCCTAATTTCCCTTCGTTCTTTATTCGTTCCGCGGTTATTTATTTTTACAATATTGATGTAATTGCTCATGGGATGTAATAGATTAATTAGGACTTTTTCGTTCATTTATCGTTTTTTTACGGGTTGTTTTTAGCTATGTAAATTAATACCCGAAGCCTTGTAATAGCGTAGCTTTACTTTTCGCACTTCAATTTCCGCAAAATATTAAACTGTTAGATGTATGATGTTAGGGTTGCATGACAAGAATGTATGATTAACTTTAAAATGGTTAGCAAAACCTAAATGTGAAAAGATAATAACTTGAAATCGAATCACTCGCACATGCACACTCCTAGGGTATACTCCCACTTCAGTTGCCTTCGGTAAACGGTCATTAAGTATAGGATATTTTAGTGGTCGCTCTCTTGTCTAAACAAAGATCAAAGTTGCCTCGGAATGGTTGCCTCGGATATGTTACCTCGAAGATTGATCTTAAGACATTAGGGTTATTACTAAGACGTCCTAACATTGCTTTAGTGATTGTATGTCCCTTTCAAATTGACCCTTACAACTCCAACGACGGTGCTACCTACTCACTAATAGTGGGATAGCACTGTCTAAAGGAAACAAAAACAGAAACAATTCTTTTTTCGAGTAAGTAGATGCTAGTAGGTACTTGCTCAAAATAAACTTTTTTCACACTTACACTCTTTTCAAACAAAGTTTTCAAAACGACTTCGTAACACTCTTGAAGAAAGAAGCAAGGGTTAAATCGAAGTAAAACAAAAACTTTTTCAAATCAAACACACACAAGCAATTTTGAAAATGATGAGCAAGTATCTAAGATCCCGTGGAAAACCATGGATAGAAAGGGTGCTAATACCTTCCCTTTCTATAATCTACCCCCCGTACTCAAAATCTCGAAAAAGGAATTTTTTTGTGCTTTTTTCCTTTCCAGTTGGATAAAATAAAAGTCGGTGGAGACTCTTGCTTACCGCGACATTTTGCGAAAACAAACGCAAACCAGCATTTCAAAACAGTCCGGTTCTGGCCACCGTATCACACATATCCATGTTGGTATCTTATCACCCGCATCTTGACTCGTTTTTTTACAAAAAAAGGAGGAAGAAAAGTTTTGAATTTTTGCACTCTAGCCAGTGATTCATTCACAACAGAGATGCGACACTTTGTTAAGGTTTTTTCAACTTCAAGGCTTAAATAATCGTCGCATCAGATCTGTCATTCCCAAAATAAACATCTTTCTGCATGCAAAACAGTTGTTTGACATAATAAAAAAAGAGTTTACACGTTGAACACCTGTAAAGAGCTTAATGATTGTCAAGAAGGGAATATTTGGTATTTCTTATGCTAGACGGAGCCCATGTATGATTAGGACTTTACCTATCCCCAGTGAAGTTTCATTTCTGCAGCAAAGTTTTGTTGCCCCAGGAATCTTCTTTTAAAGGCTTCATTCTGAGACTCCAGATTTGAGGATGTCGCATATTCCCAATGGAGTTGCCGACAGAGATCCCTCGCCATGACCTCTCATTTCCCAGCCGATTTGCTGACAGGGGCATCCTTATGTTAAGATCTTTCCTTATCCCCAGTAAGGTCGATAATGTGTGACTATCTGCATGATCCATCCAATGGTTGAATTCAAAAATCTCTCTCCAACAAAATCTTCAACAAAGTTTTGTCTCCCCGGTGAAGTCATGTTTCCTCAGCAGAGCTTTTTTCCCCCAGTAAAGGTTTTCACCTCTCACGTCGGGTTTGTTATCTTGGTATCATCCTCAACACGGCCGCGCGCTGTCTTTTCCAGAGATTACAGTCTTGCCCTGATCTTCTCCCTCAATGTCTAATCTTCTCCAGAAGCTACAGTGTCGGTCTAATCTTCTCTAGGAGTTTGCAATTTATTTTTATAGCTCCTCTCAATGTTTGTGTACCGTTTCTACTGGTTGCTCGGTTGTTATTCCCCACAAAGCTTCATCTCTTCGAGGTTCCCTCTCTAGTGGTTCCCCGTATTTTCTCCTCTCCTTTGGATTTTGCAATTTATTTTTGCAAGTCATGACAGATTCTGACTTCTTGGTTATTGGTTTCTCAATTGGCCATTCCTCAGTGAAACTTTTAAACATGCATCATTACATTGCATCTACCAAAACGCGTAGCATTTCCATTATATGGAGCATTGCGCTATATAGAAAGAATTTAAACATGCATCGGAACATAAGCCATTATTGTTTCTGTTGTCCCCAGTGAATTTGCTAATACTTTGGATTAAATCCCCAGCGAGGTCTTCGTCCTCATTATCTTAGTTCCCCCCCCCCCCCCCCCCATACCAATATCTTTTAGACGTCAATCATTTGTTTGTTTGAGTATCCACTCTTAACTGTAGTTCAGTTTCACCCTGGAACGGTCTTCTCGGGTTTAGTCTTCATTGCCCTCTCCGGTTCATTCCAATGTCTATCGATGCACCTTTCGAATACCAGTTTCATCCTGATATTCGCATTCATCAGGTTTTTAGGTGTACGCCCTAATCTCCTTGCTTTGGGTTGAGCTTAGAGCTTCGTCTCCTCACCTTGCGCATGAAATTCAGTTTTGTCCTGGTGCTCATCTAGTTTAGTTTCGCCTAACTAGTTTTTGAGTCGAGTTTCGTCTCGTTTTTGCTTTCATACCTTGGACCCTTTGACGGTGTTTGTTTACCGAGTGCAGTGTTCGTACTGCGTCCCTGGCTTGAAATTAGTCTCTTTTGTTCCTTGGGTTCTTCTATCAGTTTTCGTCACTGTTTATCCATTTATCTGAGACTAGCAGGTGCTCTGAGAAACATGCGCTCTCATCACTCTCGCTTTGGGTCAAGTTTCGCCTCGTCGTCTGTGCATGAAATCCAGTTTCGTCCTGGTACTCATCTAGTTTAGTTTTGCCTAACTGGTTTTTGAGTCGAGTTTCGTCTCATTTTTGCTTTCATACCTTGGACCCTTTGACGGTGTTCGTTTATCGAGTGCAGTGTTCGTACTGCGTCCCTGGATTGAAATTTGTCTCCTTTGTTCCTTGGATTCTTCTATCAGTTTTCGTCACTGTTTATCCGTTGATCTGAGACCAGCAGGTGCTCTGAGAAACATGCACTCTCATCACTTTGCTATGGGTCGAGTTTCGCCTCATTACCCGTGCGTGAAATCCAGTTTCGTCCTGGTACTCATCTGGTTTAGTCTCGTCTAACTGGTTGTTGGGTCGAGTTTCGTCTCGCTTTTGTTTCTCATTTCTGGGATTCTTTCAGTTCCTTCATATTGTCTATCCTAGTTGAGATTAGCAAGTGCTCCTAGGATCACGCACTCTAGCCATTTTGCTTTGGGTCGAGCTCAGAGTTTCGTCTCCTCACCCGCGTACGTTTTCTTTTCCAAAGCTTAGTTTCGCCTATACTCTTTGATTTGAGTTTTATCTCACCCTTTTTTGAAGCCCAGTTTTGCCCTGGCACATCTGTCCAGAAGTTTAGTTGCATCTACTCTTCTTTTGTTTTTGTTCTGTTTCAACCTGCGTTACAACTTCATTCTGACGCATGTCTTGGGGTTTTTTATGCTTATTTTTCTTTCTCCTTCAAGAGTGTAAATTTTCTCGTTCTTTTGTATTCAATCATCTTCAACTTTGAACGCTCGAAAGTTGTCACTTTTCTCACTTATCATGTTGAAGATATTTGAATAGGGGCAGTTGTTGCACCCCAAAATTTACCATCTTGATTTAGGCTTATGTTTCATCATGAATATCATATTGCATTGCATTCATACATTGTGATGGGATCAAAGTACTTTGGTTATCAAGTCTTCCCCAAGCTTTGAAGGTTGATTGCATTGACAAGTTGCTCAAGTAGAACCTTATCATCCAAACCTCTGGATTTTTCAAGCTCAAAAGTTAGTGCATATCTCAAATTTTTTATCCATCTCTTTGGATCATCAGAGGATTGAAGTTTGTGTTTGATTACAAGAAGAATCTCTCTTTTGATTCACCAGTCAAATTAGGGTTTTGCTTGATCAAGGCTATTGATCAATGTACAAGTCTGGATTTGTAAGCTACAACATCTCATTGGTATTTGGAAAGTCTTTGTACAAGAAATTGGTCAAGATGCCCAGAGGATTTGAAATTTTGGACATGATTCATCAGTCTCCTAAAGGTGTTAACCAAAATTAGGGTTTGGGATTTCATCAAGATTTCTTGAGAATTTTGAAGTGAAATTTTGTACATGGCCTCTATATACATGAAAGATCATATGTTTGAAGTTTTGATCATCAATTTTGAAGGGAAGTGGATCAATTGATTCAAAGGGGCAAGATGGTCATTTTGGTCAAAATCAGTCAAAGTCAAGGTTGACCAAGTGAACTTTTGTCCAACCATCAATTCAAGGGTGTACTTTTCATATTTCAAGTCCATTTTGATCATTGGATCAAAAAGATTGAGGTTTGGGGTTGAAACTTGTTCATGAATAAACCCTAAAAGTTTCTAATTTTGGAAAATAAGGACTCAACTTCAAAAATTCATATTTTATTCACCTTTGATCAAAAAAATGCAAATGAAGTATGCTTGGAAAGATAAGAGGATTATCTTTCATCTCCTTTTGGTTTCATGTCCAAATTAGCAAAGAGTCAAGAGTTATAAAGCTTGGAAGTCACAAAATTATAGGTCATTTTCCAAATTTAGTAAATTTCATGTCAAATTTTGAGAACCTTAATGGATTCAATTGCAAAAACTCAAAACTAAGGGATTGTACATATTTTCAATAACTTTCCAAATTGTACTCATTTGTGTCCAAATTCAAAAATATGAGCAAGTTATGGACTTAGAAATTTTGAGGCATTTTATTGAATTTTGACAAATATGTAAAATGGCCATTTCTTGCAAACTCAAGTTTTAGCCATTCCGTTTGCTTCTAATCAAGCCCATGAGCAATTTGTGACATGCTGAGGCCCATTACACTCACCATTTCGTGCCCCATATGGTATTGCACATGTTGGATTGAAAAAATGACAAATTGGCTCAATTTTGCAAATTCACCAACACTCTCTCATTTCAAGCAATCATAAGCTGGAATTTGGAGAATGTATTTCTGACTTCATTTGGCTCACAAAACGCACAAAAGGCAAGCAAATGCACGAGTGAAACGCAGGCTCCATGTGCATCCTCAATATTGGACAAAACTACCAAACTTGCCCTCCAACAGTTTTGGGTGCCAAATACCACTTCTATCCTCTTACTCTCGTGCTATATAACAAGAATCAAGGCTCAGTTGTGAAGGAAGAGGCTCATAATCGCTACATTGCAAATCTGAAAATTTTGAAGCATCTCTGCAAATTGCTTCGAATCTCTCTTCTCCTTGGACCATTCTTCAAAATTCTTGGTGTTTCAGCTTCAGTGAAGTAAGGAGATCAAGCCTGCACCATTGGATTGCTTCTGGAGTGAAGGAATCGTGTTTCCAGTTTTCACATCCATGTGAGTTTCTTGAACTTTGATTTATGTGTTTCAGCTTGAATTGATGATGTAAATCATGTTCATTGAGTTGTTAGCTGGCCAATCACTAGGATTGATGTATATTTGAGCTTTGATTCAAGCATAATTGTTGAAATCGTGTTCATGAATTTGATGTTTGCAGTGAGTTTTTTCAGTTTTTGAGACTTTATTTCTTGATCCATGCTTGATCTTTGAGAGTGATTCAAATTGCATAATGTAGTATGATATGCTAGCTTTAATTTGCACTTGATTTCATGGATTTTGGTTGAGAAACGAGCATGATTGATGGATCTGAACATAGGCTCATGACATGTTGTGTTGCACGCGGTTTGCCCTTTGCTGGAGTTTGAAGATGAAGTGAGGTGGCGCGCTGTGATTGGCTTGATTCAAATTTTAATGCATTTAATATTATTTGATTTTAATTGATTTTCTGATTTTTATTTCTTGATCAAAACAATTTAAAAAATTCTGAAAAAATTATCCCAAGTCCAAAACAATTTCTACTATCTTGTGTAATTTTATTGGAATTTTTAAAAATGTTTTGATTGGTTTAAAAATTCATAACTTTAATTAATTGTTTGTTTAAAGATTATTTTTATTTTAATAGTTCTTTTGATCTAAAAATTCCACAAAAAATGATTTGGACTCATAAAATAATGTAGAAATTGATTCTGACTTTTGTTTAGCATTTTTTCTATTTTTATTAGAAATTTAATTTGAGAAGTTTATTTGAAATATTTGTTTCATAATTTCTGTTTTAATACTTCCTTTAATTCAAAAATCCTCAAAAAAATCATGTAGGTTTCTTTTTAATCATAGAATATGAATATAATTTTATTTTGACATTTTTGTGACTTTTGGCTAGGGTTTGCATTTTTGCCTTTAAATAATAGTTTAATTGTTAATTGTTTGTTTGATTTTTATTTTAATATTTCCTCTAATTTAAAAATTCCACAAAAAAATCAGGGGTGTGTGTTTTTAATTCTAATATTTGAATATAATTTTGGTTGGATATTTTTCTGATTTTTTATTAGAGTTTTATTTTGAGATGTGAATATTTGTTTAATTGATTAATTGTTTGAATTTGATTTTTATTTTTGACTTTTCTTTAATTCAAAAAATATGGAAAAATAGGTATTCTGGCCTCTTGGGTTTTGTCATGTTTGATGTATATTTGTTCTGATTTTTTTTTTTAAATTTTGATCTTATCTAATCAATATTTAAGATTAAAAGCCAAAAATTAGGGTTTTGTTGCTTATTGTGCAAGTTTCATTTTCAAAACCATTATGCCCTGTATTTTCAATGGAATTTAAGTCTTGATTATGGTTCATGAATGTATTGAGGATCTGAAAACCATTTTTCTTGAAATATTTGACTTGGTTTGATATTTTTCCATGAATTATTTTGAAAACTTGTCTAGTTTTGATAGTTTTGCCAACTAGTTTTGAACTTTAGGCCTCATTTGATCCCATCCTCAACCATTCATAAACTTAAGACTTACTTTCTGACTTCTACACACTTCAAAGATGCTAAGAAATTTTTGGTTTGAATTATTGAAATCCTTTTCTATTTTTGATATATTTTTGAAGTGAAGGTGCCCAATTAATGTTGCATATCTTTTTGCAATTTGTTTGATGGCCAATGAACTTGAGTGAGGCCTATTATTGGACACCTAATGATCATGTTGGATGTGTTTATCCATATAAACTTAAGTCATTTCACTTAGTGCCCTATGTTTGAATGATTGTATGGGATTTCTCTTCTATTATGCTTGTGAGCTGTGTTGAAATAATTGAGTATGATTGAATTGTGTTTGCTACTGACCTTCATGGTCTTTGATCGTATTCTTCTCAAGCTCCCATGATCCTTGATTGATATTCAATTGTCAACTCAACATGGTGATAGAAAGGAGCAACATTCCTCTGATTCTTTTGACCAAATTGTGCATATGCATGTTTCCTTTTGTCCATCATGACTAATGTTTGATAGTTGCTATCATGTTTTCTCATTTCATCATGGTGTCATCATCCATCCCTTATGTGAATCATAATTCTATTTATGGTAATACTAACTTGGTTGTTGAATGTGCGAGGTACTTTGAGGAAAGTTTCCATTTTTGGCTTAAGGCTACTGTGTTTCACTTTATTTGTGGAACACATCTTATTATATTGGCACTGCTATTGTGTTTGGCATATTTGATAGTCAATGCAGGATATATATATATATATATATATATATATATATATATATATATATATATATATATATATATATATATATATATATATATATATATATATATATATATATATATATATATATATATATGTGTGTGTGTGTGTGTGTGTGTGTGTGTGTGTGTGTGTGTGTGTGTGTGTGTGTGTGTGTGTGTGTGTGTGTGTGTGTGTGTGTGTGTGTGTGTGACTATGAATGCTATACATTGCCCATGGGATCTGTTCATATCTGAAAATCTCAATACTTACATCCTGATGGCGTAATTTCCGACTTGATTTGTCTACTGATGCCAACTTGCTTGAAGTTCTCTGGGTTTCTTTTATTCTTGCTCAGTTGCTACCGATAGTTATCCGTTTGGTATTGCACTATTTCTTTTCTTCTATTTTCATTTTGTATAGTTCTATTTTGCATGATGGGACCTTTGTTGCTGATATATGTCAGGAGGCCCTCTGTTTTTGTTTGATACATGTGTTGTGTTTGCTTTTGATCGATGAGTCACTCAATTTAGAAACTGAGATCACGACTTCGCTCTCAGTGCTGTTCCCTATAGGATGTTTATTGTTTTTCTTCTTTAATTGTTGATCGATGAGTCACTAAATTTAGAAATTGAGATCACGACTTCGCTCTCAGTGCATGTTCCCTATAGGATGTTTATTGTTTTTCTTCTTTAATTGTTGACCGATGAGTCACTCAATTTAGAAATTGAGATCACGACTTCGCTCTCATTGCTTGTTCCCTATAGGATAGTTTTGTTAAGCTTCCTTTGACATGTTAATTAAGGTAGGAATCTATGCATGCTAACATAGGATAGGAATTTCCTTTATCCTTAAACTTAGGGTCAACCATTGTATGATAACACTAGGGATAGTGCTAGGCTAGTTTCCCTTAGTTGTTTTTTCCTTCCTTTGCATTTTGCATCTTAAAACAAAAATTGTTTTCTTGGCAAATCATAAAACACCTCTAATAAACTCAAACCCTTCTTCAAGGTAAAAGATACAAACCAATCCTATTTTTTTATGCGCCTCTTGGCTTTGTTCTTAAACCTGGTTTACCGATGTTTTTCCATCACACATTTGTTTGAAGCCGATGTTTTGCCATCACACATGTTTGTTATCCTACTTTGATTCTCAATATCATTGTTAGGTGTGATGTTTCGTCATCCGTTTTATTGATGTTTCTCCATCTTTGCCATGATATCTTGTTATCTTTTAGCCGATGTTTCGCCATCACACATTTGTTTGAAGCCGATGTTTCACCATCGCACATGTTTGTTATCCTACTTTGATTCACAATGTCATTGTTAGGTGTGTTGTTTTTTCATCTGTTTTATTGATGTTTCGCCATCTTTGCCATGATACTTTGTTATCTCTTAGCCGATGTTTCACCATCGCACATTTGTTTGAAGCTGATGTTTCATCATCGCACATTTTGGTTATCCTACTTTGACTCTCAATGTCATTGTCAGGTGTAATGTTTTATCATTTGGTGTTTCGCTATCTTTGACATGTTACTTTGTTATTATTTAGCCGATGTTTTACCATCTCATTTGTTTATTGTTTTATTTGATGTTTTGCATTCTTGACTGTTTTTGTTGTCTTAACTAAAAAACACAAACCAACCAAAATATATGAGCCGAACTACGGCTGCTCTGATTCCTTAAAAGGGATACGTAGGCAACGGGGTAGGGCCCAACCGAGCACATCTTTTATTTTCCCTGCATTGTTTTTTTCTTTCGCATGCATTTCCTTTTCAGTTTTAAGCCATAGACATAAGTTTTGACCATACCCATTAGATTAGACAACAAGAGTGGATACCGTAGAGTACTACGGGCGTGTGGGGTGCTAATACCTTCCCCTCGCGTAACAGACTCCCTTACCCGGTCTCTCGGTCAAAAGATCGTGATTTCTCCCTTTTCAGTTTTTCTCGATGTTTACCTTTCCCTTTCGACGAGATAAAAGACGTTCGATGGCGACTTTATGGATGTTTCATTACATCCAGACGACAGGTTCGGCTGGGTTGTTTCAACAGGCAGAAAGGATCTTCCAGTGGAAGTCCAGAAAATGTAATTGTAACACCCCCTAAACCCCGCATAAAATAAATTGCATAATTAGAGTAAATTTCATGCATATCAAAGAGGGCGCCACATTTTACTTCACGACAAACAACAATATACACTAGTCATGATCATAACACACATTTAGAATCATGTTCCATAAAATAACATATATGCATCTCGCAGAAGAAAATAATTTCAACTTAAAAGAATAATAATAACGATTGAAATCCCATAATGACAATCATATCATAAAATATTAGGCATTAAGGGCCATCATCACATACATCTCAATCCAACATAAATATCTAGAGAGTATAACAACATCTCTCAAATAAACATGAATATAATAAACTAAACATGAATTCAAACATTCCTCGTGTTATATAGATCAGAGCATGATTCGCTACCTAGTAAAACAGATAAATAAAGGACTATCTCCTCTAACTACTCCTTGCTAGAAGCACCACCGTTATCTTCGGTACCTGAGTGATGTCGTATAAAACATCATTCCAACAGAAGGGTAAGAATTCATATCATTATGAAAATATATAATAATAGTAATACATCACATACAAGCATCAATTGAATTCATCACACTTAACATAATCATGTATACAACATACTTTAACACAATTCACATGATTACATATACAACATTGCTCAATGATTCAAGATTCAAAGATAATCAATCACAAATACCACATATGTAACATTCACACCAATATCATATAATGCATACAATTCCATATTTCACATCAACACATGTGACTCCAATGCAACTCAATGCAATATGCACATGTTACCAACTTTTATCCTTACCAGTCCTGCCGGGTCCACATCTGCAAGACAGATAACCACCAAAAAGTATGTCATCCTTAAGCTTTCAAACCCCTCAGCGTTAGGTTTGAGACAAGTCAATAATTCTCATGGGATTACCAAAAATTGCCTCTTGACACGAATGATGCATGTGCAATCTCAACAATCATATGCAATTAAGACCATCTCCATATCTTAATCATACTAGCATATTTCACATAATTCAACACATTTGAATTATCTTCACCAAATTGCACACCGTACATATTTCATGTCATCAATCACACACAATGCATTATCATAGCATTAATCATCTCAACACATCATTTTTACATGTAGCAAACAAGTCCAAACCATGTTATATTCAATCGACATCAATTCCCAATAATTACATACACAAAATCAAGTATCATGTTTCTCATCAAAATTCATCCAAAACCAATTCAAAACACATCGAATAAATTATTAAAATTCATGTAAATCAATGATAAATCATAAGCATCCATAATTCGGAACAGTTTCAGAAAATAATGATTTCCACATTCCAGACCATGCAAAGCAGCTCCACGCGCGCTAAGCGGCCTCTGCGAAATGAAGAAAAATTCTGCTACAGGCAGTTCTTTCTTGTTACGAATTTTTCCATCCAAATATCATTCAAACATATATGTTTTAGCAATTAAATGTATTATAACCTATATCTAACATATAGCATCAAATACAAACATAAAAACATGATTTCCAACATAAATTTCATGATTTCACATTCAAACTCTAACATGTCAAAATCTAGAAATTGAAGAATAAATCTTAATTTCATGTTACTACCCATCACATAAATTACATATACCCATAAATAAAATAATACCCACCCGTACCTTAGATGTAGATACTTTATAGGTTTTCTCCTTCTTCTTCCTCTTCTCCTCTTTTCTCCTCTTCTCTTCTCTTGATAATTTGCTTCTAATTCTATTTTATTTTACAACTCTTACTAACCCTTGTTTTTCTCTATTGGACTTATCTCACCCACTCACTAATGTGACATATAAGGCCCAATACTTAAATATGTTATTCTCACACTTACTAGCACAATAACATATAATACACACATATTCCAATTAAATCAATTATTCACTTAATCACACTGAATCAAATAATTAAATAATTATCAAACCAAATAATAATTAATCATGGAAATTAATTAAAATAATTTATAAATA
Organism: Vicia faba; assembly: GCA_948472305.1. Classification (NCBI taxonomy): domain Eukaryota; kingdom Viridiplantae; phylum Streptophyta; class Magnoliopsida; order Fabales; family Fabaceae; genus Vicia; species Vicia faba. Next base: position 1,057,747,602 of record OX451737.1, read on the forward strand.
AAATCAGGGTGTTACAGTAATAACATTAAGGGGCAGAAAGGATCTTTCGGTGGAAGCTCATCTATGTATATTTTCTTAAGGGATGGCAAGGATCTTTTCGTTGAAGTCCAACAAATCTAATCGTCTCGAGGGTCAACAAAGATCTTCTTATGGAAGCCCAACTAATGTAATCGCCTCGATGGGAGACAAGGATCTTCCTGTGGAAGTCCAACTATGTATATTTCCACGAGAGGCGGCAAGGATCTTCACGTGGAAGTGCGAGAGCATGACTACTTCAAGGTTTCACCAGTTCTTCTCAGTATGCAACCCTGAAAAAACTAGAATAAGACAAGGAGAGAGCGCCTTATTAAAAACCTTTCCCACATATGGGAAAGAGTCTAGTCCCGTTATTTAGGGCAGACCTAGAGAGTTCTTAAATAAGTTACAAACAGCAGAGATAATAGTCGCCTTATCCAACAATAGAAATAATTAAATAAAACATAAATTTGTGTCTGCTTAGCTTCCTTGTCTTGTCGATGATCTCACTTGACGAATTTATGTTGTCTTAGCTATTTATGTTAGCTCATATTTTGGTACTATTGAGGTTTCATGACACATGTCTCCTATTTGCAGGCAATTTATCGTACCTTCGTGTGACAACTCAGATGTTTTTTATCGCTATGAATCACCGAATAAATTTATTATGTGATCAACCTTGTGCACTTGACTATTAGAAAAATTAATTTTAAATCAAACAGTTTGAGGCCAGAGTTGTGAATGAAATCACTTTCCTTAGAATTATTTAAAGCACTCTCAAATGTCTTAGATTTGGAATGTAAGAATAGCCAGGATAATTCAGCTCATACTCGAGTTTGCTTAAGAGTGATGAAAACTCGAATATAGGGAATATGAAATCCAAAATTTTGTGTGAAGAGGATAGGCTTTTCTAATGTGTTTTTTTTTTAAAATTTGAAATGCTCAATTTATAGGCCAAACTGGTGTTGTTTCATAAGGTTGAGACCCTTGATAAAAACACACTTTCAGCAACACTTTTGTTAAATGTTACATTATTTTACCTACAACAACACTTTTCAAATGTTGCACAGTTTTGCATACATCAATAGTTTTCAAAGGTTATACTATTTCACATTCTACAACACTTCATGAAGTGTTGCCTTTTTTTAATTCAAATTACCTATTGTAACGGTTCACAAACCGTTGCATGTTTTCTGAATTCAAAAAACAAACTTCACTTACACATTTTCTTGTCATTTTGGAACACATTAATGGTCCTTAATTATTGTTTTTAATTACAACAATTCACCACTTGTTCTAATAATAACAAGACTAATTCCATAAAAGGAGAAACAAAGAATGTTAATACTATTAGGTATCTTTTGATTTAAAACTTAACCTTAGTAAGGAAAACGCAAAGTCTAATCAGAATGTCGGGCCATAATGCTTTTAAATTGTTAATCCATGTGATTAGTCCAGTGTTACTTTACACACATCCTTTAAGGGTTCTTCTCCTATATTTATTTCCTAGCACTTATTTATGGCCATATGCTTTCACGTTTCACGAATTTTTCATGAGAGAAACTCCAATTCTCACTTTGAGGCGGCACCATCTCGAAATTCACATAGGTGAAGTTCATATTGTATCCTTTTTCCATGAGTCACATATCTTCAGTATTGAAATTCATTAAGAGTTTGAAAAAAATCAACCCTCAATTTAAAATAGTCAATAATATTACAAAATGTATGACAAATATCCAAATTAACGACTTGTTGTTACCCATTAAAGCTTGAGGTTAATGTTCTGTTAACGTAAGATTGGGTTGCCGTTGTTGTTGGAACTCTTATTCAAGGAGTTTCAATCACATACCTCTTGAGGTTGTCTTTACTAAGTCTCTTGCCAGTGGCTTAGTAAATGGATCATCTAAGTTATAGCTCAATAATATGTATGTGAGTAAAATGATTTCATCCTTCATCAATTTTCTCACTAAAGAATGTCTAAGTCTTATGTGTCTAGACTTTCTATTATACACTTTGCTGAATTCTATAACTAAACTGGCTTGATTATTGCAATGTATCAACACCTTCTAAACATTGTCTTTAGCTAACGGAACTTCCAACAAAATATCCCTCAACCATTCAACTTCTTGACCAGCGAAAGTAAGAGCCACAAACTCTGATTCCATTGTTGAAAAAGTGATTTATGTTTGTTTCTTGTTCATCCAAGAAATTGCACTCCAGCTAGTGTAAATATACACCTAGTTATAGATTTATGATCTACAAAACTCGATATCTATCTCGCATCAATATATCTTTCTTGTATGGTAAAAAACCTACAATAATGAAGGCCAATATTTTTGGTTTTCAGAAGATAGTCGAAAAATCCAAATGATGGCCTTCGAGTGCTAAATATTTGGAGTGATAGTAAATTTTCTTATTTTACTAATTGTAAATGTTATACCAAGTCTACTACATTGCATCAAGTACATTAGACAATCAATTGTACCTGCGTATTCTAATTGAGCCACCACTCTTCCATCATTCTTTTGAAATTTAACATTAGGATCAAATGTAATACTCACTTCTTTGATACATATGTGTTTGAACATATATATTACTTTCTCAACATAGTGTATTTGACTAAGCTCATAACCCTCACTATTTCACTTTACTTTGATCCTTAAATTGTGTCAACTAGTCCAAGATCTTTTATCTTAAATGTGGAAATTAAAAACCTCTTTGTTTATAAAATTATGTTTATCTTGTTCTTAATGATCAACATGTAATAGACATGGAGATAAGGGAATATCACAATATTCTCACATAACTTTATGCACAAACACTTGTCACGAGAACTAGATGAAAAGGGTTTTTAGATGATGATGCAAGAAGGTTTTTTTAGGTGAAGTGAGAAATGAAAATTGCAATGAGCACCTTAGTTATGTTCACTTGTTTCAAATCTTCACTTGAATTTCCATGTTCAACCTTCTTGTTCAACTTCATCATTAATGTGCATGACACTTTTGATTCTTTTCTTCTTTGATAATCTTTGTCTTCATCAAAATTGAACTACATATAAGGTGTATTCTTCACAATCTCCCTTCTTTTGATAATGACAAACTCTTTGAAATTGTATTTTGATAATGATTGAAAAGTCCCCCCTAAGTTGTGTGTCTCCCCTTAATTCGTGAATCTTGCAATGACAACGTCAAACTTTTTATGTCATTATTTATGTGCTTGTTTTAATCCATACAAGGATTTGACAAGCTTCCACACCTTTTGTTTATTAACAAGAAGCACATAACCTTTTGGTTTCTCTATGTAAATCTCCTCATCGAGATCTCCATTTAGGAATTTCATTTTGACATCTATTTAATGGACTATAAGGTCATGCAAGGAAACTAATGCAAACAATACTTCTAATTGTCGTCTTTATATTCCTTTTGTCTAAAACCCTAGGCTACTAATCTATCATTGTAGGTGTTTAGTGTACCATCACTATGATACTTTCTTCTAAACACCCACTTGCATCCGATGGGTCTTGATCTTTTAGGTAGATCAACAAATTCCTAAGTATGGTTTGATATTATTGAATCAATTTCGTCTTGGATAACATCCTTCTAAAAAGAGGAGTTCCTTGAAGCTATTGCTTCCTTATAAGTCTTAGGATCATCTTCCTATTGAAGAATAATAGGAACCTTACAAACAAAATTCTCACTATTTCCTTATACTAGATAAAAGAAATAACTTGATTATTGATTTTTTTCGGTCCTAGATCTTTAACATTTCAGACTCTCTTGCTTATTCTAAGTTTGGGTTGTTTTTCAACAATTAGCGATAAATTTTTTATCTGTGTGTCAACAATCTATGGAGAACTTTTTCACGAGTTTCTTCATTTGTGGGAATTTCGAATTCCTTATTCTTCATGATGAGTTTCTCAAAGAACTTCACATTTCAGGATTCAATAGTTACATTAGACTTTAAACTTCTAAATATATATAAGTCATGATCCATTTTCGAATGATCTTTATATGTCTTATAATAATAACTTTTTATTGAGTCCAAACATATTATTTATGTAGCATCCGAATCAAAATTTAATTTTATAATTTATAATTATAAATTTTAATTAATTTGATCATTTTAATAATGAAATTTAAGATAAAGTTTAATTAATCTCGAGCTATGTCACCCCTTGTAATTGACGTGGAAATATCTTATGGAGGAATGAATAATTAAAATATAGATTTAAATAACTTTGTCCTAGTTAGTACACATGTCCTAGTTAGTTTGCCGTATACATGTAATTGAATTGGAAATATCTTATTGGCATGAATAATGATGCTACCTACACTATCGGTAGCCTATCTCGTAAAATTGATAAGAAAGTGTCTTTTATGGAGAGGGGATTCTCTCCGGTGACATAACCCTTCCGTGAAATCTGAATCATTGATAAGAAAGAGAAAGATGAATAAAGAAAAAAATGTAAATAATTTAATGGTGAAGATTAACACTGACATGAAATTCAGTGAAAACCCACTGAAGGGGATCCATCTCCGTCTTTTATGAATGCACTAAGTAATACTAAGCAAAGTGATTGACTGGAAAATATATGCATTTAGAGTTCATTCATATCGTCGATATTGAACAGAAATATATGCATATACGTTAAATGTGGACTTGGATTCTATCTTTCCTTTCTATCTCTCTTTTAATTTCAATCTCTCTACTCATTATAAAATCATTTTTACTTTAAAGAAAGTGTAAGATTAAAAGAGAGATAGAGAAAAATAAGAGAATTGGAGAATAAAATGGAGAGAGAAAATCTAAAATCGTTAAATGTGTTGAAATATTAAATTAGATTTGATTAGATTTATTATTTAAATATAATTCAAGTTTTGTTAGTCCAAGTTCAATTAGGGTGTATATAAATACTCATAGTGTGTATCATTATTTGCACAATCCAATAATACAAATCTTTATTTCCTTTATTATTCTCTCTTTTTCTCCTCACTAAAAGTGTCTCACGCACTAACAAATTGGTATCCGGAGCTTCTGGTTATTGTTCTTAATCAAGTTTTTAAGAATTTCACATTAGAGATCGTGTTTCTAGGACAAGTGAATCAACCACTGCGAAGATGGCTAGTGATAAGGGCATTCTGAATTATCTTCCAATGTTTGAGGGCAAAAATTGGATCCAATGGAAAAAACAGATGCAGTCCTTGTTTAGCTTCCATGAAACTCTAGAAGTGGTTATCGACGGTGTTCCTGCGTTGGCTGCAAATGCAACCGACGAACAGAAAAAAGCCCACAACAAAGTCAAAAAGAAAGATTACAAGGATGCTTATTGGATTCAAACGACTGTCGATGCTGCTAATTTTGACATAATCTCTCATGCTGAAACAACGAAGGAGGCATGAGATATTCTGGTAAAATATTACGAAGGAGGTGAGAAAGTCAAGGTTGTCAAATTACAAACCTTTCGTTGACAATATGAGTTGTTGTCGATGGGAGAAGATGAAAAAGTTGCAGAATATGTGTCGAAGGTTCAGAAACTCGTCCATCTCATTAAGGATTATGGTGAAACCATTACTGATAAGATGATAGTTGAGAAGTTAATGAGAATGTTGACCTGTCACTTTGATCACGTTATCGTAGCTATTCAAGAATCCAACAATCTTGAAACCACTAAAGTGGAAGATTTGGTTGGTTCGTTGGAGGCGCATGAGATGAGGGTTGTCGAAAGGAAAGGAGTTCAGGACACGATACAGGCACTGCAAGCTCAGTCATGGAAAAAGGATGGTGGTTCCAACAAATTCAAAGGCAAGTTCGACAAGACTCATGGCAAGAATTCCTGGTCGAATCCCCATAAGAATAAGGTCGAAGATAGATCTTCTGAATTCTCGAAAAAGGGAGGAGGAAACTATGGAAAGGACAAAGAAGATAAGAGTGGTATGTCGTGTTATAACTGTGAAAAGTGGGGACACTTGGCCAGAATTGTTGGTACAGAAAAGACAAGGGATCGACAGGGAAGGACGAAGGAGCGAACCTTGCATGCCAAAATTCAGATGATTCTGAAGGTGGTATGGTGGCTATGGCTGCAGTTGCAGATAACCATGTCGAATCCAAGATCTGGTTTCTCGACTCAGACTGCTCGAACCACATGACTGGTCAAAAGGAGTGGTTGGCAGATTTTGACAAGTCGAAGAAGAGCAAGGTAAAACTTGTTGATAATAGTCTGTTGCAAGCAGAAGGTATTGGCAACATAATCTTTCAAGTGAGCAATGGAGGGAAAGCTATGATCAAAGATGTGCTCTATGTACCTGGAATGAAATTCAACTTGCTAAGTGTTGGACAACTAGTCGAAAAAGGTTTCTCAGTTGTCATGAAAGATGGAGTTTTGAAATTGTTCGACACTAAGAACAATTTGGTCTTAAAATCTCCATTGTCGAAGAATAGGAAATTTAAGACTATGATCAGTTCGATAAAAGTTCAATGTTTGAAAAATGTTATCGACCACAAGGATAGTTGGTTATGGCATTTGAGGTTTGGACATTTGAATTTTCGATCACTTAATCAACTAATTACTCAAGATATGGTCACTGGTATTCCAAGCCTTGAGATGCCTGAAAAACTTTGTGAAGTTTGTTTAGTGGGAAAGCAATCCAGAAATTCTTTCGTTTCGACTATGTCAATGAGATCATCCTGCATTCTCGAAGTAGTGCATTCAGATGTATATGGTCTATTCGAAGAACATACAATTGGTGGAAACAAATATTTTGTTTTGTTTGTCGATGAGTTTAGTCGAAAGCTGTGGATCTATGTGATTAAACGAAAGGACAAAGTATTCAAAATATTTAAGAGATTCAAGATACTTGCCAAAAATCAGAGTGAGAAGAAGATCAAAGTTCTGCGAACAGATGGAGGTGGCGAATACATATCCAAGATATTTGAATATTTTTATGCAGAACATGGTGTTGATCATGAGGTAACTGCTCCTTATACACCTCAACATAATGGAATTGCTGAAAGAAGAAACAGAACCATATTAGGTATGGCGAGATGTATGCTAAAGCAAAAGAATTTTCCAAAGTCTTTATGGGGAGAAGCTGTTTCGACTGTAGTTTATATTTTGAATTGGTGTCCTACTAAGATATTAAAGAACAAGGTTCCTGAAGAAGTGTGGAGTGGCAAACGACCATCAGTAAGTCATTTGAAGGTGTTTGGATCTATGTGTTACAAGCATGTTCCTTATGCAAGAAGAAGGAAACCTGATGACAAGAGTGAACCTATGATTCTGGTACGATATCATAAAACTGGTGCATACAGACTATTCAATCCAGTTAATGAGAAGATTGTGTTGAGTCAAGATATTGTGATTAATGAAAATTCTGCCTGAGATTGGAATTCTAGCAATTCAATTAACAAGCCATTAACGAACTTTTATTTCGATGAAGAAACTGATGAAGTAGAGGTCGAAGGAATTGTTGAGAATCCAATCGAAGTTGAAGAAGAAGCAATTGTTGTCACTCCCGACACAGTCGAAGAGGCTGTGGCTGAAACAAGCCAAAGACCTAAAAAAATAGTGTTCTTCCAACAAGACTTCATGATTATGAAGTGATGGGTGATGATGAAATCACACCATATGTAGAATTAGTTTATTTTGGTTTACTTGCAGCTGTTGAACCAATCAACTATAGCGAAGCTTTGAAGATTAACAAGTGGAAATTAGCTATGGTCGAAGAGTTACATGCAATCGAAAGAAACAACACATGGAAGTTATTCGAATTGCCAGCACATACAAAAGCTATCGAAGTAAAGTGGGTGTTCAAGTTGAAACAAAATGCAGATGGGTTAATAGCAAGACGTAAAGTAAGATTAGTAGCTCGAGGTTTTCTTCAAAGAGCAGGACTCGACTACTCTGAAGTATTTGCTCCAGTAGCAAGATTAGAGATTGTTATACTAGTGGTAGCATTGGCATGTGTTATACCCCAAAATTTTCCCTCTCATTTCTCAAGATATTTCCTACAAAGATCTTCAATGACTCAAGTTTACGCAAGCATCGACTAGGTCAAATAATCTCCTCGACACTGGTGCCTCAAATTAGGGTTTGAGTTTGTACAAAGGCAGTTGGATTTATAATGTTTAAAATGACTTTCATGGATCATTATAGACCCTCCGAATTATTCCTGTCAAGTTTCAAGTCTTGGATCACAATTTTCCAAGAAAGTCATTCGAATTATCAAAAGGGCAAAATAGGCAAAATTAGGGTTTTGATTGAAAATGATCGAACTTTGATTTTTGACCTAATACCTGGCTTATTGGTTAGAAGCATGATCTCAAGGATCCTAGCACGTCATTTTGACCTAATTGCATATTTCAATTCATCTCTTGAGATCAGTGGATTGATAGATAAAATTCGGTCAACTGGTGGGAAAAGTCAATTGTACACTAAAAAGTCAAACTTTGACTTTTTGACCAAAATTGAGTATGAAAAATCATATTTCATAAAGACATCCAAAATATGAAATTTGATCATCAAAAATCAAGAGAGTCAAAAAATATAACTTTGCAAGACTTGGAAATTTTTCTAAGTATTTTCTATACTTCTTAATTTTATTTGCTTCATGACATCTTTTCACTACAATTCCAAATAATTCAAGATGTTACAAATAATTCAAGTTATTACAAAGTGGAATTTGCAAATCCTAAGTTTGGTCTTGTTTGAACTTCTTTCCTTTTGACTCAAAACCTTGCCACAATGCTTTATCTTTGATACAATTTGCATAAATTGCTCCACAAACCAAACTTGTTTCATGTTGCAAACTATGTGTCCAAGTTACTGCTGAAAAAAGTATGGTATGATGCTTCTATACATTGACACAACACTCCAAAATCCTGCTCCATTGCTGACCTACAAAAAACCTTGTGCAATGTTGCATCACAAACCTGTCACAAATCTGCATATGTTATCCTATACAGTCCAAAATATGTCCAAAAAACCTATCCAATAAATTGCACCAAAATGGCTAAAGAAAATAGTGTGGAAAAAGTATAAAAAATAGTAGGCTAAAATAGTCCAAAAACTTATTTGGTTTCCCTCCTAAATATCAGTCAAGTCCATCTACAAAAAGGACTGTTTCATAAGACATGGGGAGAGGATTTTTGGCACAAAAGAAAAAAAGAGAGAAGAGAAAAACAGAACTTTTGTTAAACTCTTCTTATTCATAAAACTCTGCTCATCTTCAACTTTGTTTTTCACTCACAAAACAGAAAAATCCTCAACCCATTATTGTACAACCTTGCAAATTTTCCCCTAAACCAACTACCCAAACACCTCATATATATTATATAGAGACTGTTCTAACATAATAACAGTTTCTGTAACACCTATATCATCACCTTCCAAACATAAACAAAAAACAGTACTTTGTACCTTTGACTGGGTTAGAGCGATTCTGGAACTTTGCAGCACAAAGCAAGGATTTGAGCAGTTTCAAGGAGCAGCTCGGTCAAGCATCACTTTGCATCCGGAGACATCCATACGTGTTCCAAATTTTCGCTTCAAGAGGTATACTTTTTCACAAATTGTAATATCTTTATCCATACATCATTTGTTGTTTATGTTCAAAAGATATAGAAAAAAGAGATAGATCAAAAGAGAAATCTCAGTAAAAAAATCCAAGACAGGGGGCTGACACGGGTGCCCGTGTCACAAGACATGGCCCGTGTCAGCTCAACTGTTTAAAAATCTAACAAAAAGTGCAGGACAGGGTGCTGACACGGGTGTTCGTGTCATAGGACACGGCCCGTGTCAGACATACTGGAATTATAAGCTAACAAATATGCAGGACAGGATGCTGACACGGGTGCCCGTGTCACAGGACACGGCCCGTGTCAGGTCTACTGGAACTAGAAACATACAAAGTGGCAAGTCAGAGTGCTGAAACGGGTGCCCGTGTTACAGGACACGACCCGTGTCATCTTAGCTAGTGCAGGAAAAAAAATGGGCATGGATCATCACAATATACTAACATGGGTGCCCATGTCATAGGACACGGCCCGTGTCAGACCAAACAACATAAATCTTTTTTTTTACTTTTTGCTTTTATTTTCATTCGGTTTAGTTGTAATAGTAAAATTAGGTTTTATTTGCTTTTATCTCCCCATTTGTAAACTTATACCCCCATCCCCTAAAGTGAAGTAATAGCGTAGGATTTTAATTTCCGCAAATTTATCGCTTTAATATAATTCTTAGTAATTAGGGTGTGTATGTCAAGATAAAATCAACCCTTAGAAAACCCTAATCTCAAAGACAATGCATGCAATCAAATACACTATTCACACGTGCACCTCTAGGGTAACCTCGCTTGTCACCTCGGAAAATAGTTATGTCCCTCGAATATGGGCGTTTTAGAAAAGACTCTCGATAAAAAAGATCATAGTCCCTCGATGTTGCCTTCGGTAAACAATCCAGTCCCTTACGAAAATTGTTAAAACGTCTCATAAGTTGCCTTCTATGACTATATGATTGACCCTCGCTCGTCCCTTCACATCCAATGACGGGGCTTCTTACCAATCAAATGGTAAGATAGCAATATCTAATGGTGGAGTAAAAGAACAAAGACCTTTTGAGTAGGTAGGACGCTCGTAGTTGCTTGCTCACAAATCAAAAACATTTTCACACTTACACTTCCAAAACACCTTAAAAAAACAAACATTCTCTTTGAACTATATTCAAAACCAACACTTTGTATACATTCTTATAGAGACGAGAATCATTACAAAGTTTTCTGAAACAAATGCATTTTCAAAATACTTTCAAAACCCACCACAAACACATTTCAAACAAATCATTTTTCAAAGTGATCTAGCAAGCAACTAAAAGCCCGTAGAAAACTACGGATGAAAGGGGTGCTAACACCTTCCCTTTTCATAACCTACCCCCCGAACTCAAGAAAAATTCTCGAAAGATCTTTCCTGTAATTTTCACCCTTTCTTTATTGGATAAAAGAAAAGTCGGTGGCGACTCTTGCTATCCGCGACATTTGCGACAAAACGCAAAATATCTGAGTCAGTTCTCCTGCCGTATGACAGAAATGATGACTCTGTTGGGGACTATTACTTCAAAATGGGGTTACCTTAGATCTAGATCAACTTTAAATGCTTCCATTGTTGACTTGCTTTACATTATGGGTCCTTGTTTGGGTTTGTATTGATCCTATACCCGGATCTGGGAACACCATTAGGTAAGTAGCAATAGATTGTGGAAATTGTACGATATAGACCAATATGGTTGAATTAATGGCTATGTTAGTGTGACGCATTTGTTGGTACCGGTATCCCTTATGTTGAATCGAGGAGAATACGAGGCCGCTGAGCGGTGTCATGAAGCACTAACTGACCGTAGAACCTTTAATTGAACAACTTGGCCATTAGGAAGTAGTGAGATAGACGACTTTGGTGTAAAGCTGAAGATTGGTTGATACTCAATACTACGCTCATTGAGATCAGACTTTTGGGATATTTCGGCCGCAAGAAAAGATTGATTGTGCTGAGACAATGCCCAATGAAGAAATATCAGTGATATTGATATTCCCTAGAACCCGATTACTTTTTAGGACAGGTTAAGCCAACTAAACTTCAAGAGGGTACTTACCTACAAACCCCATGCAAGCCTAAACCTAAGGACTTGTTTTCTTTGCTTGTATATGATTACTTGTACATAACATCATGACATCATACCATAGCATTTTCAATAACCATTTCAAGGATCTCAAGGGCCTGTGATGCAGGGTTGTATCAAACCAGACATCTATCAAGGGGCAAGAGGATTTATTTTCCTCTAACCAAATGCTCTCAAAGACCAAAGCACGATAACTTGAGTCAAGGGCTATGACCTACTCGACATGGTGAGCTTGATTCTCGTAGAAGGACATTCGACAATGTGAAAGTTGTAATCAAAACTTAACTTTTAACATTTTCTTGTGTTTACCCCGCGAGATCCTTGAACACATTACATCCATATACCATGCATCACATCATAACAGGTTTTCCCCATATAGGTTTCTCATCTGCTTACTGTTTATTTCAGTAGAGATGGCTCTATAACAGACTATCCAGGATCTTCAGACCTAAAATCTCAGCTTCAAGAATTGTTTCTGAACCTATCCGATGGGCAAGAATAAGTGAAGGCACTCATCATTGAGAGCATGAGCAAGAGGAATCTTGAAGACAAAAGGGACGACCAGTTAGTTAGAACAATTACAAACTGAAATGGCAACAATGAAAATCCAGATGATGGGACAAATGGTGGGTCAGATGGCTCTTATCCAAAACCTAGCTCGGGGACAAGAAGAGCTGAGAGCCCTCGTCAACAAGCTTCATCAATACGGATGCAATCATATGGAAAAACAGTTAGAATTGGGGATCGAGTCATTAATCAGCCTCCGATGAGACAAGAAGTTGGTTTGGTCAAGAGGACACCCTTTAAAATGGCTACTATACCAAGAGTCCAACAACAACCTCGCCAAGGTGGTCAACATAAGAAAGGAAGACAATTTACCGAGATCAACATGTCCTTGACTCAAGCATTGCATCATATGTTGGAAGCCGGTCTGGTTAGATTGAGGGAGCCTCCTCAAAAACCTAATACTTCTTCTCCTCGTTACAAACACAATGGAAAGTGTGCATACCACTCCAACAGTCGGGGACACGGCACTAACCACTGTTGGGCATTGAAGAACAAAATTCAAGACCTGGTCGACGAAGGAGTGTTGGAGTTTACACAAGACGATCAACTGGAGTTTTTCTGTCACCCCTAAAAGACACACCATCTGAAGTGACAAAGTTTAGACGGAGAAGTTTTTATTCATTCGAATTTTCAGTTGTAATTTCTTTGTTTGCTTAAACATTTATCTTTATGTCAGACTTTGGTTACTTTCATTAATGCATTGCATATTTTTGTCTTGAATTAATCCATTCGTTTTCACTATATTTAAATTGTGCTTTTATTCCCTTTTTTGTGATATTCAACTCTCGTTAAAAGTTGCAATCCTTTAGAGGGAGGATGACGAGAACAATACCATACTCTCATACAGTATGCTTTTGGACAGACCTTGCTGATGATGTACATGCGTTCTTTCAATTTCTGAACATTGGAGTTATAAGGAAGATAATCTCTAGTCAACCCCTTTGAGCCAAAGAAGTAGGAGTTTCTTTTTCACGCAATTTGAAACATTTAATCATAACCTGGGACAGGGTAGCTTCTCAGTTAATCCAAATGCGTGTTCAGTCGCAAGCTTTCACTTCGTACACAATGAATGACATCAAAAACATCCTTCTAAATCAAAAGAAGACGATGGTTCCCTGTGAAATAGGCAGTCATTATCTCTAAAAAGAAAAGCCGACTGAGTCAAAACCTATGAAGGAGACTTAAGAAAAAAAATTGGTGCATCCCACTGACTGTAGTCTCGAAACAAAAACAGCCAGGAAAAAAAATTAGGAGCAATAAAAGAGGTCGCTACAAATTCTCAACAACAAAAAAATGTTGCAAAAATGACTACCTTCTCAAATAAACTTCCAGTATCCGAACCATCACCGAAATATCATTCCAGATTCAATTGGAATCCAAACGCGCAATTAACTGAGTATAGGACTGGAGAACATCATAGAGAACGGGTTGGGTACAAATAAACTTTGAGCCTTATACTTTGTTTCTTAAACCGTGAACCAGGATACGTTACAACCTCTTAAAATTCCTAATTGAAGCATGGGTTAGTTCGAAAGCATACTATTACAAAATGTATACTGACTCCTATAAGGCTCACTGTAAATCCAGAGTCAAATTCATATTCTTACAAAATTCTTTCATATGCTAAAAAATGAATTTTCAAAACTTCAAGACAAATATAAACTTTGCATCGTTTGAATATCGTTGTTTGCATATGGCTAATTATTTAACAATGGAGAAATTCGCACGACGAATATCCAATAAACAGAAATTCTCTCAATGAACAAAACCACTTCAAATGGAAAGACACTTCTAATGACAAACCCTCCACAATCAAGGGGCATAACATGATTATTATCCGACATATTCGGGGAAGTCAAGTCAAGATTCCAAGAAAATCTCATAGCCAGAGACAAGTCTCCATCCGAATCAATTGGGACATTAGACATGAATCCCAACAAAGGGTCACGTACTACCAAGCAAACATTTTATGTTATTTCTACAACACTTACTACTATGGACAGTGACAAATCCTCACGAAGTCCTTTTTCATAAGATGGTACTAGTGAAGTTGCCAGAGCAACCTCTATAAGGTTATCCCCATAGAATAATCTTCACAGATAAGGGTCCAAGCCCCACAAGGCCAAATTCATGGATATCTCCACAGAATTATCCCAACAAAGTTGGATTCATGCAATCCCCAACCAGAGTTCCAATCTCTCGAAAACCCTCTCCTCAGTTGAGTTGGTATTAAAAAAAAGAGCCTTGTGGATTTCTCCCTAAAGAAAACACCTCCCCAGCAGGTCGTCAAAACATTCTCTTCAACATGGTTTATTTTCCCAAAAAACTGTAAATTCCCCAGCTGGAGTTTTCTTCTTAGACGATTACAAATCAACAGACGAAACCCCTTAACCCTCGATAGAGTCATTGTAATCTCCAACGGAGTCGTTACTATCACCAAAGGTTACTGTAAAGCCTGGAACCCGACCAAATAACAGTTGACTCCCTTCTTTCAAAGCAAGTTACTATGAAGCCTGGACCCGACCAGATACTAGTTCAACTTTATCTCTTTCAAAGCAAGTTACTACGATTCCTGGACCCAGCCATACAATAGTTTAACTTCTTCAAATCACTAACAAAACTCCTCCTCCACATTAGAGTTTGCCACTATCCCCAGTGAGTTGCTACAAAGCTAGGGATCCAACCAGATAATAGTTAACTTCTTTATCCCTAATAAGTTGTTAACTTCCATTCTCTCCAATCAAGAAATAACTCCCCAGTAGAGTAACAAATAACTAAAACTCCTGAACTCTTTTCCCCAAGAAGAAATAAACAATCTCCACAGAGTTTCCCTCAAGAAAAATAAACGTCCCCCAACGGATTTCTCCTCAAACAATAAAACATGAATCCCCAGCGGAAACATTCTAAACAAATAATAAAGAATCACATTCCTCACCCCTAGCAGCAATAAGGGATTTATTTTCCCTCATTTCAATGACGCTACAACGAACAACTGATCAGTTCATATATTCCATTCATACATTACTTTACAAACATCATATCATATGCATACAAAATACATATAGCATAATCTCATTTATTTTAAGAACATCATTACACAATGTATGTCATGCATCATAACATTGCATACGGCTAATTCTTTACCTTTTCAGGAAAGATCAACAAACAAATATCATCATCAATTTTCAACAAGTTCCAGATTAATTCCTGAAACAAGATAGGACAACTATCTGTGAATAACTCATTGTAGATTAATGCCTGAAACAAGACAGGACAACTATATACACGAGCATATTGAAGATTAACTCCCAAAACAAGACAGGGAAACTATCTTTCTTTCTTTAAGGTCAGAAATTAATCCCTGAAACAAGCCAGGACAATTATCTCTACGACCAACAAAAAGCAGGTTCCGAATTAATACCTGAAACAAGACAGAACAACTATCTATGAACAACTGATTGTAGATTAATACCTGAAACAAGACAGGATAACTATCTACATGAGCAGATTAAAGGTTAACTCCTGAAACAAGACAGGGAAATTATCTTTCTTTCTTTAAGGTTAGAGATTAATCCCTAAAACAAGCAAGGACAACTATCTCTACGACCAAGAAAAAGCAAGTTCTGGATTAATACCTGAAACAAGACAGGACAACTATCTGTGAACAACTGATTGTAGATTAATACCTGAAACAAGACAGGACAACAATCTACATGAGCAAATTGAAGATTAACTATCGAAACAGAACGTGGAAACTATCTTTCTTTCTCTTCGGTTAGGTAAAGATCAATTCCCGAAATAGGACGGGGCGACTATCTTTATCACCAATGGCTCGAAATCTCAAAACAGAACGGGTTTACCAACAAATTGATTGTAAATCAATTCCCGAAACAAGACGAGGCGACTATCTACATGACAAACACTTCCTTCAAGACATCTACTATTTCAGTATAAATCGACCAAAGATTTATTCTGATACTTCTTCCAATTTCTACCAACAGTCACTCTGGATATCATCTTTAAGCCCATCTCTTATGACTCCCTGTCACTCTCCAAATGGAATCTATAAGATCATTCTCGACACAATTAACCAACCTACAATCAAATGCAAATTTTTGGGCACTCTAGTGTTCAATCATCTTCCACCTTCAAGTCACGAATGGCGGACTCGCCAATCTAACTCTTCAGGTTTAAAAAGATTGAACAGGGGCAGCTGTTGTACCCCAAAATTTTTCCTCTCATTTCTCAAGATATTTCCTACAAAGATCTTCAATGACTCAAGTTTGCGCAAGCATCGACTAGTTTAAATAATCTCCTCAGCACTGATGCCTCAAATTAGAGTTTGAGTTTGTACAAAGGCAGTTGGATTTCTAATGTTTCAAATGACTTTCATGGATAATTATGGACCCTCAGAATTATTTCTGTCAAGTTTCAAGTCTTGGTTCATAATTTTCCAAGAAAGTCATTCGAATTATCAAAAGGGTAAAATGGGCAAAATTAGGGTTTTGACTGAAAATGACCGAACTTTGATTTTTTACCTAATACCTGGCTTATTGGTTGGAAGCATGATCTCAAGGATCTGAGTGCGTCATTTTTACCTAATTGCATATTTCAATTCATCTCCTGAGATTAGTGGATTGATAGACAAAATTCGGTCAACTGGTGAAAAAAGTCAATTGTACACTAAAAAGTCAAACTTTGACTTTTTGACCAAAATTGAGTCCCAAAAATCATATTTCATCAAGAAATCCAAAATATGAAATTTAATCATCAAAAATCAAGAGAGTCAAAAAATTAAACTTTGCAATACTTGGAAATTTTTCTAAGTATTTTCTATACTTGTTAATTTCATTTGCTTCATGACATCTTTTCACTACAATTCCAAATAATTCAAGATGTTACAAATGATTCAAGTTATTACAAAGTGGAATTTTTGCAAATCCTAAGTTTGGTCTTGTTTTAACTTCTTTCCTTTTGACTCAAAACCTTGCCACAATGCTTTGTCTTCGATACAATTTGCATAAATTACTCCACAAACCAAACTTGTTTCATACTGCAAACTATGTTGTCCAAGTTACTGCTGAACAAAGTATGATATGCTGCTTCTATACATTGACACAACACTCCAAAACCCTGCTCCATTGCTGTCCTACAAAAAACCTTGTGCTATGCTGCACCATAAACCTGTCACAAATCTGCATATGCTGTCCTATACAGTCCAAAATCTGTCCAAAAAACGTGTCCAATAAATTGCACCAAAATGGATAAAGAAAATTATGTGGAAAAAGTATCAAAAATAGTTTAAAAAACTTATTTCGTTTCCCTCATAAATCTCAGTCAAGTCCATCTACAAAAGGACTGTTTCATAAGACATAGGGAGAGGATTTTTGGGACAAAAGAAAAAAGAGAGAAGAGAAAAATAGAACTTTTATTAAACTCTGCTCATTCATAAAACTCTGATCATCTTCAACTCTGTTTTTCACTCACAAAATAGAAAAATCCTCAATCCATTATTGTACAACCTTGCAAACTTTCCCCTAAACCAACTACCCAAACACCTCATATACATCACATAGAGATTGTTCTAACATAAGAACTATTTATGTAACACCTTTATCATCACTTTCCAAACATAAACAAAGAAATAAAACAGTACTTTGCACCTTTGACTGGGTTGGAGCGATTCTGGAACTTTGTAGCATAAAGCAAGGATTGGAGCAGTTTCAAGGAGGAGCTCGGTCAATCATCGCTTCACATCTGGAGACATCCATACACGTTCCAAAGTTTCGCTTCAAGAGGTATACTTTTTCACAAACTGTAATATCTTTATCCATACATCATTTGTTGTTTGTGTTCAAAAGATATATAAAAAAATATAGATCAAAAGAGAAAACTCAGTAAAAAAAGCCAGGACAGGGGGCTAACACGGGTGCCCGTGTCACACGACACGGCCCGTGTCAGCTTAACTGTTTAAGAATCTAATAAAAAGTGCAGGACAGGGTGCTGGCACAGGTGCCCGTGTCACAGGACACGGCCCGTGTCTGACATACTGGAATTATAAGCTAACAAATATGCAGAACAGGATGCTGACATGGGTACCCGTGTCACAGGACACGACCCGTGTCAGGTCTACTGGAACTAGAAACGTACAAAGTGGCAAGTCAGGGTGCTGACACGGGTGTCTGTTTCACAGGACATGGCCTGTGTCAGCTTAGCTGGTGCAGAAAGAAAAAACACGCATGAATCATCACAGAGTGCTGACACGGGTGCCCGTGTCACAGGACACGGCCCGTGTCAGACCAGACAACATAAATCTTAATTTTTGACCTTTTGCTTTTATTTTCATTCGATTTGGTTGTAATAGTAAAATTAGGTTTTATTTGCTTTTAACTCCCCATTTGTAAACTTATACCCTCATCCCCTAAAGTGATGTAATAGCGTAGGATTTTAATTTCCGCAAATTTATCGCTTTAATATAATTATTAGTAATTAGGGTGTGTGTGTCAAGATAAAATCAGTCGTTGGAAAACCCTAATCTCAAAGACAATGCATGCAATCAAACACACTATTCATACGTGCACCTCTAGGGTAACCTCGCTTGTTGCCTCAGAAAATTTTCATGTCCCTCAAATATGGGCAATTTAGCAAAGACCCTCGATAAAAAAAATCATAGTCCCTCGATGTCCCTCGATGTTTCCTTCAGTAAACGATCTAGTTCCTTATGAAAATTGCTAAAACGTCTCATAAGTTGCCTTCTATGACTATACGATTGACCCACGCCCGCCCCTTCACATCCAATGATGGCGCTTCTTACCAATCAAATGGTAAGATAGCAACATCTAACGGAGGAGGAAAAGAACAAAGACCTTTTGAGTAGGTAGGAAGCTCGTAGTTTCTTGCTCACAAATCAAAACCATTTTCACACTTACACTTTCAAAACACCTTCAAAAAACAAACATTCTCTTTGAGCTATTTTCAAACCAACACTTTGTATACATTCTTATAGAGACGAGAATCATTACAAAGTTTTCTGAAACAAAGGCTTTTTCAAAATACTTTCAAAACTCACCACAAACACATTTCAAACAAAGCATTTTTCAAAGTGATCTAGCAAGCAACTAAGAGCCCGTAGATAACTACAGATGAAAAGGGTGCTAACACCTTCCCTTTTCATAACCTACCCCCCGAACTCAAGAAAAATTCTCGAAAGGTCTTTCCTCTTCTTTTCACCCTTTCCTTATTGGATAAAAGAAAATTTGGCGGCGACTCTTACTATCCACGACATTTGCGACAAAACACAAAACATCTGAGTCAGTTCTCCCGTCGTATGACAGCATGCAACCAAGGCTGGTCGATATTCCATCTAGATGTGAAATTAGCATTTCTGAATGGTCCTTTAGACGAAGAAGTTTATGTCATACAACCTCATGGGTTTTTGATTCAGAAGGAAGCGAGTAAAGTATATAGATTACACAAAGCGCTCTATGGCCTCAAGCAGGAACCTAGGGCATGGAACAAGGAGATCGAATCATACTTAGTCGAATTGGGATTTGTCAAATGCAAATCAGAGTATGGTGTCTATGTTTAAGTTGTAGCACAAGATATAACAATCATCTGCTTGTATGTTGATGACTTGCTAGTAACTGGAAATAGTTTAGAGAACTTGTCGAAGTCCAAAGAGCTGATGATGAAAGAATTTGAAATGTCGGATCTAGGAAAATTGTCTTATTTTCTAGGCATGTAATTTCAAATGTCGAAGCAAGGTATGGTGCTACATCAAATAAAGTATGTCAAAGAGATACTCAAGAGATTCAGGATGATTCGAATCCTGCATCCTCACCTGTCGAACCAAATGTGAAGTTGGAGAAGAATGGAGAGAAAGACAAAGTCGATGCAACTTTGTTCAAGCAAATTGTGGGATCTCTGAGGTATGTGTGTAACAGTCGACCTGATATAGGTTTCGCAGTCAGATTAGTAAGCAGATATATGGGTGAACCTATAGTGTCACATATGAAGGCTGCAAGAAGAATCCTGAGATATTTGAAGGGTTCCATAAATTGTGGAATACTATTTCGACGAGATTATGAAGGCAAAGAAGCAATAGTCAATTGTTTTTCAGATATTGATTGGTGTGGAGATAAGGAAGATCGAAGAAGCACAATTGGATATTTATTTCAAGTATTTGGTGCTCCAATCTCATGATGTTCGAAGAAGCAACCCGTGGTGGCATTGTCATCGTGTGAAGCTGAATATATAACAGGATCCTATGTTGTATGTCAAGCAATTTGGATCAGATCTGTACTTGAAGAAATTACTGTCGGAGTGAAGAAACCTCTAAGTATTGCAAATCGACAACAAGTCAGCCATAAATCTGGCGAAGAATCCAGTTATGCATGGAAGAAGTAAACATATTGAAGCAATATTTCACTTCTTGAGGGAAAAAGTAAATCAAGGTGAGCTTAAAGTTAAGCATTGCTCAAGTGAAGAACAATTGACAAACATTTTCACCAAAGGATTGAGGATCGACAGATTCCTGAATTTGAGAAAGAAATTAGGAATAATTCAGATTGACTATTTTTGAGGATGTTTGACAACTTGGATTATGGGAGTGTGTTGAAATATTAAATTAGATTTGATTAGATTTAATATTTAAATATAATCCAAGTTGTGTTAACTCAAACCTAATTAGGATTGTATATAAATAGTCAGAGTGTGTATCATTATTTGTACAATCCAATAATACAAATCGTTATTTCTTTTATTATTTTCTCTTTCTCTCCTCATTAAAAGTGCCTCACGCACTAACAAAATAGAAGAAATTTACTATGTATGTAAGTAAAACTTTTTCTACACTATTCTAAATATATTGATTAATTATTATTAAAAAATTATAATATTAGTAATTTATTTCTAATCCTAATTATTAGTGAAACTTCCATTTAAGATCTTGATATTATAATTTTCACATATTCTAATTTATTTTTTACTTTTAAAAAAGAAACAATAAGTTGTATCCTCGATTGATAATGACGATTCCTTTTTGTATTCTTTTTTCTAGTGTTTTTTATTTATTATTTTGATACTTGAAACAAAAGTCTCAATTATCATTATTTGTAATACTTATATAATTGTTAGAAAAGTTAATTTAAATA
Source organism: Vicia faba (assembly GCA_948472305.1). Taxonomy (NCBI): domain Eukaryota; kingdom Viridiplantae; phylum Streptophyta; class Magnoliopsida; order Fabales; family Fabaceae; genus Vicia; species Vicia faba. The sequence goes on from OX451737.1 coordinate 1,057,769,001, forward strand.
AAATGTTTCAAGGCTAGAATCGAGAACAAAATCAATTTTCTTATAATATTTCAAACACTCCCAAATGCCTTAGAGTTGGAATACATAAATAGTCAAAATAATTTAGCCTATATTCGAGTTTGTGCAAGATCGATGAAAACTAGAATGTATGAAAAATAAAATTCAGAATTTTGTGTGAAGAAGATATATTTTTCTAATGTGTTTTTATGAATCCGAAATGTTCAATTTATAGGAAAAACTGATGTTGTTTTATAAGATTGCGACTCTAGATGAAACACACATTTTCAATAATATTTTTGTTAAATGTTGTACTGTGTCATCTACAATAACACTTTTCAAACGTTGCACATTTTCGCATACAGCAACAGTTTTAAAAAGATATATTGTTTAATTTTCTATTCAAACAGCCTACTGCAGTGGTTCATAAACCGTTGCCTGTTTTCCAAATTCAAAAAATAAATTTCACTTACTTTTTTTAATCATTTTGAAACACACCTATAATCGTTTATTTATTATTATTAATTACAACACCTGATTAGCACGCCAAATCTATTTGCGGGCCACATCGCATAGTCATGATAAATAAAATATTTTATTAGACAAACATATATTTATGTGATAATATGGTTATGCTTCGTCATGTATATGAATTCATGATATAAAATCCTATTTTAACAAATTGAATATGAATTAACTGCCCTTAATGATATGATATTCACAGATTATTACATAAATTAGTAATAAATTCGTGCGTTCCGCGTATTTATTTATTATATACTTATTTTAAGTAGAAAGTTTATAGTAATATTTTTTATATATATAAAAATATTTAAATTAATAAGAATTTTTTTTCTCGTATACTGTTTTTGAATTATAAATATTTAAATCATAAATATTATTTTCGTATATAAAACTATTTACATCATTAATAAATTTTTTTTCCGTATACAAATATTATTTTTGTTTAGATATCATTTACAAAAATATCTGAATAGTAAATTTTCGTATATAAAAATATTTCTATCAATAATATATTTTTTTTCGTATATCAATTATGAATAAAAAATATTTAGATCTTAAATATCATTTTTCGTATATAAAAATATTTAAATCAATAATAGATTTCTTTTTCTGTATACCATTTTTGAACCATAAATATCATATTTCATATATAAAAATATTTAGATTAATAATAGATTTTTTCCTGTATACAAATATTATTTTTGTTTACGTATTGTTTACAAAAATATCTGAATAAATAATAAATTTTCATATATAAAAATATTTAAATCAATAATAAAAATTTTTTCGTATATATTTTTAAATAAAAAATATTTGGATCATAAATATCATTTATTGTATATAAAAATATTTAGATCAATAATAAATTTTTTTATCATATACAAATAGTATTTTTGTTTAACTATCGATTACAAAAATATTTGAATGAATAGTAAAATTTTATATATAAAAATATTTATATCAATAATAAATTTTTTTCCGTATATTATTTTTGAATAAAAAATATTTGAATCATAAATACTATTTTTCATATATAAAAGTATTTATATTAATAATAGATTTTTCCCGTATTCTATTTTTGAATAAAAAACATTTAGATTATAAATACTATTTTTCGTATATAAAAATATTTTGATCAATAATATATTATTTTCCTTATACAAATATTATTTTTGTTTATGTATTGTTTACAAAAATATTTAGATCAGTAGTGAATTTCCGTATTTAAAAATACTTAGATCAATAATAATTTTTTCCCGTATAACTTATTAGAATAAAAATATTTGAATCATAAATATTATTTTTCTTATATAAAAATATTTAGATCAATAATATATTTTTTCTTTTATATAAATATTATATTTGTTTAGATATTATTTACAAAATTATTTGAATCAATAGTAATTTTTCGTATATAAAAATATTTAGATAAAAAATACATTTATAATTAATTATATATCATATGTTATTTTTTTAAAAATCAAATAAATAAATATTCATTATTAAATAATATTTTTTATAAAATCAATATTATATAATACACAATCAGATATTGTTTTTAATTTTTAATTTTAGATGTAATATTGAAGTTTTCCCGTATAAACACTATCCTTCTTAATTAAATCATTTATTTATCTTTTACCTAAATTTTATTGGTCAATCTCACTCCATAGTAAAAAATACACGTTTCATTCTTTCTCTCTCTATTTACCGTATTATTTTACTTTGCTTATGTTTTTTAAAACAAATATTTTTAGTATTTTGAAAATATTTATCAATGATAAATATTTGTTTCGTAATTTATTTATTTTTGTATTATATAGTTATATTTAATTCAAATTAATTACCTACATTATCTTTAGACTTTTCAAGATTGATCTCGTACTATTCTTTAAACACAATCCACCGGTGTGTGAACCCGCCGATAGTATATGTAGTAGAACCTAATATTGATATAAATCTGAGAAGAAATGGCTAGAATCTTGACATATTGAGCGAGGCATATGGATTCGAATTTGCTGTCTTTAACGTGGGAAAGTTATATGACTTTGGTTTAATATCACCCGTTAGATAAATCCTACCTCAGATATCATGCCACGTATATATATTTTTTAAATATATAATATAAGAAATTGTTGGCGATTTTGTATCACCAATGTATTTTAGTAGTAATGTGATTTCTAAAGGCCGATGCAATTATGCGTTAAGTTCGGAGACGAGTTAGGGAAGTGCGGAGTGCACGCTCGTCGAGCCAATACATAATTGAATACGAATAATTGAAACGGGGTTCCAAGGGGCGAAGCCCCTGGCGGGGTGCGGGGCAGCGTCCCGCGGGGTCCAAGGGGCGGAAGCCCCTGGCTGGGGTCCCGCTGCCAGGTCAGCGGGCGGGGTGCGGGGCAGCGCCCCTGGCAAAAATTTTGAATCCTTTCCCCAACGAACATAACCGTTCCCCAACGGACATAACTGTTTCCCAACGGACATAACTGTTTCCCAACGGACATATTCGTTTCGAACAAATGTGTCTCTTCGTTTCAATTACTGTTCTCCTATATAAGGAGTCGTTCGGCCTCGGTCTCGATACAGAAAAACGGATCATTCTCTCTATAATTACAATTCGTTTCTTTTGTCGGAAACAGAATTTCTTCGAGAATTATCCCCACAAAGATTTCGTGAACCCAGACAAGAATAGGGTCGAAATACTTTGTTCGGAAAGTGTACGAACACGATTCATCGAAGTTATCCAGGATTATCACACCCTAAATTTCTAACAAACGAACAAAGTATCTTTTCTGATAATCATGGCTGGAGGAAGCACCATCAAGGAGATGACAACAAAGTTCGGAAAATTGGACAAGTTTCAAGGACAAGATTTCAGGCGTTGGCAGAAGAAGATGCACTTCATGTTGACAACGTTGAAAGTGGTACACGTCCTGTCTACACCGATTCCAGAACCTCGTGAGGATGAATCAGTCGAAGATATAAGACGCAGATCAAAGTGGGAGAACGACGACTACATATGCAGAGGGCACATTCTTAACGGTATGTCTGATCCCTTATTTGATATTTACCAAAACGTGGAATCTGCTAAAGAATTGTGGGATCAACTCGAATCCAAGTACATGGCAGAGGACTCATCCAGTAAAAAGTTTCTGGTAACCGATTTTAACAATTACAAAATGGTTGAATCGAGGTCTGTCATGGAACAATTCAATGAACTCCTTCGAATCCTTGGACAATTCACACAACATGGATTGAATATGGATGAAACAATATCTGTCTCAAGCATCATAGACAAATTGCCTCCTTCGTGGAAGGATTTCAAACACAATCTGAAACATGGAAAAGACGAACTGTCTTTGATCCAACTTGGAAGTCATTTGCGCATAGAAGAATCTCTAAGAGCGCAGGAAGATGACAAAGGAAAAGGCAAAGGAATTGCTGGACCCTCGGTTAATATGGTCGAAGAGGGTGGTAAGAACAATAACAACAAAAACAAAGGAAAGAAGCGTGCCTTCAAGAACAAACAGGGAGGTTTCGGTAATAATAAGAAACCAAAACTAGAATGCTGGAAGTGTGGCAAAACAGGCCACTTCAAGAGGGACTGCCGTTTCGGTAAAAAGAACGACAACACGAATGCAAGTGGTTCAGGAAAGGGGTCTAAGGACCACTCCGAAAACCAAGGTCAGAAATCAATTCGTGATTTGAATAGTTTGATTAAACATTCGGTTTCACTAAATTCTGAAGCATTTTATGTGCAGGATGATGCTGCCGCGTGGTGGATTGATTCTGGTGCCACAACACATGTTTGCAAGGATCGTTTCTGGTTCAAGACTCTTGTTCCAGTGGAAGATGGTTCTGTCCTCTACATGGGAGATGATCACTTCGCTCCCGTTGAAGGCAAAGGAAACGTGGTGCTAGAATTCAGTTCTGGAAAGACTATTACTTTGTTTAATGTATTGTATGTTCCTAAATTACATAAGAATTTAATTTCTGGTCCTGTATTAAACAAGCTTGGATACAAGCAAGTGTGTGAATCCGATAAATATGTATTATCGAAGTCTGGTGTGTTTGTAGGATTTGGATATTATAATAATGGTATGTTTATGATGAATTTGAATGGAGTTCCTAATGAATCTGGTTCTGTTTTTATGTCCTCGTCAAATGTTATTAATTTTTCGTTATGGCATGCTCGTCTAGGACATGTACACTATAAAAGAATGCATGAAATGTCTAAAAATGATTTAATTCCTAATTTTAATGGAAATGTAGAAAAGTGTAAAACTTGTATGTTAACAAAGATCACTAGGCAACCTTTTAAAAGTATAACAAGGAAATCTATCATTCTTAAATTGGTACATAGTGATTTATGTGATTTGCATGCTACTCCTTCGTTAGGGCATAAAAAGTATTTTATCACCTTCATAGATGATGCGTCTAGATTCTGCTATGTTTATTTGTTGCACGCTAAGGATGAAGCCTTAGATAAATTTAGAATCTATAAAACTGAAGTTGAAGTGCAACAGAATGTACTGATTAAAACATTACGTACAGACAGAGGTGGTGAATATTATGATCCTGTGTTTTTCCAGTCCGTAGGAATCATTCATGAAACTACGGCACCTTATACACCTCAACAAAATGGTGTGGCTGAAAGGAAAAATAGAGTTCTTAAGGAAATGGTGAACGCCATGTTATCCTACTCTGGTCTGAGTGAAGGGTTTTGGGGAGAAGCTATGTTAACGGCTTGCTATTTGTTAAATAGGGTTCCTAATAAAAGGAACAAGACTACCCCATATGAACTTTGGTATAAGAGACGACCCAACTTAACATTTCTACGTGTTTGGGGTTGTAGGGCCGTGGTTAGACTCCCGGACCCAAAAAGGAAAACTTTGGGTGAAAAGGGTATAGCTTGCATCTTTGTTGGATATGCTGAGCACTCCAAGGCCTATAGGTTTTATGTTATAGAGCCTAATGACTCGATTTCTATTAGCACAATAATAGAATCAAGAGATGCCATATTTGATGAGAATTGTTTCTCTTCTATACCTAGGCCAAAGATTTCTATACCTAATTCAGATGAATCTCCAAGGGATGATCATTCAAATGATGTGCCAAGTGAGACACTTGAACCTCGTAGGAGCAAAAGAGCTAGAAAATCTAGAACTTATGGATCTGATTTTCAACTATATTTGGTTGAGGGATCAAAGGATCAGATTGATACTCAATACTATTATTGCTATAGTATAGAGGAGGATCCAAGAACATATGATGAAGCTGTGAAGTCTCGAGACTCTGTTTTTTGGAAAGAAGCAATTGATGAAGAGATTGGTTCTATCATGGAAAATAATACTTGGGTATTGTCTGATTTACCACCAGGTTGCAAACCATTGGGTTGCAAATGGATCTTCAAAAGGAAGATGAAAGTCGATGGTACAATTGACAAGTTTAAAGCTAGATTAGTTATCCAAGGCTTCAGACAAAAGGAAGGGATCGATTATTTCGATACCTATGCTCCAGTTGCTCGTATCACTACTATTAGACTGTTGATTGCCTTGGCGGCTATTCATAACTTAGTGATTCATCAAATGGATGTCAAAACAGCATTTCTAAATGGTGATTTGGAAGAAGAAGTGTATATGAAGCAACCTGAAGGATTTGTTATGCCTGGTAATGAGCATAAAGTGTGTAAGCTAGTTAAGTCATTGTATGGGCTGAAACAAGCTCCGAAGCAGTGGCATCAAAAGTTTGATGAGGTTGTTTTGTCTAATGGTTTCATTCTAAACCAAGCTGACAAATGTGTATATAGAAAATTTGATACATCTGGTAAAGGAGTTTTCATTTGTCTATATGTTGATGACATGTTGATCTTTGGCACCGACCAAAATCAAATTGATAAAACAAAGAATTTTCTGTCATCAAAATTCTCCATGAAGGATATGGGAGAAGCGGACGTTATTCTTGGTATTAAGATTAAACGGGAGAATAAAGGGATTGTAATTACTCAATCCCATTACATTGAGAAAATACTCAAGAAGTTCAATTGTGAAAGTTGTTCTCCAGTAAGTACTCCCATGGATCCGGGAGAAAAACTCATGCCAAATACAGGTAAACCTGTGGATCAACTCGAATACTCAAGAGCTATAGGCTCTTTGATGTATGCTATGATTAGCACTAGACCGGATATTGCTTATGCGGTTGGAAAGTTGAGTAGATTTACTAGTAATCCTAGTAGACACCATTGGCATGCAATAACTAGGGTATTCAAGTACTTGAAGGGTACTATGAATTATGGATTGTCGTATATGGGATTTCCTTCGGTGTTAGAAGGTTACTCAGATGCTAGTTGGATAAACAATGCTGAAGATTCATCCTCAACAAGTGGATGGGTGTTCTTGCTTGGGGGAGGTGCCATTTCGTGGGCTTCCAAGAAGCAAACATGTATAACCAGTTCCACAATGGAATCTGAGTTTGTGGCATTAGCTGCTGCTGGTAAAGAAGCGGAATGGCTAAGGAACTTGGTATATGAGATTCCGATATGGCCTAAACCAATATCACCAATATCTATTCGTTGTGACAGTACTGCCACATTGGCTAAGGCTTATAGTCAAATATACAATGGGAAGTCTAGACATTTGGGTGTTAGACATAGTATGATTAGGGAATTAATCATGAATGGGGTGATATCTATTGATTTTGTTCGGTCGCAACAAAACTTAGCTGACCACTTGACGAAGGGGTTAGCTAGAGACTTAGTGAAGAAGTCGGTAATTGGGATGGGATTAAAGTTCATTTAAATCCGTTAGCTATGGTATACCCAATTCCCTTCTAATACAACGTTAGAAGCAAAATTCAATGTGGAAAGATCATAGTTAGGGATTGGAGCACTCGTGTTTATCTTCCCAAGGTATGTGCTCAGATCTGCAAGTAATGACTAGGTTGAAGTATATCTTCTTAATGGTTCTCTTTGAAAAATTGCAAATGCAGGTGCAAGATTAAAGGGATCACCTATGTGAGCATGAAGTTTTGCCGCTTCAGGAAGCTTGGACTTGGCTTTCTATATGCTTATTAATGGATAAGGACACATGGCTTGTAAAAGTGTCAAGAATGAATAGTAGAGTATTGTAAGAAACATATGTGTACTGTATCTTCAGATGTTCAAATGGATTGACGGGTTCAATCTTTATGACACCCCGATTTTCGAGTATTTGGAATGTGTATTTGTACTAAGATGAAAATTCAATCGTAAGACATTTTCGTTTATGCATGTGTTTAATCGTTTTACCTGTATATTGTACCCTTGTATATAACTATATATACTGAGTTAATCAAGGATTACACTAAAATGGGGGGGATTTGTTGGCGATTTTGTATCACCAATGTATTTTAGTAGTAATGTGATTTCTAAAGGCCGATGCAATTATGCGTTAAGTTCGGAGACGAGTTAGGGAAGTGCGGAGTGCACGCTCGTCGAGCCAATACATAATTGAATACGAATAATTGAAACGGGGTTCCAAGGGGCGAAGCCCCTGGCGGGGTGCGGGGCAGCGCCCCGTTGGGGTTCCAAGGGGCGAAGCCCCTGGTGGGGTGCGGGGCAGCGCCCCGCGGGGTCCAAGGGGCGGAAGCCCCTGGCTGGGGTCCCGCTGCCAGGTCAGCGGGCGGGGTGCGGGGCAGCGCCCCTGGCAAAAATTTTGAATCCTTTCCCCAACGGACATAACCGTTCCCCAACGGACATAACTGTTTCCCAACGGACATAACTGTTTCCCAACGGACATAACTGTTTCCCAACGGACATATTCGTTTCGAACAAATGTGTCTCTTCGTTTCAATTACTGTTCTCCTATATAAGGAGTCGTTCGGCCTCGGTCTCGATACAGAAAAACAGATCATTCTCTCTATAATTACAATTCGTTTCTTTTGTCGGAAACAGAATTTCTTCGAGAATTATCTCCACAAAGATTTCGTGAACCCAGACAAGAATAAGGTCGAAATACTTTGTTCGGAAAGTGTACGAACACGATTCATCGAAGTTATCCAGGATTATCACACCCTAAATTTCTAACAGAAATCAGATTTATCCAAAAAATCAATTTTATCATTTTGCTCTAAAATTACAACACGTGGTTTTTTGAAAGGCGGAAAAAGTTGTCTTTGAAATTGTTTTTGTTTTCCACTACCACTGTTTCTATGATTTTTAATTCAAAACGGTTTCAGATAACTTCTTTCATTTCATCTTCATCTCTTTATCTCTTTCTCTCTCTATCGTTCTGTTTCTTTCTTCCTCCTCATCTTCCTTCTTCCTTCATCTTCAATTCTTTTTCCCTTCTCACTATTTTCAACTGTCATCTACTATCTTCTGAATCGTCTTCCTCGCCTCTCCTCCTCGCTGCCGACGATCGTCAAAATCGCATTGCGCTTCTTGATTTTCGTTAGAATCTACTCCGTGATATACAGGGACAAAAAATATTATCGGAGGCGGGAACACCGACTGTGACTGCAACGGTAGCCACGACAACTAATGTTGTGACGGTAGCGATAGTGGCACCAGTTAGGATGGTGTCTTCAACGATTTCCAGTGATGAACAAGTGGTTTCATTGATGCTTTCTTTATTGATGTAATCCTACATTTTCTTCTCATTTGAAACTTGATTTGCAGGAGTTATATAGAAAGGTGATAGCTTAATAGAAGGAGTGCATAAAACACTGGACATGCTTCGGGCAAAGGTATGAATCAGAAGTAGACATGTGTATGTTATTGTTATCCATTATATTCAATATGTCATTGTTCTTTTTTGCACAAACTTGCTTAGGGAAAAAGATTGATTTTTGTCACCAACAACTTAACTAAGTCTTAGAAACAATATGGAAAGAAGTTTGAAACACTTGGCCTGAATTTCAATGAGGTTAATTCACTTTTTTGTTTTTTTCCTTCTCAGGTTTTCTCAGAAATTGTTTTCTCTATACTAATAACTTCAAAATATTTAACAACTGAGTTATTTTAGGAGGAAATTTTTGCATCGTCTTTTGAAGTTTCCGCGTATTTGAAATCCATTGATTTTCCAAAAGATAAAAAGGCAACATATATCATCTTTAGATTTGCAGAGAATAAGAGTAAAAGGGTCTAATTGTTTACGGTATAATTGTTTTCATATTTTTCGGTTTAATGACATTTTTGTTTTAATTTTCATTTGAGATTTAAATTTATCATTTCGATTTTAGTGGATGACATTTTGTGGTTCCAGTGACGAGCTAAGGCAATTATTTAATTAATTTATCATTTGAGATTTAAGTTGATGTTCATGGTATTGATGGATGCTTTTGGCTTTGTGAGGTGTTGAGTTGTGGTCATGATGTTTGGCTTCTTTATGATGCAGGTCAGATTCTCTCAGATTTCTCCCTTTCTCTTATTTCTTTCTGTTATTAAGTTTTTCTGAATTTTAACGGAGAAGATTGGGATTATATTTTACCATGTAATATTTTTGTCTAATTAAGTAGACACTCATGCACACGCGCACACACCTCCACTCCATTAATACTTGGACATTGACACCATTAATAACTTAGAAATAAATGATATTGTTGATCCAACTGTTGAACAATAATTATGTACGTCATTACGTTTGTGTGAAGTTTCATAAAATTTTAATTTAACACCAATGAGTTATGTGTTTTACTAACTATTCTATCATATGTTTGCAAACTTTGTAGGCTTTCAAGCTCTCATCCAGTACCAATCACAACAAAGTGTTATTACTGCGAGAACTACACTTCAGGTTTTTTAACATTTATTGAAAGAACCTCAAGTTGTGGTGAAAAGGTTGTTGTTCAGGTGAGAAGCCTTCAGCATACATAACCATCGTCCATTCTTTCCTTTTATCTTTGAGTAAATTAAGACTTTTGTGTTTGTTCTTAATCAACATGTGTGATAGCAGTGTGATAGCATTGCGGATGAAGTTGATGATCCCGTAGGAGGTCGGATGTGAAATAATCTTACAGAAGGGAGTGTCTATGTACAAACTCTGAAAACCACCTTCGGCGGGGCTACTGAACATCGGTACAGTCCGTACACTGATTTACCGATAGATCTTGGGAAGTGTTTCATTTTTTCACGTATTTTATTCATATATATAACTTCCCTCTATATTCTGGAGGTAGGTTTGTTATTTATGGTACCTGAGATTTTTTCCTTATGGGAGATTTCTTTACAAGGTTATAATTTGGTGCAATTTGAATCCATTTAGAAATACATGTTTTTCCTGTATTTGATTGTATGTGAAATTGATTGTGTTATATATAACTCTTCTCAAAAGATCAAGGATGTGATGAAATGCATGAACTTTTGATCATCTAAAGCAGACAGTGCCTTTGGTGGACACCACACCTTGACAGATGACAAGGTTATGTTTTTTTCTTTTAATCTTCATTTTTTTCTTCATATCTACTAGAAATTTCTTTCTAGAAATAATATCGAGCATTATTTAAATCTATATACAGATCTTGAGGCATTTGCTATTGATATTATCATTGTAGGTTGAAGCTGTTGTCTTGTATCAAGGCATGCGACCTACTGCTTTGAGGATGCGCTTGAGGTAATTGATAAATTTTCCCGATAACAATCCTAACATCAAGAACTTGAAAAGAAACATTGTATTCCATGTCTCTTTAGTTTGGGATTTGATGTACCAATTTGCTCTCAGCTATGAGATAGATCAAAATACATTTGAAGTATCTTCATTAGATGAAGGATCATGTTTTCACTTTGATCTAATGATATATATTCTTTAGATTTCGGGTTCACCAATTCCTAATTGATCTTCCACCAGATTTTAATGAGTAGGTTTGTCTTTGCAGTGGGGTAGAAGATGTTTCTTTAATCGAGTACGCACATTTGATGGGTAGGCCATACAGGGTGTTCAGTCTTGACACTGGGAGACTGAATCCAAAAACATACAGAATTACAGATTGTTTGATGCAGTTGAGAAATGATATGGAGTTCGCATCGTAGTAAGCTCATCATGGAGTCTGATCTTCTTAAGGTATACTTTTACATGTTTTTCTTGAACAAAACATGTTTCATCTTGTAGTATTAGCTTATTGTATGGTTCCAGATTTTATGCTAAGTGATGTCATAAATAGTTAGTATGGAGAAAAAGCCTCTATTGATCGAGAAACTTATCTGTAATGTTTATCTTGATCTGAAACTTATTATTTGAAGATGCTATGCAATTGCAGGTCACCACCCGCTAGAATGAAATTGTTGCACAAGTTTTGGAATAGTCTTGTTGGTCCAAAAACAACTAATTTTTGGGTCCGGTTGTCAATTGGGGCATTCCCATTGCAGTATATTTATATGTTTGTATATTCTAATTATTGTATATTTGTAATGTTATTTCTGTATAATTTTGATCATATATATATATATATATATATATATATATATATATATATATATATATATATATATATATATATATATATATATATATATATATATATATATATATATATATTTATATGAAAACCAATTTCATAATATTAAAAACAAAGTTGTTAAGTGAACAGACAGTTATAGATACGTAGAACCTGGCAAAAATGATAAATGGAAGAATGATTGCAGTTTCTTTTTGTTCCTTCTAATTCAAGCAAGCAAATTCTTCAAGTATTACTTTAAATTAATCTGAAAATTTGAGCATCTACACTGTAAATGGTGCAATAATGTATGGTTATTTAGCAGTTTATATGAGGTTTGCTTGGAAGGTGCGACCATAAAACATTCATCTTCTTATATGTCATGCCTCGAATGAGACCGTGCAACTCTATCAGCTTTCGTGATGGGCAAGATCTCAAGGGTAACTACCACACTATGAAGCATACACTTATTAATATATATACAAAGTTTTAGATAATGGTTGCAGTTGTATTGGGGTCACATAAAGACTTTTATGATTTTAGTCGATGTACATGTTGCATTATTAATTACGAGGTGTTCTGTTGTGAGCCAAATTTTTAATATTTTGTGAATTTCAAAATATGTTCAAATGTAACAGTTGCAGAAGGAATGTTAACATAGTCTGTGTCTGTGAGCGAGTTGATTCAAAAAACAAGTGAATTGGTTCTTCAGCGTATTCTGAATTTAAAAGATATTGCTATTACGAATAATTCAATGCGCCTGAAATTTCTACTTAAATAGATCCTGTAACACCGACCAGTTGTTGTTCTTCAGTTAAGTATATTCGTGTAGGTTAATATTTAGGATAGATATAATATCTCCGTATTCATATACAGCAAGAATATAAGCAGGTTGACATTGCTAAACAAGATCATGTGTTTAGTTTGTTGTATTACTATTATCAATTGATTTAAAAAATTAGTAAGTACTATGATTTGAAAAACTATAAAGGCTTATTTTTTTATTTAGATTAAATATCATATATGGAGTATTTGGAGTTAGAAAGCCGAAACAAAACATGCATGCAGCATGGTGAAACTTGCAAATTCAAATAATAAGATGAACTTTCTTTTTCTTTGTAAATCTATAAACGAAACGAAATATCCAAATAACAAGATGAACTTTCTTTTTCTTTGTAAATCCACATCATCAAATTCAATTCTTTCATCAAAAACTCTTTTAGCTTCACTCAAAAGTCCACTATTAACATGCATCATCATTTTCCTAATTCATTACTTAAGTATAATTGATTTCAATATTGTGATTCATTGCTTAAACAAAATGTGTGTATTGTGACACATGCTCAATATTCTGTTTATGGTTGCATAAGTCACTAAACAAAATATTATTAAAATTAATTTTATTAAATTTGTGAAAATATTTTTTTAAAAATTATTATAGAATAAAAAGAATGATTTTAACGGAAAAAAAAACCATTACTTTTAAGAATTTATCTAAATTTATTATAATGATATTTCTTTGTCATTGATAATATAATAAAATATATGATACAAATATAAATGTATGGGAAAAATTTATATACTTTGTATTGGACTTTATTTTTATATGTAAAATTGTATTAGTGATCTAAATATTTTTATAAAAGTGTATTGTTAAAATAAAATTAATCTTTACACACGAGAAAATATATTGTTGACCAAAATATTTATATGTGTGAAAAAATTATATTAATGTTTCGAACCATTACTTCTATTGGACTACCATTTTGAAATTTCTAACCTGTTTAATTTATTTCAATTTCTGAATTTCAGCACACCTATTATGCATATCTGAATTTCTCTACATCCATGTTTGAAATTTCACAATATTGGGAACAAATTTTTGAATTTTTCTTAACATTTTTATGTAGTTTTGTTTTGTTCTAAGTAACAAAATTTGTAGAAGAGAAAATTTGAGTTGAATTTGTGGTGATTGAAGAAGATAACGTGCAAACAAACTCTGCAGATTGTAATTTCTATACATATTCTTCTATGCTTATGCTTTCAAGTACTGTAATCAAAATAAACTAATGAAAATTCAACAAACTGAAGGTGGAGGTGAAGTGGGTGGTAGGCCACGACGGAGGCGGCTCAATGGCGGTGGTGCAATTCAAGAGTTTCAAAGAGGAAGAAGTTGAAGCTTGTACTCTATTTTTGAAGAAGAGAAATGGGTTGTTTTTGGTCTTCTTTCTACTGCATTTTATTAAATATTTAAATTTTAAAAAATAGATATAAAACCCAAGACACCGCAATTATAACAAATAAAGAGAAAGGGTTTTTGAAAATTTCATAATTTTCTTAGTCATAAAATTTATTAATGTATTTTTTTCAGGGATCTAGTACAAAATGCAAAGGATGGAAGACTGAAAGTCGTAGATAAACAAAAGCGTCAAGTGGAAGGTGACTCAGAATCCAAGGCTGAAGAAGCCTTTTTTGTCGAACTTGTAGAGGTAATGATGGTCGACATCATTGAAGACCTCGACACAAAGGTAGACGAAGTCACTTACACCGAGAAGATGAAAGTGATATATCCCAAAGTTGAGGAAGAACTAATTGACTTACTAAATAGATATAAGATCAAAGACTCTGAAGTTATGCTTTGTCCATGCTGCAATGCATTCTTCGACAAAGAATCTTCCAAAGAAATGGATAAGGTCAATACCCTACAACCATCAACTAAGAAGGTTTGTTAAACAAGACAAGCAATATAAGTTCATCTTTGAAAAAAGACGGGTCCCTCACAAAATACAACAAAGCATGACTTATGTCCCACCCACCAATATTCCCCACGGGTGAATGGATTAGACCTGCAAAAAAAAAAACAAACAACGATCAATACAAATGGAGACCGATTAAAGCTGGAACATGATCATCGTACCATGACAATTTGTAATTATAGAAGAAGTATTCTTACACTTCTAAAAAATACATGGGAAAGAACCCTATGACAAGGACATAATGGAGAAGGCACGAACGTAAGAAGAAGGATGACTTCGAGGTTTAAATCTCAAGCCAAAATGGCTGTGTTCAAGCCATAAATGAAGATCAGACGACAAAAAGGCCTGTCAACCAAAGATTGTTCCCGACTTTTCCACATATGGCGAAATCCAAGAAGAAATAGGCCACTCAGATGAATGATAAAGACATGGCCATAGACAATTTTGATTTTGGTTTTGAACCTGAATTAGATAAAACGATAACATGATATTTGTGTTGCACATAGAATATGATATGGTCACTAAGGTGACCGATGAGGAAAGTGGATTGGTAGAAGATTTGACAACACACAAACCTTTGTGTTATTATGTGATGAAAGATGGGTGTGTCAATGAGGATATGACTATATTTGAAAGGTATGATATGACAATGCAATATCACTTAAAGCCCCTGTTCATAAGAACCAAGGTTGAAAATGTAGGAAAAAATAAGGTTTTGGTAGATGGTGGGGCTTTCATTAACATAATGCCATATTCCTTGCTAAGAAAATTTGGAAAATATGATAATGACTTGTAACCTCACAACATGATTTTATAAAACAATGAAGGAAATACAAGTAAAACTCTATGGGTTATATAAGTGGATGTGATCGTAGGGACCACTACTAGACCAACCTTATTTATGGTCGTTCCAACTAAGGGCATTATAACTTACTCCTTGGTCGAGAATGGATTCATGGGTAAGGGTAGTCCTTTTGACCATGCATCAGATAATTACAATTTGAAAACATGTAGGGATCATGGAAAACTTTGAAGCAGACCAAAATTGTTTCTTAGCAGATGTAAACCACATATATAAGAGGAACTTTGCCAGGAAATTGGCGAATATTTCGCCATGTACACCTGAAGGAACTGGGTTATCCTTGCAGGGAGATGTATATTATTCCATAAATCTACATCCTACACATGAATTCATGTGGAGTACAAGATTATTGGAGGCCATAATGGTTAGGGTCAGGGCCGAAACAAAAGATGGTCATTGAAGCCACTGTAGTTGAAACCAATAAAGAAGATGAAAATGGTGGTGATCCAGTTTCAGGAAGCCAGAAGCTCGATTGCATCTATGATGACAAACCTTTGGGATTCGAGAAATATCATTTGGTTTTGACTAAGAGGATTCAAGCACAAGAATCGTTAGAGGAGGTCGACTTAGGGAATGGCACAATCAAAAAGTCGACTTTCATAAGTGCTAAGATTGAGCCAAGTCTGAAAGCCCATTTAATTGAGTTACAGAAAGAGTTCAAATACTGCTTTGCCTGGGACGATGAAGAGATGCCAAGACTTAGTCAGGATTTGGTGGAGTTAAAACTACCAATTTGTACCGACAAAAGGCCAATAAAGCATACATCAAGAAGGTTAGCACCAGAAGTCATGTCAGAAATCAAAGTAGAAATCGAAAGGCTTCTCAAGAATAAGTTCGTAAGAAATGCCAGGTATGTTGAATGGTTAGCAAATATTGTTCATATAATTAATAAGAATTGGAATCTTAGAATCTATATTGATGTTAGAAACCTAAATGTTGTTACTCCGTAAATATGAATACCCAATGTCAGTGACATAGATGCTAGTCGATTTGGCAGCAAGTTTGAGTATTTAAGTCTTTTAGATGGTTATTATGGATATAACTAAATTTTTATTGTAGAGGAAGATGTGTAAAAAATGGAAATTTCGATGCCCTGGGGCCTTAGGAACTTATGAGTGGGTAGTAATACCTTTTGGCTTGAAGAATGCATGTGCATCGTACCAAGGGGTAATAAATTCTATGTTCATGATTTCATTTAAATCTTTATGCAGACGACATAATCATTAAATCCCCATCGAAAAATGGTCATTTAGACCACATTCGACAGTCCTTTGAAAGGATGAGGAAATATGGACTTAAAATGAATTCATTAAAATGCGTTTTTGGTGTCCATGCAGGTGACTTTCTAGGTTTCATGGTCCATAAAAAGGGCATTGAAATAAACTAGAACAAGACGAAGGTTATATTCAACACGGAGCCTCTGTTGAACAAGAAGCAACTTTAATAACTACTTGGAAAGATAAATTTCTTAAAGAGGTTCATTTCAAATCTAAGTGGCAAAACAAAAGTTTTTTCGCCTTTGCTATGTTTGAAGAAAGAGGAAGGATTTAAATGGTAACCAGAGCATCAAAAAGCCTTTGATGAGATCAAGGTGTATCTGTCAAAGCCTCTCATATTGTTACCTCCCATGAGGAATAAAGTGATTAAGTCGTATATTTCTACGCCTGATTCGAGAATAGGCAGTATGTTAGCACAAAAGGATAATAATGGAGTCAAAATATTAAGTTATTACCTTAGTCAAGTGTTAAATGACGCAGAAACTATGTATAGATCAATAGAGAAGTTATGCATTTGTTTGTATTTTTCCTATACAAAATTAAAATATTATATAAAGCCACCATATGTGTTCATCTATTTTCATTTTGACGTTATTAAACATATTTTTTTGAAACCTATTTTACATAGTAAAATTGGAAAATAAGCTTTGGCTTTAACTGTATATTCTCTAACATATGCGCCTTTAAAGTCCATGAAAGGTCAAATTATTGCCGATTTTATTGTGAATCATGCAATAGTCGAAGTAACATAAAATTATGTCGAGCTTAAACTATGGATGCTATACTCCAACGACTCCATACATAAAAATGGAATTGATATTGGAATTTTAATTAGTTACCCCAAAGGGATTCAAACCAAGTCTAAATTCAAAATCCAAGGGTATTGCTCAAATAATAAGGCTGAATATGAAGCCTTCATTGCAAGCCTTAGGATCCTGTTAGACTTGGGGGCAAGAGGAGTCAAAATCAAAGGCGACTCGGATTTGGTTGTGAAGCAATTGATAAAAGAATATAAATGAACCAAAGAGAATCTATTGATTTACTTCATCGCAACAAATTCATTGCTAAAAAAATTTGATTCAGCAGACATCAAACATGTTCCTGTACTGCAAAATCAAGAGACTAATGACTTAGCACAAATTGCTTAAGAATATAGAGTCTCCAAGGAAAATTTGGAAGAATTAATTGAAGTCAAAGAAAAATTTATTTCGACCAGTATTTTCCCCTTAGAATTGTCAAAGTCAATACTAGTGGGGGTAGAAGGGTTGGAAGACTTACAAAATTGTAAAATTTTTGCCATTGACAATCTATCAAATAGTAATTGGTGAAAATCAATTATAGAAAATTTGACATATCCAATAGGAATGAAAGATCAAAATATCAAATACAAGGCATTGAGTTATGTTATTACTGGTAATGATTTGTTTAAAAATACTCCTGAAGGAGTTTTACTTAAATTCCTTAGTGAAAGTGAAGCTTATTTGGCAATTTTCAACATCCATAGTGGGTAATGTGTCGCTCATCAAGAAGGTCACAAGATAAAATTCATTTTGCTTCGACAAGGATTGTATTGGCCAACTATGTTGAAAAATTTCATAGAATTTTCCAAAGGGTGCCAAGAATGTTAGAGACATGCAGACATTCAACACGTCCTGCTAGTGAATTGCATTCGATTGTAAAACCTTGGCCATTTAGAGGTTATGCGTTAGATTTAATTGGTAAAGTTCGAATTGCATCGTCCAAAAACTATATGTATATTTTGGTTGGTATAGACTATTTTACCAAGTGGGTCAAAATTGTTCCTTTGATCAAGGTCGATCAAGAAGCAGTAATTGATTTTATCCAAAATCACATTGTATAGAGATTTGGAATTCCTAAAACCTTAACTACTGATCAAGGCTCAGTTTTTATCGGTCGAAAGATTGTTGAGTTTGAATCAAATTCAAGGATCAAATTCTTAACATATACGCCTTTCTATGCTCAGGCAAATGACCAAGTTGAAGCAGCCAATAAGATTATCATATGCCTAATTAAAAAACATGTGGGTCAGAAGCCAAGGAATTGACATAAAACTTTCGACCAAGCATCATAGGCTTGTCAAAATTCCCCTAAAGAGGTAACTAAATCTACTCCATTTTGATTGATATTTGGTCATGATGCAGTCTTATCCGTCGAGATATATTTACAGTCTACTAGGATTCAAAGGCAATTTGAAATCCCTTTTGACCAGTACTAGAGTATGATGCTAGATGGGTTAGTTGATTTAGATAAATAAAGGTTAGCTGCTTTGGACGTTTTTATAATACAAAACGAACGAATAACTAAAGCCTACAATAAAATGGTTAAGTCAAAAACCTTTGCAGTTAGAGATTATGTTTGGAAGGTTATTCTGCCTATGGATCGAAAGGACAAAATCTTAGGAAAATGGTCACCAAATTGGGAAGGGTCATTTTGATTTATCCAGGTCTCTTCAAACAATTCTCATGAAGTCAAAGAGTTAGGTCCTGATGGTCGATCTATAAGGATAAATGACTAGTACTTAAAATGGTACAAGCCAATGCTGCTGGAAATTCAAATAACAGAAGAGTAGCAATGCATGGAAAAATATAAAGTTAAAATGGCGTTAATTTAAAAATGTCAATATGGCTTAAGAGTCTTTAGTACAATTGTAATAAAACTACAAAAAGTAAAAAAAAAACTTAAGCAGGGAAGTTAGCCTTTATTTTCTCGAAGCGCGGTTTGGCAAGTCAAATTTTCTTGTCATTCATCAAATCTTCAACCTTCAGCTTGTTGACTTATTTCTCCAAGGCACGAGCAATTTTGGCATGCTAAATTCCAACCTTATAAAGGTAGAGAAAACACAAGAAATGGGGGTTTGAATTGTGTTCATAGAAAACATTTCCCTTTAGAAATTCTAAGCACTCAAATGATAATAGCTATAAAGACAATGAAGAGAAAAGGACACAATTATTTTATCTAGGTTCTCCATTAACTAGGCTACTCCTATCCATCCCCGCAAGGATGATTTCGCCTTATCCAAGGACTTAATCCACTATAACCAAACTGATTAGAAGTGCACAGACAACTGCCAATGACTAATACACAATGTCACGTTCAATGATCCAACCAGATATAACGTTCATTTACCCAATAGAATCTGATCCCTCAAGATCTTCTACGAGGATTTCCTTACAATGATATCCATCAGTGATCTCACAAGAGTCTGATCTTCACTCGGTCCCCTTTGAGATATGACTACTGTAATACCCCATTTCTACCCGACGAATAATATTAAAATCAGAGTTATAAAATTTTGACATACAAATAGGATGCTACACTTACTACTAAAAAACACCTTCAATCAATCGCATGTAAAACATATACATAACACTTAAACTCAGATGAACCGTTAACCACATAATCTAGTCTTTATAATAGAACAACTTTTATAAATAAGCAGTGGAATTACAATTTTCAATTCAAATGACATAACATCTCTGTCCAACTGAAAACAACTTTAGAAACAACAAAGTACTTAGTAAATCAGTCTAAAATTCAGCAACGGAAGTAATCATAACAATAAACAACAAGCGTTTATCGCCCCGTGTGTTACATATCAGAGCAAAGACATTGACTTGAACTGCTGAAAATAAACAACATTTACTCTAGATTACCTGAACGTTACCAACATAAGGGTAACATTCAAACATAAGGGGTGAGATGTCGAACAATATAATAGAACGCATGATAAATAATACATTAGAATCAGTTCATACAAAATCACCACTTCACAGCTCTTTAAGAACATTTAACATAATCAATTCACCCACACAATAACTCAGGATGCAACATGAAATGCGACTTGTTTTTATGCACATGCATGTGGTACCAACATAGCAAAACTCCCAACTTTATAATCTGCCAATTAATAGAGGCATTAACAAGGCGTAAGCCTTCAACTTTATATTTGTCAATCCAGGACAACTTACCGAGCATGAGCTCCCAGCTTGATATGCTATGTATGTGACAACAGTATGAATGTAGTAACAACAACAATAATAATTCGACAACAACTCAACACAATTCGACATTGGCCATAAGCCTACAACTTAATATCTGCCGATAATTAGAGGCATCTCAACAAAATTCATCATCAGCTGCCAATTCTCAAATTACAACAAAGTATGCAATACACCATATCAACCAAAATATACTATGATGTCCTGCGTAATTATTTGGGCAATTCGACTATATCTGGCTAAGTAGTTTTCAGCTAAAATACTAATGTTTTCGATTCTGTACTACTATCTCCGATTCCATACCATTTATTTCTAGTCACTTATTAATTATATTATTTCTCTTACTACTAACTTATATTTACTAGTAATCCATTAATTATTTAGGGATATAATACTTGAAGAACTCTCATTATTATACTATGGATGTTAACGAAAAGGATGGACCAATTAACTTGCACAAGAGCGTTAAGGGATGATAATGGATCATGTGCCCTTCAATGTGCACAAGAACAAATAAGATAATTAATAAAGACGTGTGCCCCTCGACACAGTGGCCATGCCACTCGACACCTTCCCCTTATGCTTCTGTACCGGCCGACACACACCATGCTCCTCGTCATATCGTGCAGCCTTGTGCCACTCGACACAAGTACTTGCGCTCCTCAGCGTGGCATGTTTTCAATACTTTTGCACAGACTTCATCCAGTCTGTGACGAATGTTAACCCAGCGTTTCAGTATCCTCTTCAACCACCAATTACATACCAACCGCACAGAATAACATAGCAACATGGTAACTATATCAATATGTGGTGTTCCCCTTAACAGATTCATCAATTGTACAGGAAAATTATGCAGAAAATTCCTAAACAACTACAACATGAAAACGGGCAAATTTCAAGAGTAGATCCAGAAAAATCAAACGCACAACAGTTAGACCCACAACCAACCCCTACATAATATTCCTCATAAGACCCATTATAGAGTCAGAATTCCACCCTTACTTTGGATTGAAGGTTGCTGTATAACTCTCCGATCGAAAACCTTGCTTTGCCTCTTCTCCTTATTCCTCTTCTCTGTAACTTCTCACGACCAATTTTCCAAAAACTTCTCAATTAACCCTATTCTTTATTAAATAGAAACTTGAAATATTATTATTCTTAGTGGTCTTAACAACACCCCCCATATCTCTACTTCTAACCATTAAAATAGGCCCAACACAATTATTCTATTATTCTACTAATTCTAGTATTATTACTATTATTAATCAACTAATTAATTAACTAGTAATAATCTAGCAACTTATGCCAACAATTCCAAACATCTCACAACTTCAAGAATAATTAGAAAATATTTAATTAAATAATTAATTAAATTAACGGGCGTTACAACTCTCCCCACTTAGAATATTTTCGTCCTCGAAAATTTACCTTGTTCAAACAACTCGGGATAGGATTTCCGCATCTTGCTCTCTAACTCCCACATCATGCTCTCTCCGACAGATCCTAGCCAGACTACTTTCACCAAAGCAATCTCTTTTCCTCTTAGAGTCTTCATTTCATGATCCGCAATCTGTGCAGGCATCATTTCCATAGTGAGATTATCCCGTACTTGCACATCATCCATATGAATCACATGAGATGGATCTGAAATATACTTCCAGAGTTGTGAAACATGGAACACATCATGAAAATTTGAAAGGTTAGGCGGTAAAGCCACTCTATAAGCAACATTCCCAACTCTGTCCAAAATCTGATACGGACTAATAAAATGAGGAGTGAGCTTCTTAGACTTCAATGCTCGCCCAACACCGGTCACAGGCGTGACTCTCAAAAACACATGGTCACCCTTTTGAAATTCTAAATCTTTCCTTCGCTTGTCGTGATAACTTTTCTGTATACTTTGAGAAGTTTTCATCTTTTCTCGAATCAACTTCACCTTCTCAGTAGTCTCTCGAACAATTTCAGGTCCAAGCACTACACTTTCTCCAGACTCATGCCAACATAAAGGAGTTCGACATCTCCACCATACAACGCTTCAAAATGTGACATCCCAATACTAGAATTGTAACTATTATTATAAGTGAACTCTATTAATGGAAGATAAGTGTCTCATGAACCTCCCTGTTTAAGAACATATGCTCTCAACAAATCTTCTAACGACTGAATATTCCTTTCAGTCTGACCATCCATCTGAGGATGATATACCAACTCAACCTTAACTTAGAGCCCAACGCCTCTTGCAGACTCTTCCAAAAATCAAAAGTAAACCTCGAATCTCTATCCGGCACAATAAAAAAAGAAACACCATGCAACTTTACAATTACACTAGTATAAATCTCTGCTAGCTTCGACATTGGAAAACTGATGTTAATAGGAATAAAATGAGCCGACTTTGTAAGCCTATCAACAATCACCCAAATCGAATCACGTCCTCTTTGATTATTAGGTAATCCTGTTACAAAGTCCATTGAAATGCTATCCCATTTCCATTCTGGAACTTCTAACGGTTGCATCAACCCTGGAGGCTTCTTGTTGTACCCCAGTTTTTGCCCCTAAGATCCCTTCATCATACCATATTGATTCAATCACAACAAGATCACATTAGGGTTTTTTGGTTCTCCTCCCTATATTTAGCTTTGCTCTTTGAGGAATCACCAAGCACCTTGACCTATTTTTCTTTTGTGATCATGCATGTTTTGTTTTGACTTTCCTTTTAATTAATAAAATGTAATGTTGGTTTGTCTTACTTGTTAATGATGTGGGAAAAGGAAATGTGGCTTAGCAAGTTGATCCATGGGTTCATGAGTTATTTCCATGCCCTAGTCAATAAAGCTTGAGAAATTCAAACCTCACCATTGAAGTTTTTTTGGAAGAAATGGCATGGTAAGGTTTATTTTGGTTCACCACATTTCAAAGTTATCAAGATTGATTCAAAAGTACTAGGGGTTGATTGAATAAGTTGTCATGATTGGACAAGGCCTTGTTCCCATTGGTCAAAAGTGAATATTTCTCTCAATTATCAAGATATGGAAGTGGTTTTGGTTGCTATGAGTTCTCATTATCATCCTCAACAACTTCTATCTACAAAGCAAACATGTTGGTACATGAAAGGTTGTTTAAAATTGTCAAAGTTCCTCAAAGCATTTTCTGGATCTAGAAGCTAGGATTTTAAACTTCAAAGAAGTATATATTGCTCATCTTTTGGTATTTTTGAGTGATTCCAAAAACATCCTTCTCTTCAAAGGGTTATTAAAAAATCACTTCAAAAGTTTCAAGGAGTTTTCATGTGGAAGAAACTTGATGATGAAGAAAAATTCCAAGAGGAAGGCCATGTTTGGATGCAAAACATTATAGGTAACGTTTGAAGAAAAAACTTGAAATATTTCTAAGTATGGAAAGTCAACCTCTTTTTCCCAACTTTGACTCATTGCAACTTTCATCCCAAACATCCATTTGATTCCATTCTTTTCCCATTGCAAAGCTTGTAATCTCATCTTTCTAAAGCATCAAGAACCATGCCTTAAGACCCCTTGAGCTGAGAATGCCATTGTTTCAAAAGTGGTAACTTGGAATTGAAGTTTCATCGCAAGTCAGAATTTGAATTTCATGTTACAAATTCTAACCCTTAAATTAGCACACATTTTGGGTCTAAACATGATTAGCCAACATTCCCAAGTGGATCAGTGCATTAAAACGCGCGTTTTAGATGAGTTCTGACAAAAGAGAAGTCACACTTTCTTCATGATACAGACCCACACGAATTCCCTCCAAACATTCACCATTCCTTTTGATCCAATTTGCTTCTCCTATAAATATATGAGTTATCCCATTCGTTTTCTCAAGCTTGAACAACCAAAACCACACTACCAAAGTCGCTCCATAACTCACTTTTCCGCAACTTCGAAATCATTGTTCAAGCCTTTCTCAATCAATTTTTTCTATCAATTCATCTTCCTTGATCTTCCCTGAAGCTAACAGAAGAAGAATTGAGCCTTGAAACCTTCTGAATTGAACTGACCAAGTCCATTTACAGAGCTCTGCAACTGAACTTCAATAGGTAGATTTCTCCATCAATTCTTCCAAACTTTGATATCATTGTGAAGCTCTCATTGCTCTGGTTCTAGTTGTAACACTTTCTTTTAACTGGAAACACGTTTTGGCCATGAATTTTTAAATTCCTTTTCAAAAGTTTCCTTCCAAATTGCTTGAGCTACAATTTATATAAATTTTTCGCGAATGTGTGGTTGTCTTCGTCTTGATGAGACGAAGCGAATGGTACCAATCTCGTGCTCTAATTTTACAGTTTGAGAAAGCTCGATTTGAGACTGGCTGGAGGTTGAAGATGACCAACATGTCACCCTTCAACCAATGAAACAACGCCATTTGGAATTTTTGAATATCTGATTTAATTAATGATCATGTGTGTTATTCACTAATGACTATGATATGCACAACGCGTATGATCCATTGGATCAGCTTACTAACGCGTTTTGACTCTCATCCATTGGTCCACATTTTTTTGACTTTATTTTATTTTCTGATTTTTATATTTAAATTGTTTTAAACTTCAAAAAATCATAGAAGATTCATTTTAAGTCCAAAAAATCTGAAAAAATAATGAAAAATATTTTTGATTTTTCTCTTTCTGATTTTTATTTTTTTACAATTTTATTTTGTGTTTTGATATTTTTTTAATAAATTTTCACTTTATTTGAATTGTTTTAAATGTTTAAAAATACTTTTATGCATTTTTAAATTTAAAAAAAAAGGAATGATCCAATGATATTGTGACTAATATTTGTGATCTCGTTTATTTTTATTTATGACTTTGTTATTTTTTATCATTTTTGGTTTATTTTACTCATTTCTTTTAATTTTAAAAATAATTTTTGACTTTAAAAAATTACCAAAAATTTTATAAAAAGATTTGAGTTCATTTCTGATTTTTCTATGGTCTTACTTAATCTTTCTTGATTAATTTGAACATGGTTGGTATTTTTCTCTCTTATTTCTATTTTAAAACATTTTAAAAACCTTTTTAATGCATATATTAAATGTAATATTATTTTGTGATTATTTTCTGGCTGATCTTGGGTTGAATTTTTGATCATGAACTTTGTTAACATCATTGGATCCATGGTGTTGTGTCTAACTCCATGAAAATGGATGAATGATTTTAATAATAGTTTGATTAAATTTTAATTCAAATGTGGTTTATATATTCTTTCCCATCCTTCTTCATCTCATTTTTTCTTATTGCACTAAGTGTTATTGGAGCTTGATCTCTATATCATGTCTCAAAACAAATGGTGCATAAATTGCTATTGACCGACCTCAAAATAGGTGCGACTTCTATATAAGTCCACTTACGATTGCTTAACATAGCGCCAAATTTTGTCCCGACTCAAATAAATGATCATTCATGGCCCAAACCTATGTTTACAAGCCCAAGTATGTCAATTTGATCTCTTTTATCCAATAACCTTGAGATTCATTGTGTGGAGGCTTTGGTTCTACCAATCCCTTAATGAATCTTCATCAATTTTGGTCAATGCAGACCACTTAAACATCATTACTCATTATATGTTACATTGAAGATTCTTAAATGGATGATATACTTGACATAAAGCAAATGCAATTCATTGTGTGGAGGCTTTGGTTCTACCAATCCTCTAATGAGTTCCAAATGCAAGTTTCAAGATGGTCATCCAACTAACCACTAATTACTAATAATTGACTTTATTTTGTGTTTTTATTTTACGTTATTTAATTTTATGCACCATTTACTTTAGCATTTACATTTCATGTTATTTTTCATCTTTGCTCACTTGAGCCCCTTTATATTCTTGTCATTTTTATTTTGCTCACTTGAGCTTTTCTTTTCTTTTTTAAGATACTTAATAATCAACATGAACCATAAAAAAATTTAATGATACTTGGACTATTTGGTTACTATCCTTGGCATTATGGAGTATTGGACTTCTTAGACTTAGGATTAGAGACCTTGGCTTATGTTGGAGACCTTGTGACCTTAATTGATATTTTGTCTGGAGTTCTTGAGGTTTACCTCAAGACATTGGGTTGTTTGTTTGTTTTGTGTGCAGGTTATTGTGATTACATTCTTTGTTTATAATCTGGAATTCACCCGTATACAGCCGTTACTCTGTCCAATTTTTGTGAAGACTTAATACACTTGAAGTTTGGTTCTCTCAAGAGGTCTAGTATCTTTGCTTTCTTGGTTTCAATCCAAAGAATGGGAATTCTATCTTGACTCATAATGTCAAGTATTGGCTTCTTGTTGGTTATATGGTTCTTCTCCTTATCTTTTACCTTATGCTTTAGGATAGTCCCTTCATCTTTTCCAATCTTCTTTAATTTCAAAAAATATTCTCCCTCCTTTTGAAAACTCTTCTTGTTTTTTTTTAAAAACTTGAACCACTTTCATAATAAACTTGGACTTATGTCCATGCATTTTCAAAACATTCTCATGAATAAATTTCAATCAACTTAATAATACCTTGACATTTTTTGTGAGAAGACTAAAAGTCAATCAATCTCATTCAAACCATTTTTCCACTTTGGCTTTTTATTTTAAAACTTTTCTCAAAAGATTAGACTCTTGTCAATCCTTATAGTGATGTGTGATACAGTGGGAGAACTGACTTGGGTTTTGCGTTTGTTTTCGCAAATGTTTCGGTTGAGCAAGAGTCGCCACCGACTTTTTATTTTATCCTAAGGAAAGGTTAAAAAGCACAGCAAAAACCTTTGAGATGTTTTCTTGGGTTCGGGGGGTAGATTATAGAAAGGGAAGGTATTAGAACCCTTTCTATCCATGGTTATCCATGGGCTCTTAGTTACTTGCTTAGATCACTTGCCTTGCATTTTCAATTGTTTGAAATAGTGCTTTCAATTGTTTGAAAAGGTGCTTTGTGTGTGGGTTTGAAAATGTTTTGAAAAGAGCCCATTTGTTGTGGCAACCTTTGTAATGATCCATGTTTGAATGTATACAAATGTGTACATCTTTTTGAAAAGTTTTTAATATTTTTGTAAGTTGTTTTGAAAGTGTTTTTTGAAAGTGTGTTTGTGATGTGTGTTTTGAAAAATTGCAAGGACTGTTTTGCAAGATTTGGTCAAGTAACTAAGAGTCGTCTACCCCTAAATTTACTCAAAGGCTTTTCCTATGTTTTAACCCTTTTAACAATTTTGTTCCACCATTGTGTTTGGTGGACAATCTTGTGTTAGGATGTTTAACGGGACGGGCGCGGGTCATCGTTTAGACCATGATTGCAATGGTGCCAAGTGTCTTTGGCAAATTTTCCTTTAAGGGACTAGATCATTTTTAGGCAACTTTCGAAAGCGTCATCGAGGGACTATGATCATTTGATTTGTTTTGTTTTTGCCAAAGAAACTCAACATGCAACATGGCCCATTATTGAAGGCAACAAGTGGAGTAACCCTAGGGGTGCAAGTGTGATTGGTGTTGTCCATTTTCATGCTTTTTTGTCTTTGAATTAGGTCAAACTATTTGTTGTTTTTGATTTGCATACAAACCCTAAGTCTATCATGGTATATTTAGAAAGCTTTAAAATGTGGAATTTAAAGTCCTAAGTTATTACAAAATAGTCATGGGGATGGGGGTACAAATGTTCAAATGAGGATGAGATTTTAATAGGAGAGTAGTGTCCCAATATTTACAACCAAATCGAATCAATTCGCAAATGTAAAATGTATCAAATGTACAAGAATAAACAAACGTGTATGTGTAAATGTATTTGTGTAAGTGTACGTGATTTATTTACAAATGAAATAAAAATAATAAAAAAAAGTTAATTTGGATATTTTCATGTTTAGGGCAAAACCCTAATTTTCTACATAAATAGCATTTATTATTCATCATATACAATATTTATTAATTATGTACGAAAAATAAATAAAAAGGAAGTATATTGTAAAAAAGTGATTTTTGAGGTTAAATATTAATAAAAAAAAGTATTATTTTTATGTTTTTATCCTAAATATTCTAATAATTATATAAGTATTTGTATTATATATTAAATATATTAAATATACACAAAAATAAAATATTAATTATTTTACAAAACAAAGTATATTTTCTAGAAAATGTTTTCAAAAGATAAAATAAAATAAAATCAGAAAATAGAATGTATTTTGTATTATTTTTTAGTATTTTCAAATAAAAGTATATATGTTTATTTATATGTACAAGTTCAAATAAAAGCAAATAAATTCAAAATAAATGCAAAAATGTATGGAAAATATTTTTAATATTTTTTATGTTTTGACAAAAAATAAACAAGTCGAAACAAAAAGAAAAAAAATCAAAAATGATAAAAATAAAGCATAATGGGCCAAGGGGGTGTATGTGAAATAAAGTGGTGCAAACAGAAAAAATAAGCCAGGCCCAGCCCAAAGGACTTTGTCTTCAACCTCCAGCCATTTTCAAACAAAAACGCGCGCCTTCTTGTTCATCTCCCTAACTTCTGATTCTTTGATCTTTTGACAAATCTTAAAACATGAAACTTGTAGAGCTTGAAGCCACGATTCTAAACATATAAAGAAGTTGATCTAACTCTCAGAAATGAGAGAGAATTTCTTCTCCCCCAATTCCTGACCTAGCTTTTTTCAGATATTCAGTTTCAAAATTCTCTCAGTACACACAACATAAATGAAAAGTAATGACATGGGTAGCTTCAGGGCCATGAGTAGGACATAACTTCTTCACAAACCTAAGCCTAGATATGCCTGGATAGAGAGATAGAAGTTTAAACCTTTACCTGTTCAACTTGATTCGTGTATGACAATGGAGGTATTTTCAATGCAATGTGAGGACTTGTATAGCTTGCTTGAGGTCCAGGGATGCTTCTCCAACCTCTAGCTTGCTTTGGAACTAACTGAAACGAGCTATGGAAGTTAACCTGCACAACTGAAAAAAATGAAAATGGTGAACTTGGTTAGAGGTGTTACAGTCTGTAGCTAGGGCTTGGGATAGTTTGTATGGATGGTAGGGAGTGTGTATGAATAAGCTTTGGCCAAAACGCACGAGCAAACTGAGTTGTGCAACTCAATCTGCAGGGATGCCCTGTTTTGTGTAGAAAAATAGTGTTTTGATGAATGATGAGGTTTGGAATATGGTAGGCTCGTGTTTCAGGTCAGGTTTGATGTTTGGAAAGTGTTTAAGAAGTTTGTTTTTGTTAGTTCTTGCAGTAATGAGAGTTGGTGTTCAAAATGCAAGTTTCTTCTTTTTTAAGTCAAAAATGCCAAGTTGGGTTACAAGCTTATGCAGGCCCCCTAAACATGCTGCAAAGTTTGTTCTTGATCAGTGGGATATGTCCACACATTTTTGCCTCAGAGATTTGCTTTGTACTTCTTAGATTGTAAACTTGACATAAAGTGTAACTTTATCAAAATGGCTAAAATGCTTTTTCTAATTATGGATTAATCTAACATGTATTGCCCAAATGAATGAAATAACATCTTGGCACAATGGTTTAGCATTGAATTATTGAGTGAAAATGGGATTAGAGGCCTGTAATCTAGCTTGCACATGCTGATTTCAAAAATGCCCAAGTTATGAACATGTACATGGCTTATGAACAAAGTGACTTTTTCCCATCTTCACAAATTCGATTCTCCCTAACCAGAAGGGTGTTTGAGAAGTTCTTAGACAATTTGGAAAGCTTGGAATGTGTACTACAATCCATATTTGTAATGCAAGTTGAAATTCCAAGTGGAAGCATGTGAAAAGTGGCCATGAAGTTAAGCAAAAATCCTGCCTAAAATAGGTCAAAAAATTTCTAAGTTAAGAATGTTTTGCACCCTTGTTCCAAAAATTATAACTTGAGCTACAAGCTTCTTTTGAGAAAACTTTGTGAATCAAAGTTGTAGATTTTGCAATGGACTATAACTTTCATGTTTTGAGTTTTATTTGAATCCATTTTCATCTTGAAGAAAAAATGGGACAAAGTTAGGAAAAAATTAGGAAATTTCATAACTTAGAAAATTTCCAAGTTATGAAATTTCTTCATTTTAAACCCTAATTTGTAATTTTTGATTTCTTGATGAAAAAGTTTCATAATTTGACATGTCTTGATGAAAAATGAATCTTGGCACTTGATTTTGACCAAAAAGTCAAAGTTTGACTTTTCAGTATACAGTCAAATTTGGATCAGTTGACTGGAAAATTCATCTGTCAATCTTGTGCATTTGGGATCTTTTGAACTTGTTGAATGTGTCAAGAACATGTCATTGGGTCCTTGAGTCCATATGTGAGTTTGGTTTGCCATTGGCTAGGTCAAACAGTCAAAAATTGCCTTTGTGCAGTCAAAACCCTAAAAATGACCATTTTGCCCTTTTGGTGTTTTGATCAAATTTCTTGTGGAATTGTGATCCAAACTTGATCAAATGGTCCATATGAGTTCATAATGTTGATGTGGGTCAAAAATCATGAGGTTTGACTGTCCATTGGCCACAATTGACTTTTCCCTCAATATAGCTGATTTCTAGGTCAACTGTCCAAATGACTGGGCAAAGATTGGAATCAAGGCTTGAAACTTGGTATGGAAAAGCTTGTGAGTCCAACATGAAGCATGAAAGTCATTTTGGGCATTTTAGGTCAAAACATCTTTGTGCAAACTCAAACCCTAATTTGGGTCAACAGTGCAAGGAGGAGTCTTGAGCAGAGCAAATCCTAACTTGTTTTTGAGCTCCAAGGGTCTTGTGGTGAGAAAATGTTGATGAAATGGGAGGGAAAATTTTGGGGTACAACAGGTGCCCCTGTCCAATCTTCTTAGACCTGAGGATGTAGATTGGCTTGCGTTCCTTTCTTGATCCGAAGGTGGAAGATGATTGAACACTAGAGTGCCCAGAAATTTGCACTCGCATAGTGGGGTATCAGCAATGTGATGTCAGGAATGGGCTTATAGATGCCATTTGGAGAGATGATGGATAGGAGGATGGGCTTATAGAAGCCATCTGGGGTGTGACAGAACCTTGTCGGGAATGGGCTTATAGATGCCATTTGGAAGTGTTGATCGCGTAAGAGATTCCTTAGCGAGAACTTGCGTACTTTGAGAACGGAAGATGGTTTCCTGGCCTGTTACAGGTGTTGATCTTCAAACTCTTCATGCAGATATGCCCTAGCTAGGTACATGTATCGAATCTACAAACAAACGCTCACAGATCTGCCCTGGCTAGACACAGGAATCGAATCCGGAACTTCAAAAGGTTGCTTACAGACGTGCCCTGGCTGGATACATGTATCGAATCTCTAAACTCTCCATGCAGACATGCCCTGGCTAGATACAGGTGTCGAATCTATAATCAATTACTCACAGATATGCCCTGGCTAGATATAGGAATTGAATCTGGAATTAGTCGTCTACAGATATGCCCTGGCTGGATACAAGAATCGAATCTCTAAACTCTTCATGTAGACGTGCCCTGGCTGGTTACAGGTATCGAATCTACAATCAGTTACTCACAGATATGCCCTGGCTAGATACAGGAATCGAATCTGGAATTATTCGTCTACAGATATGCCCTGGTTGGATACAGGAATCGAATCTGGAATTGCGACGGTTGATAGTAATTATCTTTGGATTGACCTTTTTCCTGAAAAGGCAAAACATCAGTTGTATGCAATGTCATGATGTATGAAATGCATGATGTCATGATGTTCAGAGATAGTGTAGTATGCACTTTATCATGTATGTAAGCAGGATGTATAAAATGTGACATGTTTATGAATGTATTTTCGTCTTGGAAAATAAATCCTTGACGAATGCCGGGAAGTTCGTTGAATCCTGGGCTGATGTCTGAAGAGTAGAGTTCTTCGTTTCCGCTGGGGATGATGAGTGCAAGAATAAACCGTTAGGAGAAGACGACTCCGTTGGTAAATAAACTTGGTGAAGAGATTACTCTGCGGGGAATTGCTCTGTGGGGAGAGATATTTCGCTGAGGTTTTGATGATAACTTCGCTGGGGGATAGGAAGAACTTCGTCGAGGACGATCTTTCCGTGGTAATTAGATGAGGATAACCCAGTTATAAGCTCTTGGTGAGGAATAACCTTTGAATATGGTCGGGGGGAGATACGTTATACTCCGCGGGAGACAAGCTTCCGGACTCTGCTGGAGATAAGCTTCCAGAATTTACTGGGGAGATTGATTCAACTCTCCTGGGGAATCTTTTGGACTGTGTTGGGAAAGTGGCTCCACTGGGGTGTCTGTATTCCGCCGGGGAACAATCTTATACCAAGACTGTCGGGGATGCTTGTTTAGGAACATTTGTATACTCCGTTGGAGAATATTGAGATCTTCTGGGGATACCCAACTTTCTTAAGGCTGACAGTAGACTAACTCTGCTTGAGGAGAGTATTGCTGACTTGCTAGAGATACTGTACCTTTTCAGGGCTGATGGGAAACCAAATCTGCTTGAGGAGAGTATTGCTGAATCTGGTCTTACTCAGTGGGGAGTTGAGGTAACTTGGTTACATTCTTCAGCCGAACTTACCTTGGTACCTCGGTGGACAGAGCAACTAGATCGCTTAGACCATTCTTACTATTGCCCCTGTTTCTGATGTCACCTGTAATTAGTCCTTTGTTTCGTATGCAGTTATTTATGAACAACAATTAATATCAAGTGCATATATCAAAATGAACATTGGACGTTCTTTGCAAAACAAAACAGATAAAGGAAAAACAATTGGCAATTTGTCTGGAAAATGAAACTTGTATTGATTTTTGAATTTGCCTGTAAATAGGCGTTTTTGTACAAGAGGCTGACGTCCTAGTAAGAGAACGCCGCTGAGCAAAATAGAGTTTATACAATTTTGTGAAAAGGAAACAAAACAGCTATGTGAAAAAAATAATCCCACTGGGTTCCAACTCTGCTATCGCCTTTATGTCTTCAAGCGTCTCATCACTTTGCTGCTTAGTTGACGATGAAGCTGATTGATTGGCGTCGAAGTCTAATAGTTGATGCTGAACTCTGGATGCAAGGTGATCCAATGAGACATAGTATTACGCTTTATCCCTAACTTTTGCCTGGACCGCCCTTTCGGGTTTTCAGTCCACCGGGATACCCATTTTTGCCCAAGCCGCCTTTTCAGGTTTTCGACTTGCCGGGTGTACAGATTTTTTCGTTTCATCCCTTACTTTTGCCCGAACCCTTTTGGTTCTCCGGGAAGCCCTTATTTTTGCCTAGGTGTGTCAACCTAGCGGGTCTTTAATCATGCGTAGTATCTTTTTACTATGTCTGCATTGGCGGGGTGAGGAAGGTCGTCACCATCCATGGTGGTTAGAATCATAGCTCCTCCTGAGAAGATATGTTTAACCACAAATGGCCCTTCGTACGTAGGGGTCCATTTTCCCCTGGGATCACTTTGAGGAAGAATGATGCGCTTGATTACCAGGTCTCCGACTTGATACTCTTGTCGTCTGACCTTCTTGTTAAATGCCCTAATCATCCGTTTTTGGTACGTCTGACCATGACAAATAGCAGTGAGTCTCTTTTCGTCAATCAGGTTTAATTGATCAAGCCGAGTCTGGATCCAACCATCTTCGCTCAAACCTGCATCCTTCATTATCCGGAGAGAGGGTATCTGGGCTTCAATAGGCAAGACTGCCTCCATGCCATAAACCAAGGAAAAGGGAGTTGCCCCGGTTGACGTCCGTGCTGAGGTACGGTACCCATGAAGAGCAAACGACAACATTTCGTGCCAATCTTTGTAGGTCACTGTCATCTTCTGCACAATCTTCTTGATATTCTTATTTGCTGCTTCCACAGCTCCATTCATCTTCGGCCGGTAGGGAGAAGAGTTGTGGTGCTGTATCTTGAATTGCTCGCAGAGCTCGGCGATCATCTTGTTGTTAAGATTGGTACCATTATCCGTAATGATCCTCTCAGGTACACTGTATCGATAGATCAGGTTGTGCCGAATGAACCGTGCCACGGCGTTCTTGGTTATGGTAGCGTAGGAAGCTGCTTCAACCCATTTTGTGAAGTAATCAATCGCTACCAGGATGAAGCGATGCCCGTTAGATGCCGTAGGTTTGATTTCGACGATCATATCAATGCCCCACATTGCAAAAGGCCAAGGTGCTGTCAAGACGTTCAGAGGAACCGGAGGAATGTGCACCTTATCAGCATAGATCTGGCATTTATGACAAGTTCGAGAATGCTGGTAACAGTCGGCTTCCATTGTGGACCAGAAATATCCTGCCCGAAGGATCTTCTTTGCCATGGTATGTCCACTGGAATGTGTTCCGAAAGTACCTTCATGTAGCTCTGCCATGATCCTTTCTGCTTCAGTCTTATCCATACAACGTAGTAAGGTTGAATCGTGGTTTCGCTTGTAGAGAATGCCATTGCTGAGGAAGAACTTTGCCGCAAACCTTCTCAGAAACTTCTTGTCATTAACGGATGCACCCTCGGGGTATTCTTGAGCTTCAAGGTACCTCTTCACTTCATGATACCACAGCTTTTCATTTACCTCTTCAGCCTCAAGATCGCAGCAATGTGCAGGTTCATCCAATTTCCAGATAATGATCTGGGGAGCCTCGTTGTCCCATTTGACTTTGAACATAGAAGACATTGTAGCTAACGCGTCCGCCAACTGATTCTCCTATCTTGGGAAGTGTTCAAAAGTTATCTCTTCGAAGTGGGGAAGCAATGTCAGCATATACTCCTTGTAAGAAATAAGATTTAGGTGTTTCGTATCCCACTCGCCTTTGATCTGATTGATCACGAGAGCGGAATCTCCGAAGACACTCAAAAACTTGATCCTTAAGTCAATTGCAACTTGAAGACCCATGATGCATGCCTCATACTCCGCCATGTTGTTGGTGCAGTTGAAACATAGCCGGGCGGTGAGTGGAGTATGAGTGACTTTAGGGGATATGATCACAATGCCGATACCATTACCCAAAGCGTTCGAGGCTCCGTCAAAGTGCATGGACCATCGGGATCCTTCCTCAGGTCCTTCATTCGGTCCAGGTACTTCACAATCAGTCACTACCATGATATCCTCGTCTGGAAATTCAAAGTTCATCGACTGGTAATTGTCCACTGTCTGATGTGCCAAATGGTCTGCCAATACACTTCCCTTGATTGCTTTCTGAGTCGTGTACTGGATGTCATATTCCGTCAAGATCATTTGCCATCTTGCTATTCTTCCAGACAAGGCGGGCTTTTTGAATATGTACTTTATTGGATCCATTTTTGAAATCAACAGAGTAGTGTGAGTCAACATATACTGTCTCAGCCAGCGAGCAGCCCATACCAAAGCGTAACAAGTTTTCTCGAGCAGTGAGTATCGGGTCTCACAGTTGGTAAACTTTTTGCTAAGGTAATAAATGGCGTGTTCTTTTTGGCCAGACTCGTCATGCTGCCCCAGCACACACCCCATTGAGTTGTCCATTACTGTCAAGTATAAGATTAGAGGTCTCCCTTCAACCGGCAGCATAAGAATGGGTGGTTCTTGGAGATACTCTTTGATTCTTTCGAAAGCGGCCTGACATTCATCATTCCAACGTACTACTTGATCTTTCTTCAGCAGCTTGAAGATTGGTTCACAAGTAGCAGTTAGATGCGAGATGAATCAGGCAATGTAGTTCAACCATCCTAGAAAGCCTCTGACTTCTTTCTCTGTCTTGGGAGTTAGCATATCTTGTATGGCTTTCACTTTGGCAGGGTCCACTTGAATGCCTTTGTCGCTTACGACGAAGCCTAGAAATTTTCCAGATCTCACCCCAAAGGTGCACTTGTTTGGGTTCAACCTCAGCTTGTACAACTTCAGACGGTCAAACAACTTTCGTAGATAGTCAAGGTGTTCCTCCTCAGTTTGGGACCTTGCAATCATTTCGTCGACGTACACTTCTATCTCGTGATGGATCATGTCATGAAATAAAGCAACCATGGCACGTTGGTAGGTTGCCCCAGCATTTTTCAACCCAAAAGGCATGACCTTGTAGCAAAAGGTGCCCCACTGAGTAACAAAAGTGGTCTTCTCCATGTCTTCAGGAGCCATCTTGATCTGATTATAACCGGAGAAGACGTCCATGAAGGAGAATACTTTATGCTGAGCAGTGTTGTCAACCAGAACATCGATATGAGGCAGAGGGAAATCATCCTTAGGGCTTGCCCTGTTCAAATCCCTGTAATCAACACACATTCAGACCTTACCATCCTTCTTTGGCACTGGAACCACGTTGGAAACCCACTGAGGGTAAGAAGTCACTGCTAAAAACCCGGCATCAAATTGTTTCATAACCTCAACTTTGATTTTCTCGGACATTTCTGGGCGCATACGGCGGACCTTCTGTTTTACCGGAGGACATTCTTCCTTGGTAGGCAGGTGATGAACCACAATGTCAGTATCTAACCCAGGCATGTCTTCGTAAGACCAGGCAAAGATTTCCACATAATCATGCAGCATCTGAATCAACCGTTGTTTCACACTGAGCTCTAAATTGGCACCAATCTTGACTTCCTTTCTGTCTGTCTCAGTACCCAGATTTACCGTTTCCACTGGCTCTTCATGTGGATGAATGGCCCTCTCTTCCTGGAGTAGTAGTCTTGCAAGATCACCAGGCACTTCGCAATCATCTTCACCTTCGTCTTCGGCTAAGTTGATCGGATTTTCGAAGTCATAACTGGCAGTAGCAGAGTCGTTACCAGTGAGATCCAGAGTGGATTGGAACCTGTATAAGTGAGTGTGTGTAAATATAGCTGTTTTGCAATATGTAATAAAGAAATAAAAGGAGCACAAGATTTTGAAATGCAACAAACGTCCAATGTTTTTATTAATGACATATGAAAATGACACACAAAAGCCCTCACAAATGAAGCCACGGTGCCCCGGGTAAGACAACGAGCCATAAAAGTTTCAAAATATTGTCTGTTACAAATTCAAAACAAAAGAGTTCATTACTGAGTGACAAAAGTAATAGGTGTGAAGTCTTTGGCAGTCCAGTTGCTTGGTCCACCGTCGGTTGTTGGGTAGATCCAGCTGTCGAATTCAGATTCCTCCACGTTGTATTCAATAGCATTTACTCCCGGGTTGGTGATGAACACAGGAGGTCTTCCAATCCTTGCCTTACGAACATCCCTCTGAGCCTCTACAGTGAAGCCCAAACCAAACTTGTCGGTCTTCGGAGTGAAATCAGGAAGTCGGCCCCAGTTTGCGCACTCACCCTTCTCAATCACAGCCCGGGCATCCTTTAAGGAAGCCATCTTCAAAGGAGAGTCTTCTACAGTCACAGTCTCTGCTGACGCCAGTGTCTGAGGAACTTCTTCAAAGTGTTGGAATGGAGTCTCAATGAATTCCCCATCCATTTCGATGTACCGGAACGAGTTGAGGTGGCTGACCATATACTCTTCCTCCCCCTGAACTGTCACAATTTTCCCCCTGAGCGGGTACTTCAGCTTCTGATGTAGTGTGGAGGTCACAGCTCTGGCTTTATGGATCCATGGACGACCCAGCAAACAAGAATAGGATGGTCGGATATCCATCACATAGAAAGTAGAATAAAAAACTTGAGAACCAACCCTGATTGGAATGTCAACTTCCCCATGTACCATCCTTTTCGAACCGTCAAAGGCCCGGACAACAATGTTACTAGGCTTGAGC
Source organism: Vicia faba (assembly GCA_948472305.1). NCBI lineage: Eukaryota > Viridiplantae > Streptophyta > Magnoliopsida > Fabales > Fabaceae > Vicia > Vicia faba. The sequence goes on from OX451737.1 coordinate 1,057,807,491, forward strand.
TCTAAACCCTCATAATCCAACCTGTCTAGGGCTTTCTTGGGTAATACATTCAATGAAGAACCGGTTTCTACCAACACATGGGCAAGAGTAGTGCCCCTGCATTCAATGGAGACATGCAGGGCTTCGTTATGGTTCTTTCCTTTGGAAGTCAGATCGGCGTCAGAGAAGCCCAACCCATTATCGGTAGTCAAGTTGGCCACACAATCAGTAAATTGATCAGCATATGTTTCTTGTGGCACATGGGCCGTCTTTAGGAAGGAAATCAGGGCCTTGGCATGGGCCTCTGAACACAACAACAGTGATAACATAGAAATCTTTGATGGGGTGTGCCCCAACTGCTCAACTACATTGAAATCACTCTTCTTGATAATCTTTATAATCTCTTCCATCTCTTGCTGGGAAGCTTCAACATTGGTTGTCTTTGGTGCCTTCGTTAGGGCAGGCAAATCAGTAGCAATCCCTTTGCCCCGAGCGTCAGATGACTCAGCAGCAGGGGTAGAAACAGGAACTTAATCAGGAAGGGGAGCAGGCACACTTGCAGGTGTGATGACAAAAGGTCTCTGAATAGCCTGTGGCGTAATATCTGGTGAGAACAACCTGCCACTGCGAGTAACTTTGGCAGGCCCGGTGATGTTACTGACGCCGGTACTAGTATCAAAATCTTGCTTTACTCCAAGAACATAAACATCTTCCCCATAGTGCCATGGGACAGCTTTGTCGGATGTATAGGGGAGAGGCCCCGGAACAGTGATGATTATAGGAGCAATCTTCCGAGTGGACATGATTTTGGCAGGCTTCTTTGAAGGAGCCTTGGGAGGTTTGTTGAAAATAGTGACAATAGAAACTTCTTCAGTAGGGACAGCAGGAACAACGATCTTCTCGAACAAGATTTGTTTGCTATCCATCAGGCTTTGGATACCTGATTTCAGTAAAGGACAACCAACAAGTGAAACAACACATAGAAGGCAACCTTTACCACATCCCGGAAATAAACCGGCTAGCAACAGGTTCCTTTTGACGGTCAACAACGGGGTAACAATCTCTTCCACGGAGGCTACATACCGGTCTTCTTCCACAGCATTCACTCCATGCTGGGGCATGGGAGCAGTCACAACATTGGGTCTTTCGGGCGCCTCAAACTGTATTTCTTTAGCATCAATAAGGTCCTGAACCTTATTCCTCAGAGCCCAGCAATCGTCCGTAGTATGCCCCTGGCTATCAGAGTGATAAGCGCAACGGGCGTTGGGGTTGTACTTTGGAGAAGCTGTGTTCACTACCTTCGAAGCTTCTTTGACAGTTACCAGATTGGTTGACAGCAGTTGCGGAAATATATGAGACAGGGTCATGCTGAGTCGAGTGTACTGCCTTTTGGGCCTCTCGCCCCTTGGTTGGTTGTATTGCTGAGGAGCAGCAGCAGGCTTTGAGATTACCAACGCATTAACAGCTTGGCGGCGTTCCGGTTTAATTTGTCTTCTGGGACCATAAACAACACTGGCTTCCTTCTTGAAGGGCTTCTTTTCAGTACCCGAAGAGGCACCTTTCTGTATCTTCCCCGACTTGATACCAGCTTCTATTCTCTCACCAGTCAAGATCAAATCTGTAAACCCAGCAGAAGAATTACCAATCAGGTGGTTGAAGAACGGACCAGACAGGGTCCCTAGGAACATGTCAACAAGTTCACGGTTAGTCAAAGGTGGCTGCACCCTGCCAGCCAGGTCCCTCCATTTTTGCGCATACTCCTTGAATCCTTCGCCCGTCCCCAGTGACATACCCTGAAGTTGGGTACGCGTGGGAGCGAGGTCAGAATTTTACTGATACTGTTTATAAAATGCAGTAGCCAAGTCCTCCCAATTTCGGATACTGGCTCCATCCAGCTGATAGAACCATTCGAGTTGAGCCCCTAAAAGGCTATCTTGGAAGAAATGGATCCATAGGTTCTTGTCTGCAGTGTAAGGTTGGATCTTCCTTACATATGATCTGAGATGCAGCTTAGGGAAGGAAGCCCCATCGTACTTCGCAAAGGCAGGTGCCTTGAACTTGTGTGGGATCACCACCCCAGAAGATAAACCTAGATCTCCAAAATCCAACCCCGACACATGTTGGATCTCCATGGCACTTAAACGGTCCTTTAGTTGCTTGTACCTGTCTTCAGCAGGAGGGTACTGTTCATCATTGTAATCCGTCTCGTTATCGGAGACCACAAGACTAGGAGCCCTTCCCCCTTGGGGACTGTCTTTCTCTGTAGAGGAAGTAGCCTGATCAGCCTCATTCTGCAGTGTATTCCCAAATCTCCGTCCAGTGTTAAACAGCGCAATCCTCTTCTTCTTCTTCTTCTTCAAGAGCAGAGTCTTCAACTCCTGTTGACCCTGGGCTAAGCTCATGACCAGCTCTTGAAACTGGGCGTTCTGGGCCTGGAGGGCCTTGATAGCTTGTTCGGTAGTAGGCTCGGAAGACATGATGATTGAGTGCTGAAATAAACAGCGAAGAAGATTAAGCAACCTGTAGAAGAAGAGTACCTGTTATGCATATGATGCAATGAGATGCGTATGTTTTATGTTTTCAAAGACAATCGGGATTCAACTTTGTAGACAAAAAGGAAACACACTTCATTAGATTCAAACTTTAAATTGTTCAACAATTTGCCCTTAGGCATTACAAGAATGAAAATACTGAAAAGGAAATAAAAACTGTAAAAGAAAAATCCAAAGCCCATCAGTGCTCCCATGGCCTCCTCTTCTCAGTACGAATATAGTCGTTCAGGATCCGCTCCTCCTCCAATTGCTTAGTCAGCTTCTGGATCTTCTGTTCTTGTTCATTGAACTTTTCCCGATAAAAATCCCGTTCTTCTTGTAGCTGCGCCCAATATCTCTTTAGTGTATCAACATCAGTGGGTATCTGAGGAGGGAGGACAGTTGGAGGAACCCCATCTTCATCAGGAAATTCAAGAATGATAGGCCTGACAGCTTCGTATGGCATACCTAACTTCTGAGCACGGATGCGGACCCATATGCAGTAGGGTTCCATTGGTAGAGAAGTCTTTGATCCCAACTCATGTGGGTCAGCTTTGTGAATTCTGTCCCAAGCCTTGATGAATCTTCGGTGTAGCTCGTCACTGTCTACCTGAAACTCAAAACTGATGTGAGGCACTAACATCTCATGAGGCCCTGCTCTTCTGGCTCTTCCCAACTGACGGAGAGCTAAACATGGATTATAAGAGATTCCTCCCTGGGTACCGATCAATGGAACATTAGGATATTCTCCGCAACGATCAATAATGGCTACTTCATTCAAGCCTCTGAGAGTCCAAATGATGTCCTTATCAGTGAGAGACATTAACCTATGAGCCCAACCCTTTCCTTCTTCATTCTTCAGCACGAACTTAGGAAGGTGCGAAATAAACCACCTCACTAATAAAGGAGCACAACACCACAGAGTTCCCCGTCTTCGGGCAGTACGAGCATAGAGCTGTTGCAGGATATAACCCAAGAGAGTGGGTACAAGGTTCTGAGACATGAAGATCCTTATGGAGTTGACACTAATAAAGGTATCAGGATTTGGAAACAAAACTAGACCATAGATTAAGAGAGCCAGAATGTCTTTGTACGCCTTGAAGTCTAAGTTATTCCAGAAACTATTAGCTTTGCCAACCAGAAACTTAACCAAAAAGCCCTTAACTCCACTTCTAGTTTCCCAGTTAGCTATTACCTCTTCTTTGGTCAAAGGAAGGGCTGCAGCAATCTCTTCAGGCCTAAGAGTCTTCTCCCAACCAGTGAATGGAGTCTGCTCCAAAACAGGGATACCAAGCAAATCAGAGAATTCTTCCAGGGTAGGGACAAGCTGGAAGTCTTGAAAGGTGAAGCAATGATACAGGGGGTCATAAAACTAGGTCAGGACACTCATCAGTTGTTGGTCCCACTTTGAAGTGACTAAACCGAGAAGAGAACCATGCCTCTTGATGAAGGAAGTAGTGTTTAGAATCCTATCAACCAATTCCTTGAGCAAAGTAGGTGTCTGAACAAAGTTGAGCCGGATAGTATTCCTACGCACGGGCATCATGATGTCCTACAAAACAGAGCAAAGATGAAACCCTTTTGTCTTTGAAATGGGTCAGTCCTTATGCAGGATGCATGCAATGGTATGATGTTATGATAAAGCACACCACAAATATTCACAAAGGCAAGCATGATAAGGCACACAAGACAACCCTTAGGGTTTAGGCCAGCATGAAGTTTAGGTATTACCCTCTTTCAGTTTTGTTAGTTAAGACCTGTCCTATCAAAAGTAACCGGGTTCTAGAGGATCTCAATATCATTGACTACCCTCAATCGGTCATAACTTCAGCATCGCAATCTTTTCTTGCGGCCAGAACCATCGCGAGAGTTTAGCCTCAATGAGTGTAGCATACTGCTACTGTTCTATGGCCAAGTTGGGTCAATTTAGGGTTCTAAGGCCGGTTGGTGCTTATTGACTCCTTAGAAGACCCATATTCTCCTCTTTGCAACACAAGGGATATCGGTACAGACCAAGGTGTCACACCAATGTAGCCACTGCTTCACCCATGTCGGTCTACGCCGGACAGGTCCCTCACAGCTTATGCTACCTAAAAGGGTATTCCCCAGATCCGGGTTAGGATCTATGAAACTCCGATGCAAAGCCCACAAATATAAAAGCAAACAAAGCAAACAATTGAAAACAAGAGTGGTCTAATCCTAAGGTAACCCCACTTTTAAGTTTTTCCCCAGCAGAGTCGCCAGTTCTGTGATACGGTGGGAGAACTGACTTGGGTTTTGCGTTTGTTTTTGCAAATGTTTCGGTTGAGCAAGAGTCGTCACCGACTTTTTATTTTATCCTAAGGAAAGGTTAAAAAGCACAGCAAAAACCATTGAGATGTTTTCTTGGGTTCGGTGGGGGGGGGGGGGGGGTAGATTATAGAAAGGGAAGGTATTAGCACCCTTTCTATCCATGGTTATCCATGGGCTCTTAGTTACTTGCTTAGATCACTTGCCTTGCATTTTCAATTGTTTGAAATAGTGCTTTCAATTGTTTGAAAAGGTGCTTTGTGTGTGGGTTTGAAAATGTTTTGAAAAGAGCCCATTTGTTGTGGCAACCTTTGTAATGATCCATGTTTGAATGTATACAAAGGTGTACATCTTTTTGAAAAGTTTTCAATATTTTTGTAAGTTGTTTTAAAAGTGTTTTTTGAAAGTGTGTTTGTGATGTGTGTTTTGAAAAATGGCAAGGACTGTTTTGCAAGATTTGGTCAAGTAACTAAGAGTCGTCTACCGCTAAATTTACTCAAAGGCTTTTCCTATGTTTTAACCCTTTTAACAATTTTGTTCCACCATTGTGTTTGATGGACAATCTTGTGTTAGGATGTTTAACGGGACGGGCGCGGGTCATCGTTTAGACCATGATTGCAATGGTGCCAAGTGTCTTTGGCAAATTTTCCTTTAAGGGACTTGATCATTTTTAGGCAACTTTTGAAAGCGTCATCGAGGGACTATGATCATTTGATTTGTTTTGTTTTTGCCAAAGAAACTCAACATGCAACATGGCCCATTATTGAAGGCAACAAGTGGAGTAACCCTAGGGGTGCAAGTGTGATTGGTGTTGTCCATTTTCATGCTTTTTTGTCTTTGAATTAGGTCAAACTATTTGTTGTTTTTGATTTGCATACAAACCCTAAGTCTATCATGACATATTTAGAAAGCTTTAAAATGTGGAATTTAAAGTCCTAAGTTATTACAAAATAGTCATGGGGATGGGGGTACAAATGTTCAAATGGGGATGAGATTTTAATAGGAGTGTAGTGTCCCAATATTTACAACCAAATCGAATCAATTCGCAAATATAAAATATATCAAATGTACAAGAATAAACAAATGTGTATGTGTAAATGTATTTGTGTAAGTGTATGTGATTTATTTACAAATGAAATAAAAATAATAAAAAAAAGTTAATTTGGATATTTTCATGTTTAGGGCAAAACCCTAATTTTATACATAAATAGCATTTATTATTCATCATATACAATATTTATTAATTATGTACGAAAAATAAATAAAAAGGAAGTATATTGTAAAAAAGTGATTTTTGAGGTTAAATATTAATAAGAAAAAAAAAGGTATTATTTTTATGTTTTTATCCTAAATATTCTAATAATTATATAAGTATTTGTATTATATATTAAATATATTAAATATACACAAAAATAAAATATTAATTATTTTACAAAAAAAAGTATATTTTCTAGAAAATGTTTTCAAAAGATAAAATAAAATAAAATCAGAAAATAGAATGTATTTTGTATTATTTTTTAGTATTTTCAAATAAAAGTATATATGTTTATTTATATGTACAAGTTCAAATAAAAGCAAATAAATTCAAAATAAATGCAAAAATGTATGGAAAATATTTTTAATATTTTTTATGTTTTGACAAAAAATAAACAAGTCAGAAACAAAAAGAAAAAATAAAAAATGATAAAAATAAAGCACAATGGGCCAAGGGGGTGTATGTGAAATAAAGTGGTGCAAACAGAAAAAACAAGCCAGGCCCAGCCAAAAGGACTTTGTCTTCAACCTCCATCCATTTTCAAACAAAAATGCGCGCCTTCTTGTTCATCTCCCTAACTTCTGATTCTTTGATCTTTTGAAAAATCTTAAAACATGAAACTTGTAGAGCTTGAAGCCACGATTCTAAACATATAAAGAAGTTGATCTAACTCTCAGAAATGAGAGAGAATTTCTTCTCCCCCAATTCCTGACCTAGCTTTTTTCAGATATTCAGCTTCAAAATTCTCTCAGTACACACAACATAAATGAAAAGTAATGACATGGGTAGCTTCAGGGCCATGAGTAGGACATAACTTCTTCACAAACCTAAGCCTAGATATGCCTGGATAGAGAGATAGAAGTTCAAACTTTTACCTGCTCAGCTTGATTCATGTATGACAATGGAGGTATTTTCAATGCAATGTGAGGACTTGTATAGCTTGCTTGAGGTCCAGGGATGCTTCTCCAACCTCTAGCTTGCTTTGGAACTAACTGAAACGAGCTATGGAAGTTAACCTGCACAACTGAAAAAAATGAAAATGGTGAACTTGGTTAGAGGTGTTACAGTCTGTAGCTAGGGCTTGGGATAGTTTGTATGGATGGTAGGGAGTGTGTATGAACAAGCTTTGGCCAAAACGCACGAGCAAACTGAGTTGTGCAACTCAATCTGCAGGGATGCCCTGTTTTGTGCAGCAAAATGGTGTTTTGATGAATGATGAGGTTTGGAATATGGTAGGCTCGTGTTTCAGGTCAGGTTTGATGTTTGAAAAGTTTTCAAGAAGTTTGTTTTTGTTAGTTCTTACAGTAATGAGAGTTGGTGTTCAAAATGCAAGTTTCTTCTTTTTAAAGTCAAAAATGCCAAGTTGGGTTACAAGCTTATGCAGGCCCCCTAAACATGCTGCAAAGTTTGTTCTTGATCAGTGGGATATGTCCACACATTTGTGCCTCAGAGATTTGCTTTGTACTTCTTAGATTGTAAACTTGACATAAAGTGTAACTTTATCAAAATGGCTAAAATCCTTTTTCTAATTATGGATTAATCTAACATGTATTGCCCAAATGAATGAAATAACATCTTGGCACAATGGTTTAGCATTGAATTATTGAGTGCAAATGGGATTAGAGGCCTGTAATCTAGCTTGCACATGCTGATTTAAAAAATGCCCAAGTTAAGAACATGTACATGGCTTATGAACAAAATGACTTTTGCCCATCTTCACAAATTCGATTCTCCCTAACCACAAGGGTGTTTGAGAAGTTCTTGGATAATTTGGAAAGCTTGAAATGTGTACTACAATCCTTCTTTGTAATGAAAGTTGAAATTCCAAGTGGAAGCATGAGAAAAGTGGCCATGAAGTTAAGCAAAAATCCTGCCTAAAATAGGTCAAAAAATTTCTAAGTTAAGAATGTTTTGCACCCTTGTTCCAAAAATTTTAACTTGAGCTACATGCTTCTTTTGAGAAAACTTTGTGAATCAAAGTTGTAGATTTTTCAATGGAATATAACTTTCATGTTTTGAGTTTTGTTTGAATCCATTTGCATCTTGAACAAAAAATGGGACAAAGTTAGGAAAAAATTAGGAAATTTCATAACTTAGAAAATTTCTAAGTTATGAAATTTCTTCATTTTAAACCCTAATTTGTAATTTTTGATTTCTTGATGAACAAGTTTCATAATTTGACATGTCTTGATGAAAAATTAATCTTGGCACTTGTTTTGACCAAAAAGTCAAAGTTTGACTTTTCAGTATACAGTCAAATTTGGATCAGTTGACTAGAAAATTCATCTGTCAATCTTGTGCATTTGGGATCTTTTGAACTTTTTGAATGTGTCAAGAACATGTCATTGGGTCCTTGAGTCCATATGTGAGTTTGGTTTGCCATTGGCTAGGTCAAACAGTAAAAAATTGCCTTTGTGCAATCAAAACCCTAAAAATGACCATTTTGCCCTTTTGGTGTTTTGATCAAATTTCTTGTGGAATTGTGATCCAAACTTGATAAAATGGTCCATATGAGTTCATAATGTTGATGTGGGTCAAAAATCATGAGGTTTGACTGTCCATTGGCCACAGTTGACTTTTCCCCTAATACAGCTGATTTCTAGGTCAACTGTCCAAATGACTGGGCAAAGATTGGAATCAAGGCTTGAAACTTGGTATGGATAAACTTGTGAGTCCAACATGAAGCATGAAAGTCATTTTGTGCATTTTAGGTCAAAACATCTTTGTGCAAACTCAAACCCTAATTTGGGTCAACAGTGCAAGGAGGAGTCTTGAGCAGAGCAAATCCTAACTTGTTTTTGAGCTCCAAGGGTCTTGTGGTGAGAAAATGTTGATGAAATGGGAGGGCAAATTTTGGGGTACAACATGATGCAAACAACTATACTTCTATAATATGTAGGGAAGAGAGATATTTTCCACTTGGGTGTTGAGTGAGGCATTATTGATTTTAAAATCCAAGTCATATCCTCTACTTTGAGATGATGAAAATTCTCCTTTCTCATGATTGTGGGTAGTAAGTATGTTTTCCACACGGACAATGACGATGATGTCTTATCTCATAAAATTAACCAACACACTTGTGTTTTAATATCTTTAAAAGGTGAACTACGTGTACCCTGATCCCTTATTGCACGAAAGGTGGTACGTAGGCATTAAAGGTTCGCAACCGCGGTGGGTGCAAAAATCATAAAAAATACTTCTTTTCTCACCTTTACCATCTATTTTTTATATAAAATTTTATAGCCAAAATATACAGATTTTACAAAGAGGTTCCTACGGAGTACCATAGATGTTTAGGGTGCTAATACCTTCCCTTTGCATAACCAACCCCCTTACCTTGAATCTTTCCCCCTCTTTTTGGGTTACTCACTCTTTTCCCATTCCTTTGGAAACAATAAAGCGCGGTGGCGATTTTTATTTTGATCTGTATAATTCTAGACAATCTAATGGCTTAGTCTTAAACATTTCTACCGATACACTTCTGATGTTTAACTCTTGACTTCTGACAAGTCAACCATGCATACATAAATTGTGCTACGTCACGCTTCATCCCAGACCACCAAAACAAATTCTTCAAATCTTGATACATTTTTGTAGCTCCCGGATGAATACTCAAATTACTTCTATGACTTTCCTCAAGAGTCGTTCTTTTCATCTCTGTATTGTCAGGAATACAAATTCGATTATGAAATATCAACACATCTTGCGTATCTAACTTGAAATCACCATTCTCAGACTGATCTATTCCAACCATTAAATATACCAAATTCACATCTAACTTTTGAGCTTCTCTGATACTATTCAGAAAATCATTATTAATCTTCAACATTCCCAACGTAACACTCTGTGGTGTCACCTCGCAGACTAAGCTCATATCTCTGAACTGTTCAATTAATTCCAATTCTTTAACCATCATTATTGACATATGTAAGGTCTTTTGACGTGAAGCATCAGCCACGACATTAGCTTTACCTAGCTGATAATTCAAAATGAAATCATAATATTTTGATAACTCCAACCATCTTTGCTGCCTCATATTCAATTCCTTCTAATCAAATAAATACTTTAAACTCTTATGGTCAGTAAATACTTCAAATCTAGAACCATAAAGAAAATGCCTCCAAATCTTTAGAACAAAAACAACTGCGGCAAGTTCTAAATCATGCGTAGGATAGTTCTTCTCATGATTTCTCAACTGTCTTGACGCATAAACAACTACCTTTTTGTTCGGCCCAATTTAGAAGCATCACAATATAGAACAAAAGGTTCTCCTGCATTAGGTAATGTCAAAATCGGAGCCGACGTCAATCTCTTCTTCAATTTCGTAAAACTTTCTTCATATTGAACATCCCATAAAAAAGATCTACCTTTACAAGTCAACTTAGTTAATAGAAGTGCCAACTTAGAAAAACCTTCGATAAACCTTCTATAATAACCAACTAACCCTAAAAAGCTTCTAATCTAGGTAGCCTACTTTGGAGTTTGCCATTGTAACACAACAACTACTTTAGATGGATCTATAATAATGCCACTACCTGATATAACATGGCTAAGAAAACTAATCTCCTTTAACCAAAATTCACACTTAGACAACTTTGCATACAACTTCTTCTCTTTCAAAACTTGCAATATTATTCTTAAGTGTTCTGCATGCTTTTCTTCCGATTTAGAGTAAATCAAAATGTCATCAATGAAAACCACCACAAATTGATCCAAATAAGTATGAAAGACATGATTCATGTACTCCATGAATACTCCCGACGCATTAGTAACACCGAAAGGCATCACTGAATACTCATAATGTCCATATCACATCCTGAAAGCCATCTTCTGGATATCCTCATCCTTCGTTTTAATCTGATGATAGCCCGACCTTAAATCGATATTGCTAAACACACGAGCACCCACTAATTGATCCATCAATTCATCTATTATTGGAAGTGGATACTTGTTCTTAATCGTTACTTTATTAAATTGTCTATAATCAACACAAAGCTTCATACTTCCATCTTTCTTATTTACTAGCAACACTGGAGCTCCCCACGACGATACACTTGGTCTCACAAACTTCTTTTCAAGTAAATCTTCCAATTGCTTCTTTAATTATGAAAATTCAAATACAGACATTCTGTATAGTGCTATAGAAACAGGTCTGGTTCCAAGTACAAGATCAATAACAAATTCGACTTCTCTCTCTGGCGGTACCTCAAGAATTTCATCAGGGAAAACTTCAGGAAATTCACGCACCACTTGCAACTCCTCAATTAAAGCTTGATTCTCGACAGATGACTACGCCATTAACGAGAACATCAGAGCCTCATCTTGCATCAACTGCTGTAACTGTCTAACAGACAATAGACCAGCTTCCTCTTCTTCAAGAGTAGAAAACCTCACAGACTTGTTATAACAGTTAATATGAACATAGTTATGATCTAACCAGTTCATACCTAAGATCACATCTAACCCACTTAAAGGCAAACAAACTAAATCAACTGTAAATTCTCTGTCAAAGATTTACAAATGGAACTTTAAACACACAAAAGAAGTAGTCACCGATCCCTTGGCTGGAGTATCGACGACCATCTATCCATTTATAGAAGACAATATAAGACCCAATCTTTCAACACAGTCAGCAGCAATAAAGCAATGAGTAGCCCCGGTATCAATAATAGTAATTAAAGGAGTACTATTAATGAAACATGTACCTCTGATGAGTCTGTCCTCATTAGCCGCCTGAGTCTCAGCCAAAGCAAACACTTTTCCACGGGTTTTCACCTTCTTCTGTTTCGGACACTAACTACAAATGTGTCCTTCTTTACCATAATTGAAACAAATCATCTCTTTATGCTTGCACTCAGATATATCATGTCCAGTCTTACCACAACAGAAACATCTCTTCACCTCAACAGTCTACACATTACTCTTATGACCAGGTTTCCCACATTTGAAATAAACCACACTAGCAGGAGCATCTCCCCCACTATTTCTGTGACCATGGGCAACTTTCTGTTTATCTTTACCAGCTGGGGCGTCGTAGGGTTTACCACAGTTTTGTTGGTGTTTACCCCTCCTCTTATTGATAATCTTATAGTGAGAATTATTATCCTCTTCATAGATCCTGCAACTATCAATCAAATCAACAAAGACACGAATCTTCTGGTATCCAACTGCCTTCTTGATCTCTGGGCGCAACCCGTTCTCAAACTTGATGAACTTTGAAAACTCAGCATTTGCCTCACTATAATGCGGATAAAACTTAGCCAACTCAACAAACTTTACAGCATATTCTGTAACTGACATATCCCCTTTCTTCAGCTCAAGAAACTCAATTTCCTTCTTACCACGAACGTCTTCAGGGAAATACTTCCTCATACATTCCCTATGAAACACAGCTCAAGTGATATCTTCACCTGCAACCTCCAATTCCTGACAAGTCTCTAGCCACCAGTCACCAGCCTCGACTGCTAGCATATGGGTACCATATCGAACCTTCCGTGCTGGAGTGTAGTCCATCACACAGAAGATTATCTCGATCTCCTTCAACCAATCTAACGTTCCATCATGATCGTACTTACCCTTGAAGGTAGGCGGATTCTCCCTCTGGAAAGTTGCCAAACTACGAGATCCAGCATTTCTGTCAGTGTTCGGCTGATTCTCCGTAGCCTGAGCCATTGCTTCCAAAGCAGCAACAATTGCAGCATCATTCCTTCCAGCCATCTCAAACTTCTAATCTCAACACAAATAATGGTTAGAATTCAAATTAGCAATACTCGATTATTAAACAAACTACGACTCGACAACTTGGTTGGACGAACTGACTCGCTCTGATACCATTAATGTAATGCCCCATTTCTACCCGCCAAATAATATTAAAATCAGAGTTATAAAATTTTGACATACAAATAGGATTCTACACTTACTACTTAAAAACACCTTCGGTTAATCACATGTAAAACAGATACATAACACTTAAACACGGATGAACCGTTAACCACATAATCTAGTCTTTAGAACAGAATAACTTTTATAAATAAGCAGCAGAATTACAATTTTCAATTCAAATGACATAACATCTCTGTCCAACTGAAAACAACTTTAGAAACAATTTCGTACTTAGTAAATCAGTCTAAAATTCAGCAACGGAAGTAATCATAACAATAAAGCAACAAGCATTCATCCCCCCGAGTGTTACGTATCAGAGCGATGACACCGACTCGAACTGCTAAAGGTAAACAACCTTTACTCTGGATTACCTGCACGTTACCAACATAGGGGTAACATTTAAACATAAGGGGTGAGATGTCAAATAATATAATAGAACACATGATAAATAATATATTAGACTCAATTCATACAAAATCACCACTTCACAGCTCTTTAAGAACATTTAACATAATCCATTAACCCACATAACAACTCAAGATGCAATATGAAATTCGACTTGTTTTTATGCACATGCATGTGGTACCAACGGAGAAAAACTCCCAACTTAATAATCTGCCAATTAATAGAGGCATTAACAAGGCGTAAGCCTTCAACTTTATATTTGCCAATCCAGACCAACTTACCGAGCATGAGCTCCCAACTTGATATGCTATGTATGTGACAACAGTATGAATGTAGTAACAATAAAAACAACAATAATTCAACAACAACTCAACACAATTCGATATTAGCCATAAGCCTACAACTTAATATATGCCGATAATTAGAAGCATCTCAACAAAATTCATCATCACCTGTCAATTCTAAAATTATGACAAAGTATACAATACACCGTATCAACCAAAATATACTATGACATCCTACGTAATTATTTGGGCAATTCGACTATATCTGTCTAAGTAGTTTTCTGCTAAAATACTAATGTTTTCGGTTCTATACTACTATCTCCGATTCCATACCGTTTACTGCTAGTCACTTATTAATTATATTATCTCTCCTACTACTAACTTATATTTACTACTAATCCATTAATCATTTAGGTATATAATATCCTAAGAACTCTAATTATTATACTGTGGATGTTAACAAAAAGGATGGACCAACTAACTTGCACAGGAGCGTTAAGGAATGAGAAAGGAATATGTGCCCTTCAACGTGCACAAGAACAACATAAGAGAATTAATAAAGATGTGTGCCCTTCGACACTGTGGCCATGCTGCTCGACACCTTCCCCTTATGCCTCTGTACCGGTTGACACACACCATGCTCCTCGGCATATTGTGCAGACTTGTGCCACTCGACACAAGTACCAGTGCTCTTCAACACGACGTGTTTTCAATACCTTTGCACAGATTTCATCCAGTCTGTGACGAACGTTAACCCAACCTTTCAGTATCCTCTTCGGCCACTAATTTCTGACCAACTACACGGAATAACATAACAACATGGTAGCTATATCAATATGTGGTATTCCCCTTAACAGATTCATCAATTGTACAAGACAATTATGCAGAAAATTCCTAAACGACCACAACATGAAAACGGACAAATTTCAAGAACAGATCCAAAAAAATCAAACGCACAATAATTATACCCACGACCAACCCCTACATAATATTCGTCATAACCCCCATTATAGAGTCAGAACCCCACCCTTACCTTGGATTGAAGGCTGCTCTATAACTCTCCGATCGAAAACCTTGCTTTTCCTCTTCTCCTTATTCCTCTTCTCTGCAACTTCTCACGACTGATTTTCCAACAACTTCTCAATTAACCCTATTATTTATTTAAATAAAACCTCACAATATTATTATTCTTAGTGGGCTTAAAAACACCCCCCCATATCTCTACTTCTAACCATTAAAATAGGCCCAACATAATTATTTTATTATTCTACTAATTATAGTATTATTACTATTATTAATCAACTAATTAATTAACTAGTAATAATCTAGCAACTTATGCCAACAATTCCCAACACCTCACAACTTATACAAATAATTCGGAAATATTTAATTAAATAACTAATTAAGTTAACGGGCGTTATAACTACTATTGACCTAGCAAAATCCGATCCCGCAAGATCTCCTATCATGGTTTCCTATATTGACCGCAACCATTATCTTCTTGAGATCCGACTTTCAGCAATTCTCCTAAGGAATCAATCAAGAACTATTTATGGTGATCTAGTGTTTACATGAATGCTTATTCTAAGTATATTACACAAGTGTTTTAAGCATATATTGTTTAACACTTCTTCGAGCAACAGCTCAAGTGTTAAAACAATTTACATGAAGAGACTCAAATTAACATCTCAAATTAAAATCTCAAAAACATCTAAATTAATCAACATCTCAGATCATCAAAATAGTTTATCAAACATCATTTATTTATTATAAATTGTCAACACAATATTATTAATAACTTCTCACTAACAACTCAACTATATTTTAATTTCCACAGTAAATCAACTCTGTCATTCTGTAACTCTAACGTCAAGACCGACAATATCCTACTGTTATAGCTCAAACAACAGCTTCTCAGCATCTACGTTCATCATTCTGTTCGAAAACAATGTAAAGGCCAACCCAGATTCTGACCATGCAACCTCTAACCAACACCATTTCTAATAACACAACTTCTAATGACACAACCTCTGGGCGACACATTCTTCTGACTACTATAACTTCTGACTAATGCAACTTCTGACTAACCCAACCTCTGATTAGATGCAACTTCTGGTCATCACAACTTTTGACTAACCCATCCTCTGACCAAATACAACTTCTGATCATCACAGATTCTGACTAAACCATCCTCTGACCAGATACAACTTCTGATCATCACAGCTTCTGACTAACCCATCCTCTGACCAGATACAACTTCTGATCATCACAACTTCTGACTAACCCCATCTTCTGACTAATAAAAATTCTGACTAATGCAACTCCTGATGACACAGTCATCTGACAACATAGCTTCTAACCCATTCAACTTCTAACATCAGAACTGTTACTTTCTAATAATTCAACGCAACTTCTAACATCAGAATTTCTACCTTTCACTAAGCCACGAAACTTCTAACAACCTACGTCTAACATCAGAACTATTATTTTCTATTCATCATATTTTTCTAATTCTTTGCATGATATCAACCTAACTAAGAACAGTATTGACAAATTCTATTCTCCAAATTAATTCATCATTCTAATACAACAACACCTGGTATCGTTCCAGCGTAATTCTGTGTTTTTCATCACTACAATAATTCTGCGTTTTTCCCTCTCTGCATCTCACTATGGTTCCATAATTAAAGCCCTAAAACCTAATCTAATTATGACAATTCATCACCCATAATTACCTTATAATTCTACAGCATTTTAACAACATAAAGACATCAATATTCATCAAAATTCATCAATTCTCATTATACATCAATCATATATTCTCAATTCAAGAACAAGACAACAATCACCACTAACCCCACATACCAATCATCATAAACCCAATTATAGAGTCAGAACCCCACCCTTACCATGGATTGAAGGTTGCTCTACAATTTCCGGTTGAACTCTCGTTCTTGCCATTTTCCACTTTCTCTAGCAGCTTGCACGTTCTCTTCCAAATCCTTATTCTTTCTATTGCTTCTTTCTTTCTATTCCTTCTAACAAATAATAAAATAATCCTATTATTCTATTATTCCTTATTGGGCTTAAAACCAACACACCCCCTTATTACTTCTATTCCTTCAAAATAAGCCCACATTAAATAATATTACACTTCTAATATTATTTCACCACATAATATTATATCTCTAATATTATTTCTCCACTTAATAAAATAAATCCAATTAATTATAATACAACTTCTTAAATATTCCAAAAATAATTTAATTAAATAATTAATTAAATCACGGGCGTTACAACTCTCCCCCACTTAGAATATTTTTGTCCTCGAAAATTTACCTCAATCAAACAATTCAGGATAGGAGTCTCGCATCTTGCTCTCTAACTCCCAAGTCATGCTTTCACCAGCAGCTCCTAGCCAAACCACTTTAACCAAGGCAATCTATTTTCTCCTCAGACTCTTCATTTCACGATCCACGATCCGTACAAGCATCATCTCCAACGTAAGATTATTCCATACTTGCACATCCTCCATATGAATCACATGAGATGGATCTGAAATATACTTCCGAAGTTGCGACACATGAAACACATCATGCAAATTCGAAAGATTAGGCGGTAAAGCCACTCTATAAGCAACACTCCCCACTCTCTCCGAAATCTGATACGGTCCAATAAAACGAGGAGTGAGCTTCTTAGACTTCAATGCTCGCCCAACACCAGTCACAGGTGTAACTCTCAAAAACACATGATCACCAGCTTGAAATTCTAAATCCTTCCTTCGCTTGTCATGATAACTCTTCTGTCTACTTTGTGAAGCTTTCATCTTTTCTCGAACCAACTTCACCTTCTCAGTAGTCTCACGAACAAGTTTAGGTCCAAGTACTACACTTTCTCCAGATTCATGCCAACATAACGGAGTACTACATCTTCGACCATACAATGCTTCAAAAGGTGCCATCCCAATACTAGAATGGTAACTGTTATTATACGTGAACTTTATCAACGAAAGATAAGTATCCCACGAACCTCCCTGCTCAAGAACACATGCCCTCAACAAGTCTTCTAACGATTGAATCGTCCGTTCAATCTGACCATCTATCTGAGGATGATACGCTGAACTTAACCTCAACTTAGAACCCAACGCTTCTTGCAAACTCTTCCAAAAATCAGAAGTAAATCTTGGATCTCCATCTGACACAATGCATAAAGGAACACCATGCAGCTTCACAATCACACTGATATAAATCTCAGCCAACTTCGGCACTGGAAAACTGATGTTAATAGGAATAAAATGAGCCGACTTCGTAATCCTATCAACAATCACCAAAATCGAATCATGTCCTCTTAAAGTATTAGACAACCCTGTCACAAAGTCCATTGAAATGCTATCTGTTGTACCCCAAAATTTTCCCTCCCATTTCATCAATATTTTCTCACCACAAGACCCTTGAAGCTCAAGATCAAGCTAGGGTTTGCCCTGCTCAAGACTTCTCCTTGCACTGTTGACCCAAATTAGGGTTTGAGTTTGCACAAAGATGTTTTGACCTAAAATTCCCAAGATGACTTTCTTGCTTCATGTTGGACTCACAAGTTTATCCATGCCAAGTTTCAAGCCTTAATTCAAATCTTTGCCCAGTCAATTGGACAGTTGACCCAGAAATCAGCTGTATTGGGGAAAAAGTCAACTATGGTCAATTGAAAGTCAAACCTCATGATTTTTGACCCACATCAACATTATGAACTCATATGGACCATTTGATCAAGTTTGGATCACAATTCCACAAGAAATTTGATCAGATCACCAAAAGGGCAAAATGGTCATTTTTAGGGTTTTGATTGCACAAAGGCAATTTTTGACTGTTTGACCTAGCCAATGGCAAACCAAGCTCACATATGGACTCAAGGACTCAATGGCATTGTCTTGACATGTTCAACAAGTTCAAAAGATCCCAAATGCACAAGATTGACAGATGAATTTTCCAGTCAACTGAGCCAAATTTGACTGTATACTGAAAAGTCAAACTTTGACTTTTTGGTCAAAATCAAGTGTCAAGATTCATTTTTCATCAAGAAATGCCAAATTATGAAACTTGTTCATCAAGAAACCAAGAATCACAAATTAGGGTTTGAAATGAAGAAATTTCATAACTTAGAATTTTTCTAAGTTATGAAATTTCCTTATTTTTTCCTAACTTTGTCCCATTTCTTAATCAAGATACATTTGGATTCAAACAAAACTCAAAACATGAAAGTTATAGTCCATTGCAAAATCTAAAACTTTGATTCACAAAGTTTCCTCAAAAGAAGCTTGTAGCTCAAGTTATGATTTTTGGAACAAGGGTGCAAAACATTCTTAACTTAGAAATATTTTGACCTATTTTAGGCAGGATTTTTGCCTAACTTCATGGCCACTTTTCACATTCTTCCAATTGTAATTTCAACTTGCATTACTAATATGGATTGTAGTACACATTCCAAGCGTTCCAAATTATCCAAGAACTTCTCAAACACCCTTGTGGTTAGGGAGAATCGAATTTGTCAATATGGGCAAAAGTCACTTTGATTCATGGCCAAATGCATGTTCATAACATAGGCATTTTTGAAATCAGCTTGCACAAGCTAGTTACAGGCCTCTAATACTTTTCTTACTCAATAATTAAATGCTAATCCATCGTGTTCTAGCATTTTTTTATGCATTTGGTCATTACATGAAGAATTAAACCATATTTGGAAAAAGCAAGTTATCCATTCTTGTAAAGAGTTGCTTTATGTCAAACACAAATCTAAGAAGTACCAAAGCATATCTTCTAGGCACAAAGTCAGGAACCAATTCCACTGATCAAGAGTGATTTGTGCAGCATGCTTGAGGGGCTTGTGGTAGCCTATATTGAAACTTGACAAACTTTGCTTAAGATAGAAGAAACTTGCATTTTGAAACACAACATTGAGTTCCTGTCAACACAAGCCTAAGCAAACTTATTGAACACATTCCAAACATCAAACCTGACCTGAAACACGAGCCAACCACCTTCAATATCTCCCCAAGCACAAAAACAACTTCTTGCTGCAAAAACAGAGTCCCTTCTGCAACTTGACTTCCATAAACACTTCCACTCGTGCGTTTTGGCCAAAGCTAGTTCAAACATGTTCCATATCACCCGCTGAAGCTATCCCAAGCATTGAGCACAAACTGTAACATCCCTAACATCATTTGCCATTTTCAGTTTTCAACTTTTCAGGTGAACTTCCATAGCTCAATTCAGCTAGTTTCAGAGCAAGCTAGAGGTTGGAGAAGCATCCCTGAACTTCAAGCAAGCTGTACAAGTCCTCACATTGCATTGAAAGCACCTCCATTGTTGCACACGATTCAAGCTGAACAGGTAAGTTTTTGAACTTCTATCTCTCTATCCAGGCATAGTTAGGCTTAAGTTTGTGAAGAAAGCATGTTCTAATCATAGCCCTGAAGTCATCCATATAGTTAATTTTCATTTATATTGTGTGTGCTAAGAGTATTTTGAACCTGAACATTGGAAAAAACCTAGGTCAGAAATTGGGGGAGAAGAAATTCTCTCTCATTTCTGAGAGTTAGATCAAGTTCTTGGTATGTATGGATTCGTGATTTGATGCTTGACATTTTTTATGTTATAAGTTTGTGCTGGAAAGAATCAGGATGTTTGAACATTGGAAAGAATCAGGATGTTTGAATCAAGCAAGGAAACGCGCGTTTTTTGAAACAGAAGTGGCTGGAGGTTGAAGAAGCCTCTTTGGGCTGGGCCTCTGTTGTTCTTTCTATTTGCACCACCTTTTCACATTCACACCCCCCTGGCCCATTGCATGATATATTTGTCATTTTTTATTTTTTCCTTTTGATTTTGATTCTATATTTTTATTTAAGCATGAAAAAACATTAAAAATATTTTTCTCACATTTTTTGCATTTTATTTTGTATTTATTTGTTTCATTTAGTTCCATATGCAAATAATATATATATATATATATATATATATATATATATATATATATATATATATATATATATATATATATATATATATATATATATATATATATATATATATATATATATATATATATATATATATATATATATATATATATATATATATATATATATATATATATACTTTTATTCAAAAATACAAAAATAATACAAAAAACCTTTTATTTTCTGATTTTATTTTTATTTTATCTTTTGAAAATATTTTCTAAAAAAAATATACTTTTTTTGTAAATAATAAATATTTTTATTTTTTGTATATATTTAATATATTTAATACATAATATAAATATTTATATATTTAGAATATTTAGGATAAAAATACAAAAAAATAATACATTTTTATTTTTATTAATATTTGACCTCAAAAATCACTTTTTTACAATATACTTCCTTTTTATTTATTTTTTATATATAATTAATAAATATTGCATATAATAAATAATAAATACCTTTTATTTGCAAAATTAGGGTTTTGCCCTAAAACATGGAAAAATATCAAAAAATTATCCTTTTTATTTTTGTTTATTTGTCACTTGAAAAACATTTTTACATACGCATAAAAATCATTTTTTGCATCTTGCATATTTGTTTTATGTTATTTAATTATTGTACAATTAAATACCTTGTAAATTCCATTTGGATTGTAATAGCTTAGATTTAAATTTCTTGCTAAAATATCCTCATTTGAACATTTGTACCCCCCCTCCCATAATTGTGTTGTAATGATTTAGGATTTTATTTTTCGCATTTAAAAGCTTTCTAAATATGCCATGATAGACTTAGGGTTTTGTATGCAAAAATCAACCAAACAAATAGCTTGACCTAATTCAAAGATAACAAAGCATGAAAATGGACAACACCAATCACACTTGCACCCTTAGGGTTACTCCACTTGTTGCCTTCAATAATGGGCCATGTTGCATGTTAGGTGTCTTTGGCAAAACAAAACAATTCAAATGATCATAGTCCCTCGATGACGCTTTCAAAAGTTGCCTAAAAATGATCAAGTCCCTTAAAGGAAAAATTGCCCAAAGACACTTGGCACCATTGCAATCATGGTCTAAACGATGACCCGCGCCCGTCCCTTAACATCCTAACACAATATTGTCCACCAAATACAATGGTGGAACAAAATTGTTAAAAGGGTTAAAAACATAGAAAGAATCTTTGAGAAATTTAGGGGTAGACAAAACTCTTAGTTACTTGCCAACTTGCAAAATAAAAACACTTGCCTATTTTTCAAAACCACACTTCACAACACATTTTCAAAACAACTTTCAAAAACATTGAAAACTTTTTCAAAATATAAGTACACCTTTGTATACATTCAAACATGTATCATTACAAAGGTTGCCACCACATTGGCCTCTTTTCAAAACATTTTCAAACCCACACACAAAGCACCATTTCAAACAATTGAAAATCAAGGCAAGTTGATCTAAGCAAGTAACTAAGAGCCCATGGATAACCATGGATAGAAAGGGTTCTAATACCTTCCCTTCCTATAATCTACTCCCCGAACCCAAGAAAACATCTCAAAGGTTTTTGCTGTGCTTTTTAACCTTTCCTTAGGATAAAATAAAAAGTCGGTGGCGACTCTTGCTCAACCAAAATATTTGCAAAAACAAATGCAAAACCTCAAGTCAGTTCTCCCACCGTATCACAGAACTGGCGACTCTGCTGGGGATATATTTTAAAAGTGGAGTAACCTTAGGGATTAGATCACCCTCTTGCATGACTAATTGTTTGCTTTGTTTGCTTTATATCTTGGCTCTCTTGTTTGGGTTTGAAATCCTACACCCGGATTTGGGGAAACATTCATAGATAGCAATACATTGTGGAAACTGTGCGGGGTATACCGACACGGTTGAAGCAATAGCTATATTAGTGCGACATATTTGTGAGTACCGGTAACCCTTGAGTTCAATCAAGGAGAGTACGGGGCCGCTGAGTGATATCACTAAGCACTAATGACCTAGAACCTTACTTGACCATCTTGGCCTTTCATTAGGGGTAGTGAGATGACCGGCTTTGGTGCAGTCCGAAGTTGGTAGATACTCGATACTACACTCATTGAGGGTTGTTTTCTTGGAATATTTTGGTTGCTAGTTAAGTGGCTAAACCAAAACAATGAACATAGAAAACAATTCAATGATATTGAGCTCCTTAGAACCCGGTTACTATTTATAGGACAGTTTTTAAGCCAACTGCACTCAAGAGGGTACTTACCTATGAAACCCCATGCAAGCCTGAAACTAGGGTTTTGTGTGATTTGCTTGTACATATGTTTGTGCATACATCTTGAACATCATAAAGCATCATATGCATACACTAACCATTTCAAGGGTTTGGATCTTCATCTTGGTTCTTGTTTTGTAGGTCATGGAAATTCTTCGCAGGAAAACTATCCAAGTCAACCTTGTGAGAATCCCTCCTCAACTCAAGGAGCTCACATCCAGAATTCCCGAAAGCTCTCCCTTCAGTGAAAGCCATGGTAGACTGCTCAGCCTAGTCAACACTAGCATTGAAGAGGACATGGTAAAGGTGTTTTTCCAGTTCTTTGACCCCCTTCACCACTGTTTCACTTTCCCCGACTACCAATTGGTGCCTACTTTGGAGGAATTTTCTCAACTCTTGAGAATTCCTATTCTTAATCAACTACCCTACAACGGTACGGAAAAAGAACCAAAGCCTGAAGATGTTGCTCAAGCACTACACTTGCAACCATCTGACATCAAGGGGCATTGGGAAACTAGAAGCGGTGTCAAAGGCTTCTTGGCAAAATTCTTGTTTGAGAAGGCACAAGAGTGTTGGAATTCATTGGACCTACAAGCCTTTGAAGAAATTGTGGCACTCCTCATTTATGGGTTGGTCTTGTACCCAAATCCTGACCAGCTTGTGGATGTCAACGCCGTGAAAATCTTCCTATCCAGGAATCCAATACCAACATTGCTTGGGGACATTCTTCACTCATTTTACACACGAACAATGAGAAAGAGGGGTGTTCTCATGTGCTGTACTCCTCTCCTTGCAAGGTGGTTTATTTCGCACCTTCCACAATCTGTCTTGAAGAATGACCAAGGCTTAAGGTGGTCACAACGGTTGATGACCCTCACTCACTCTGATGTACATTGGTGTTCTCGGTCCAGAGAAAATGTCATCATCATCGATCGTTGTGGAGAGTTCCCTAATGTTCCATTGCTTGGCATTAGAGGAGGCATTACCTACAACCCTTGTCTAGCTTTGAGGCAATTTGGATATGCACAGAGGGATGGCCCTCACGACATGTTGATTCCTGACCTAGTTTTTGACTTCGACAACGATGCGCAAGGACTTCGCCAAAGATTCATCAGAGCTTGGAGGATGCCTAACAAGGTAGACAGCAAGACACTGGGGCACAAGAACTCCATCCCTCTCGAGCCTTATCTCAAGTGGGTACGAACCCGAGCCCAGAGTCTAATGATGCCTTACCCCCATGTTCTCCCTGTGATTAAAGAGCCCGTTAAGGAAGGAGAGGTTCCCTACACCATCCTGTATCCTGACATGCCTACATCGTGGGAGGAGATGCAGAAGAGTTGGATCCAACTCAAGGAGGAACAAAATACTTTTGAAGCCAGCTTCTACACCAGTGAGAAAAAGGTATTGGAGCTTACCCGCCGACTCCATGAGGAAGAGAATCTCAACACCTACATCGCACCAAAGAGGATGCGCAACGTCTTTTTACCTTGAGAAGTTTTTTGTAATATTTGGCCCATGGGGAATTTATGTACTGACAAATCTCTTCTTATTAATATGACGTGCGTTCTTTTTGTTTGCAACAATTTTGAATTTGCTAAATCCTTGAATGCATTGCATACATAAGCATATCATTCATCATACGCATAAGCAGGTCTCCACACCAGGTTTCCTTATCTTTATGCTGTTTATTTCAGTAAGATGGATCTCGAACAGACGGTCAAGGACTTGCAGTCTCAGAACTCACAGTTTCAACATCTCCTGATGACCTTGGCTAAGGGTCAGGAGGATCTAAAAGCCCTGCTTGGGAACAAAGAGCAAGTGAAAAAGAAGAAGAAAAGAATCGGGGTGGCTACCCTAGGAAGAAGGTTTGAGGGTGAAGCCAGAAGAGTTCTTGAATTTCCCCCTACATCTGAAGAGGGAACCAGTAAAGGGAATGCAGCTGCGGTACCTTCCGAATCCGAAGCTGAAGAAGGAGAGGCTGAAGAAGACGAAGACTACTCTGAGCAACAATACCCGCCCTCCGATGATAAGTACAAAGGTTTGGAAGACAGGTTGGAAGCTATGGAGCTGCAGAGAGTTCCCGACTTAGATTTCGAAGATTTGGGATTAGTTGCTGGAATTATGATCCCCCCCGAAGTTCAAAGTGCCAATTTTTGCAAGGTATGACGGGCTGTCCTGCCCGAAGATGCATCTCAGATCATATGTAAGGAAGATCCAACCTTACACTGCAGACAAGAACCTATGGATCCATTTATTTCAGGATAGCCTTTCAGGGGATCAACTCGAGTGGTTCTATCAGCTGGATGGAGCCAGTATTCAAAACTAGGAGGACTTGGCTACCGCATTTTATAAACAGTATCAGTACAATTCTGATCTCGCTCCCACGCGTACCCAACTTCAAGGTATGTCACTGGGGACGGGCGAAGGATTCAAGGAGTATGCGCAAAAGTGGAGAGACCTGGCTGGTAGGGTGTAGCCACCTTTGACTGACCGTGAACTTGTTGACATGTTCCTAGGGACCCTGTCTGGTCCGTTCTTCAATCACCTGATTGGTAATTCTTCTGCTGGGTTCACAGACCTGATCTTAATCGGTGAGAGAATAGAAGCTGGTATCAAGTCGGGGAAGATACAGAAAGGTGCCTCCGCGAGTAATGAAAAGAAGCCCTTCAAGAAGGAAGCCAATGCTGTTTATGGTCCTAGAAGAAAAATTAAACCGGAACGCTGCCAAGCTGTCAATGCATTGGTAATTTCAAAGCCTGTCGCTGCTCCTCAGCAGTTCAACCAACCAAGGGGTGAGAGGCCCAAAAGGCAGTACACTCGGCTCAGCATGACCCTGTCTCAGATTTTGCCGCAACTACTGTCAACCAATCTGGTAATTGTCAAAGAAGCTCCGAAGGTCGTGAACACAGATTCTCCAAAGTACAACCCCAACGCCCGTTGCGCTTATCACTCTGATAGCCCGGGGCATACTACGGATGATTGCTGGGCTCTGAGGAATAAGGTTCAGGACCTTATTGATGCTAAAGAAATACAGTTTGAGGCTCCCGAAAGGCCCAATGTTGTGACTGCTCCCATGCCCCAGCATGGAGTGAATGCTGTGGAAGAAGACCGGTATGTAGCCTCCGTGGATGATATTGTTACTCTGCTGTTGACTGTCAAGAGGAACCTGTTGCTAGCCGGTTTATTTCCGGGATGTGGTAAAGGTTGCCTTCTATGTGCTGTTTCACCTGCCGGTTGTCCCTTGCTGAAGTCAGGTATCCAAAGCCTGATGGATAACAAAGAAATCTTGTTCGAGAAGATCGCTGTTCCTGCTGTCCCTACTGAAGAAGTTTCTATTGTCACTATTTTCAACAACCCTCCTAAGGCTCCTTCGAAGAAGCCTGTCAAAATCATGTCTACTCAGAAGATTTCTCCTATCATCATCACTGTTCCGGGGCCTCTCCCTTATACATCCGACAAAGCTGTCCCATGGCACTATGGGGCCGATGTTTATGTTCTTGGAGTTAAGCAAGAGTTCGATACTAGTACCGGTGTCAACAACATTACTGGGCCTGCCAAAATTACTCGCAGTGGTAGGCTGTTCTCACCAGATATTGCGCCACCATCTATTCAGAAACCTCTTATCATCACACCCGCAAGTGTGCCTGTTCCCCTTCCTAATCAAGTTCCTGTTTCTACCCCTACTGCCGAGTCATCTGACGCTCGGGGCAAAGGGATTGCTACTGATTTGCCTGCCCTGACGAAGGCACCAAAGAAAACCACTGTTGAAGCTTCCCAGCAAGAGATGGAAGAGATTCTCAAGATCATTAAGAAGAGTGATTTCAATGTGGTTGAGCAGCTGGGGCACACCCCATCAAAAATTTCTATGCTATCACTGTTGTTGTGTTCAGAGGCCCATGCCAAGACCCTGATTTCCTTCCTAAAGACGGCTCATGTGCCACAAGAAACGTCTGCTGATCAATTTACCGATTGTGTGGCCAACTTGACTGCCGATAATGGTTTGGGCTTCTCTGACGCCGATCTGACTGCCAAAGGAAAGAACCATAACGACGCCCTGCATATCTCCATTGAATGCAGGGGCACTACTCTTGCCCATGTGTTGGTAGAAACTGGTTCTTCATTGAATGTATTACCCAAGAAGGCCCTAGACAGGTTAGATTATGAGGGTTTAGAGCTCAAGCCTAGTAACATTGTTGTCCGAGCCTTTGACGGTTCAAAAAGGATGGTACATGGTGAAGTTGACATTCCAATCAGGGTTGGTTCTCAAGTTTTTGA